>CAWUFW010000337.1:2400000-3600000 GCA_963921515.1 Calotriton arnoldi
ACAGGCATTAATGTCATTTGAGACTACAGTATGACTGTCTAAAGTCTAGTCCATAACGTACAATACTTTGGATAAATACACATCGTTCAGTAATATAATGACAATTACACAATGGCAGGTTTTAAAATATCTGGATGAGACCGCAAAAAATCTGTAAGGGGTGCCCAATAGTCCCTTGGTTTTGAGCCAGATGGAAGCTCTTCTTCATAAGTTTTCAACGTGTCTTTACAACATACCATGTCTTTCAACCACATTTTACTGTTTGGACTATTTCTACTATCCCAACAGATGGATACTCGTCTTTTTGCTAATAACAATGCTATAGTACATAACTTTTTCTTCACAGAGCGCAGGTGTTTCACCAAGCCTAGAAGGCAAAGCTGTATTGTGCAATCCATTGTAGTTGCTAGTATTTTACTTAAGATATTTATTACATCCTCCTACGATACTGTCCCGACTGTCCCCTCCAACCCACGGATCCAGGTCATCACTGGATTTAGAAGAGATCGCTCTCCACCCAGATCTCCAAGACTCCCAACATACCTCACCACCATTCCGAGGGCCGACACAACGAAGAAACTCAAAATCGGAGAGACCAACACCAACTACATGCTTATTAACTGCAGATCAGCCATCAAACACGCCACAGAGCTGGCTGAAACCATTCTGACCCACGACATAGACATCGCGTTGATCACCGAAACCTGGCTAAACGAGTTCTCCTCTACAATCATGGACATGCTTGTGCCCTCTGGCTATGCAATCATCAACAAAGACAGAAAAATCCACCGTGGAGGGGGCATAGCAATCATTCACAAGATCACCATCTCCGTGACAGAAACCGAAGCCCTCAAGTATGACACTTTTGAATGTCTTACCACCAATATCAAGACGAGGAAAACAAAACCCTATCTTGTCATCTCCTCTATCACTCGCCAGGCAACAACTCTTCTTTTGGAGAACATCTATCCGATCTGATAACTATCTGCGCACTTCGGGACTCCAGTAACCTAATTCTAGGAGACCTCAACCTCCATTGGAACGAGGAAAACAACCTGCTAATTCACAACCTGAACGAACTCCTACATAACAACAACCTCACACAACATTGTTTAGAGGAAACGCACAACAAAGGATCATTCCTGGATGCCATCATTGCTCACCCGGACTCAGTCGCGATCGACCGCACCATGCCCGTCGACTGGTCTGATCATCACATCATCCTATTCCACATCAATCAATCCTACGCCTACCCCCCAATCAGGAACATCCCCACTGGGCAAGAAATCTAAAACAAATCCCCATGGACGTTTTGGAAGAAAAGATATGCTCTCTCCTCCCCACTGCCTCCGGCGACCTATCCACCACAGATCTCACCTCCCACTACAACTCCACTATGATCAACATCCTGGACCAACTAGCCCCCTTAAAACAAAAAAGAGCCAGGGCCACTCCCTCCAGATCCTGGTTTAACACAGACATAAACGCCGAAAGGAGACAACTCAGAGCAGCTGAAAGACTCTGGCAGAACAATCCGTCCCCAATCCTCCGGACCAACTCAAAGCAAAACGCAAGAATTACACAATCCACATCAATCGCGAAAAAACTTCCTTCTTTCGCAACGCCCTTGAAAACGCTAAAAACAGACCCAAAGAGCTTTTCACCCTCATCAGGCAACAAACCTCCAAGCCTCCCGTATCCTCAACTCAAGCCTCCGATGCCCTGTGCGAGAACTTTGCCAATTTCTTCAACGATAAAATGTCCAAGATTGAGCTCTCCTTGGTCTCCAACCTTAACCTCGTCCATAGGAGCCCGGCCCCAAGTGCAGAGAGCAACACAGCCAATCACCCCCCTAATCAGTGGAAATCATTCAATCCCGTATCGGAAAGAGAGATAGTCAAACTGATCTCCAACTCGAAACCCTCCACACACGCCTTGGACCCTATTCCTGCCCAACTGGCCAAGAAGCTAAAATTTTCCCTAGCACCCATCTGGACCAGGATCATAAACAGCTCCCTGAGCTCTGGAGTCATTTCGGATTGCCTCAAAGTTGGCCAGGTCACTCCTCTACTAAAAAAAACAGGCCTGGACACCAAGGATCTGAACAACTACAGACCCGTCTCCAATCTCCCTCTCCTGGCCAAAATTTTGGAAAAATGCGTCCTCCTCCAACTGACTCAACACATGGACAACATCGACCTCCTGGACCCCCACCAATCGGGTTTCAGAAAAGGGTGCAGCACAGAGACAGCAATCCTTAATATCATAGACGATTTATACAAGTCCCTTGATTCTGACCAATGCTCCTTACTCATCCTTCTAGACCTATCGGCAGCCTTCGATACGGTGGACCATCAACTACTCAATAAGGTACTCCAAGAAAGGCTAGGGGCTGAAGAGGTGGTCTTACGCTGGTTCGGCTCCTTTCTCCAGAATCGCTCTCAAAGAGTCAAAATCAAAAACTTCTCGTCGACCTACACCCTGTCAGCAGAGGTGTCCCCCAAGGATCAGTCCTCTCCCCGCAACTGTTCAATATATACATGGAACCCCTCACCACTATACTCAAGAGATCCAACATTCCCTTCCACCTTTATGCGGACACCCAGATTTATCTCGAAACCTCCTCCATCGAAGACATCCAGAGACTCAATGACACTCTTAGAGAAGTCCAACACTGGCTCTCTCTAAACCACCTGAAATTGAATCAAGACAAAACGGAAATCCTCCTCATCTCCAACAAAACGGAGAACCCCCAAGTCGCAGAATGGCTAAAAGCAATTGATGCTCTCAACAACAATATATCCCGGGCCGACTCAGTCAAATCGCTGGGAATCACCCTGGTCCCCAAACTAAGCATGGACAAACACATCCAGAACACTGCAAAGAGCGCTTTCCTCAACCTGAAACTACTTAACAAGATAAAACCCTTCATCCCGACCATCGACCTCAAACAAGCGACTCAATCCTTGGTACTTTCCAGATTAGACTACGGGAATGCTATCCTCACAGGCACAGCTAAATCACACCTAGCTCCCCTCCGTTCAACTCTCAATGCAGCAGCAAGAATGGTCACCGGAGTAAACAAATATGACCATATCTCGCCCGCATTCAGAGAGTTAAAATGGCTCCCAGTTGAACTGCGAGCTAGTTTCAGAACTGCCTGCCTCACGCACAAAGCCCTCCACACAGGGAAACCCGCCTACCTGGCCTCCAAACTCACGAAGGCCGGTCAGACAAGGAGCCTCAGGAGCTCCAATACTCTACTCCTCATCCCCCCTAAAACCCGCAAACAAAAAACTGCAGCCCGATCCTTCTCTGGAAACGCGCCCAAAATATGGAACTCCATCCCAGTCCATATCAGGACCATCCCCTCCTTCCTAAAATTCAAGAGTCAACTTAAAGACCTATACCTCAATCGTACCTCTCCAAATGGATAGATTGCAATCAAAACTCACAAGCGTGCACACTACGACACTTCAAATCCAAGACCTCTACCTCATACCTAGCCCGACTCATCCCCACTTTCCCCCTGGTTCGGAAGGATTTGTGGCTTGAACTTTGATGCTCACTATTACGTGACTATTGTAACTTTCCCTCTATCGCTATACAACGCGCAAAGTCCTCCACCGCATTCTGAGGCTTCCTGTTCACTTCTGTTATAATTATGTTGTTTTTCTCTTTACAAAGTTTGTAAAGCGCTCTGATACCTTCGGGTCTGTGTAGCGCTATATAAAACTTCCTAATAATAAATAATAATAATATTAATACTTCTTCCCATTATTCCCGAATTTTTGCGCATTGCCATGCTATATGGAGAAAATCGGCATTGTCTGACCCACATCTTTTACAGCGCGCATCTTCCCTCAATCTGCATTTCTGCAGCTTCAGGGGAGTATGGTACGTTTGGTGCAAATATTTATAATGTATGATTCTCAGGTTTACATTAGGAGTCAGCATTTCTGTTAATGCGCAGCAAGTGCTCCATTCAATCTCATCCATTGGGGTTTCTAGATGTACATTCCATCTTTCCCTAGCTTTTACAGTATTCCCTGCTAGGTCTTCTTGCAGCAGCTTGGAGACCAAGTGCGCACTATTTGGGTTGGTGATAATCATTTGGAGTGGTAGTAGTGTTGGTGGCTCCGCAGGAAAATCTGGGTATAACTGCTTGACTGCTCCTTTCAGACTATGATGGATAAATTTAAATAACAGCGACTGGTTACTGATATAACTGAGATCAGTGCTATCTAGAAAGACACCATTGTTATACAGGTCTCCCATTGTATCTATTTCCACTTGTTGTAGTAGATTCATTCCTATCTCTTCTTGTGATACCGAAATATCCGGATGATGCCTCAATGGCAATGCCGGTGCATATAATGGTAGTTTATGTGTTAGTTTACCCATGCGTTGCCATGCTGAGTTAGTCGTTCGTATGGTATTTATTTCATTTCTTTCTAGGTGTGGGCGACGGTGCGTGAGGATACTAATGAGTGGTATAGGGTGTGCGTCACCATCTTCCACTGCCACATGGGTCATATATGGTACTTGGTGAAACCAATAATGTGCATATTGCGCCTGTGCACAGAGATAATATAGTAATAAGTCCGGTACCGTGAATCCCCCCTTGGAGTAGGGCAGAGTCAGTGTCCGAAGCTTGATACGCGCTTGTTTGCCACCCCAAATCAATCGTGTTACAAGTGTTTTTAACTGTTGAAATACTGGTGTTGGGGGTGTAATGGGAATATTGTTAAATAAGTAGAGGAATTTTGGGAGTATCACCATTTTTACTATGGCCATTCTGTCCGCCATTGTTAGTGGTAAGCGAATCCATCGCTCTACTTGTTCTTCTAGTTTGGTGACAGCTGTTCCATAGTTTGTCTGTATTACTGTGCTTGGGTCACGATGAAACCAAATATCTAGGTACTTAATAGGCTCGGTCTGCCATTCTAGTGGGTATTCTATTGCGTGAGGCTTGGTTACATCCGTTACTGGGATGATAATTGATTTACTCCAATTTATCTGGAGACCCGAGTGCCTACCAAATTTAATATATTCTCGTAATAGAGGCATTAAGTTCACCTTTGGTTCCCGTACATATAGCATCATATCATCCGCGTAGAGCGAAATATTTATAGGGCGCTGTGGGAATTGTAGGGCTGTGGGTTTGTGTTGTTGCCGAATTTTACAGGCTAGGGGTTCTAGCGCAATTGCAAATAGCAATGGTGATAGTGGGCACCCCTGCCGTGTGCCTCGAGTTATTTGGATTGGGCCCGATATATGCTTGTTTACTTTTATGCGCGCTACTGGTTTGGTATATAACATTTTAATCCATTGTAGGAGACTAGGAGGCATGCCCATTTTTACCAGGACAGTAAAAATATATTTCCACTCAACCGAGTCAAAAGCTTTGGCAGCATCAAGTAACACCGCCGCCGCCTCTAGCTCCGGATTGAGTTGGTGTGATAATGCGAATAAGGTGCATATATTGTGGGAAGTGGATCTTGTGGGTATGAAGCCTGCTTGGTCAGGTAGTACAATAGCCGTCAAATGGGGTTGTAACCGCTGTGCTATGATTTTCGCTAGAATCTTCGTATCGGTATTGATCAATGACAGTGGGCGATATGATATACATTGATCTGGCTCCTTGTCAGGTTTTAATAATGCTATTACTAACGCCTCTCTCAACGTAGGGGGAAGTATTTGTCTATCATATGTGTCGTTATACATTTCAGCTAAATAGGAACATATTATTTCCAGATATTCTTTATAAAATTCTCCAGTAAACCTGTCTGGTCCTGGGGATTTACCATTGGGCAGAGATTTAATCGCATCCTGTATCTCCTCCTTCGTGATTGGTTGTGCAAAGTATTCCCTTTGGGTGTTTGATAGCCATGCTATAGCTATGTCTTCCAGGTATTCCATAATTTCATCCACATTAGCTGTATCCATAAACGTTTTTGGTATGCCTGCGGTATCATAGTGCAGGTTCCCTTGGCTGTCTTTTATTTTAGTGACTGTGTGTGGTTGACGATCTTTACTTATTTTTTGTGCTAGTGTGCGCCCTGCTCTGCCCCCTTCGCCATAGGTTCGTGCAATATGTCTACTCGTTACATATTTTAGCTCGGTGTCTGCATAGTCCTGATATTCTGATATTGTTTCTCTAATTTCGGCAAGTATGGTTACATCGTTTGTGCGGTTATATTCCTGTCCTAGTTCTGTAAGTTTTGTTTCGCATTGACTAAGTTGCTGCCTTATATCTTTTAGTATCCCAGCCTTGGTACTTATGCAGATGCCACGTATCGTGGCTTTAAAAGCCTCCCAGAGTAGGCTAGCATCCTCTACTGAGTGCGTATTTAAAGAAAAATATTCCTCTATTGCTGCCCGTATTGTTTCTTTATACAATGGGTCTAGTAGTGCCTTAGCATTAAAGCGCCATATAAAGTGCGGTGGAACATAGTTGGGTAGTTCCAGTGTGAGTAGGGCTGTGTTATGGTCCGACAGAGTTTTGGTAAGCGGTTGATGCTTTGCACCCAGGTGCTGGCTATCGCTGTAGTTAGCCAATAATCCAGCCGGGACCAGCTGTTGTGAGGGGTGGAGGAGGTATGTGTGCTTGTTAATTGCTGTGGATGGCGCTCTCGCCAGACATCTACCATGCTAAATTCAGTCATGCCGTCATGTATGGCTTTCACCGCTTTCTTGTGTGGCTCTTTTGTATGTCCTGATCTGTCTAGGTCTTCATTGAGTGATACATTAAAGTCCCCTCCCCAGATGAGTGCTATGTCTGGTAGTTCACGTAATTTGTTCCATATAGCGTTAAAGAAGTCGGGGTCATCTGTGTTGGGGCCATACGTATTAATTAGCCCCACATGATGTCCATGGAGATATCCCGTAATGATGATGTATCTCCCTTGGTCGTCTATAATATTATGTTCCTTTTTTAATCAGCAGTAGTACCCCTCTCGAATATGATGAGTAAGAGGATGCCAAGATTGCTTCCGCCCATCTGCTTCCTATCATGCACTTATTTTGTTTTGGTAGGTGTGACTCTTGTATCAGAGCTATGTCCACCTGATGTCTATCCATGTATGCAAACATCTGTCTTATTTTCTTTGGACTGTTTAGGCCCCGTATGTTCCAGGTCAGTAATCGGATTTGCATCGACCTTGTATGATCATTCACCTGGTGTATTGCGTGTTATCTCTGAGCATGTATCTGTGCTTTGAGACACGTGTATAGTGTATCGTACATATCTTAGTCTTGCAGAATCGGTGTGTATTTTTACAGTCATGAGATCTGATATTATGTCTCACGGTGTTTTGCTTGAAAAAACTAAACTTTCCCCATAGCCCCCCTCCCACTTTAGCATCCCAATTATGCCAAAGACATACCCTTGTAGAAAGAAAAAACCTTAACATCAGAACTTGTGTTGGGGAGTACCCGTAGGGGGGGCCGCTAGGTACCCACATACTCATCCGCTGAGCGGATGTGGCCAGAGTGTTAGTAATAGTTTGGCCCTTTACTTATACAGACGTGTATTCCAGCCGTGAAAGGTGTTCTATAGCACTTTTTGAGCATATTGCACATTATATGCATGGTTATTGCTCTATGGTGCATAACAATCATATAGTATATTTCAGTGTCCGTATCTAGCAGTTTTTACTCCATTTGCAGTAAGCAACCAAAGCTGAACTGTATCTATTTGGTACTTTGTCTCTCTGCTTAATGTTATAGTTTATACGCTTCGCCTGCATCTTGTCAGTTCAATGTCCCATTGTCCGTGGGCGAGTCCGCGTGCTTCATACATATATGCATTGCTTAGATCCTACCTTGTAGTGGTCGGAGTTTTCCGTCCATCTTGCCACGTGTACCTTTGGCTCCTGCAACAGCAATGGACAATATCCTTACTTATCGCTTGTGCCCTTCTGATTGTAGTGATGATTGCTCATGCACAGGGGATTTGCGTCGCGGTGGGATTCTTTTCAGATAGTCCTGCACACCTTTCGGCGTTGTGAATATTTTGGTCTGATCCTTGTGTACAATTCTCAATCTCGCTGGGTACAGCATTGCGTAGTTTATTTCCGTTTCTCGTAGTTTCTTCTTTACCAATATAAATTCTCTACGTGCCGTTTGTACTGCGATGGTGAAATCTGGGTAAAATGATATACTATTGCCCTGGAATTATATGGTCTGCTTTTCCCGTGCCAGTCTCAGAATCGTATCTCTATCCCTATAATTCAGGATGCGCGCTATGATGGGGCGTGGAGGAGTACCTGGAGGAGGTTTCGTCGCCAGTGATCTGTGGGCGCGCTCGACGATTAGCAAGGGTGAAAATTGCTCTGCACCAAATACATCATGTAGCATCTGTTCTACATAGTTTTCCAATCGCCCCGTGTTCGTACTTTCCGGCACGCCCATTACACGTATAATGTTACGGCGGGATCTCGCTTCCAAATCTTCGTTCTTGTTTTTGATACTTTCTAGTAGTTTCTCCATGTCTGCACAGCGCTTAGTTGTGGCACCCGATTCATCTTCTACTGCTGACAGTCTGTTCTGCTGCGTCTAACCGTTCCCCTTGCTTATCGAGCTTGGCTGCCATATTATCCACTCTGTTAGTTAAGGCGTTGATGCGGCGCGTACAATGAAAACTATTCTCCTCCCATGTTACTTATAGGTCATCCAGGGGTAAACTATATTTCTCATATCCTCATGACGATGGGGCCCATAAACATCGCCTAACACACACACACACACACCTGGATTTCCTTTTACACCTGTATGAAATTCTGTACTCCTAGGAGAAGCATGAGAACTAAATGGAGAACACCATTTTGTGTACCGCTGGAAGAGCAAGGATATCTATTTACCTTAATTTGTCACTTTCTTTTAGTTATTTCTTAAGATATTCCTGCTCATTGTTTTGTCGATGAATCATTCATTTAAGAAATTAGTTCATAGTGATTAAGACCAGCTGAATCACAATCAACCAATTACTCATGTCACAATCATTTAGGAAAATAACCACTGAGTCATTTTGGGTTTAAAGAATCTTAAATTTTATATAATTTTAAAAGCATGGAAAGAATTTAATACTTTATTCAATTATTCATTTTTAAATTCAAAATTTTATTAAGCATAACCAATTTATTGCAGAAAAGGAAATTTTGTCATGAAGCCAAAAACCCTAGTTACCTGCCTAGCTTCCTAATTTAGCCTAATGATTTCTAACCTAACTTTGGGATTAGAAATAGCCTGATTCTCATACTCAACTGTAAAGTTAAGACAGCAACAGCAACTTCAGCTCGTCAGCATTAGCTACCTGCAACCCGTCTCCTCTACTGCAACCACGACTCTCGAACTGCCTGGAACTCTGACTGGAACTCTCTGGAACTTCCCTGGAACTGACCCCCTCCCACTAAGAGTAGGCCCTCTTATACCCCAATTCTAACTTTGCTAACTAACTGTTGCAACATTAATATCACGCTTTTCTTTCATTGGTCCATGCATGTCAGCTTATTCATTCTTTAATCAAGTTCTCTTGGATTCAAGGGTCCTTGGATCATTTCCTTTCCCATACGCTTAAACATTTCCATCCGATTCGATCAGTCCATTTGTATCTTCTTTTGACACATTCAAGAACTCCGCAGTCATTGTCCTTTCTCTTGGGCTCCTTTCCCACGGACTCTCTCCTGATCATCACGGCACACTATCAGTTCAATTAGGTCACACCAGCCTTGACCATTTCTTGCATCCTAGCCTCTCAGAGACATCACGAGGCTCCAGATTTCTTCAATCTCATCCCGTACCACGTGTCCCCTTGCGCCTGCGCACATCTTCCCACTGGCGGCCATTTTATCTCGCCACTCGGTTCTACTCTTAGAAGCACTAATTTGAGGCAAATAAAACATAATTAAAATAGAGAAAAATATCCCTTTCGTTTCCCTCCCGTCTACGTACCCCAATTAGTTGTTACCTAGCAAAAGCGACATTTAAGCTGCTCCTTACTTACCATCACTATTGTTTTTGCAACGACACATTTTATTTCTATGAAGCACAAACATGCATTTATTTTATTTAGTACGCTTTTTATTCTTACGTTATGATTAGACACACGAACATTCATTAATAGATTATTTAGCACATACATTGGCATATTACCATTCCCACATATACAATGTTGATTAATACATTTAAACGAACATTTTTAATTAATTAATTATATAATTTGTTAGGGGTTAAATTTTTTTATTTTCCCTGCTCCATCAACTCCCCCTTTGGTGATTTTTAAATCACCACATAAAACCCAAGTCATACTTCTTTTCAGGCAGCATGTCTTTCATCCTTTACTTTCTGTTATTCATATCTCTGTCTCTTCTTCATCTTGCCTTTTAGTCTCTTTATACATGCTTTCTTTCATTTTCTCCAACTCAATTTCACCCATTTCTCTCTCTCTTTCTCTCATTATTCTGTTATTTCTTCTGATCTTATTCTGTCTTACTTTTCTCTTTATACATGTTATTACTATTTTCAATGTCATGGCTAACAATATCACTATAGTTGCTACTATTATAACTTTCCCTATTACTAGTTTACTCATCCTAGTTAACCAATTTGCTACTGAGGAAAACCCTCTACCAAGTTTTCCCAAAACACTTTCAACCTCCAGTGGAACTAATTCTTTGTGCAGACTTGTAATATTTGTAATATACTTCTGTATATTTTCACTGTTATCCGGAATGTAAGTACAACAATGTTGGACTTTCAACATTCCACAGACTCCACCCTCTTTTGCCAAAAGAATATCAAGGGCAAGCCGATTTTGCATCACCATAGCTCTCATGGCAACCATTTCGGTATTTACCATTAAGAACCCTCCCGCAGTATCTGTAGACAAACGATCTACTACTGTGGATAACTTCCGAATTTTAAATGCATTCAAAGATATTCCCACTGCTGGTATTAATGCTCCAAAAATATCACCTACAATTTCTGAAAAACTTTCCTTTTTCTACGTGTAAATCTATTAATCATCTTGTATGTTCCCTTTTCTTCTCTGTCCATGTGGAAAATTTTTGGAAAGACCAGGCCTACATAGCAAGTTCCATACCAATGGTCCGGTAACCTGTAATAAGCTCTATTCCCACAAATATAATAGATACCTGGAAATATTGGGTCCTTTCCACCTTTGAATCCCCAACCTCCCAGAATTTGATAATTGTCATGGCAGATACTGGAACCTACAAAGTAATTGTCATAGACTGTCTTATTTCTCCTAATGCACAACTTTCCTGTTTGCGGCCAGTCTAATGTCATTGCTGCATTTATCTTTTTCCCTTCATGATTTCCTTCCTCATACGTCCATAAGGGTTTTCCTTCCTCTTTTATTGCTTCTTTTTGAAATTTCATTCTTCTTTCTTCAACCATATCTAAAAATACTTTTTCTTCTTTCTTTAACTCACAGGTAAGGTTGTTACTAACTATTTCTTCTAACGTTAATTTTTTATGTTCTAAAAAGAATTCTCCTAAAACTTTTGCTGGTTTTACTTTGTTAAGTTCTGGTACTACTGGAATGTTTGCAAATATCTTATCTATATCAGTATAATAAGATTCTAATCTACCTGTTTTATAAAATAAACTTGCTATTACACTACATGTTATTCCATAAGTCAAAGGTAAGTGATGATAAGTCACACCTTCCGATACTGATGCAGGCAACTGCATACAAACATAACAATCTCTTACTTCCATTGTTTTTACGTACTCATACAACAACTTTGTAAACACATTCTTTGAGAAATCTGTTACTGACCTATCCTTATGCAACTCTGCACTACTTCTTAAAACAACTTGTTCTTTAATATTAGTTTCTTTTTCTTGTTTAGTATCATTCTTTGCTTCTATCACAGCTACACTAATAGGAATTGTGATTGCTAAAACTATCCATATGGTCATTAATAACCCTGTTCAAAAGCAGCACATTTTGCACCATCTCTTTATAAATTCACATTTATCTCTTCTATCCCTATTATTTTCAATTTTTCTTTTTCTTATTTGTTAAGTTTCAGAAAATTGTGTCACTACACCTCAAGATGACTTAGACGCCACTCTGCTTTCAAAAAGTCTTTGCTTGGTACTTTCTTTAATTCTCTCCAGAATTCTTTCGTTGTCACATCCGGTGATTTGTCACGTCCAGTAAATTTGTCACGTCCGGCAGAAGCACTATAAGTCTTCACTTCAGTTTCGTTGCATCTCACCTTTTCCCATCCGACTTCTCAGTCTCTGGTTTCCGTGAGTGTTTTCTTCTTCTTCTTTGTAATCAGTTAATGCAATATACAGCCACTCATGTGACTTAAATTTTGAATTCACTTTCTTTGTCCTTTTGGACTTTTGTAATCTTTTTCCACTCGGTTTTTCTTGTCCTTTTTGACTTGTCACCTCATTTACTTGTTCAGCATCATCTTCTGCTCTTATTATTCTATATCTCAATTTTCTTACATAGCTGTTGGGCCAATTATCTCCTTTTCTTGGCCTTTTGGCTTCACCTTCTCTTTCTTCTCTTTCTGATTTCCAATTTCTTTTTCTTGATTCAGTCTTTGCTTTTTCCTCTCCTCCACTTTCTTCTGTTTCTGTTTCAACTGTCTCACTATTGTCTCTTATTTTGAAACTTATAATCTCGTCATCTCCTACTGGTGGATCTGTCTTCTCCTTTTTGTTTTCCCTTATCACTGTCCCTCCTCGGGTTCTTCCGATTTGGTGTTTTCCTCCTTATCTGTTTCTGAATTTCCCTGTTCTCCTGTTTCTCTATCTATCCCTATTGCTCCTCGGGGTTCTTCTCGATTTTCTAACTTTTTGTGTACTTCTTTCCCTACTTCATCTATTAATATTGTTTCTGAAGGATTTCCACCATAACTTGTACTTGGTTGTTCATCTAACTCAATTTCTTGCTCAGTTTCTTCTCTAATTGGTTTATAACCCCAAGTTCTCTTTCGGAATTCTTCCCAATTTGCAGCTGAATCATCAGATCCTGAAGTTGTGTCAGATATTTCCAGATGTCGACTTACAGGTCGATCTTCAAGTTCTGGAACTTCTGAATTTCTTTCTTCTTCTTCTTCTTGTTCCTCTTCTTCTCTAGAGGTGTTTTCCGTTGGGGTCTCCAGATGTCGACTTTCAGGTCGATCTTCAAGTTCTGGCACCCTTTCTTTTATCTTGGTTGTTCCAGCCGTTAAACTTTTATCCCACACTTCCAGCCGCCGACTCACATGTCGATCTGTAGGTTCTGGAATTCTGATTGTGTGGCTGGCATGAACCCAGTTCTTCACTCCTGCACACTTGACAGCAGTCGTTGTTACTAGGATTACCTGTCTTGGCTCATCCCAACGCGGAACTAGACAGTTTCTTCTCCTGTGGACTTTAATACGGACCCAGTCTCCTGGATTCAAGTCGTGGGCTGGTTTTCTTTCAAGAGTGGTCGCATCCGGTCCAACCTGATGAAACACAGAACGCACCACATCAGCCAGTCCTTTGCAATAATCCAGTATTAGATCATCAGTTATTGTTAATAACTTGTTGACTGGTACGTGGGCTTGTCTCATTGCTCGTCCCATGATCATTTCATGAGGACTGAGTCCCGTTTTCTTTTCAGGGATGCTTCTGATGGTCATCAGAACAAGAGGCAGTGCATCTGGCCATTTGAGTCCTGTAGCTTGACACATTTTCCCCAATCTGTTTTTAATTGTTCCATTTATCTGCTCTACTACCCCAGAAGCCTCTGGTCTGTAAGCACAATGTAATTTTTGTTTAATACTCAGTGCTTCACAAATCAATTGGATCAACTCATTTTGAAAATGTGTTCCTCTATCTGTCTCAACTGTGACTGGAAAACCATACCTCGGAATGAACTCTCGTAGCATAAGTTTTGCCACTGTTGTTCCATCATTCCTTCTTGTGGGGTATGCCTCCACCCAACGAGAGAACAAACAGACGACCACCAGAACATATCTTAATCTGTTACTAGGGGGCATCTCAATGAAATCCATCTGTATCCTTGTGAATGGACCTCCTTCTCGTCCTATTGTTCCTAGACTCACTACGGTTTTCCTTCCTGGGTTAAACTGTTGACAAATAAGACATCTTTGACAAAGACTTTCAGCAATGGCTCTGAATTTTGGGTTATACCAGGTCTGTCTAAAAGTCTGATCATTGCATCTCTCCCAATATGAGCTTGTCCATGGTACATCCGTGCCATGTCTGCAATCATGCTATCAGGCATAACTGGTCTTTCATCTCTGTATACCCACACTCCATTATCTTCCTGTCTTCTACATCCTGCTTTAATCCAGTAATCCTTTTCCTCATCTCTTGCTGTTTCTTGTAACTGCCTTACTTCATCCCATGTTTCGACTGCATTAGTGAAAAGCAAAGGACAAGAGACATGCTCCTTTCTCTATTTTTGTTCAGGGACGCCATGTTTTCCGCACAATATCTAGCGATCTCATCAGCATAATTATTGCCGACCGCTATGTAGTCTTCGTTTTTCTTATGCGCCTTGCACTTCACTACAGCTATTTGTTTAGGCAGCTGTATCGCCTCAAGCAGTTTTTTAACATAATCTCCATTTCTGATAGGTGTTCCTGCAGATGTCAAAAATCCTCTTTGTGACCAAATCTGGCCAAAATCATGTACGATGCCGAAACCATATTGGCTATCGGTCACAATCGTGATTCGTACATTTTTCCCCAATTTACATGCTTGAATCAAAGCAATTAGTTCCGCAACTTGGGCTGACCTAACTCCTTTCAGACAAGACGCTTCCATCACAGTTGCCACTGTGCATACTGCATAAGCTGCGCTTAACACTCCTTCCTTTGTGCGTAAACATGAACCATCTACAAACATCACATAATCGGATTCCTTTAACGGTTCATCTTTTATGTCAGCTCTTGGTTTTGTGCAATATTCCAGCACATTCAGACAATCATGATCTACTTCATCTTGTTCAATTATACTTTCTTCATCTGGCAATGATGTCGAAGGATTTACATTTATGCATCTATCTATGGTCACATTTTCTGCACTCAAGATGACTTTTCGTACTTAGTCAGCCGACTATGTGTCATGTACTGTGTTTTTGTTCTTGTCAAAAGAATTTCTACTGAATAGGGAACATATACTCTCAGTGGATACCCCATCACTATACCTTCACTTTGTTCCAGACTTACACAAGTAGCAGCAACTGCTTTCAAACATCCAGGCAATGTTTTTGCTATAGGATCTAAAACAGCTGAAAAGTAAGCTATAGGCCTCTTCATGGTGCCGTGTTTTTGTACCAGTACTGAAAATGCACATCCATCTCTTTCACTGCAGTATAACTCAAAATCCTTCTCATAATCAGGCATGCCTAATGCAGGGGCCTCACACAGTTTCTTTTTCAATTCTTTGAAAGATTTCATTTCTTCTTTAACTCAAAAGGGTCTTTTACATCTTTCTTTGTCAGTTTTTGTAATGGTTTTGCAATCAAAGAAAATCCACTTATCCATTGTCGACAATATCCAACCATTCCCAAAAACATTCTTACCTCTCTTTGAGTCATTGGTGCTCTCATTCCTTGACTCATTCTTACTCTTTCTGTCGCTATTTTCCGCACTCCTTTCTCAATTTTATGCCCTAAATACTGGACTTCTTTCTGACAAAACTGTAATTTTGAAGGGGACACCTTATGTCCTCTTTTCTCCAAATGGTTCAGTAAAGCAATTGTGTCACTTACACATGCCTCTTTGGTTTTCGATGCCACCAATAGGTCATCGATATACTGCACCATCACTGATTTTTCTGGCATTTTTAAATCTTCCAGAGATCTCTTTAGAATCTGATTAAAAATTGAGGGGCTTTCTGTATACCCCTGTGGAATTCGGCACCATGCCAAAATACGCTCTCCGAAACGGAATGCAAATAATGGCTGGCTATCTGGATGCAAAGGAATAGAGAAAAATGCATGACACAAATCTATCACAGTGTACCACTCAGCTTCATGCGGAATTTGATATAGAATCACTGCAGGGTTTGGCACTATTGGACAGCATGGTACAACTATTTTGTTGATCTTTCTCAAATCCTGTACTATTCTGTATGTTCCATTTGGCTTTTTCAGTCCCATAATAGGTGAATTACATGGACTGCTCATGATTTCTTTCAGAATTCCCTGTTCAATCATCTTATTTATCACAGGAGTTATTCCTTCAATTATTTCTGGAGTTAATTTGTACTGTGGCGTGTTTGGATAACTTATCCCTTCTTTCACTGTCACTTTTACGGGATCAACTTCTCTCATTAATCCAATGTCCTCTCCTGTAAAATCCCACACACTTTCTTTTACTGCACCTTTTAGCTCTTCTGGAAGTTTTTCTGCATCAAATGCAGGAAATAAACCATTCGTTTCAGGTTCTTGATTCATCAAAGTTACTTTATACAAAACATCTTCATCCGAAGTCTGAAAACCTATTCCTTCTGGTGTACAATAAATCGTGCAATTCATTTTACACAAAAGGTCACGACCTAGAAGATTTACAGGACTACAATCGCACACTACAAATTTATGCATTTTTCTAAAAGAACCAATTTTTACTTCTACCAATTCAGTAAGTGGGGTTTTAATCTGCTGATTGGCTACTCCTACCACTTGGATGCATTCACCTGAGAGAGGAAGGTTCGGAATTTCCACTGACCTAACAGTAGAACGGGTAGCTCCAGTATCGACAAGGAATGTTACACGTTTGCTCCATTCACTTCTCCATCCACAAAGGGACCAGACTGATCTACCTCTAGAGTTGCGCCAAGCACGCACTCTTTCCCCTCTCTTGCGCACCGTCAGAAACTTTCATCCGGGTCATCCTCACTCTGATGCAACCAATACTGGGAAATGTTAGCTGCTCTCGGCAACTG
Organism: Calotriton arnoldi; assembly: GCA_963921515.1. NCBI lineage: Eukaryota > Metazoa > Chordata > Amphibia > Caudata > Salamandridae > Calotriton > Calotriton arnoldi. The sequence continues at coordinate 2,416,936 of CAWUFW010000337.1, forward strand.
TGTTACCTGCTCTCCTCCGTAGAATCCTGTTTCTGTACTGTATCTTTGCTGGTTAACAGTGTTGGGAAGTGGTGGTTGTGGCACCTGACTTTGTTGAACAACTACCTCATTCTGCACCTGTGGAGTTAATGATTGATGTTCCGGATTAGGTTTAGGTGGGAACTTACACTCATTTCTCCAATGCCCTAATTTTCCGCAATTATGACATGGCCATTTCTTCTTTGCCTCTTCTAGACTCACTTGTCCTTTTCCTTTACCTATATTTGGTCGCATCTTATTCTGTCCTGATTCGTTTCCATTATTATTATCCAATTGGGCTTCTTGTTTTTCTGCCACTTTCACTTGTGCCCACATTGCTTTTTCTTTCAACTTACGCTGTTTACTCTCTATTTCATCACTACAATACTTAGCATACCTCAGTACCTCATCTACACTTGCATTCTGCCAGTTTATCATATGTTGCTTAATCATATCGCTTATTTCTTGTTTCAAGCCAAATACAAATCGGTATACAAAATGACTCATATCCTTCTCACTTAATTCCTCATAACCACTATACTGTTTGAAAACCAACAACAATCGCTCATAATATGCATGTACACTCTCCTTACTTTCCTGTGTAGTTCTATCAATCTTAACCCAATCTGTCTCTTTTGGAGGAATCTTATTTTTCAAAAAGGTAATCACCTTGTCGTATTTCTTCATCACATCTGGTCCTGGAGCTCCTGTCTTAGGATCTCTTGGATATTCTGTAGTTGGCCAGTCAACTGTAATCTTACATTCTGACCACAAATCAGTTGGTACCACTATGTCAAATAATCCATCTAAATCTATCCACAACACTTTTGAAACCTTTACAAATCTCTCTACTTGTCGGTACCACTCAACTGGTTTCTCTCTCAGCTTCGGAAAGTCATTGGTAAATGACAGTATGTCCTGCCTAGTCCAGGGAACATGCACGTAACTACCACCTGGAGTTTCTCTCATGGGGTATTCTTTAGCAACAGGTTCTTTTTCAGTTATCATAAAAGCCAATGAACCTTTGTCTGTAGTTTTCTCATTCTTCTTCGTCCATCTAACCTTCCATCTGTCCACATCACCCCATTTTCTCAACAACACAATTAACTCTTTTATCTGTGTCAGCCTTCCTGCCGTGTTCAAATTTTCAATATCCTTTTCACAAAAGTCTACTCTATATGGTTTCTGCAACGTTTTCACTTTCGCAAAGTCTATTCCAATTTCACTGGCTATTTCTTCTAGTTTGTCATGTAAATTCTTTGCTCTCCATGTAATACTTTTGCAAAGAAACATTATTTCGTCATCCTGGTAATTTTTTATCTTTTCTGTACCAATCGTTCCTAGAATTAATTCTTCCATGTCAATTTTTAACCTAATTACATCTAATGGTTTTTCTTCTGGTTCTTTTATTTTGAATGCCTTCATCCACTCATTTAACTCATCAGGAGTCGGACCTATGGGTGTATTATTTAGTTCTACCCAATTACCACTCTTTTCAGGGGTTTCTGTTGCAGATTCTGTTACCATATGCATTTTCCTACCATTGCACTCATTCACCGTCAAATTTGTAGGTGGACTTGGTCTGTAAGTACTAGCCAAATTACTTGTACTTGCACTTTGTTCCATTCTTTCTTTTTCTCTCTGAAATTGTGAACTCATGGGAATCACCAAAGATCTTTCATCAATTTTCTGATTCTCAAAAACTGGTATCACTGGACCTATTGTTACAGGCACAGTAACTGCTTCCATATTTTTCGTTAATTCTCTAATCTTCTCAGTTAGTTCTTTGGTTGTCCTTGCTAATTCGCTTGCATTGTCGCTTTCTATTCCTTCATTTTGTGAAGTTCTCATTTGTTCTTGTGACCTATTTATTTCAATTCTTTTCTCCGGACTTTTATTTCGCATAGTCTCTATTAGCGGCGCATTTGGTGTCACCACTGTAGAACTCTGCTGATACGGAGGTGGATTTCTATTTAGAATATCCTCCAGCAATTCATCATCCGTTTCGCTCTCATGCATATATTTTTCCCTCTCCATATGTTTCTTTTTCTCAGTCCGTTTTTTCTTAGTCTCTTCCTCAACTGTAAAAGCTGGAAACAAACCTCCTGTCATGTTAGCACATCTCCATCGTTTTATTCTATCTTCATGATTTATTCCCCACATCCTTCCAGGCATAAACTCATGATCCCTAAAACCTCTGAATCTCTCTCACTCATACATCTCATCCTCCCATTCCGTCAACGCTTCAAACTGTGTCGGTCTAGGTTCTAGATTTGTCATCTTTTCTCGCAAATTTCGCAAAACCGCTACACTAAATGAACCATTCTCAGGGAAAGCTAAAGCACCATCATTCTTGGTATATTTTACCCAATTATCCAACCATATACACGTATGATATCCATATTTCAGCATCATATGTGAAGCTGCTGATTTCGGCGGAGGAATTACTTGTCCCTCTCTAGTCACAACCTTTTTGTCTTTCTTAAAGAAATTCTTTAATTTCGTTGTCCATGACGTTCTCTCCCTTTCATACTCGTGAATACGGCATGTTTTCTATTTGTTTTCTCTTTACTCTAACGCTGTTTCTGTGTACGGAACTTCGTCCAATTACAGCGCGTTTCACACTAACGTACCAATCAGAACAATTTCCACCGTCCGCGAACCAACCAATCCTAGCGCGGCACTTTTCTACGTCACTCCTGCTCTGTATTCACGTGACTAGTGCACTAACCAATCCTAGCGCGGCACTTTTCCACGTCACTTCTACTCTTTACCCCTCCTTTACAAAATTTATCGGCAATTTTTCTTTTTACTGTTTTCTTTGTTAGTTACAACAAATAAACAATTCCATAGTCTGATTCGCTAAACAAAGTGACAGCCTTGTCCTTTTACACAAGAATCCTGTTTTTCCAGTAGGCAGCGCTTACCTCTACCCTACCACAGAATTATTTACTCTCGCCGATAAAGTAGCACTTCCCTCTACCTTACCCTTCTTTCAAACAAACAATTTACTCGTTTCTCTGGGGATAAGACACATGTGGAGACTAGGCTCCTGAGAATTAAGGCCAAAGTTTCACAAGTAAACGTGATTTGCTATTTCATTTACACACTTTTCACACCGAAATCCCTAACATAACACAACCTGTGTTATAACCAAAATGAATTCAGACCATGTACCAAATTCCATGTGACTTCTCTTGCCACACGTGTTCCACTTCCTACATCCCAGAAGCGTGAAAACTTACATATAACATAACGCGACTCAACATATAGTGTTAGACATCAAATAATCAATAATCAATAAACAATAATCACTAAACTAATCTATAGAAAACCATAACTCTGCTACCAAGAAATCTGATGCAGCGCGTACAATGAAAACTATTCTCCTCCCAGGTTACTTATAGGTCATCCAGGGGTAAACTATATTTCTCATATCCTCATGACGATGGGGCCCATAAACATCGCCTAACACACACACACACACACACCTGAATTTCCTTTTACACCTGTATGAAATTCTGTACTCCTAGGAGAAGCATGAGAACTAAATGGAGAACACCATTTTGTGTACCGCTGGAAGAGCAAGGATATCTATTTACCTTAATTTGTCACTTTCTTTTAGTTATTTCTTAAGATATTCCTGCTCATTGTTTTGTCGATGAATCATTCATTTAAGAAATTAGTTCATAGTGATTAAGACCAGCTGAATCACAATCAACCAATTACTCATGTCACAATCATTTAGGAAAATAACCACTGAGTCATTTTGGGTTTAAAGAATCTTAAATTTTATATAATTTTAAAAGCATGGAAAGAATTTAATACTTTATTCAATTATTCATTTTTAAATTCACAATTTTATTAAGCATAACCAATTTATTGCAGAAAAGGAAATTTTGTCATGAAGCCAAAACCCTAGTTGCCTGCCTAGCTTCCTAATTTAGCCTAATGATTTCTAACCTAACTTTGGGATTAGAAATAGCCTGATTCTCATACTCAACTGTAAAGTTAAGACAGCAACAGCAACTTCAGTTCGTCAGCATTAGCTACCTGCAACCCGTCTCCTCTACTGCAACCACGACTCTCGAACTGCCTGGAACTCTCTGGAACTTCCCTGGAACTGACCCCCTCCCACTAAGAGTAGGCCCTCTTATACCCCAATTCTAACTTTGCTAACTAACTGTTGCAACATTAATATCACGCTTTTCTTTCATTGGTCCATGCATGTCAGCTTATTCATTCTTTAATCAAGTTCTCTTGGATTCAAGGGTCCTTGGATCATTTCCTTTCCCATACGCTTAAACATTTCCATCCGATTCGATCAGTCCATTTGTATCTTCTTTTGACACATTCAAGAACTCCGCAGTCATTGTCCTTTCTCTTGGGCTCCTTTCCCACGGACTCTCTCCTGATCATCACGGCACACTATCAGTTCAATTAGGTCACACCAGCCTTGACCATTTCTTGCATCCTAGCCTCTCAGAGACATCACGAGGCTCCAGATTTCTTCAATCTCATCCCGTACCACGTGTCCCCTTGCGCCTGCGCACATCTTCCCACTGGCGGCCATTTTATCTCGCCACTCGGTTCTACTTTAGAAGCACTAATTTGAGGCAAATAAAACATAATTAAAATAGAGAAAAATATCCCTTTCGTTTCCCTCCCGTCTACGTACCCCAATTAGTTGTTACCTAGCAAAAAGCGACATTTAAGCTGCTCCTTACTTACCATCACTATTGTTTTTGCAACGACACATTTTATTTCTATGAAGCACAAACATGCATTTATTTTATTTAGTACGCTTTTTATTCTTACGTTATGATTAGACACACGAACATTCATTAATAGATTATTTAGCACATACATTGGCATATTACCATTCCCACATATACAATGTTGATTAATACATTTAAACGAACATTTTTAATTAATTAATTATATAATTTGTTAGGGGTTAAATTTTTTTATTTTCCCTGCTCCATCAGCGTCAATCTTACCATCTATGCTTTGCAGACTTTGTTGGATAGCTTGAAGTGCAGTTTCCATGGCTGTATCTTTAGCAGGAGCTGCATCTAGTTCCGTGTCCGAGTGGGCGGACGTGAGCCTTGGTGCACGGCGGGCATCAAAAGATATTTTTGGTTGCTGCTTATCTGTTTTGCCCATTGTTTTAACGGTACGTTATTTGATGGTGTTGATGTGGGGTCTCGGTGCACGGGTATATGTCACATATATCTTTTGTCACACAGGGCACTGTAGTTAACAGTATATCTGAGTCCAGTCCGCAAGCCACAGGTACAGTCTCAGTATTGGTATTACATTCTCCTTTATGCCTGACGTCCTGAGTGTACCCAGTTATGTTCAGCTCCGTTACAGACCTTAGTTGGTTTACATGCGGTGGCTTAGTACATGGGCATGTAGTTGGTGCCCATGGCGCTTTGCGTCCTGTTCCTGTTGTTTTCCCACACTCTGCCGTAAGGCTACCTTTAGACGCTCTGGTATGGCGGGGTTGGGTCTGCAGAGCCACTGTGTAGTGTTAGCTGACTGCACGTGGTGTCCGTGTATTTTTGGGTTTACTTTGGCCCTCCCCACGCTGGTAAATAGTTGACAGGAGGGTTCATGCTCCTCCACATGTCCCCCGGCCATCACTGGTCATTGTCCGTTGCTGCGTGGTGCCCCAATATTGAGAGGCACGCGCCGGGAGCCACAGAAGGGGTGCACCTTGTTACTGCGCCATAGGTATCTGGGCAAAATGGCCGCTATTATGGGTAAAAGTCCTCCGTGAGTTACGGTGACGTCATCCACACTTCGTGGCCCTTCCAACAGATACGCTACTGTCTAGGCTGATTGTCAGGCAGTTTTGATTGTCATCTGGCGCGTTTAAATTTGTGCCGGTCGGGGCGTGGCCAAGATGGCGGAGAGCTAAGACGTGCTTCGTCTTCTCTCCCCCGCTCATCGACCTTAAGCACCGGCCCGGGTCCCTGCGCCGTGCTGAGGTGCAGTCCCGCGGCTCCTGAAAGCACCCGGAGGTTGGCGGATCTGGTTCTGGGGGTCTGTGGAGCTCTGGTGGCAACGGCAGCGGCGTCCCTGTTCCGGGGCTGGGCCTGCCGCCGGAGCCCGGCGCGCTGCGGCGTGGTCTGCGGGGCTGGTGCCCGGAGGAGAGCGCACCGATCGCCGTCCGCGGACGGCTGATGACGACGGTTTGGATCGGCAGCAGGCCCCGGGACCCCTCCTGACTCCGACGACCGAGACTCGGTGGCCGGCAAGCTACTGGGGCTTCCCTGCTGACTGGAGAGCGACGAGAGGGGCGGCGGCCGGGAATCGCGGAGGCGACCGGCAGCATTGAAGGTGCGAGCTCTGGGGGCATATCGGCTCCCGGCGGACAGACGGGCCCAGCGGGCTCCGGCGGCGGGGCTGCGGCCATCGACGCTGGGGCAGCTGTCACTGCCGTGAACGGGACAGCGGGAGCTCACCTGGGGCCTACCCGGAGCTGTGTTGGCCTGGGGTCCGGCTATCGGGGGGCAATTCGGCCTCCGGCCTGAGATCTGAGGTTCATGGCATCCGGCCCGCGCTCCTGGGTGGTGGCAGTGCAGTGAAGCGCACGAGGCAGAGGCCCCGGCGGAAGGTGGAGTTCTGGAGTGCCCGACGGCATTGCGGGTGGCGGTGGCAGCGGCCCGGCGGACCCAGACCTGTGTGGATTGAGAGGCTGCGGCGGTGAGTCCTTTGTGAGCCCCATCCTCTGCGGCAGTCCCGGCGCTGGTGCTGGTCCCTGGTGACTCCGGCTGCACTGACGGATTGCGCTTGAGAGTCCAGGCGTCCTCGACCGGCCCTGCGTGCAAGCCCTAGCGGGGCCTGGTTGGCGGTTGGGGCTGAATTGCGACCCTGGGCTCACCGGTGACCTGAGCCCCCTGGGGGTTTCCTCCTCCTCACCGCTGCTTCTTCATGGGGGGCCCCCGGGAGCCTCCAGCGGCTCGCCCCTAGCGCCATAGACGGACCCCACTGCGCGTTGCGCTGCCGGCCATCTTTCTGGCAGCTTTGACCCTGCTGTGCTGGCGGGACCTGCAACGGGGGAGGCCACTTAATTCACCGGCGGAGCTGCACGACGGATATTGACGTACGGGGGTGAGCGCAAGCTAGCGCTGAAGCCGAGATCCGTACCTGGTGCGGGGCCGCTGTGGGAGGCTTTCTTGGTCGGGGACGACCTAGCCCCGGGGCCCTCTCGTTGGGGCCGGCTTAGCATGACATCCACCCGGGGCAAGAAGGACAAACAAACCCCGAGGGAGGGATCCCTTAAAGACCTCTTTGCCCGGGCCAGGAGTGAGGGCCCGGCGGGGACCCACCGTGACGAGCCGGCAGGGCAGATGGCTGACGCGGCGGACAAGCCAGTGACGCGGGCCTTCCTGGAGTCTTTGTTCGCGTCCCTTCGGGACGACCTCCAAGCAGTGAAGCGCGATCTCACGGCAGAGATCAAAGATATTCGTAAGGACATGGACGATATGGGGGAAAGAGTGGAGTCCCTAGAGACCAAGAGCAACACCCGTGATACGGAGCTGGAGGCCCTGCGACAGGAGGTGGTGAGAATCCATGAGCAACAAGTGGACGTCCAGTCCCATCTGGAAAACCTAGAGAACCGTTCACGCCGTCACAACATTCGCATCAGAGGGGTACGTACCGATGCAGAGGCGGGGGACATTTTTAACTATGTGCGGGAGCTTTTCAACTTCGTGCTCGGCAGAGCGCCTGACTCCGATCTCAAGTTGGACAGAGCACACCGAGTGGGCCCTCCTAGGGCGCCTTCGGCACCCCCAGCGGACATCCTAGTCTGTGTGCAAGATTATCGCACTAAGGAGGACATTCTTCGACAAGCCCGATCGAAGCAACCGATTACTTTCCGAGAGCAACCATTGGCTCTTTTCCAGGACCTCGCTGCAATCATGCTTCAAAAGCGCCGGCTATTTAGACCCATCACCGAGGCCCTGTGACAAAAAAACATTTCCTACTCCTGGGGGCACCCGTTTCGCTTAGTATTCAGGCATGAGGGGAAGCTCTTCCAACTCCGATCCTTCACTGAGGCCTGCAAGATCCTGGGGATCACTCCTCCGGTGGACCACGACCCCGCAGAGCGCCCGGACCAGAGTGCTTCTGACAGTCGCCCAGGGTGGAGACCACAACGTGGCCGGCGCCGCATCAAGAAACCCGACCCGCTGGAGATCAAGAGGGAACAACAGGCTGCTATAGCGGCGGTGCCGGGGACTCAGACCGGCGAGACCTCCGAGTAATGGACCTTGGCTGCTATGTTTCTTATCTTGCTGGCATCTGGTGGGCGGGGGGGGGAGGGAATATCTGTTGGCCACCATTTCACCCCAGAGACTTTTTCTTATTTCCGGTTCATCCTGGGATGACGGACTAATGACAGACTGGGTACCTTTTTTCCTTTTTGTCCTTTATTGGTGCCAGTTGCGCCTGGGGTTGTCTTTTCTTTTCTCTCATTTTTGTAGGGTCTTTCTTTCTATTTTTTCTATGTCTCTCTCTCTCTGCTGTGTTCTGATTCTGGGGGGCCCTGGTCCAGGGATAGAGGGATTGCTCTCTCTGGTAAGCTCACATCGAAACATAGATAGCGCAGCAATACAAGTTAGCGCGGTGGCTCAAGGTCTGGGCACATGACTTCATTCCCAATTAAGGTTCTCACATTCAATGTCAGGGGACTTAATAGTCCAATCAAACGCAGGGCTCTGCTATCCTACTTAGAGAATACACGTGCTGACATCTGTCTCCTGCAGGAGACACATCTTCTCTCAAGGGACTGCCACCGCCTCAAGTCACCCGCCTTCCCGATCCAATTCTTCTCTTCTATGACCACTAAGACGGCCGGGGTGGCTATCCTGGTCTCTAGGGCTTTCAGGGGGAAGGTGATACAGAAGGGGGCTGAGATTAAGGGTAGACTTCTTACTTATCATTTCTCTATTGGGGGTCACTCCGTGGTGGTGGGATCGGTTTATGCCAACGAGGGACAGGAACGCTTTTTACAGACTGCCCTTATAGACGCTACCGCAACACAAGAACGCCACATATTTATAGGGGGTGATCTTAATTTAGTGTTTAATAATGACTTGGATAGGTCCACCCAACGCACGAGTCAGGTAGGCGCCCTCTCTTCTACAGGGTCCCAGTGGCTACGCGACCTCGATCTCACCGACATTTGGAGACACCATCACCCACACTCCCGGGCCTTTTCATATTATTCCCACGCACATAAGACTTACGCGAGATTGGATTATTTCCTCGGTACTAGGGCCATTAGTGCGGCCACCCTTGACACCGACATCCTGGTTGCATCCCTCTCCGATCACAACCCTGTGGAAATTTCACTGGATCTCCCCCAGGTCAGCCGCCCGCCTGGGCGGTGGCGGTTCCGGGATGCTCTGTTACATAGGCCGGATACGGTCACCCAATTGCAGCGCGCCATCGAGGATTATCTCACGCACAATGACACACCGGACACATCACTCTCAACACGTTGGGAAGCTCTAAAAACTGTTCTCAGGGGGGAGGTTATTGCTATCTCGTCTGCAGATAATGCGGACCGTAGGGCCAAGAGGGGGGAGCTGACGCAGCAAGTTCGGGAACTGGAGCAGATGCACCAGCGGACGGGGGCTCCCCGCGTGTGGCGTCAGTTATCGCTCGCACGGAAGCAATTGTTAGCCTTGGATCAGGATAAGGCCGAATACGCCGCTCTAGGACTGCGCCACTCTTTCTATACAGGGGGGGATAAGTGCGGCCTCATCCTCGCGCATAAACTCCGCGCGGCGAGGTTACGCGAGGGTATCCAGGAGATCAGAGACAGCGCTGGTGTACTATCCACCGATGACGCGGTTATCGCAGATACTTTCCGCACATATTACGCTCACCTGTACGACGACCAGCCTTTAGCGGAGGCGGACATCGTCTCTTATTTGTCCGGCGTGGACCTCCCGACTTTGACGCCGTACCAGGCGGCACATATCGAAAGGGAGATCAGGCCAGAGGAAGTAATCTCCGCCATCGCCCGCCTGAAGCTGGGCAAATCCCCGGGCCCTGATGGCTACACTGCGGCCTTTTATAAGCAGTTTGGTGCGGTCCTCACTCCCTTGCTGACCCGGCTTTTTAACTCGTTTGCGACAATGGGTGCGATACCCTCTTCTATGCTAGAGGCGGCGATAGTCGTCCTCCCCAAACCCGGGAAGGACAGATCCGTATGCGGCTCGTATCGACCCATATCGCTTTTGAACTTGGACTTGAAGCTTTATACCTCCATATTGGCGAGCCGTCTGGGCCCCTATATGCAGGGACTGGTGGACCCTGACCAAGCTGGGTTTATACCACAAAGGCAGACAAGTGATAATACGAAAAGGGTGGCGCACCTCATTGAAAAGGCCTCCCGTATCCCGGGGAAATACATGCTGCTCATGATCGACGCCGAAAAGGCCTTCGATCGGGTCCATTGGCCGTATCTTGAACAGGTATTGGGCCACATCGGATTTGGGGATAAGATGCGGACACATATCTTTAACTGTTACCGTTCCCCCACAGCGACTGTAAGAGTTAATGGGCATACTTCCGCTCCCTTCCCCATTCATAGGGGAACGCGGCAGGGTTGCCCCCTTTCGCCCTTACTCTTCGCTCTTTATATGGAGCCTCTGGCTCAGAGGGTTCGGCGGCATGCGCAAATCACTGGCATACGCTTCGGGGGGGGACACTCACACTATTAGTTTATATGCGGACGACGTCCTCTTCACACTGGCGAACCCAGATGGAGCTCTAGGAGCCCTTTTCGAAGAGCTGGATGCCGTTGGGGGTGTGTCCGGGTTTAAAGTCAACCTCTCTAAGTCGACGGCGATGAACCTCTCCTTACCGCCCCTCGAGAAAGCAGACTTGCAGGCTCGCTTCCCACTATCGTGGTCGGACGATCCTGTTCCCTATCTGGGAATATGCCTGGCTCCCACCTTGCAGGGCAGGCGACATGCCAACTTCTCACGCCTCCATACTCAAATTCAGGCCGAGCTTCGACGATGGAAACACCATCAGATCTCCTGGCTGGGGCGTGTTGCCGCTATTAAAATGACCATCCTTCCTAAAATGTTGTACGTATTCCAGACGCTGCCTTTGCCCCCCCCCCCCCACGGGTTGGCTCCGAAAGGTGCAATCAGATCTCTCTTCTTTCATCTGGCAGGGCCGTAAGCCAAGACTGAAACGCGCGGTCAGTTTTCTCCCACCACATGAGGGGGGCCTCGGGGTTCCCGATCTCGCCCTCTATTACAAAGCCACACAGTTACGCTATTTGGTTGAATGGAGTCGGGCCGAATCTGAAAAGAACTGGCTTTTCCAGGATCGCGCGGTAGCGGGTACATCACTTAGGAAGATTCCCTTCCTCACGAAAGCTCATCGCCCTCCCAACTTATATGCCTCACAAGTGACCCGTACGACACTTACGGCATGGGATCAAACGAATTTAAGCCATGAACTAACGTCCTTTCCTTCACCTCTCACATCAATCCTGGACAACCCTGAGTTTAGCCCCGGGTTGGACCAACAATCCTTTCGCCGGTGGCGGGACTCCGGTTGTTGGGCGCTGGGTCCCTTATTCACAGATGGCAAGTTTATCACGTTCCCGCAGATACGGGAGGACTTCGACCTTCCGGAAGCGGAGCGCATGCGTTACCTTCAGGTACGCCACTGGGCTCTACACCCTACCAACCGATCACAGGGGGCCAGACGCCTTACGCCATATGAACGCTGGCTGGTGACGAGGTCGTCGGACAAAAAATTGATTTTGGATCTTTACAAGATTCTCCAATCTAGATACTCACACATGTACCACGCGGGCGGGCTCGTTGGGAGAAGGAGCTTGGTCGCGATCTTACTCCTGAGGAGTGGGAGGGAGCCTGTTACAGGGAACGTCACACGGCAACACATGTTGGACTCACAGAAACTTTCACTAAATTGGTTTACCACTGGTATTACACCCCAGAGCGGCTACATCAGGCCGTTGCGACACTAAGCCCAGATTGCTGGCGTGGGTGCGGCAGGAGGGGCTCTCTGGTCCATTTACTATGGGACTGTCCTCACCTCCAGACATACTGGACACATGTCCTGGACGAAGTAGACAAACATCTTGATACTGAACTCCCTAGATTCCCTGCATATGTTCTTTTAGGGGTGCCCAACCCACTCACATATCCCCTTAGGGCCCGGAGAGGGAAGCAAATAGCCATCGCTTTAGGCTCCGCAGTTCAGAATATATTAATCCACTGGAGGCCCCGCCAGATTCCTACATACACAGGCTGGTACCAACGTTTATGGCACGTGTTGGGAATGGAGAAGATTTCCCTCACCCTGGAAGGGAAGGGCTCTTCCTTCAGCGAGCTGTGGCAACCCTTTCTTACTCTGCTTGCACAAGACTTTCGAGAGCTGACTTGCCCGCGGTACTTACGCCTTTTACATCTTACCGCATCAGACCCCACTTTGTAGCCAGAACGATTTTCAGCTCTGAAGAGCTGCCTGCGCTAGTGTTTTGTCAATGGCCTGGACCAGGCATGGGAGGGGGGTGGCTCTTTTCTTATTTCCTTTCCTCCTTTACTCTTTGGGTGGTGGGCGGGGGGGGAGATGTTTGCGTTATTTTGCGATACCATTGAGTTGTCTCTATCACAGCTCGGCCCTGCGTGGCCCTGATGTCATGTTCTTCACTTTTGCAACTGTCAATAAAAAGAGTTAAACCATAAATTTGTGCCGGTCGAATATCGAAGCCCTGCAGTTGTATGCCGATCGCGCTCCCCTCAGGCAATTATGGCATTGTGCTGTAGATCGCTGTTATACGCATTGCTTTGGCACTTATCTGTTCAGGCGTCTCATGTAGTTCTCTCCACATTCTTCAGAGACGTAAGGAGTGGCCGCCAGTTTAGCAGTTTCCTCCGTCGCTCCGGGTGGCAGTTAGGCATTACAGGGCTGACTCGGTATATGTGACGGCGCGCGGCGCCATCTTGCCACGGCCGGAGGCTAGCAGGTCGCGCACAGCTTACACAGTTTTCCGCCTCGGTCTGCACATGTACTCACGAACCAAGTTCATTGTCTTACTGCTGGCATATTCCGACGTCCGTTTTCAGGCTTTTTCCGTTGTTTTAGGGGCTAATTACATACTTTTTGGTCGGATTAGTATTCCGGCCGGCGGAGCAGCACTAGGGTGCAGCCATTCCGCAGTGCGCCCTCTAGCGCCCACCAATATATTTTTTTTAACAGTGTAGCGTGACTAGCCATCTAACGTTTCAAGATTGCTTTAAACATGACGAAGTTATGAAATACTGCTTGTTTCCCTTTGTGGTAATAAAATGTTTCAGGTGACATAAAAATCATACTAGTATTGCTACTACGTTTGCGTGTCTGCGCTGGCAGTGCAGCTGCAAATTCTTATCCTGCTGTTTATTCTTTTCTTTTGTTGTGTGGAGTCACAATTGCTTTTACTTAGAATATCAAACACACCTTTATTTTTTGTTTATTGAGCAATTGCTACTTTAGGTTTAGGTCAACACAACGAGGAGCCTGTTTTGTATCTGGTAAAATTAAACGCAAGCTTCTTAACTGTTGACAGCCTAGGTTAGTAAAAAAAACATGCTTCAGTGACACTTCCGGAGGCCTCCGAGGCTACTGTACAAGGGACATTGCCATTTACAACGCCAATAGCGCTAACTATCCCTAATGCGAGACATATTGCATTGCAAATGCTTGTTTATACTGACAGCAAGATTCCTTTTGGCCAAGTCTTGTTGCAGTGATTTCTTTCATCATTTTTGTCCTTCACCATGAAACACAAGGAAACCGGTTGGCCAAGTTTTATCTTGCTTCAGATGCTTCTGAATTCATTTTCCATCCTGATAATAAGCTGCAGATTCTCTCTCTTGGGCTGAACTGTCGACAACCTATAAGTGGAGCTGGTATATGTATTTGAGCTTATTTTTACTATTGACTCAAGTTCGAGCCATGCAATATTTGTAACCACTTATAAAGCTTCCTTGGGCCATAAATTATGTTAATAAATATTCCTACATCACGTGTATATGTAGCACTGTCATTGTACTGTACTGTGTGTCGCCCGCACTTTATTCACTGCTTTAATGAACTTAAAACTATATTGTTGACAGTCGAGCTTCTACTATGTTGAAAATCTGATATTGGTTATTTGCATAAGGATATTTTTCGCCAAAAACATAATTGTGAAAATTCAAGAGTTGCTGCTTGTTGCTATTATGATGTTGTACCCAGGTTCTTCTTTGGGTCCCCCTGTTTTCCTTTATAGACCACACTCCCTGTGACAAACAATTCTGAATTAAACTCCTGGTTGCCTATTGTTTTTATTTTTCACTGCACGAGAAGTAAATTACTGAGGCCTGTTCTGGCATCAAGAAAATCCGTAGGTTTGGAGGCTGAAATCGATAGAAGGTAATTATGTATTGACACAGAGGTTGCACTTACTGAGACCCTCTGTGCATATGACAAAAACATATCGCTGTATGTTTATAAAGGTTTCTGCGACTGCTCACACAGCATAGCACAATTTTTCGCAGCACTTGCTGTTTTATACAAACGTAGGGTAAATTATTGCTACATTTTACATTGTGGTGCACCAAACGAGCGTCCATGCAAAAATTTAGTAAGCATCCCATAGTTTGTATGGGTGGCACAAGGTGACAGAGTTATACTTATTTCGGAAACCCAACTGCAACATTTTTAGGTGCGTAAACTACCCCGCTATGAAAAGGTTAAATGCAGCCACGTTGATTCAAAAGTTTCTTGGTGCCGGATAATGTGCCCCATTCCCCCTCAACATCCCATCAGGGAGGCTTGGTTTCCTCGCAATATCACCGGACTATGCCTCAGGACCTGTTTGTTGCCTTAGTTGCTATATTTGCACAGAGGTAGTGGTTTGCTAACAGTATTACCACCAATTCTCAGGAAGTAACATCCTCCTTTCTCTTCAGAGATTGGTATTATTTTTGAAAGCGGGGGCCACACATGGGCAAGTCACGTGACCGCCTCCGGGGTCACGCAGGTGACGTGACTGCGTCCGAGGTCACACAGAGTTCAGAGGCAGGCCCGAGCGAAGATGTTCGCCTCGCGGGCACCACTGGCTCCTGGAAACCAACCCCCTCGGAGCCCGTGGGCACATTGGCAAACCCTGAAATAAATCTCGCCTCTCTTGCTGCCGCGCGGGCCACACACCTCGAAGGAGATCAATGGCGACTGCTCGCTTTTGATCGGTTTGTGGTGGGAGCTCTCGCCCACGTGCTTTCATCTCTCCCCAGATCCCTGCAGGTGCATAACGGCAGCGGGGAGCTACCGTGCTCCCCCCCCCCCACGGCGCCGTCTAACAACGACACATTCAGCTCTCCGCGCCTCATACGCACCAGAAAACTGCAAATAGCACGTTGTGGTCTGTAGGTGTCTCCCGCTCATGGGGACCACAAACATGCGGCTGCCCACAGCCCACCTACAGACAGACAGACATGCCCGCGGCGCACCACCCACCAAGGTGGAAGACCTCCGTCTTGTGGCATGGACAGCGTGCAAACAGGCAAGCACTGTTAGGAGGGACGGCTGGAGAGGATGTCAGTTGGACACTAGTTATAGTTTCTACTGACCCTCTTGCAGAGTTGCCACCTAGAGAGCGGCCCTCAGAGCTCCATGTTTTCAGCCCTGGATTTTTCTATGGCAAATTATCCCTGTCAAAAACTTTGAGGAGACACCAGGGTGCCAAGTGAAAACCGAGATCTGGTGTCTTAACGACATGGAGCCCGGTGCAAATTGTTGTAAATGATTTCTTCCTTTAAATAGGGAATGTTACCTAGCCCTTCCTTTGTGTCTTATCCCAGTTCCCTCTCAGAACTCTTGTAAAGTTCTAATGTGCCCTCGATACAAAGCGGGATTCCAGACTGGTCAGTTGGAGTCTGGTCAGCTGGTGAGGTGCTTGCTTTGTTCGTTCCTGTCAATAAACTCAACTTACTTGGAAAGAAGTCCAGCGTTGTCTCCTCAATCGTTTACCTCATTTTGGCGACGAGTTCCAGTGCTGACCAGACAGCTGAGCACGCCTTCTTCCAGCTTCATCAATTGAATACGGCCGGACAAGCAGCACCCCCAACAAAAGAACCCATCGTGCACCGCATCGCCATCCATCCTGTAAACGAGTCATCCTCATTGCTTCGCCACGGAGATAAGTTATTTAATTTAATTTGGGACACCACGGCGACAACCCTGACGTCACCTGCCCAACGGTGAGTCATCGCGCGCTCTCTACCTTGCATGCGCCATTCATCGTCAAGTCCTTCGTTGCTAGGGTGTGACGCTTATGCCTCAGCGTTCCCTTTAGCAAGAGTGCGATCGCTGCCACGCAGATCCTCCACGCATATGCTTAACGTGGTGACGTCAGCGCGCAACGTGACTCCATTTAAAAAAAAAAAAAGAGGAAAACTTTATTTCCATGTATTGCAACACCAGCGTTGTGAGAGCTGGTAACCACGGTTACAGAGATCGGCGATTAACCATTTGTTTTGTGCCTAGTTTGGAAGCACAAAGTTGAAAGTTCAAGTGTGTTGGCCTCACGGTGACACGCTCACCTTGTACTGGCAAAACTATATTTTTACATACTTCAATTGGAGTCCGGTTCTCCTTAAGTTACAGCTTGGTTCTAGGTGGTTACATCTCTTGTGCCTAATAGTGAATCACGCACAATTGTTGGTGCCATTGCTTTGGTGCCATTGTTTTTAATTGGTTTTTATTGGTATTTAAGTACAATTAAAATTGAATAGTCATGGCACAACAAGTGGCAGTAACTCTACCTCCACAATTCCTCAGCGAACCAGGTACACCTTCTACTTCATGGGAAGATTGGATTGTCATGTTTGACAATTATCTAGATGCTCTTGATGGGCAAGAGTTTTCTGCCAAGCGGAAAAAAGCACTACTATTAAGTGCCTTAGGCAAGGAAGGTCAACGAGTATTCAAGTACCTTCCTCACGCCTTACAATCCAGCGGCCTGTCTTCACCTGATGAGTACAAAGAGGCTGTAGCGAGACTTGAAGTAAGGTTTTCCAAAGAAGAAAATTTGGTCATGAACAGATTTAAGTTCTACACACACAAACAACGCAACGAGGAATCCATTGATGATTTTGTTGCACGCTTACGTGAACTTTCAGTGAAATGTAATTTTGGTGCAATGGCAGATGAGCTGATTCGCGATCAGCTCATCGTTCAGTGTAATAATAGAAAGATACAAGAGAGACTGTGGGCGGCCAAAAACCCCTCCTTAAGCTTAGCCATAGACTTGGCTAAAGTGGTCGAAGAATCAGAAAGATGTATGAGAGAAATACAAAAATGTAGCTCGCAGCAGCAAATCTCTGAAGTGTCTGAGAAACTCTTGTATGAATGTGAACCTGGTGAGGATGAATTAGTGGCTATGGTAAAGTCAAAAGGGAAAAGCTTTCAAAAGAGAAGTAACCCCAGTAAATTCCCAATTAAGTTTTGCTCAAGATGTGGTAGTAATACACATACCTCTGATGCAAGATTTTGTTTTGCAAATAACAAAGAATGTCTAAAGTGTGGCAAGTTGGGTCATTTTTCAAAGATGTGTAGAAACAAAGGCAGACCTAAAGTAGCGGTTATTGAAGAGTGTGCTATTGAAATCAAAAGAGATAGAGATAAAATCCTGGTCATTGATGATCCAGATGTCTTTACCTGTAATGAAAGGAGAGAGAAGAGACCGAAAGCTGAATTTACTGTTAATGGTCATGTTGTAACTCTGATGGTGGATACTGGTTCAAGATATACAATAATCCCGGAGTTCATGTTCAAGAAGGAGTGGGGTGTTATGCAACTTAAAGATAGTGACATTTCCCCTACTGGATATCAGGGAGAAAATATAGAATTGTTAGGTTACTTTGAAACTGACATCTCTTTTATGCATAGATCCACTAACGGCAAAGTTTATGTTTCTGTTGATGGCCCACCCATCTTGGGTTGGATCCACCAATACGACTTGCACATTATAGTCAATCCCAGAGCACCCAACCAGGTTATGGTAGTTGATGATCATTCCCTCGATGAGATTTTACTTGATACAAGCAGGGTTTTTAGAGACGAGTTGGGTGAATTGAAGGGGTATGTGCATAAAATCCAGTTGAAGAATGATGTTATCCCAATTCAACACAAGGTGAGGAGAGTTCCCCTTGCAGTCAGAGAGGAGGTTAAAATGGTAATAGACTAAATGCTTCAGGGAGGCATTATTGAGCCTGTGGAGGCTTCCACATGGGTTTCTCCGGTGGTAATCACGCAAAAGGCTGATCACAAAATTAGATTCTGTTTGGATCTAAGATCCCTGAACAAAAATGTTGTAGCGGACACATTTCCCCTCCCAAATATCGGTGAGTTGGTATTCACCTTGCAGGGTGCAAAGTACTTCTCTAAATTAGATTTGAAGAGCGCGTATCATCAAATCAGTCTTCATGATGATTCAAAACATTTGACAGCGTTCATAACCACAGAGGGTACTTTTCAGTTCACCAGACTTCCCTTTGGTCTTATCTCTGCTGCTAGTGTTTTTCAGCGTATGGTAACAGAGATCTTCAAAGGTATTAAGAAAGCGGTGTTTTTCCAAGATGATATACTGGTCTTCGGTGATACCATCTCGGAGCACAACCAAGTACTCAATTCTGTGTTGCAGAGAATAGATAATGCAGGTTTGACACTACGTAAAGAGAAATGTGCGTTCTTGGTTCAACACATAGAATATTTGGGTTACGAGATCTCAGCCCAAGGGGTCAAGCCAAAGAAAAATCTTTTAGAAGCCATACAATCAGCCCCATGTCCTTCTGACAAGGACCAGCTCCGTTCATTCATGGGTCTTGTAGAGTTCTACTCAAAATTTGTGAGGAACTTCTCAGACAAAACATTTACCTTGCGTTTGTTACTCTCCGAACAAAATTATTCGGTTATTGAAAAAGAGGCACTTGCTGCTGCGTGGGGAGTACACTATTTTAGAACCTACTTGTGGGGTACCAAGTTCCAAATCAAGACAGATCACAAACCTTTGGTTACCGTTCTGTCTCCAGGTGGCGCTGGCAAAGGTTCTCCTAGACTAGCAAGACTAGCTTCTAGACTTCAGGAATATCAATATGACATCTCATACATACAAGGTTGGCGCAATGTACAAGCTGATTGTCTCTCTAGGTTATCAGTCAAGAGTAGCGATGTCAAAGATGATTTTTCTGATACTCATGAAGAAGGTGCAGTAGCCTTTGTCCATGATGTTGTAGCTCTGAGTGATGGTACTTTCACCAAGGATGAATGGTGTTCTGCAATGGAGAAAGACTATGTCCTCATCAAGGTCATGGATCTTGTCAGATTGGGTACCAGGCGCGAGAGTTGTGTTTTACCCCTGTCCGCCCTTTTCTTAAGGTTATTGATGAGCTTTCTGTGCTTGGTCACAGTATTCTTATGAGAGGTGATAGATTCATTCCACCATTCAATTTAAGGCCGACTTTACTGAAAATTGCTCATGAAGGACACCTAGGGCAGACACTCACTCAGCGCAGACTTAAAGCAGATTTTTGGTGGCCGGCCATGGACGCACAAGCTGCATCCTGGGTTGAAAGTTGTCAAGCTTGTAGAGAAGGAGAAAAAAGACTTAAAATTGTTTCTAGTCCAGCTATGGGTCACATTGATACTCCTAACCAACCTTGGCATAGTGTGTGCCTCGATTTCATAGAGCCAATGGACGAATTGCCAGGTACTCATCGTTTTGCTATAGTTGTGGTTGACATATTTTCAAAGTGGCTTACAGTAAAATTTGTCAAAAGATATCACCACTGATTGTACCATATTATTTCTCAAAGACTTATTCCACGAGGAAGGTTTTCCCACAAGACTCATAACTGACAATGGCACACAACTAACATCCAATAAAATGCGTATGTTTTTGTCCAGTTGTGGTGTGGCTCATCATCGCACGTCTCTCTATAATCCCCAAGGGAATGGCGTGTGTGAGAGAGCTAACAGGGTTGTTAAAGGCATTATACAAATGACATGTGCTTCTGGGGTTTTTTCCAATGAAGTTGTTCAAGAGATGGTGTGGGCTTATCGAACCACTGCTCATAAACAAGATAGTAAGTCTCCCTTTGAGCTTATGCGGGGTAGACGTCCCGGTACCAAACTTGCACCCTCTTGGCTGAAAAGTTGTTTGGTCAAGGGTGTTCACCCGGAACCGAATACCTGTACCTCTTACTCAATTTCCTCTGGCGATCTCGTCAAGGTCAAACCAGGGAGAGTGACCAAAGGCCTATCTAAGTTTAGGGGTCCCTTTTTTAGTTAAACAAGTTTTTCCCCACTATGTAGTTTTGGACAATGGTGAAAAGTGGAATTTGCGCAGAGTAGCATTGTATCGCAAATCTACAGCCACAAACTATTCGATTCAATTGGCCCATCCTTTTCCGTCCAACAGCGGCTATATGCTATCCATCCCAGAGGAGGTTACCACACCTCCAGTTGTGAGTTGTCGTAGGGGGGAAGGTGGTGGTGATGCTTTCAATCATAGTAATGTTCGCGAACAGTTGGATCACAGTAACGGTCCTTCTACTACAAATGATGCTTCACATAATGTTTCTTTATCCAGTGACATTAGAGGTTCAAGGTCTCGTAGACTTCCATTGTACTTGAATGATTATATATGTTAGTGTTCCATGTTAATATTCCCCAACCTATGTTCTTCGTTATCCTAAGGGAAGGAGATGTGTTGTAAATGATTTCTTCCTTTAAATAGGGAATGTTACCTAGCCCTTCCTTTGTGTCTTATCCCAGTTCCCTCTCAGAACTCTTGTAAAGTTCTAATGTGCCCTCGATACCAAGCGGGATTCCAGACTGGTCAGTTGGAGTCTGGTCAGCTGGTGAGGTGCTTGCTTTGTTCGTTCCTGTCAATAAACTCAACTTACTTGGAAAGAAGTCCAGCGTTGTCTCCTCAATCGTTTACCTCACAAATCTTGTGGGCTGGCTAGCTAGTTGCTTGAATATGGAATTCTGGGAGAAGGATCTAGCCTCCTGCACCGTGCATTGTCTATTGTATTGAGCACATCAGCCCACATCCTGTGGCTCTTATAGACTAGGACACCCAGATTCAATAAACTTAAATTTGATGGTGGTGTAGTAGTGTTATTTCTTTGGAACACCCTGCCAGCAACAACCAAAGATGACGAGACCATCGCCAAAAAATCCTCCTGTTTTAGCACATCTCTAAAGCTTTTGGTCAGATTTCTCCAGTTGTTTTGAGCATTATTTCTCACTTTACCTGCTAGTTTGCCACTTTTGACCCCAAGTCGGGTAAGCTCGGATGCAAACTACACACAAGGAAGGGAATCCATGTTAAAATAATTGTTATGTAAATTCAGTGTTTATACAGCACATTTCACCATCTATATGGTCTTGTAGTACTCAAAATGCAATTTTTATGAAAAAGTGGTGCAGCAAGTCACCTTGCTGCGTCACTTGGAAAGGGCAAGAATGCGCTGTATTTAAGGCGATACAATGCATTCTTGTCCTTTCCCTTGCGCTGCTGCACAATAGACTGCCTAGCACCAATGCAGGCACCCTTGCACCAGGGTTCCTGCGTTGCATGCCGGATTGTTTTTGCACATGAAGGGGCTCTTTCCTGCACATAAACAATCTTGAGAGGCTTTTCCTCTTTCTATGTGTCTTGCAGAATGCAGCACACATAGAGAAAAAAACAAGGAGAAATAAAGATATTTCTCCCTGTCACGCCTCCTGGGAAGGCCTATCTGTTTGGCGCATTCCCAGGTTTATCTGTTTTTGTAAATCTGGGAATGCGTCAAAATCCATGGGTGTTGCATGGGAACACTCATGAAGCACCCAGGGAAATTTGGCACAGAGTAATGCAATGCAGTGATTTGCACTGTGTTACATTACTCAGGAATTATGAAGCCACAGGTGGGGTTGCGTGGCTGCATAAATCTCATTTTTCATTTGCGTTGCTCTTGCACCATGTTGCATGGTGCTAGAGCGACGCAAAAGGGCTCATAAATATGCCCTTAAGTGTCTGGGTGCACTTTCGTTGCAGTTCTGGGATTTCCCTTTCACTTTGAGCATCATGGTGGTCAGGTATAATTGTGTTTAGTCTATGAACATTGGGCTGTCCGATATATTCAGTAAAGGTTTATATTGGTAATTGGAAATAATGTTATCATTATGATTATGAAAGGGATCTTTGGTCATATTCTGTGTGTATGGGTGCATGTGTCGTAGAAGTCTGTTATTTATCTTGGTGGCAGGAGTTAAGAGTTGTCAGTTGCTTGGCCCACTGTGACTGCTGCTGAGCATGATTCTTCGCCAAACATTGAGCTTCAGTTCAATGTTGTCTGTACACACGTGCATTATGATTATGCTAACGTGTTCTGAATGGTTCTAGGTTGAATGTGCATTTTAGGACCGGGGTGTGCAGTTAGAGGAAACAGTTAGCCACTACGTTGCTTTAGTACTCTGGTGTTCATGAGAGTGTACAGAGGTCAATCTAACATGTTCTGTTTAGGTAGAGCAAATTCTCGATATACGGAGACATCACTGAAGAAGATGCACTATGGAGTAGTAATAGCTTTTGGGAATTCTCTGATAGCCAACTATGTAGCTTACCTGAGCAGCCTTGGATGAATTGTAATTATATAGCTCTTACTACCCCTGACGAGGCGTCAAAGCGCTTTTTCGGCGGGTAGCACGCTACTCCGGAACCCATAAAGGATTAGTGTTGAATTAGTATAGTGAAATATGAAAGTAATATGAGTGGTGGATATGTTAGTCAGTTATTTGGATTGAGAAGGATAGCGGAGGGATAGAAGAGGGAAAAGGTTTGCATTTATATAGCGTTTGTTACTCCTGATGGGGCGTTGAAGCACTTTTTTGGCGAGTAGCACGCTGCTCCGGAACCCATAAGGATTAGTGGTGAATTAGTAAAGTGAAATATGAAAGTAATTGGATAGGTGGATAGAAGTCATTTATTTGGATTCAGAAGGATAGCGAATGTTATATGATCTGTCTAATGTGCTCTGTTAAGTGTGCAGTATTACTTGAAGTTGTGAGCTTCGTGATTGCCATCTAAGAGGCATAGCTATTCTGTTATCACTGTACATGACATGCTCTAAAACAGTAGATTTGCAGTGGATGCAGACAGTGCATGCCTTACAATCGGATACTGAGATCATATAGCAATTGTTTAGTTAACACAAAGCTTTAAGCATAATGTGATACCTTGCCAGTCCATTTCCTCTGGGCAAGGGTGGTTAAGTTGTGGCTTTGGCTTCTCATGGTACTCTCAGCCATGACTCTGTCACAGCTCTGCCAAGCTATCCTCATGAGGCAAACTAGGTTGGACTGGAGCATGCTGACATTGGTTGCAGTAGAGAAAGTGTGGGTCTTTCTATTACCTTCCCCATTAAAAACAATGCGCTACTAGAGTAGTTTGAGGAGTAGAATCATCAGGCAGGTAAGTAAAGACTGCGGGTAATCCTTAGAATATAATGTGGAGAAGGAAGCTATGGGAGAACAAGTGCAGGCTGTAGGAGTAAAAACAAGAGAGGCAAATGTAATTAATACAGGAGCAGCATAATGCCAAATTAGAACACTACTCAGATGTACAGAGAGCGCAGCAGTGGTACATGTGCAGCTGTGACAGTTCTGACCAGATGCCATGAGACTACATTAATGAACTAACCACAATAATCACCTAGATGTGACATCACAACTGCGAAGTGAAGAGGTACTGTAATTCATATTCTGGTAGGAGGAAAACTTAGCAGCCCAGCCAGGCTACTTGACTCACCATGCAGAATATCCAGATCATCTTGATGCAACATGAGCGAAGCAGCATACCAATCACCACAGGAGTACAATTTAGATGTGGCATGAACGAAACAGCAGACCAGTCACCATGGAAGTACCATTCTGATGCGGCATGAACGAAACAGCAGACCAGTCACCATGGAAGTACCATTCAGATGTTGCATGAGTGCAGCAGCAGAGTTTTGATATTATAAGAAACAATTCTATGTGAATACGCGCAGCAGTAGAACAGTCCCAAGATGTTGTTCACATAGAGAACCCATGAGTGCAGCAACAGGGAGGAGAGCGAGACAGCAGACAAATCCCAAGACAAGGGCCAGCTGAGTGTGTATTGAGCACAACAGCAGAGCAATCACAATATAAGGGACATCCAGCAGCAAACTGAGGGAAGCAGCAGAACAGATAGCATTGAATGAGTCGCCAAGATGAGATATGATTGCAACAACAGATTATTCACAATGGAGATGCAACATGAGCACAAGAAACAGTTCATAGTGTGGCTTATCAAATAAACAAGTACAAAGTAAAATCCATCAATCACAGAAGGACCATATGTGAAATATGCAGAGCTCTGATACAATAACAGAAAAATAAAACGGGTCGGGGGGAATAAATTGTGTGTAATGTGAGATAATCAGGTTGAACATATGGCCTCCTCTTTGGTATCATAAAGAAAAAGTGCAGTCTTCAGGTGTGAATCAAAAATAAAAGGGAAAAGAGAAAAGGTACTGAAGAATTAGAGTTGCTTTACGTATTCATTTACAATTTAGAGTCTATGCATTACTATGTTCTAAATCAAAAAAAAAAAGTGGTCCTCTCACAAGGAAAGGTCAGTAGGAGGTTTTCCTCTCAAGGTTGCATCTCCGTTCAGTCTGGATAAGTGCTGCAAATCAGCGTATGAACAGGGGCAGTAGCCCAAGGTCCTTCCAGGTCGAAACACGTAGGCATCATGAAAAAGACAAGACATCACTCACTCATCTTGTAAGCAGATTGATGTTCTTTGCCAGCTGACAAAACTGGAGCTCCTTACTTTTATACCAGTTTGTGGTAGAGGACATCCTGGCAGCCACCAGTAACTTCAGGTTGTGTGAAGATAGATGGTAGATCGCCGCCTTACCTTGGCTCTTCCTTATCAAGTGGAGAAATATGAAATTCCGAGTGGGCCAGGGGATAGGCATACAGAAACAACCCCTTCCCAGTCCACTATACGGCCACCGCTTGGGAAATAAAATGCTCTCTCTGTCAAAGAAACCAGTTGATTACACTTAGTGTTGCGGTTGGTCCCAAGTGTGTCTGCCCCAGACCTCAAAGATGTGGTTGGTCACTTTGGGCCTAGTCAATGTCAGACATTAAAGATGTTGTTATTCCAGGAGGATAATTTGCTCATGTTAAAAGTAGATGCCCTTCTAGGCTGTTCGTTCTGGTGTTGTTAGTCCCTGCAATATGGGAGACTAATAGGAACATACCTTGTTGTAGTGTCCACTTTCGCACAGCTATAACCAGCCAGCAGAGTTGTAGGGATTAGGTATCCCCTTGTTTCTGGATGTAGATAGGGATCTGGCGTTTTATTTGTGAGGACCGTCACCTTTTTGGACCTCAACTCTGGACTGAAAGCCTTCAGCATGAAAAATATTTTGACAGGTTTATGTGGAGGAATGTATCTGATTTGTCCTACAGCGAACCAATGTAGAGATACCCGCAGTGGAACCACCGTCCATATTCTGAGGATTCAGCTGTAACTGTGAGCAGCAAATGGAAGTGGTATCCCAGCTCTAAATTGTGACAATGCTCCGACCATGAAATGTCAGAGTCGGATTGGCGAGCTTTGACTGGTTGTTTCAGGGTAGTGTCTCTGCTCTGCCACATGGGGTTATAGGAAGCATCTTGTCACGGAGAACCCATACCAAGGTAGATTGAGTCTGTGGAACCATCAGGATCTCTTAGATTTGCTCGTCATCAAGAAATGATCCACTACCTGCTGATGGCCGTTACCCACTCCGGATTACGGAAAGCCTTTATCAGCATTTACCAGGCTGGGTCTCAGACACACCGATATGAACTACATCCTTCTGAAGGGAACTGGGAAGGATTTTGTGTAGTTCACTGAAAGCAGAGCAGGGTTTGTTGTGTTAGGGCTAATGCAAAATTCACACTCTCTCAATAAACCAATCAAAAGTGACATTGGTCTTGCCAGGGAGCTTGCCAAAAGAACAATATTGGTACACCAGTGGCATGGCATAATTGCCACCACATTTTGCCATGCCAGGTCCCATATTGTCGTCATAAAATTACCATGCAGATGTTGACATTGCCCTGTCAGTTTTACACTTCCCCCAGAACGTTGGCGTGCTACTTCTTACTCTGAAGTTTAAGTCAAGCTCTCTCCTCTCTCATTCTGTTCCTGCACTTCATTCAAACCTCTCCCTATTACCAGGCTTTAACTCAACTAAATGGTCGGTGGGAGCTGATTAATAGCTATGGGCCTAGACCCTTTTACTTGTACCATAAGATGCAGCGGGAGCGCATCCTGGTTCCCTCTGGTAAATCAATGTAGTCTGTCATGACTGAGAGCCCTCACTACTACCACAGTGTGAGTGGTGTGTGTGGAATACGTAAAGCAAATGGGATCGAAACCTGGGGCTTCCATGGTGTGTGTATAGCTCTAAGGAGCATGACAGACAGTCTAGGCCCTGAGAGAACGGTCTTCCTTGTCCCTCAAGCATGTCCTGCTGCTGCATAATCCTCTTCCGTTCTATTTGAACAAATGTCCTCTGCATGGCTTGAGCAGCTGTGCCTCCCTGCCCTTGCCTGTTGTTAGGCTTACCTTGTAGTTTTCCTTCAGTGAGCCTGACATTCATACAAACAGATCCAAAGGCGTAAGAAGCCAAGTGGAGGTGCTCATTCTCATTTCTATTCAACATTTGGACTGGTGCCTCTGATTTCAGAGGGCACCCATGGCACACCCCCTTTCTGAGTGAGGATGTCAATGAGTTACACTGGATGGAGGAGTTCATCCGGATTCCAGAGCAATTTAAGTCAACCGCATAATCCACAGTGCTCAAGAGATATAGCTGGTCGAAGTCACTGTTGGTACCTAGTCCCTGTATATGCATCCTTCACCCACATTTCATATACTTCTGCAAGAGTTTAGTTACTGTTTAAAATCACAGGACCTGAGTGTATCTTAATATCAGAGTCGTCCAAGAAGGAAAACCCATTGGCTAACATCAGCCATAGGGCCACTGTTATCTGAAATCTAGCGCCAACAGCTAAGTTGGAATAACGTGTGGGTTATATCTTTGTCAAAGTAGGCGCTAGCCTGTTCTACTTTCTTGTATATAATTTATTTTACCATAACTATTTGCTTGCTTGTTAAATAAAGTTAATTTTTTTAAGTTAAGCTCTGACTGGACATTTGCCATTCAGTGTTACGTTGTCATACTAAATCTGAATTTCTAACTCCTTCCACCTTCGGCAGTAAGCCCTGACTTCTTACCCTGGTTATGCAGAGTGCCTATTAGGAGTAACTTTGTTGTTCAACTGAACTGCAATAGTATTGTGGCCCTTGGAAACCAGTGGTAAACAATAGTACCCTCACAGTATATTGCACAGTCATAGTTATCACTGACTGCCTTAGTACCTCATGAAAAGCCCTCAGAACCTCCATGCACAGACCTTGGTTGCTGCATGCCGCCCTTGGCTCCAAAAAATCTTCAAACATAGAATAGGGATCAACTATGTGGTTTGAGCACTGGATAAGTCTGGACAGGTCATGTTGTGGTCTGGAAAATTAAATATCTTAACAAAGACTGGGCTAACGGCATGGCCGCCACCATCACCTGATCAAAAGGTATGCTAACTGCCTCTCCATCCCCCATCATCAGCTCTGGATGAGAAGTGCTGAAGCCCATCAACAGTCTCTGACCGGCTGGAAGACCAATTAAGACAAATATACAAGCGAGTATTATGGGATGTCTATCATCTCTATGGAAACAGAAACACCAGGAACCAAGATGAACCTGAATTCAATGGTCTCCCCTCAATAATTCTAAATTGTTGCGCCCTTTCTGAGTATTTAGTTAATCTAACCCCAACTTCTACTGTTTGTGAATATAGGCTGCCTCTGTGGACTGATATTCATGTTCACTGTTTTTATCTAACACATTTGGTCTTATGAAGGGAGTACAAACCATACAACAGTGCCTGTGCCAACAGAAAAAGACACCTCAAAATCACTGTTATTATGCCCAATTTACTTACAGACTCGAAAGGTTAACAACCATCGACTGATATAATTTATATTGGTGGCAACACGAAGATAGACCCACCTTATTCATAAGCCCTTAAATCCCCTCCTAACTGCGACTTATTCCTCCTAACCCAGGTACGTCAACCCGCACCATTGATATTTCACGGAGCATCCCCCCTCAGTTCATCATTGTGCAAGGATAAGGCCTCTCAGTTCATACACAATCTGTTTTTGAACAGTCCCAGCGCTCTCAATTTTAGGTGGGTAGTACTTCACCAAAGGCAGCGAGGTGAAATAGCCTATCAAGGGATCTCATATTGTGACACATTCTTTGAGGTTTGTTGTAAGTCATGTGAGCTTTTCGAGGGCTATAATTCGCCACATTTCTGCTACATTAGGATATATGGGAGATCCTTTTTTCCAGAATGTCACAATTCATCACTTGCCTGCCCCTAGCATGTGAATGAGTTGACCCTTGTATGTCCATGCAATGCGGGTCTAATGTCAACTCGCAACAGCACATTCTCAGGGGACCTCCCTATTGGTTGCCCCACTGTTTCATCTATTTAACTCAGCACTTCTTTCCATAATATCTGGGTTTTAAGGCAAGCAAACCATATCTGTAAGTGTTCCTAACTCAGTTCCACACCTCCAGCACTCGTCTGACGTATGTGGGTATATGGTATGCAGTCTGTGAGAATGTGGATTATTGTATGGTGTGGTTGTGCGATCCTACTGTGTAACGACGACACAATTCTTTATTGGATCCAGACAGGTTTGTTAGCAGAACCTTAGCTCAGTGCTGGATAACTGTGGCTGAGAGCAGTCAGGATTTATCAAAGAACAAGTGCAAAGCATTCAAAAGTACCAAAACAGTTGAATAAGAAGAAAATGCAACACAATAAAAATCCAACACCAATTTATAAATATAGGTTGTATTTTCCTCTTTAAATAGACACCTCAACGACAGCAATCCACCGGAGGGTTCCAGAGATATGAACTTTTAAGTGAATAATAAATCACTGCTTGTCACTGAAAGGCAGTAAATCATTGAAATGTACCCTGACTCATGGATTAGGGTTAACCACAACAAGTTTGGCTTCCTGAGGGTCGTTCTTGCATTTCTCCCAGGAGGGCAGAAGGCGGTCTCAAAAACAAAAGCTTGTGTGCAACCGTGAACGGCTACTAGAGACACTGGACAACAAAGCTCCAACTTTCGGAAGTTGCCATTTGTATCAAAGTTACATTAAAAGCGACTTGAGCAACAAGGCACGTTTAATGCAACTATTTGTTGATACCTTGAGGTAGCATATTTACTAGTCCCATTTGGAAGATAGCACTGCTGAGTTGTCAGCGCGCAACTTCATCCTTCCCAATGGGGTTTATAGCCTTTACCCCAAAAAAACACAATGCATTGTTTTTACTTTCAGGACATGTAAAGTTAATAAAACACATGTCCATCTTTTTAATGTAATGCACCCTGCTTGTAGGGCTCAGTAGGCCTGCCTTAGGGGTGACTTAGAGATATTAAAAAGGAAGGTGTGGGCTTTGTCATTGGTTTAAATGGCAAAGTCGAGTTAGCAGTTTGAAACTGCTCTGCCAGCCTGCAATGGTGGGGTGGAAGTCCTGTTTTCCTTTGTCACACTCTTGGTAGCACAATGAGTGATGCAGTCCATGAGGGACACTTAACTTACAGACCCCGGGTACCCAGTACCATATACTAGGGAAGTATAAGTAAGTTAACTTATGTCAACTGTGGGTACACCAATTAGACACAT
Source organism: Calotriton arnoldi (assembly GCA_963921515.1). Taxonomy (NCBI): domain Eukaryota; kingdom Metazoa; phylum Chordata; class Amphibia; order Caudata; family Salamandridae; genus Calotriton; species Calotriton arnoldi. The sequence goes on from CAWUFW010000337.1 coordinate 2,446,897, forward strand.
ACCTTTTAATGGTCAGAACACTGCCACTGAGGCCTGTTTGGCAGGACTCAGTGAACCTCCAGAGTCGAAAAACCTGTAGCATCAGTTCCATGGTTAAGGGGTGTAGGAAAGTGGGTTTCTGCTGCAGTAACCCCCCCACTTTTTGCCAGACTACTGATGCACTTTCACTTGATGTGCCCTGGGTCCCTGCCAATCAGGTTCCCAGGGCCTGTGTTCTTACCCCAAAACTAACCCAATTGGCATCTCTGGCCACAGGTCAGCCCCTGGTAAATGGTACCACAGGTACCCAGGGCACTGTGACCAGGGAAGGCCTCTAGGGGCTGCAGCACTTATTGTGCCACCCTTAGAGGTCCTGCACCCTTACACTCACACACTGCCTTTGCAGGCTGCGTGTTTTGGTGCAGAACAAAGTGAAGAGTCGACATGGCACACATCTCTGTGTGCCATGCCTACAACCCACTGCCCTGGCATAGATCAGTCACCCCTCTAGCTGGGTGCACTATACCAGTGGTGAGGGTACAGGTGCATGAGCCCTGTACCCCTACAGTGTCTAAGGCCATTCTTAAACATTGTAAGTGCAGTGCTGCCATTAAGAGTATATGGTGCTGGGAGTTTGTCATTACGAACTCCACAGCACCATAATGGCTACACTGAAAACTGAGAAGTTTGGTATCAAACTTCTCAGCACATTAAACCCACACTGATGCCAGTGTGGGATTTAATGAAACATGCACACAGAGGGCATCTTAGAGATGCCCCCTGAAAACTAACCTACCACTAGTGTCCAGGCTGAGTGGCTGCTTTCTGCTGCCACCACCAGACATGTTTCTGGACCCCTGGGTAGAGAGCCTGCTGCTCTCTGGGGCCTGAAACAATGCACATCCTGGGACGAGGTGCCAAGCCTCCTCCCCCAGGATGGGCAGGGTTTACGAAGGGGAAGCTTCAAAGGCTTGCCGCCTTTGTGAGCTTCCCCAGGCCACTTGCTGCTTTCAGCAACTGGTCCCCACTGGTTCTGACCCCCACTTTGGGCGGGAGAACCGGCGGGAAAAACAAGTGAGGAAGAGAGGTGTGCCCACCTCTGCCAACTCCACCCCTCAGGTGGGGGAGGTGAGGTGAAGCACAACTCAGTCCCCGCCATCTTGCAGATGGGGGGACTCAGCCAACCAGGGACACTCTGGAGGGTGGCATAATAGGGGGTGTACCCACCCCAGGGAAGGGACCCATTGGTCCCTGCCTTTTACCTACCTGTAACGCCCCTAAATCTAGTATTTAGGGGCACCCCTGAACCTTGCTTCCTCAGACAAGAACCTGCAACAAGAAGAAGAAGGACCGAACAGCCGTGCAGCAGCTAACAAGAGGAAGACGCCCCCTGACTTGGCCCCAGCCCTACCAGCCTGTCTCCCCCTTGAACCTGCTCCTGCGAAATCCCGGTGTGTCCTGCAGCCAGCAACCTCAAAAACCCCGGAGTACCTGCCTGCCTTCAACTACAAAGACTCTGTCTCCCGTGAACACCGGATTTGTTAATCTGCAACCTCTGGCTCCGGCCGGACACCGTGGATCCGCCCCACTCTGCACCCGCCGTCCATGGCCCGAGCTCGAGTGGGCAAACACCACGAGGAGGTCACCATGGCGATCCTGACCCGAGATCCGGCGACCCCTGACCTGCCTCAAGCCTCCAGCCGACGCCTGCAGCCTAAATCCAGAAGGCCTCCCTAACCGCGACCAGGAGCTGGTAAGAAGATATGACCCCAAAAGGCACCCCTGCACCCGACGCCCCACGGCTTTGTGTGCCCAAACCGACGGTGCCTATCCAACCCCTAACTTCCCAACTTACCTCTCGAAGTGGTGGTCGCACCCAGAAGACCTTCATCCCCGAGCCCGGCAGTGCCTTTGCAAACCGGAGGTTCCTCATTGAAACCAACAGGGCACCCGACGTCGAAACAGCACCCTGCACCCAGCCGCCCTAGTGCCGCTGAGGGTGCACCTTTGGTGCTACTGTGTTTCCCCATTTGCCCTGAGCTAAAGTCCAGGAGCTTTGCTCCCACAACCCAGTGGCCTGCTTGCCAGCAGCCACCAACCGGAGGCCCCCTAACCCCCATTGGATAACATTGGGCCTCAGCACTCTGCACCCAGCCGCCCTAGTGCCGCTGAGGGTGTAACGAGAGTGCATCCTTGACCCTGGGGGAACCCTTGTTCTAACCCCAGAAGCTCAACTCCAAAGACCGATTACTTACCTGGTAACCGTTAACTTAATTTCTCTCCATAGGAACCTATTGACTGTTTTTCTCTGAAAAATGTTCTAAGTGTGGAGTTAATTTGTATGGAAACCTGAAAAATAACAATTGTGCAAAACTGATTTTACTTACCTTTTCTCTAGGAAATGTCCCAGTGTGATATCTAGGCATATCACACGGAGTAGAAAAAGTAATCTAAAAAGTAATGTCAAAAGGAACGTAAAAGTAACTTACCTGTAATTTTCATTGCAAAGTCGATACAAAGTATATGTACAGCATTTCACAGTATTGCATTACCAGTCATTCAAACTGTAACCATTTCAAAGTACATTTACAATTGCATTTCAAACTGTATATTTACTGCAAAGTATTTATCAACTTACCTGTGCCAGGCTTGCTTGGTTCTAGAAAATAACTAAAAGAATATTTTTATACAAAAACAATTGGTCTGAAGTTCAGTCTTTGAGTGTGTGAATTCATTTGCTGACTGAGTGTGTACAACAAATGATTAACACTGTCCTCTGATACTGCCTTACTGCTCGACCACACTACCCCAATAGAGAGTGAGGTGCTATCTAACTTTACCTCTGCCTACCTTTGGGCATCCACTGGACTCTGTGCACACTATACCTCACTTTGGTATAGTATATACAGAGCCAGCTTCCTACAAGGGGTGATCATGGAAAAAGGCATTTCTTCACGCAGATTATGTGGTGTTCTGTCTCCCTGTGGGCCACACTCCGAAGCTTTTTGTGTGTACCCTGACCCTGACCCCCACACTTCCCCAATGAGTGTCGGTGTGACCTCCCTCCCCAGTTCTAGCTCCCATTGTGACTGGTACTTCCAATTTGTAAGGTTTTCCTCAATGTTGAGAATGGAATATATGTTTGAGATCAGACCTTTAGTGGATTGAAATTTAGATAGAACTGCTTCAAAGGCGGTCAGTAGTCTGGTGGCTGCCATTTTGTTACACCCAGAGGGAATTTTGGCATATTGCATTCTATCCTGCTCAGTTAGCCCAAACCCACGTTTGCACTCCATACACTTTACCCTTTCCAAACAGGTTCTCTTACCATAAGGCACTCACCCAAAGGCATCTTTAAAACATTGTCCCTTCCAATGCTGGGGTAAAACTAGGGCTCTGATGCAGGGGAGTAAACAATGACAGATGGGTGTGGCCTCCCTTAACTGCCACTCTGTCACATATCTTGTTCTAGCAGAAACATAGAGATGGTGTGATCTAGGCTCTTCAGGGAGCTATGGCATATCACACAAGTGTCACCCTGACAGTGCCCGTTCAGAGTGTACCCAATGTTTGTCATTGGGACCACTCAGCAATGACCCGTGGGATGTGCTGCGCAGTAGTATTTTAATATATCTGGGCACCCCAACAAAGAGCCAACACCATCTAGCCTGGTCAGACACAAGTTGTGCTTTCAGGGAGGGCAGTTATGTCCAGTCCAATTGGTAAGTGTCCTTGAGATATTAATACCCATGTGTTCCATCTAAGGGGAGTATACGTGTTGAGACATGTTATTTATCCTGGCAGGGGGTTCATGTTGAGGATTTCTGATTTATATTTATTGATTTTAAATTCCCATATCTGCTCAAATACTTAAAAAGCTTTTATGACCCCTGGAAGTATAATATTAGCCTATGTTAGTGTTAAAAGCATATCATCTGGAAATAGACTTATCTTATGCTCAGTATTCCCAAAGTTACATCCCCTAATCACTGACAATTTTCGTATGTGTGATGCCAGTGCCTCAGTGACCTGGGTGAAGAACAAAAGTGATAAGCGACAGCCCTGCCTAGTCCAGAGAGGTTATGCCATTTAACACGTGCTGAATGCAAAAACAACAGTTGATGGACAGAATGCAGAACAATGTCATACATTCACCCCAGTACAGAGATCTGGACCTAAATCCATCGTTTTTTTGCCCACCATGCCATTCCAGTTTGAACCCAGCCATATGCAAATCAGTCTTGACCCTGTGCCTCGTGGGAACAGTCCAGCCCGAACTGCCAAGCCAGGTCCTCCCTGGACTGGAAACAAGCATCCTAGGACCGGTTTCGGGGTTTCACCCCTCTTCAGCCAGGATAGCTTGATTCCAGTGGCATGGAGAGCACGGGACCCACGTCTGGGCATACCCGTCCCACTCGGGGTGACAGATGCAAAAACAACAGTTGAAGGACAGAATGCAGAACAATGTCATACATTCACCCCAGTACAGAGATCTGGGCCTAAATCCATCGTGGCCATGTCTGAACTGGGGTGGTGGAGTGAGCTAAAGAATGATGATGGATTAAACCCAGATCAGTTGACTGGGGGTGAGTGTTTGATTTGCTCAAACGCTCCGTCCATCATCCCCTTTGGTATCGCTTTGTTCGCCCTAAGTTGGCAGGGTATGCCCAGACGTGGGTCCCTTGCTCACTTTGCCACTGGATTCAAGATAGCCTGGCTGATGACAGCTGAATAGCCAGAAACCGGTCCCAGGATGCTTGTTTCCGGTCCAGGGAAGACATGGTTTGGCAGTTCGGGCTGGACTGTTCCCATGAGGCACAGGGTCAGACTAATTTGCATATGGCCATGTCTGAACTGGGGTGGTGGAGTGAGCTAAAGAATGATGATGGATTAAACCCAGATCAGTTGACTGGGGGTCAGTGTTTGATTTGCTCAAACGCTCCGTCCATCATCCCCTTTTGTATCGCTTTAACACGTGCTGTGGCTCTCAGGCTGTGGTAACTGGTCGAGATCTTTTCCCTCATCACGGGCCCTGTCCCTGTTCTATTTTGGATACCTTCCAGGAAATCCCAGCTCACCCTGTCAAGCACATTCTCTGCATCTAGTGTGAGCAGGGCGGTCAGCATCCAGCTTGAGTTTAGCCTTTTCTATTAGGTGGGCTACACAGAGGGCCCAGGTGCCCACAATCTTCAGCATTTTCTTAGGTGGGCGTAATTATAGACCAAGCACCCATAAACTTCAACAAAGGGGGGAGTCAAGGGGATTGCCCTGCTTCTCTTCTACCCAGTCAGAGTCCACAAGTTCCGATGCCGCCTGAGCCCTCATCCCCCCAAACATACTGTGGCCCAGGGCTTCCCCTTTCAGGAGGTCCTTTGGGTTGGGTGTCTCCTACAGGACAGCTCTGCTGTCTCCAGGCCTTCTCAGCGTCTGGCAGGCTCAGTGCTTCAGTCCCAGACTGAGGCCAGCGAGACCCAGACCATTCAGCTGCAATCTTGTCCTGAAGCTGTGGCACGTTACTTGGGGCTAGTTGCCCCCGCTACTACAGGACCGCTCACTGACAGGTGAAAGCCTCCCCTGCTGCCGTCTAGTGTGCCACCGCAGTACTGGCCTCTTGACAGGAAGTCACAGTGAGGATGGAGGCTGGAGCAACAGGAACTCAGTCTGCTCAGTTGCAATCTTGGGGTGGAGTTCATATTCACCTTTAGATTTGGAGGAGCTCTCTGCGCCTCAACATTGGATATACTGCTTCAAGAGTTAGGACTAGACTCCAGCATTGAGGAAGAAAAGCCTGCTGTTGATTACACCTATTGGAAAGTAAGGAGCCTGCCCTCTGATCTGAGAGTGGCCTGCCCTGAAGAAGCGCTGGACATAGCTGCTGATATGTACTGCAGTGAGGATATATTGCCTACTGGGAGAGGCCTGCCCGAACCTGGAGTGCCACTTCCCAGCCTGACATCGAGGGTCACCTTGGAAAGAAGAGCCTCATTGCCATGTTCTCTCCATGTTTACCTGCAAGAGTGAAAAGGGTTCCCAGCGCACAGTGTAGTCTCAACAGTCAATAAGGCAGAGTTCATGAAACCTCAAGAGCAATCCACGAACCTTTGGTGGATTTGCCAACAGTGCTCTTTATTTCCATTAAAAGCCCCACCGACACGCATAGTTTACGATATTCAGTCATCAAAAGCGTAAAGCTCATTCATCACAACGAGCAAATGATCTTTGCTGGTTTTTGGGTTTTAAACGGCTTGATAACTGGGCAAGATGGGAGTTTCCGCTGAGGATGAGGATGCTCGTCATGAATGAGCTTTACACTTTTGATGGCTGAATTTCGTAAGCTTTGCGAGACAGATACGTAATTGGTCACAAGAAGACAAATGTAAGCAATTCAAGAAAAAATATTTTGAATGTACTAGGTATGAGGCCCTGAAGAAGCGATGTTTGATATTAAAACAGTTGCGAAACATGCGCTTGCCTATGTTCTATCGTCAGTGTTTATGAAATAAATATTTTGAAAATACTTTGAATTAGAAAAAAATGTCTTCTAGTGAAATACATAGTATTCTTTCATGAAGTAAGAACACAAAGAACAAGCATTTGCAATGCAATAGGTCTTGCATTTTTTAGAGTTAGAGCTATTGGCATTGTAAATGACAATGTTTTTTACCTATGTGTTCTGGTTTGGAGTGGATGTATGGTGTTTGGAGTTGAATTATGTGGGTTAAATTAAAATTGTCAGTTGTGGAATTATGTGGTGTGTAGTGTATTTGTGTACTGGAATTATGTGGCGTGGTGAATAGATAGGGGTGAGAGCTGCACAGAATAGATAAAAAGGAAGATAGAGAGGGATAGGTAGTTTGCGGAGGAAGTGGTGAATGAACTCTAGATAGAGGTGGTGCTCAGGTGGTGCTGAGTAATCCTGAGGTGGTTCTGAGTGATGCTTTGGTGCTGGAAAGAGAAGGCGAGTTGTGAGCATGGCCTCCTGCTTTCGCCGGGAGAGCTGCTAGATGTCCGTGAGCTTTGCTGCTTTTGTCTTCCGTTATTAAGAAGAAAATCCTTATTGCTCATGGCCATAGCAATTCTGAGTGTGGATGAGCTGCTCAAAACCTTAAAATAACCGACGCGTGCCCCAAACTGAATGAGAGCCAACTTAATCAAAGAGGAAAAGGCTTAGCACAATAATATAAACAAGCAGTCAGTCATTAGTGAATATGTTTTAGGAGTAAAGATCCGTATACTACTGCCGATAATAAGTTGCACTCTGGTGAATGCTGTTCTGCTGTTAGAATGCGCTAAAGAAAAAAAAAAAAAAAAAAAGAACATCATGCAACCAACTGCAAGGATTGGCTGAAGGTGTCACACGTGCATTGCTGGTGTGCATTAACAAGTACACAACTTATTACATTGAACATTTGTAAACATTGAGATTTTACGTAGCAACGGTTAAAGCGAAACTACAAGTCCCAGGGTGCAACGGGTTGTTGGTTAATAAGCTAGTATTAGTTGAACTTGGCAACAATATGGGGCATTTGGTATCTATATCTATTTTGACACATTTAGAACACATCCACTTTCAAACCCGTCAACGTGGTTGGTGTCAGTGCTCGTTTATTTCTTAGATGATATTTCAGACTGTGTTTCGTAATCTTTAAAGCATTTTATGACTGGTTAACAGGTATATGCATTTAAGCATTTTCTGTCTAGTATAGAGAAGAAAGATCCGAGTTTTAATCCCAGCATCACTAGTTTGAGTGATCCTGGGCGAAGCACGCTTTTGCTATGCCACAACAGTTATCTAGAAATGTGGGATTCACCTGTACCCTAGGTGAGCGCTGATTTTAAGCGCTATCTAGAACACACAGCAGTAAAAAGCCAAGACCACAGGGCGTGTACTTTAAAATACAAAAATATATTTTATCTGTGAGAGCCAGGAGAACAGCAGGTACCAATAGTATGCTAAGCACGTTCCAGTGGGCTTTGGAAGCCATATGGACAAGGAGGAGCGGATTTTAGCAGAGCGGGACAGGTGCTGCTCCTGTGCCCGGGCAGCACGTGCGCTCTCTGCCTGTATTATCCCGCGCTCCCACGGCTGTGCATGTTGCTGCTGCAGCAGGAGATGTCGAGGGAACTGCAGCCAGGCAGAGGCTTCCCCTCTCTCCCCGTTACCATTCCTGTGAGAAGCAGCGGACCGGTTAACCGCTGCAGTGCTCGTCCTGTGCCTAGCGCCGTGCAAACATGCTGTGCCGTAAGACGAACAATCATTTGCAATGCAGTAGAAAGAAAGTACAGCAAATACACACTATACATAAGTGAGTGTAAATCAGTGTATTGTGATTACCAGGAAGTAATCTAATCTAAGCATTACATCCTTTTCACTTCTTCCTCCTAGTCTTTATCCCATGGTGTAAGACTGGGAAGAGGGAGTAGAATTCGAGTCTTGGGGTTATCAGTAAGTAATTGAAGCATTCCAGACCATTGCTGTGAATTTTAAATACATTGACATACAGAGTCCACGCAGGGGCCTTGGCCTTCTAAGGTGGGATTGGTGCACAGGGATGATCTGTTCTACTGGCTCCTGACACACTTTGTCAAGAGTCATCACTTCACATGGAGGGGCAGCGGCTACCAAGTGGGTGTGGGCCCCAAAGCAGGCAACGAAAATGCCCACCCAGGACGACCAGTTGAGTATTACAAGACAACCATAACTGAGGTGCAGTGAGATCCCCTCCATCCCCAGGCCTGGTGCCACTGCACCAGTTGCACAAATGATTTGTAGTAACCTTCATAAGGCAGAGATTACATTTCTCTCAGCCTAGGTGCGACTCTTTCTAAGTCACGTGCCTTAGACATGGCTTGTGATGTGCTCAGAGTGCCCCCTGCCTGTAATCTATTGGCACAGAATCTCCTGACTGAATGGAACACAATGTGACAGCGTCAGCATGTCATGAGTCACGACAGCCTTTGACACGTGCACATCATACATAGCCTCTTAACAAGTCATTGTTTTGGATGATTAACAAAAAACGCCATAAATGTCAGGCTAACAACCAAAGAGCACCTTAGAGTGTGGGCAGCTCGTCTTCTGAGGACAAGACGTCACCACTGATAAGGTGATGGGGCTGTTTGGTCTTCTTTTTTTTTTATTGTCCTCATTTATGCGATCTTGTTGTAAAAGCAACAGGGTCACCTCTCACTAGACGCCCTCGAGGATGAGGTGGAAACCATGCCTTGATACCAACCATTGCCATTTTACATGAGTTAAAGTGTCACTGTTCCAGCCCCAATAAAACTCATGAGGATCGTGATCGCGTTGGTTTAAATCATTGGACATCCCTTCCTAACCTACCGTCTATATGTGTCCCATAGATCCCAGTGCTTTGTACGCTTGCATTCCCCTCTGACTCTATCCAAGTTCCTAAATTTGTCTACAGATCGAACCCAATCCTCAACCTTCGGAGGGGAGGAAGAATCCAATTTAAACAAATCTCACGTCTAGCAATTAGCATAAGTGTAAACAAAAGGTATTTCTGATTCTTTGTTAAGGTAGTGTTGGATTCATCGATATCCAGTATGCCAAAAATAACATTAAAGGTTCTTACCTTAATAGTCGTGCTTAAGCTTTCATCAATAATCTTACCAATTTCACTCCAAAATGTGTCAAGGTGATGACATGAGTGAAACATGTGGGTATCATTTGCTTCCCTCACGCCACATTTGGACATTTCTTGGTCACCTGGGTGTTCATTTTTGACAACTTTTCGGGGGTCCAATACGATCTGTGCAAAGTAAACAAATGATTTTTCCTAAGAGGTGTAGAAATTATAATATGCCATAAAAAAGTGCAGGATACTTGCCAAGCTTGCTGCAAGTCTTGAGCCGGAAAGGTCTTCTTCCACTTAAGATCTGGAGTGTCATTGTCGCCTTCCTTCTTCTCCACCAAGTGCCAGTACAGTAGGGCTGTTGGTCTTGGATATTAAAACCATGTACACATTAACACGGCACACTTGGAAAAAAAAACTGCCTGTACTGCACACCTTCAACTATTGTGCACTTTAAAAACACTTGCATAATGCACACCTAACACATTCAAATGAAGTGTGCATGTGCTCATGAAAGCCACGGCACAGGGGATGCGACTATGAACCCATTGAACTTGCCAGTCCTCAGATGGGGCACACATCGGATCTTTTCCTGTTGTTCCGAAGGTGGGGCGCCCTTAGCACACGATTTCACCAACACGTTTGGGTTGTGATAGGTTCCCCAAAATTAAAATGGTCCCCCTCAATCCCGGAGAAGATTTGATATTACCTACGAACATCCATGAAAACAATGTACTGGATATGCAAAAACCCCACTTTGCCGAAAGCATTGTGTGGCTCCACCGCAACACTGCTGTTCTCTCGGAAGAGGGGTATTAGGGGGGCGGAATTGCACTCAGACACTGGGCTCGAGCAGAACACCTCGGGCCTGCACTCACACACCAGGCTCCAGCACAACACCTCGGAGCTGCACTCAGACTCCCCCTCCAGCACGACACCTCGGAGCTGCACTCAGACTCCCCGACTGGAGCAGAACACCTTTACCGCCTCAAGAGGACAGTGCAGAGAGAGTCCTCAGAGAGCCCAAGTGATCCCATAGCCCGAAGAGAAGAATCTGCCTGTCAGTCCCCTGCCAGGTAAAAAGAGCATCTCCAGCCAGCAGTGATGGCAGCTGTGGTAAAGACCCGAGGAACCACTCTGAGGGACCCCAGGCTGAAGAACAACCCTGCTGGAATGACTGTACCTGCTACGACCCGTGCCAGAGGCAAGGCAACTGGCCTGTTGAGAGGGGCTACTCACCGGAGGACTGTGCCCACAGTAAGGGATGTTGTAAACGGGGATTTGTACCCACAGTAAGCGGAGACGTAAACATGAAACTGTGCCCGCTGACTGCAAGGGCACCTCTAAAGGGGAGAATGTGCCCACTGTAACCGCAGCTGGAACTAGGGGTCTGGCGTCCACAGAAAGTGCAGCCCTACATACGAGTCTGTGCCTGCTCTAAACAAGCACGCCGAACCTTTTATCAAGCCTGCAGTGCGAAGATAAGAACAGAGGCAGCAGGGAAACTAAAACTAGACGGGAGGAGGGGCCGTCGCACGCCCTTTCTTGAAGAGGCAGAAAACTAGCGCGCTTATACTCGGAGAGTTATGGTAATTTGGCAGTTCCTCCTCACGGCCGTGTTAACCTCTGAATCCAGGAGGCTCCTAATCGGCCTTGCAGGGACAGGCATGAAAGTACGTTTATTTAAATTGAGGGGGTAGTCCTATTAGCAGTGCCACATGTCACAAAGTATCTCCAAATGAGTAAACAAACAAGAAGCGCAGCAAAGAGTAAAGGCGCGGCGGAAACTGATATTTACTTCTTCCGCCTGATTAACATTGATTTTTAATTCAGAAGTGATGCAATTAAGACTATTTATTTAGCACATATATCAGGGCACACAAAAAGGGATCCGGGAGACGGTGCTGGCGGATAATACCCGGCGAATGGCTTTTTTTGTTTGGACTCTGACTTTCTTCCCGGGGTCTCGGCTGCACAGAGCGGTTCATCTTCTGTGTGAGTCAATCTGTTCCCTGGGACCGGGAAGATGGGGCCGGCGATCAACCCCCCCGCGCGTGTCAACAAACTGCTCGGCACCGGATGCACACAGCGAGTTCCGCGTAACCGGGAGGAGCTCTGCAAACACGCGCGGACCCGGCACCGGTGCGGGCAGCGAGTTTGACCCACGGACCGGGGAGAAGTCTGTAAACTCTTCGGAGTCATGGGGCCGGAGACCAACCAACCACGCACGTAAATAAACACACACACAGAGCCCGCTCGGCACCGGCTGCACACAGTGAGTCAGTCTGTTCCACGGACCGGGGAGAAGTCTGTGAGCGCCTCTGAGTGATCGGGGCCGGATGACGATTAACGCCGGGCAGGCTGCGGGCGTGAGGGCGGACCGTGTTACGAGACTGCCTGAAGGTCCTGTGTTGCGCTGATGCCGTGCGCGAGCAAAATCTCCAGTCAGGGTGGGCAGGGCCTAAGGGAGACAGGGCGGACACCAACCCCGCTTCCAAAAAAGCCGGACACAAAAGCGACGACAATAGATCTCGCCAAGGCGAAGCAGCGCATGCGCGCTGCAACGCAGACGAGACCTAAAAACCTAGTTCCTTAAACCCAGTCTTTATCTTTTTCTTATTTGATGGTTGGTACCGGGGTCAGGTACCGTCTTTTGAGTTGAGGTTCTGATTAGTCTTATTACGAGTCTTCCTGATCCCCCAACTTTTGCAAGTTTGTATTTTTACAACCATTAGTTAGATGCTTAAAAAACACTGGTGCTTTTTATGCCCAGTTTTCCTCTGTGTATCTCTGTTAATACACACAAAGGTTGTGTTTTGTTACCTTTGCTATATCAGTGAATGGAATTGATGACTTTGTTAAAGGGACTAGGCTACAACCCTGTTACTTGCAATTGTGTTTTTTCATATTCACTGCTATGTGATAATTCTTAATGTAAACTCGGTCATAGAAAGAAGAAGCTCCATTAATTTGTATTATGTTTTCCACTTTTATTATGCATTAGAATGGCATCCGCACCTTCATTTCGTCCAAGTCCTGTGGTTCATGATGTGGATTGGAACCAATGGAAAGAAGATTTTGAGGACTATTTGATGTTTTTTAAGGAGAGGCTTTTACACTAAAGACATAATATGTACTGCATCATTATTTTTTAGGTCTGGATGGCCGAAAAATCATCAAACACCTTCTTCGTGAGACAGTTATGAGTGAGGGCGATACAGTTGTTGAGTATGCTGCTGCCATTAAAATGCTTGACACTCTCACAAACCCCACAGGAATGTTATTATAGAAACACATAAATTTAATGTGAGACATCACTAAGCTGGAGAGCCTATTGGAATTTTTGTTGGGGAGTACTATGTGTTTTGACTCCAAAGTGAGCACAAGGAATTCGAAGATTAAATTATTAGAGACAAAAAAGTGAAAAACAGTAATCACAAGAAAATTCAGGAAACTTTGTTGACAACTACCAAACTAGAACTAGCTGCGGGTATTCAGAGTACATCATATATGGGTGAAACAGCTCTATAGTCACAAGCTCATGCAGTTCATAGTGTCCTTTTAAATGATAAATCTTATAAGAAAAAGGGTGGAAATGTTGTGAGGAGGAAATATGAGAGTGTAGAATGTTAGGGTTTAATAAGCTTTAATGAGTAAATAACAGCTACAGAAAAATAGGCCTTAAATTGACAAAATAACTGTGATATATCAGAAAGGGAAAAATAGGCAATAAAACAATATCATAGGGAGGGAGGAAAGGGGACCAGAATACAAATCTACAATTGAAGATTGTGTAACAATAATAAAACTACTTAAGGAATAAACAAATAATTAGAACATCTAAAATGCAATTCAATATTGAAGAAATAATGTAGAGGAGAAAGCAGAGACAATAATAGTTTATGAAGGTTGAAAATTTTCAAAACGATTACGTAATACACGAGTTGTTGTAACCTTAAATAGTTAGTTAATGGTGACCAAAATAAATCCCTATTAACACATGGTTTGACAAAGGAGGCAAAAGCGATATCCAGTCTGTGATAATGACAAACATTGTTTCACCAAGACTTCACTGAAAGTTTAGTTGAACATTTCCAGTTTAGTGAAATTTGCTGGAAGGCTAAAGCCAACATCAAATCAAAAAAACCTATTTCATGTAAAGATAATCTCAACGACTCTGATGAACTTCCTGTAAAAAGAATAGTATTTGATAGAGGAGTATGCAAGTTAAAAATAGCTGAGATATGCGACCAAATATTCTTCCAAAAGGAAGATACAGCCGGACAGGAAAACAGGAGGTGCAGTAAATCAGCTAAAGGAAAATCACAGGACCAACAAACCTTGTTATCAGTGTGTGTAAAATAAGCTATGGGCAAGGGAGTAAAATATAATCTATGGTAAAGAAAGAACATGGATTGAGTGGTGGAGGCAGATATAGAGATCTTCAAAGGCCTACCCCATAACTTATCCCAGAAATCGATGCTCCAAACACAGCCCAAATCCGTCTCCCATGCAGTCTCTATGTTAGATTTAGGACGGTCAGCATTTGGGGTAAGAAGATGTTTATAGATCAGGGATGCTTTAGGAAGCACAGCTAATACTCTGAGAAGTGGATCCTCCGTGGGCTCAAGCTCATTTGAAGGAAGAGTATAAAAAAATCTAGAATTATTCCCATAAGAATTGAGAATTTGTGCCAAAACGAGCGTGGGCATTTAAAGGTGTCTTGAAATTGAGGAAAAGAACACAGAGATAAACCATCAAACATATCCTGAACCCAAATAATTCCGCTAAGTCTCCAGGATTTCCAATAGAGAGGTCTATTGTTTATGGTAATGAGACGATTGTACCAAAGAGGAGATTGCAGGAGGGTATCCCTAGAGATAATTTTTAATTGCTAATGAGGTCTTAATAATGAACATGTGTGTTTAAACAGCGGAAGAGAAGTGACATTGACTTTTGTAGTAAAGGCAAGAACTTCCTTTAGAGAAAAAGGCGCAAGTAAGGACCGTTCAACATTGACCCATAAAGGTGTAAAAGGGGAGATTTCAGTATAGAGCCATTTAGAAGCTAATCTAAGACAGAAGGCCCTGTGATAGAGTCGAAATTCGGGAAAATTCACTCCTCCCATAGATTTAGGTTTTCTAAGAAGTGACAGGTAAATTTTAGATTTTTTATTATTCCATAAGAATTTAGAGAGGAGGGAATTAATTTTTTTAAATAGACAGTCGGGATATGAATGGGAATCATAGAGAGAATATACAATAAAATAGGAGTAATCATCATTTTAATAGAATCAAGACGTCCCCACCAAGAGAGAAATAGAGGATTCCAGGAGGAGAGGAGTTTAGAAACACGATCTAGCGCTTTCTTCATATTAATTATAACTGAATCCAATTTGGAGTTATTAAACCAGATGCCTAAGTATTTGATTTTAGAACTATTCCATCGGAATTCAGTAGCATCAAAATGTTGTTTGAAACTAAATTTGGTGATGGGGAGAATTTCTGTCTTGTCAGAATTAATCTTATAAGTTAAAACTAGGGAAAAATCTGAGATTTCTTGCAATAGAGGAGGAATAGAGGTTTCAGGATGAGATATAAAGAGTAAGATGTCGTCCGCATAAGCAGATAACTTTAAATGTTGATCACCATAGATAAATCCAGAGATAGAGGTATTTTGGCGGATATGGGATAAAAAGGGTTCAAGTGATAAAATAAATAGAAGGGAAGAAAGAGGACAACCTTGACTACACCCCGTTGCAGATGAAAGAATTGAGAGATAAGACCATTAACTACGACAGAAGCTCTAGGGACCAAATACAACAGAGAGATCAGAGAAATAAATTTAGGACCAAACCCATGCCAATGAAGAGCTTTAAATAAAAAAGACCAGTTTACTCTATCAAAAGCTTTCTCTGCATCAATGGAGACTGCAGCTAGAGAGTAGGAAAGAGTTGGAGCCTTATTCAAAATATTAAATAGTAAACGGGAATTATCAGAAGTTAGTCTGCCTTTAACGAAACCACACTGCTCTAGGCCAATTAGTTTTGGTAAAAGAGGTTCAAGACGCAAAGCAAGCAATTTGGCAAAAATGTTATAATCTACATTTACAAGGGAAATAGGGCGATAATTCTTACAATGTTTGGGATCACGACCATCTTTAGGAATTAGACATATTGTAGCTTCTAAAAAGGTGCCATCAGCCTTACCAGTAGAATGAACGTATTGAAAGAGCTGTAAGAGTTTTGGAAGAAGTAGGTTTGAGAAGTATAAATAAAATTCTACCATACACCCATCTGGGCCCAGAGTTTTATTTTTTGAAGAAGACTTAAAGATGGCGCTAGCTCTACGGTCGACAGGTCAGATTCTAGAGGTGCGAAGTCTAGGTGTACATGAGAAGGGGGTGGAACGTGACTAAGATAGGTGTCAATGAAAGAGGCAGGTGAAGGGGACTCTGGAGTATATAGAGTTTTATAAAATTTCATAAATTCATCTAAAATGTCCTGATCTTTAAAAAGAAGTTTTCTGTCCGATGAGTGAATAGACTCTACCAAAACACGTTCCTTTCAAGATTTGAGATAGTTAGCCAGAAGTTTGCCAACTTTATTTCATCCACCATAATACCGAGCGCTAGTACGAAGGAAAATAGATGAAGCATTATCTGTAGTTGTTTTGTTAAAGTCGAGCTTCGCACGAACAAGCTCCTGTAAGGCAGAATCAGACAAAGAAGTGAAAAATTGGTGTTCTAGGCGTTTGATATTAGCTAGCAAAATTTTATGCTGATTAAGTGTTTCTTTTTCCTGGAAACAAAGTCTATAATAAAGCCACGTGCAGTAGCCTTAAAAGCACCCCATATCAATGAAGGTGTAGCATCTGGAGCTGCATTTAGAGAAAAGAATTCCTCCGCAAAGGAAATGAAAGAGGAAGAAAAAAATGGATCCTGCAAAAGAGAATTATTAAACTTCCACCCAGAGGACTTGGGATGTGAGCGGAGCAGATCGAAATCAGCAACAACCGGGGCATGATCAGAAATGACAATAGGTTCGATTGAGGAGGAAATAAGGTTCTGTGTCAAGGCTTTAGAAAGGAAGATGTAATCTATTCGGGTCAGGGTGCCATGTGGGGGGGAGAAAAAAGAAAATTCTGTAGTATCAGGGTTACAGAGTCTCCAAGCATCTACAAGATGTGTCTGAAATATTGTGCTTTGGAATTGTTTATGAGTCTTGTGAGGGATGAAACGAACTTGGAACTGTCGGTCAATGAAAGGGTCAATAAATTGGTTACAATCACCTCCTAGTATAACAAATTAGTCATTATACAGAATACACTTCTTTGTAATATTAGGCCAGAAAGAATAATCCGGTTGAGTTGGACCATAAACGTTAAACACCGTTACAGAAATATTGTTAATGAGCAACTTAACTAATAACCATCTACCTTCCAAATCAGTTTCCTGAGATATAACAGAGCATTTCAAGCGTTTATGACATAAAATAATTACCCCATTTTTCATAGTGGTCGTAAGAGACACTAAGACTAAACCAACCCAGTTCCGTTTGAGTTTCAAAGTCTCTGTCTCGGTCAAGTGGGTCTCTTGCAACAAAACTAAGTCAGAATTGTATGAGGCTAAATGGGATAGTGTTCTCTGCCTCTTTATAGGGCTAATAAAACCTTTCACATTCCAAGATACAACTCTGAATGTAGAGAGAATGAATTAGGTATAGAACAACACGATCAACAATGATAGAAAGAGATAAAAAGAATAAAGAAAAGAGAAGTATATAGAATGAAATATCCAGTAAGGCCAGTAAAAGTAAAGTTGGGAAAGAAGAATAGGAGAGAAAGGAAAGGAACAAGAGAGATAATAAGAGAAGACAGTACATGTCATACCAAAAATGAAGACTGTGATACATACCTTCAAGGGGAAACAAGCAAACAACAAGGACTGGCGACAGACAGTAAAGAAGGCACATCCAACAGGGGGAGACATACCACGTTGGGAGAGCAAGAAAGGGCGGGGTATGGATATGTAGGTATTACGGATGATCTGCAATGATGGTAAAAACAAAGAAAGACATAAGGATGACTATAAACAGTTACAACCACCGAAATATAACCTGTAAAGGAAATAAAAAATTAGGATTAGTGTGAAATTTACATGGAACTCTCAAAATTCTTAAAGACCGTCACATAAGAGTCAAGTTACAGAAGAAGGTCCAGCTGTATCCATGGAGGCCATGGAGTGTGAATGAAGACATTTTTGAAGATCTGCAGGGTCTTCAAAAGTGGAGGTGCTGTTTTGAAAAGTTATTTTGAACAAGCATGGGTGGAATAAACCATACCGCGCACCCAAGGCACGTAGAGCCGGTCTGAGATCGAGGAACTCCTTCCACCGTTTAGCTGTTACCGTGGAGATGTCTTGGGTCAAGAACAATTTAGACTCTGACCACATTAATTGTTCCTTAAGCTTGGCCACGTTTAAGACTTGCAAAAGGTCCGTGAATAAAAAAAAAAAGAAGGATTATGCCACGAGGCCTTGAGGGAGCAGATGCAGAAGAGAGGCGAGGCTATGGGCACGCTGGATATTCAGAGACACTGAAGCAGGGAGGTCTAAAAGCTTCGGAAGAAAAGAGGCGAAAAAGATCACAGGGTCATCTCCCTCGATACCCTCAGGAAGACCATACAAACAAAGGTTGTTGCGTCTATTTCTGTTTTCAAGATCCTCAGCAGATTTCTTTAAAAGTATCACATCCTTCTCGAGAGATTAGATTTTTGTAGAGAGATCTTGAAGGTCACTGACTGTGGACACCCTGGAATCGAGTGTAGACCATTTAGTGTCCAGAACTTGTAGACGTGTATTGGTTTCCTCAATAATTGGACGCAAAGCACGTATTTCCTCTAAAACAGTGTCCAAAGAAACAGGCAAAGCCTGTTTCGGTGGAGAAGGAGGATCTTGTTTAAGTCTTTTTTTAGCAGAGGAGGGCGAATGCAGTTTTGATGGCGCATTGGACAAGGATACTGCCCTGGAATAGTTAGAGTGAGCCATATTGACCGAGTTATGCAAGTCATCCATAGGGGGCGCCAGGGAGGTCGAGTACGACACAGGCAATCCAGTGTTAGATTTTTTTATTAGAATGTAATAAATGTTTAGATCTGCCCATGTAATAAGAATGTTTAAATCCAGTATGCGTGTAAAAATCAATAAAGTCTCCTTTTAATGAAAAAATAAAAAGTGAAAAGACCAGTGGCGTGAGTTTTACTTTTAAAAATAGTTGGATTAAGCCAAAATGTATTGAGAAAGCAAGTCCCAAAAGCCAATATGTAAAAACAGTACCTCATACAAGGAGTAAAGCTGAGAGGAATTGTTTCAGTCAGGAGGAGAAACAAAATGGCGGCCGGAAGGCAGGTAGTTCTGTCCCTCGACATTTTCCATGACCAGAAGCAGGAGGGAGGATTAAAATGACAGCCTCATGCTCAGGGGAAGCTCCGCTAAGAGGAACTCCCCATGGAAGATGTATGTCGGCTCTGAATCCGCTGAAAACGAAGATGCGTCTCCCGACGCAGCGCGGAACCTTGAAGTCATGGTGGCCAACTTGTAAAGCGCCGCACGCGCGTCCTTGAGAGTGTACAATATTATTGTTGTGGAAGCTTCCTGGTGGGGCATCATTCATTTAGGCTTGCGTACTAAACAAATCCTCCAAAGATTTGTATTCCGTGCATCCGTGCGTGCGTGTGTGTGTGTGGGGTATTGTGTATGGACTCAGTTGAGTCTACCACTTCCCATGATGACACTGTGTTGCATAAGGGGGGGGGAGGTGTTTATTAGAAGACCATATTGCCAAGTGGTTATTGGAAAAATAAAAGTGAGAATTATGGCCGATTCTGGCTCTCCTTCTAAATGAATCAGTGAGGGTGAAAGGAAGAAATTTTCTGGTGTAAGTTTGAGGTCTACCAATATTAGTCTGGTGGCAAACCCATCGAGGTTCTGGGTGAGTTTGAGACCTTTGGCAGGCACTGTATATGTGGCAAAAGATGCTGGCCTCTTGGGATTGGTCTAGCAAAATAATCTATAAATGTTCTTGCTTCTCAATGATGCAGAGCAAGTGATCCTTAAAAGTGACCTGTTCTGGAGGTGAGTTAGCTGAAACTGTCTGAATGACAACACAGATTTCTTTGAGTGTTTACCGACAGGTTGAGAAAACTGAGAATTTTCTCACATAGAATTCAATTGAAACTGGGTCCCGCAAGTGCGAGGGGTTCCTTTGTCAGTACGTCCGGAGCTGAAGAAAGAGTTGCAAGATGTTTTTAATGAACAGAAGGTTCAGAATGGTTGTCCCCAGTGGTACTACGACAAAAGGCGAATGGTTCCTTGAGAATGTGTGTCAAGCTGCGTGACCTTGATGCCAGAATCTGGGTCAGCCTCTTCTGAATATTAATGAAGGATGGTAAAGTGTTCACCATGTTGAATATAGCATCCACATATAACCAGGTGGTCTTGCATAAAGGCTTTCACATCTTACATTATCCTGGAGGGTGCATTTAATTTCAAGCGCATGTCTTTTTGTTTAGTGTCAGCTTTGGCTGTTGTTCAAAGGGTCATGAAGTCATTGTTCAAGAAGATTGAGAGTGCCGTCTCTTTTTTCAGGATGATGATTTGATTGATGCTGGTAACAGGGAGGAACATGACAGAAGGTTAGCACTGATATTGTCCATTTTGGAGGAGAAAGGGGTAACCTTGAGAGATGGCAAGTGCAAGTTTGGCGTGACCTCTGTGGAATATTTGGGGTGCAACCTTTCTGCAGAGGGTGTTAAACCTAAGGGTACCTTTGTGCAGGCCATTGCTGAGTGACCGGTAATGATCAGCTCAGGAAATTTCTGGGTTTGTTGTAATTTTATTTTAGATTCATTCCAGAGTGTGCTGACAAAACACATCATTCATGTATATTGTTTAAGAAGAATGAAGATTTGTGTGGGAATATGAATGAGACAAGAAGTTTGTTCTGATTAAATAATGAGGTTTCATATGCCATACCCCTCAAACCCTTTGACAGTTGGGATCCAAGTGTGGTTGTTACTGATGCCAGCCAGTAGGGGCTCCATGCAGTGTTAATACAGGTGAGGTGGAGAAAAGATGGGATGGCTGTTTTTGCTTTGAGGAATTTGTGTATGGTGGAAGCTACATATTCAGTGATGGAGCAGGAGGCTTTGGCTTCCTGGCCGGGCAGCAATCGTTTTTGAAGCAATTAGTTGAATACTGAGTTTGAGGCCCAATTCTTGGTGTGTAATCCATTCCTTTGCAGGTTGGGCAACTTTATGTAAATACTATAAGTGGATGTTAATTTCATGCCCCTACGTTAGAGGGTTGTTTCACACTGTTCTCAACATTTCCATGATTACGGTTACTTATTGTATTGTCATGCTGTTGTAATGTAACTATTGCATCATGTGAGTATAGTTTTACTTGCCATTAATTCTAAAGATGGGAAACTGTTAGAGGAATTCCACAGTTGAGCTATTTAGTGTGCTTGTTTAAGCTTCCGCATACATTTGTTTGGGTCTGGAACTGCTAAGCTACTGAAGATAGAGAGCTACATTTATGCAATATCTATTTGTAGTTTGTGCAAGCTTGATGTTATTTGTCTAGGACACCCAATCAAAATGCCGCTTGTTACTTATGTATTAATGAGGCACAAATATTTAGTTAGATGTAGACATTTTTTATGGTTGGGAGTTAGGTGTTTATTTGATAGACAGGATTCTGTGCCCCCCCATCTACTTGCTCACTGCTAGTGATAATGGTCTGTTGTCGCAGATATTTTCCACATGGCGATTGATGACCCACATCCTGCCCGAAAGTGAGTTCCATAATTTGCCTGTTTGCACTGTAAAATGTGTGCTTCCAATGTTTTTCTTCGTGTAACGTGGCCCGATTACTAGGGAAGCTAATCTGGAATGCAGCGTCATTTAATAATAGTATTTCTCAAGCTTGGTCCGAAGGAAAATTAGACCCTTTCATTTATTTTCGTTGTGTTAATGGATGGTATTTTGAAAGCAGACATTCTGGTACCGGAGAGCCAGTGGAGGCCTTACAACACAGGAGAGATACAACTGTGTAGGTCTATACGCAGGAGTTGTCTTGCCGCTGCATCCTGGATTCTCTGGAGGAGTCTTATTTTTGAAATTGACACTCCAAGGTGCAAACCATTGGTGTAATCCAGTTGTGACATGACAAGGGAACTAATTGCATGGATCATCTGCGGGAATCACACCTGTGGAAAAATGCGCCATAGTGACCACTTGGTGTTAAATGTGGATTTTGTGACTGACAGTTCATAGTCCATGATCATTCCTAAGCATTTACTTCTTTTGAAGTTGTTGATGGTGCTCCTCGTTCTTTGGGCCAGGCTGTCAGAGGATCATAGTTTTTAAGATGGTGTTTTAACCTTTAGGAGCTCTGAGGCAATGATCTAGGTTTAAGGCTCCAGAGTGATTAAGTCATGTCATCTGCATTAGTTATAGAACTTAAAATGAGTCCTGAGAGTAGGCTAATGTACATCTTCAAGAGCAATGGCAAGATGATTGGTTTTTTATAACATTTTATTGATTTTCTGAAAATGCAACATAAAAGCAAAAACAAAGACCCACAACGCTGTCCTGTATGTAGCCCCAGCGGCACTGCTGCAACCTGCAAAAAGACGAGTACAAATAACTTGTAGCAGCACATTGACGGCGTTCCAGGTGGGAAGCAGCATTTCAAATGTACAATGGTACACAATGGCTCCCCCAGATGGGCACCAGGAAAAGGGTAGAGGGAAGGGAGTTATTGATCCGTACCGGCCCGGGAGGCGGAGTGCAACTCCCAGTGTCCCCAGGGAGCATTCTGTGCTGACCACACTACTCTTCCAGTCCGCCCAGTTGCGCTCGTACTTGTGGGAGACCTTGCGTGCTTTGTACACTAATTTCTCCATTGCCGCACAGTAATCCATGCCCCTCTCCCAGGAATGGAAAGAGGATTGAGCCTTGTTGTACTCCAATTTTGATGCTGTGCAGTCTCCACACTGCACAGCATCAAAACTGGAGCTGAGGTGAAATAATGCTTGTTCTGTCTATAACGAAGGAGCTCCATTTGAGGTTCTTTCTATCAATGGCAGATTTTTTTATCTCTATTATAGTGTTTCATGATGGAATGCGGCTAGTAACTGAGAAGTACTGCTCTAAACCCGTTTTTACCCCCGCTGTGTCGAGATCATCCCACATAAAGTTTGGGGGTTTCATTACCGCTTCCAGGGTGCAACTCCATATGCTGATTGGATAATACCATGTTGGCCTCCAGGAAGTTTGAGAATTTTTGACGACTGCTCTCTATTCTAGTTTTCTGAGGAAATGGCTGTTTGATATTGGCCTGTAGATTCTGAGGTCTGCTGTTCCAGGTTATCTTTCTTAATTATTGGTCATACATATGATGTCTTGAGTGCTACAGGAAATGTGCCTGTCAAATTGTTGATTATATTTTTTGTTAGAACACCAACTGAAGTTGATAGTAAAATTGTATTCATCTTTGAGTGAGGGAAAAATAGATTCGATGGAGAGCCAGCTGCTCCTCAAGCTTTTTACCAGGACAAGTTGTTCCATTAGGGTTAGTAGCTTGAAGGAGGTTAGCCCTGGAGGCGTGTGTCGGGGGGAGGGTTCTCTTTGAAGTAGTTACTTTATGCTGGTGTTCAGATCCACATCTGGTTGTTTTGTTCAGTAGATACCAACCTAATGTGTTGCTTTGGCGATGAAGTGAACTGCCATTACGCCGCACAAATGTTGTGACTGGGGCATGGACACAGAAGCGCATTCCGGATTGCGAATTTCTATCAGTATTTTGCAAAGTTCATTTATGTGGCGTTTGTGATCCTGTTTGTATAATCTCTTTTTTTGGATGGCGGATTTATAGAATTTGTTGTGTCCTTGAACTCTATGCTTTCTTCTACTGATGTTGAAGGGACACATAATTAGATCCTGACCTGATTATGTCCACTCACTCTATATTGGTCTCCATTCCTTCCTAGTTCAAAGACTCCAAATCATTCAGAACTCTGCCGCCCCTTCTAAAAAATTCACATCACCTCCCCATTAAACATGTTAAAGAGCTTGCTAAGGCCAGGTTCCTTGTCTTTTTATCTCTTCTATTTCTTCATTCACCCATGATGTTCTACAATTCCATTTTTGTTAGGCACACGCTTTCAGATAGATTCATCTGTTTAAGACTCTGTTCATCCAGTTGTACCGTTTTCTACAGTGTTAATGTATCCGGATGTACTTTTTAGATTTCCACTAGACACTGCATGCTCTATCTCTGCAAGAGTTTTTGTTTACATACAGTGCGCTTACAGCCTGCCCATAGCTTACCATTTGTTAGCTTCAGCATCGCTCTCATTTCCTTAGTCCCAGTTTGTCACTGCTTGCAGGCATCGTGTCCTCTGTCCATTCACTGCTCCTGTTTTTTGGAGCTACTTTTTTTTATTGTGTTCAAGCACTCCATATGAGTGCTTCTGCTTTAAGTTTATCTCCCATAGTCCCATCCATGTAGCTTCTACTCCCTCCCACCCTTCCATGTTGCTTCTTTTACCTAACCTCTCACCTCCTACCCTGTACTCTACACCACTGCACTCTACTCTACTACCGTCTACTCTGCGCCACTGCACTGTCCCCTACTCAGGGCCGTTTCTAGGTGTTTTGCCGCCCTAGGCGAGAATTGAAAAATGCCGCCCCCTCCCTTTTACTATCATCACTCTCTCCCCCAGTCATCCAGGCTAGAAGAATTAATGCATTAGATCACAAAATGTGCCTCGTTATGCCGCATAATTTGCCTTTTTTGACGCATAATTTAGCCAACTCTCTGCATAATTTGGTTCCCCCTGCGGCTTAATTTCAAGTGGCCCTGAGTATAAATAACACCAACAATCAAAGAGCACATGGCAAAACAGCTGAGTAGGTTAACCGCTTGCTGCAGAGATCTGCAGTGTTAGCTGGTCACAAATTAAAATATTTGCACAGTCTACTCAGCCTTTTATCTTTCCAAGTTAAAAAGGAGTGCCTTTGTGCTGAGTAATATTGACCTATTATCTAAGCCCCGAGGCACAATTTAATTAGTGATGTATGTTTTGTAAGTGGGCGTATAGAGCGCAAACGTAGCCGTAGAACATCACAGCGAGGTACAATAGTTGCCTGGGTACATTTGAGTGGTAAATCATATAGAGCTGCCAAACTGACTCTAGAACCAGGTGGATTGGAGAGTCTCGCTAGATGATTTTATTCACGCAGGTCAGGCATCACACGCTTCATATCTAGCCGCCATGTCTCGCCGCATAAATCGTGACAAACAACCCCAAAAGCTAAAGCGCAAGAGGCAGAGCACAATGTGAACTTGTTTTTATTGCAGGTTAGAAAATAAATTATGGCTATTCGTCTTTTTTTCACTATTTCCAGACCATAATAAGACCGGAACCTGTATTTTGGGGTGAAAAAACAAAAACGAATTTCAGATTGACGTGACGGAAAAAATAAGCCTCCTGGCACCATATTTTTTTTATGTGTGGCATGCTATTAGCCACCTGTTTGCACTGCTTAAAAACAAATGAAATTCGTGAATTATAAACCAATTACCTGACAGTTATTTTATTTCCTAGGCACCAGAGCAGCCGACACAAACAGTCCGTCCCCCGCGCGCCGAGAGAGAGGGTGGTGCGACGTGCGAGACGTAGTCCATCACTGGCTGCTGCATAAAGCACCGCTCGGGGACTGGCCAAAAATTATGCCCAGGGCCGTCATTGGTAGCGCTTTCCCGCGCTACAAGATTGACGGCCCTGGGGACCCACACACTGGTACCGCCGGCCCGCTCCACAGAACACTATGCTAGGGTGCGCTGCGCAGCATGTGCAAGCAGGTGCACTTGCACTCACATACAGGTGCTGCTGCCAGACCATGAGGCAAAAAATTGCATAGTGCAGTACAACTTTTTATGATGCAGCCCATCTCTGAATGACTTTTTGTGAATCTAGGCCCTGATTCCTTACTGCTCATACAGATTCAGTCTCCCAATATGTTGCAGTGATCTACGACATGGATTCTGGGAAGAAATTCTGTTTGACACTTTAAGAAAGAGCTTGTTGTGCTCCTTTCCGCTTTGTTATCTCTGACGACCCCCTTTATCTCCACTTCTCCACGTTTTTCTTTCTATTTTACTTTCCCATTTGTCACTTGGAGCACTGCAAAGTGTTCCTTGCAAACTTAGTGATGTTATTTAAAATACAATATATTTGTAGCTTTTCTTACTTTTTTACGTTCACTTACATGTGTACTCTTTTCCATGTGTCTGCACGAGAATGGTGACATTATTTATACTGCTTTTAAAGGTTATGAAATGGGTTCCCTGTGGTTTCTTTACAATACTGAAATTATAAAAATGAAAAGAAGGATAACATACGTAAAGAACTTCACCTGCTACTTCTGTGAAATGAAAGCAGACTGTTCCAGTGGGCATTATATGCATTGCACAAATTTAAAAAAAATCCCCCTTTTGCCGCCCTAGCCCTTTTGCCGCCCTAGGCAGCCGCCTAGTCTTGCCTAATGGTAGAAACGGCCCTGCCCCTACTCTTCTCTGCACCACTGCACTTTATTCTACTCTACTGTACACCTTGACTCTATGCCACTCTACTCTACACCTCTCTACTTTATGCCACTGCACTCTGCACCGCTCTGTCACTCTATACTGCACCGCCTTATGCCAGTCTGCGCTATGCCACTCTTCTCTACACCACTCTACTCTAGGCAACTGCACTCTATGCCACTGCACTCCTCTGCTCTACGCCACTGCAGTCTACGCCATTCTAATCAGCCCCATTGTACTCGACACCACTACACTCAACGCCACTCTACTCTACTCTGCACTACTCTCTGCCATTGCACTCTACTCTTCACCATTGCACTCTACTCTGCATCACTCTACTCTATACCAATGCACTCTACGCCACTCTGATCCACACCACTGCACAGTATGGCACTCTAATCTACTCTGCACCACTCTACGCGATTTCACGCTACACCACTGCATCCTACTCTGCATCACTCTACTCTGCACCACTCTACACTAGTCAAACACTCTACATCACTACTCTACGCCACTGCACTCTACGACACTTTACTCTGCACCATTCTGCGCAACTGCACAGTACTCTACTTTGCACCACTCTGCTCTGGCCCAGTGCACTCTAAGCCACTGATCTCTGCTCTGCGCCACTGCACTCTACGCCACTCTATGCCACTGCACTCTACTCTGTACCACTCTAGGCCACTGCACTCTACACCACTCTACGTCACTGCACTCTATGCCACCCTACTTTGAGCCACTGCACTCTACTTTGCACCACTCCATGCCATTGTACGCTGCACCACTTTATTCTGTGCCACTGCACTCTACTCTGCACCATTCTACGCCACTAAACTTTATGCCACTATACTCTACTTCACTGCACTTTACTCTGTACCACAGCACTCTACCCCACTGCACTCTTCACCTCTCTACTGCACTCTATGCCACCCTACTCTGCAACACTCTACGCTACTGCGCTCTACTCTGCGCTACTGCACTCTGCACCACTGCACTCTATGCTGCTCTGCTCTGGACCACTCTACTATACGTAACTGCACTCTTCTTTGCACCACTCTACTCTATGCTACTCCACTATTTGTCACTCAACGCCACTCTACCCTACTCAACACAATTCCACTTTACTGTACGCCACTCTACTCCATGCCACTCTACGCCATGCCACTCCACCTTTTGACACTCTATTCTACTCTTTGCCACTACACCCTACTGCATCCTACATCACTCTACTGTATGCCAGTTCACTCAATGCCGCTTCATTCCACTGTATTCTACTCTGTGCCACACCAATCTACTCCACTCTAAGCAATGCCACTCCACTCTGCTGTACAAAATGGCTAAAAGACTTTAGCAAAGCCAATAGCTCTTGCGTAGGCCTTTGCCAATGCTAGTTTTATCTGTATTTACACACTATCATTTCAAGTGACGAACAATACACTTTAAGTGTAGAGATTATATGGGTAAATAAATTGAATTGTGTGTCAGATTGTAAGTGTTGTTACTCGGTGTAATTACATTTATATAGCGCTTCATATGACTGATGAGGCGCTGGAGCGCATTGGTGGACAGGTAGCAGGCTGCACGGTTGGGAAGTGCTTGGTTGGAGGAGCACTGTATTGCAGTGTGGCCAGTCTGTTTAGCGTTCTGACGTTGTGCGCGAGTGCTCTTATCTTGTCTTAGTTCGCTGCACCTATATGTGTAATGCGAGGAAGAAGAGTGAGAAACAGAACACATGCCCTTTACATTACTTCACTGTAGCGCATGGAATAGCGGGTCTCAAAAGAATCCGCCCAGTTACGACAGAGCAGTCCATGGCATGCCCTGGCCACAGACACTATATCTCTGGAACAGCAGAGGAGCTGCCGAACATATGCAGTGAACACAGGCAGTCATGGCAGATGCACTATACAATCCCCTAGAGTGACAGGCGAGCTGCTTCTCAGCGTAGACTGGCTTCAGCTAATGCATGCACAGGAGAGACACAGCCACAGTAAATGGTCTCCCTGGGGTGCCCAGCAGCCCACAGAGCTGTATTTGATCACAGACACCCATGTTAAGTGAACTCTTAGGTCTACTCAGGGAATCAAGTTTTGAATTGTATTTTGTCATTTTTATTTCTGTGTATTGTTGTATATGTTTATCAAAACATCTGTACAATAATGTTTTTCTGCACCTACACGAGCATATGCACAATGTGAGCACCCACATACACTAGCTCTCACTAACAATGCTTTTACTAATAGGACACTACAGCAGCAAGACAAGGTATTTTGACCAGAGAAGCAGGCACAATGCATTGAGATGCCACTGCACCAACCTACAGAACTTACAGCGTAGGAAGTTTTGAGAAGTGATACAGATAAAATGGCTGAATAGAATTACACCAAATTACGCAGAAAGTTAGGACTTGACTCAAAAAACGTGCTCTTCACTATTTGGTGTAAATCCGTTTAGCTGTTTTCAAGAAATTTGTGTTTAAGGAGATGCTGTGATGGTCATTAAGGGGTTAAAAAGTTAGTGATATCTAGACTGTTGGTGTCCAGATGTACTCTGATTAGCCACATTAAAGGGGACTACTCAGTCTTGATTGGCTGGCCACAACCTGACCAGTATATTTTGGCAACTGCTACAGGACTCGGGCATAGGGTCGCTACGTCCTGAAAATGAATTACAAAATATATATGAGGAGGCAGGGTAAGCACACCCTGACCCCAAGGGGCAGGTGGGCTGCTCCTTCCCCCCTCAACAAGTTGCCCACAATATGTTGTGGCAGCCATTACAGGAATAGGGGACATGTTCCTCATTGAAGTGCATGTAGTGAAAGCCTGCTCTAGGAAGCTAAAATGAGGACACATTTTCTATGAGTTCTTAAATATCTTTCATATTCATGTCTGAAAAACATTCTGACATATAGACTGAAACGTATTTTCAATACTAGGAGACGTCTGCCAGTGTTCTACTGCTGCTTTCTACAGAATTCTAATGAACAACTAGAGCGCGAATGTTCTGTATTTATGACAAAAGATGTCCTCTTGATGGAAACAAAGTTGTAAGACTTAAAGCATTTCCTTTAGAAATTAACAAAATGAGGGGTTCTTTTTGTCATCGGAATTCTGCTTAGTGCTCTATAAAGAAAAAAAAAAGGACACTTTTCTATAAGTCAAATATCTTTCTCATCCATGTTAGTAAAATATTGTGGTATGCAGACTGAAACGTACTTTCTACACAAGCAGAAGCCTGTCAGTTAACTGCCTAGTGATCAACTGAAGCTTTACCACAAAGTTCTAATGAGCAACTAGAACACTAACGTTTTGTATTCAAGACAAAAGTGGGGCATTCCTGAACGCCATTTTGTTGGAGTGGGAGCTGCTAAATTTAAAGCTTATCCTGAAGAGCATGCTGAAGTAAACGAGCACTGAGATGTTAATGTAGGCATAAAACCAGAGGGCTAAAACGTGAGTGTGGGTTTTACTCATTTGAAGCATAATGTATTTTAAAGGGGCTAAAAATAGTTAAAGAGAGGCATCTACATCGGTTTACTCCGCCTACCCACCTCTGCAGTCACTTAACAGCTCCCTAATTTTAATATTTTAAAACAGTAACATTTCGGTAGACGTGTGTGTGTGTATATATATATATATATATATATATATATACACATATATAGTTGTTATAGTTAAATATTCTAATCAGATCTTAACTTACATTAGAAAACTTTAGAAATTCACTGACAGAACCAAACGTTAAAGTGACGTTATAGTTAGGTGTTGTAATAAGGTAAATACTAACGTTTAAAAACTAAACTAAACTTTGAAAATCACCAGTTCTAGTTTACTGACCTAACTGTAACTTGCGACCCCGCCATGTACTGCTTACGACCCTCACAGCTGCAGTGATTCTCCTTATGGATTCAGACAAGCCATCTCCCACAGATTATGCTTTCGCATAAATATATATATGGACGTCCCCACTAGGACATGATTTCCTCTTGATTTGGTTAAAACTATCGAGGCACTGTTCCATAAGACGGATCTGTACCAGATCATTTATTCTGTTTGTGTAGTTAGATAAAGACAACCCGTATTTCCTTAAAGTAGTATCACATACATTTTAATCCTTCCTTTGGAGAGAAAAAAGCTGCAAACATATTTTAACTTAATGTTGTTGCATGTATAAAAAGTGAATTGAATAAACTTAATTTGTTCCACTTTAACATTGTCGGAGTACTTTTAAAATACAGTCTGTCTGTGGCTTTACCAATGTAAGGGGCAAAAAGCGACAGTGAATTTTCTCCATTCTATCTTGGTGCAAAATCTCTATGAAATCTGGGCTTTTGAAACAATATGTATAGGGTGTCAGTGTGTGCTGTGTATCAGTTACTTACATATACTTATTGCAGAAAAGTTAAAGACTCCTTGCTAGTGAGTATAAATACAGAAACAATCCTGGGAGAAGGAGGGAGCCTGGGTGCACAGCGTCCAACCACAAACTAGCATCCAGCCATGTGCACGGGCCACAGTAACAAAATGGCAGAACTTGTTAACACATGTCCTTTATTGAGAAATACAGGCGGGGCCTGTGAAAGAGTGAAGCCCTGGATAGTGGCCACTGCATTTCTTCACTTCTGTCACATGTCTGGAGTCCTGTGTTTTTTTTAATGTTTTGAGTCAAAAGCCAGTCCACTAAATCTCCATCAGTTGTTCACTGCCCACGATGATTTCATTGACTCGTTTGGCTGAAAGAGAAGAACAAACATTAGACTTGTGAGAGCGGGTGATTGAAATCACCATATTCATCATAACTTTATTTTGATCTACACACAGATCATAAAAGTACAACATATAAAATCCTAAGACCCCCACAACATCCCCTACACAATACAGCAGCAATCTCACCCCAAAAAATCAGCACATTTTGGTAACGAAGATTTCCAAAAATATATACAACATTTATAGAGCAACCAAATGTAATAAATTAAATAAAACATTAAAATCGCGAAGTAAATCGCTCTATCCTGTATCAAATGGGGACAGGCCCAGTCGAATAGATTTGAACAGCTGCCAATCTATGATTAGTCCCCCTTGGGTGGTGCGTGGTAAGCCTTGGCCATATAAAGTGACAGTGCGGCTACGATTAAGGAGAAAAAGAAAAGAAAGGGTACATAATTCATAAAGGATGATTGCACAATACAAGGAAATGGCCTAAAGCTGCGATTGGACGTGAACCAAGGGTTGCTCCCAAAAAGTGCAATGTCTCTTGTCAAGGATGGTTATCATGGAAAAAGAGAGGACCAACTTGCCCCCATTAATGCTTCTCCGAGCATGCTCTAGCATCATTTACGCGAACACATTTAGACCGCCAAATCCAGGCTGCCTGGAGGTACCTAGTAACAGCGAACACCACCAGCCTCGAGGTGACAGTTCTTTGATTCCTAGTGGCCACAAGGTAACTCCTAACTCCCAAGGTCCTACGTAGTGGCAATAGCCATCTTTTTCTCTGGGAGGCATACGCTGAACAGAAGAATACGGAATGGGGTAAATCTTCAAGAAGGCCCTTGCATGCCGAGCACTCACTGGTCTTTGTATTCGCATTTGCCCACTTCGTGCCGAAGGCCATAATAGGTAGAGACTGGTATCT
The DNA here is from genome assembly GCA_963921515.1 of Calotriton arnoldi. Lineage (NCBI taxonomy): Eukaryota > Metazoa > Chordata > Amphibia > Caudata > Salamandridae > Calotriton > Calotriton arnoldi. Next base: position 2,478,762 of record CAWUFW010000337.1, read on the forward strand.
AAATTGAAAAAACAATTTCCTAGCTAAAGGGGGAGTCATCTCATCGATCGTATCCTCGTAGCTGGGGGACAACTTAAACTCCAAAGAATCCAGGGTCTCTACCACTACCAATGGATTCTTCGTATACATCCTGCCAGTAGGCCGATTTGATTACCATTTTGGGGTGAGGTCCTCTCGTGCTGCCCAAAAATATTCCAGTCCCAGCTTCCTAAGTGAGGACCTGATGTACATGATCCAAGGTATGGGCTGAGTACCAGGGGGGGCTAATAGATCTTTACGGGGATCTCTATAGGCTCCCAGAGCGGGTGAGGTCCAAATCCTATGCCAGTACAATAAGGGTCTACGCTCAACTTTCCAAGTGACGTTCCTAAGTGCCAGATCGAAGTGCAATGGAACTAGCGGCGTACTCTTTGGGAGCGCAAAAAGCTGCCTAGTAAAACTATGCTCTGTGTGCCATAGAATGCTACAGTGATCAACAGCAGTCAAGGTGGCTGCAGAAGGCTAAATTGTACACACTCGGGTAAAAGAGCCTGCCGCCACAGGAATACAGGTTCATGACTAGATAACCCCGAGTGATGGGGAACAACAACATGTGTAAATCAGATTCCAGAAGGACCCTTTTCAGGTGGACATTTTGCTGGCTTTTCTATGGTTGAACCATCTCGTTTATTCAGGGTCTCATGTCTGAGAGTTCTGAGTCGAAGAATATTGGTGTCTGGTCTTGAGTTTGCCAGTAATACCAGTACATCCGAAGTGCATGTGCAGGTTCCTGAAAGTGTGGCACACTGATACATGGAGGCGAACCGGAATCTCTGATTCCAGTTGGTAGGTCCACTCAAAATCCAGCTATTACAGGATAATGAGCCCAGAGTTGGGAACAGCCTGCAGGCCCGGCCCGGCTTTACCAGGTCCTCTTCCCCAGATGTTCCTGAAGCAGGGCTCCATTTCATCTGCAATTCACCACCTCTTTGGCGCGGCGATGGTAAACTGCAGTGGGAGAATGCTGAGGGGCAGGGGAACATGTTTGGGCCTGGGGAGGCTGCCATGGGTCTGGCCTCAGATTAAGTGTGATATTCTGGGACCAGGAAGTCCCAGGGCCGGAAACACCGGGTTACTCTATGGCCTGGCGGGTCTCCCTCCTGGGATACGGATCCCTAACACTCGTGACGAGGGCCTCGTGTTCGGCACAGGCACTTTTACTGAGTACGCAACATTTTAATGCAAGATTTGCGAGATACATTCAGCGGAAATACGAAACACAAAAGAAATTTCGCACGGGATTTGATGTGGGTTTCGTAAAATTGTTCCACCTTGAAAATTACGCCGTTTTGTTGCCTTTGGTAAATTGTGGTTTGTGAGCTCAGGAAATGCCACGAAACGCCAAAACGTTAAACCATTGTGGCTTTTCGTTTAACACTCCTTTTCTTCTGTTTTGCACAATCGAAATTCAGTGAGACACGCATATTTTGCTACTGAGTTCAGTGGTACAAAAAACAAACCGCTGAGGCCTATTTGATACTGTAGCATCTGATCCTTGGATGGGGGAGGGAGTGTGTGTTCCCAAGCATGTGAAGTGCTCGATATAGTGGTAAATCAGTCCTAAGGCGAGTGCTTGTGCGGGTCACAGTGAAACACAGTGCGCCTAAGAGGAGGTTGGTGACCATCTGGGTCAGCTGAAATCACCTTCTCTCTATGCTTCTGGGAAAAGCTCAGCTGGGTAAACTGTGTCCTAAGAATGTCCACATGTAAAAGAAAGCTGGTGCTTTTGGGTAGCCCTGGCTTCCCACCAGTACCCCAAAGATGGGCAAATGCTGGCTCCATTCATCTAGATGTTGTATTTAATCAGCACTGCAAAAAGGGACTCCATTCACAAGCCCAGACAGACACTCCCCAGAAATGAGACTCAGCTGGTCTCTCTCTTCCTCAAGGCCAGGAAAAGGCCTTGTACACCAGAGAAACCATGATGCTGTGACCTCCCTTCCAAGATGTATTACCTGCTCTTTAAATAGGAGTAGATCTCGGAGCAGAAAGACAAAAAGCAATGGCCAAGCTGACAGAAGTCTCCATGGAGGTCTTTCTGAGAGCTGCCATCAGACCAGAACTGGCATAAGAAGCCAATGTGAGACCAGGAATTGAGAGCTTGCAGGTGCAGCACTGACCTGCCTTGTACCATACTTGCCTTCGACAGAGCCTACATCTGTCACTTTCCGCCCAAATGACACAGAGGTTCCTCCTCTTCAAGCCAGGTTGTGGATGGAATTTTGATGGCTTTGTTTCCGGAGCGCTTTCAGTTATCTTTCTAAAACTGGAGAACTGTGGTTCTGGGGATGTCACTGTTTGAAGATGTAGTTAGACACCCAGCCATCCCCTGATCTCCTATCCCAACCGTTGACTTAAGGGACCAGTGGGGGCCTCTGCCAAGTGAAAATCTTGCTACTGGTCAGTTTCGATATAAAGGCTCTAAAATGTTGGTACTCCGAGGGACGTACTTTGGATGTTAGCTGAAGTTCAGCACCATAGTCCCTCTATGCTGAACGGAGAGATCAGTTGACCTCACCCAGGGCCTTATTTGGAGTGTGGCGGACGGAACACTCAGTCACAAAGGTGGCGGATGTCCCTTCTGCTGTATTACAAGAGCATTGTAGTCTATGACACATGTAACATGGCGGTCGGGGTGTTTGCCATATTCTGACAGAGCATCCATCCGCTAAACGCCAAATAACGCCCGTAGTCTTGCCCCTGAACTGTGTCATGTTCTAGATGCAGACCACTGTACTCCCGCTAAGTGCACGCCATGACTTTAAGAACTATTCCTCTTGCTTCCTATCTGTTTACTTTAAACATTGAGGGAGTAAAAAAGCGAATGGAGAGCCGGCACTCTACACACACAGGGCTAAAAGGGATTCTGTCCCAGTCATTTGTCCCAACCCAAGCTGTTCCACCTTCCAGGCGCACACAGTTCTTTAGTTGATGTGTGTGGGACTGCACTGGAGATGGGGCCTCAAGGGCAGCCTGTAGCGGCTGAAGTGCATAGAGCATCTAGCCCCAGAGTTCTCACCTTTTGAATACTCCCCAGGCATCAGACTGGATCTGGAAACTTTTCAGCAGTACCTCTGCGTGCCAGAAGATGGCGCCTTGTAGCTCCACACGGTCACTCTTCCTACACGAGAATTACATGCAGGGCCTATATAGGCGCAATTCCCGCATGCTGACGTCAGTTGCTTTCAACACTGTTCACTCCCCCAGACGCAGAGCTCCAAACGCAAGTAGACAGTGCGCAGATTTCTAGACTTGGGTTCTTATTAATGGATAGAGTCCGATCACAGAACGGGGAGGATCAATGAGAAATCTGCGGGTAGACAGTCTCCACCAGGAAGAGCGTTACAGACGGTAAGTAACTTGTTCTTCCCATAGAGACTTCTAGGCACAGATTCCTCACCTTTTGCCTACTTGGAGGCGGTTCTGTGAGGAGACTCAAACCAGAGAGTCTTGCAGTACCGAGCAGGCAAAATGCTTTGTGAACGCAAGAGGGAAAACCCAAGTTGCTGCCTGGCAAATGTCCAGGAGAGCGACTTTGCATGCTAACGCAGTAATAGCAGCCTTGGCCCTGGTAGAATAAACACGCAGTCCTTCTGGAGGCTGCTTTTTGGCCAATGCTTAGCAGCTCTTTATGCAGAGCACGGTCCAGAGGGAGATGGTTCTCTTCTGTACCGCTTAGCCTTTTTCTACCCCAGTGAGCCCCACAAATCGTCCATCCGGTGTTCTTTGGAACAATTAATATAGAAGCTCATTACTCTCTTGGGGTCCAAGCGATGGAGTCTCTCCTCTTCCATTAAGGCGTGAAGTGGAACACAAATCAACGGTAGTGTGATGGTTGACTGACGTGAAACGACATCACAACTTTCGGCAGGAAGGATGCCCATGTTTGCAGAACCAGTGTGTTTGGGAAAAAGTAGTGTAAAGTGGACTAACACAAAGAGCTTGAGGCTCATTCACTAGCCATGCCGAATTGATATTAACGAGGAACACAGTCTTAATGGTAAGGAGCCGTAAGGGACAGCTGTGAAGCAGCTCAAACTCAGTGCATATCAAATAAGTTAGGAACAGATTAAGGTCCCATTGGGGCACTACAAAGGAAAAAGGAGGACCATGTTGAAGCCCTTTCGGAAATCGTATCACAACCGGTGACTTAAACAATGAGAGCTGATCTGGCAACCCAAAGAAGGGCAAAAGGGCCAAAGCTAACCCTTAACTACACCCAAAGCAAAGCCTTGCTGGGCAAGAGACGAAACAAACAACAGAACGCCAGATAACTGGGCCTAGAGGGAGTCGTTCTGGCGCGTGCCGCACCAAGCCACACATCTGTCCCAACGATAGGCGTATAAAGTTTTTGTCGAGGGATGCCTGACTGTCAAGATGACATCAAACACCTCTGGAGGAAGGTCAAAGGTGTTCAGCTGTCACCACTCAATCTCCAAGCATGAAGTTAGAAAGTGCGAATGCCCAGGTGCAGAACCCTGCCCTCTTGCTGCGACATTATGTCCTCCTGTAGGGCAGCCTGATCAGAGGACATGTGCTCAAGCCTGGGAGCTCTGGATACCATACTCTCTGTGCCCAATCCTGAGCCACTAGGATGACTTGCGTACAAATCTTCTTGAGAACTCGGGGCAGACGCGGGATCGGCGGATAGGCATAAAGGAGTTCTACGTTCCACTTGAGATGGAACACATCTCCTAGCGAGAGACGACTTGGGAACTCCAACGCACAGAAGTGCTGACATTGCGCATTCTCAGAGCTGATGAACAGATCTAGCCAAGGTTCGCCTCATGCACGGAACAGCCCATGCACCACCTCCGGGTGTAACTACCATTTGTGATACTAGGCATCAACAGCAGAGCTTGTCCGCCCTGTCATTCAAGGATCCTGCCAGGTGGTTCACCACCAGGAAAATTCATTGATGGTCCAGCCATTTTCAGAGGTGCAAGGCTCCTGGCACACAGTCCACGACCCCACCCCTTCCTGTTTGTTGCAGTACCATATGATAGTGGTGTTGTCTGCGAGCACTTGTACCAGCTTCCTTTTGACGGAAGGCAGGGTTTCAGCTCCATAACCTTGATGTGGAGCCGGTGGTACTCCGCGGCAGACCAAAGGCCTATGATCTCCACCTCTCCCAGATGGGCACCCCCAACCAGAAGCGATTCATCGGTCACCACTGTCAGCTCCGGGTGAGAAAGGGAGAGAGGTCTGCTGCTGACCCAGTCGCGGTTCAGCAACCACCACTGCAGATCCTTTGCAGTCCCCTCTGAAATAGGAACGTGGTCTGAGAGGTCCCCTTGATGAAACGATGAATTGTTAACTTGGCCGCATCACAACCATCCTGAATTGCATGAGCCAGGTCGGGGCGAAGACCAGTGAGGGCTTTTGTCACAAAGAGCACAGGAGTAGTGCCCAACAAGCAGCTGGCATAGACAGATCAGAGGCCCAGGTTGGTGGAAGAGAAATCTTGCTTGCCACACGTTTCCACCTGATTCCCGGTTAGGGGGAGTGGTAGGAAACGTGTTAGGATTAGACCGACTCATGGAGGCCTGCACCACAAGACTGTTTGGTGAAGGGTGCTGTGAAAGAAGGCAGTGTAGCCCGGAGCAGGACAATGACACCTGGCAATTTGTCTGTTGATAGGAGGGGCCAGAGCAAGGTTTGGCGCAGGCCTCTAATAAAGTGTCCATCAGCGCCTCATTGAATGGAAGAAGAGGATCAGCAGGGCCTCAAGAAGAACATTAGTTTTTACCTCCATAGTAGGGAGCTGGAGGTCGAGACATCGGCCATCATATATGCATAAAAACAGCGTAAGAAGTGGATTCCTCCGTGGTTGGTCCATGTAGAAATTTAAAAAAGCTGTCTTCAGAGAGGTATAGAGGCCAATGGCCACCTACAAGTTCTCATACCAATTGTCATCATTTTAGATCTGAGTGAACTCATCTCCCTAGTCGGTACTGGAATCAGTGCCAAAGAGAATGCAGAAAGGGCTGCCTCCTTTTAGGGACTGGTATATTCAGGGGCTAAAAGGTACCTCAGGCGGGATTAGGCGCTACTTCTGTTGAAGTCGGATCAGTGCCGACTTGATGTCGGAGACACCTATTGGGTCCTCCTCCTCTGGCGTCAATCGAGTCATCATTGGCATCGAAGCACCCAGGGCTGGCATAGTTCTTGAGGTCAGAATCGAAGGTCGGAAGCCCAAGATGGGCTTGGAGGGTCCAACTGGCACAGGGTGAACCCACCGGCAGTACGCCAGATGGAGGGCCTCTCGGCTCCTTGTGGCCCGGAGGCGTGCCAGAGGGAGCTGGTAAAAACCGAAAGAGCCAGAGCGTGGCTGTATGGAACTCTTCGATCTGAAGCATTGTGGCATTTGGCCTCGAATACTCAGGTTGCGCTGGCATGAGCTGCAAGATTGGCTCCGAAGTCGTCTGATTTTGGGATCGAGATCGGGAGGAGTGGCACCACCCTCACGCCTACCCAGTCGTGGCTCGACCCCAGACACCATAAGCATACTTGGTGGGGATCTGTCACAGACATTTGTTTGCGACAGTCCCTTCAGGGCTTGAAACCTAGTTTTTGGGTGTGACATCCCTTGCAAATGGAGAGAACTTGTATCTGAAAGACACAAAGAAAGCTCTGGGTAAATGTCTGGTGGTGTGAAAAGAAGGGAACGGATGTTGGCGCACAGGAGTGGCACTTATATAGGCCCTGCACATCATTTCTGTAGCAGAGCGGCATTCCTGCGGAGCTGCAAGGCACCACCTTCCTGCACGCAGAGGTACTACTGAAAGGTTTCCGCATCCAGTCTGACTCTTGGAGAGTATTCAAAAGGTGAGGAATCTGTGGCTAGAAGTCTATCAGAACAGCTGGTTTCTAAATTATATCACATGGCAGTCAGTCTTAGCCTGAGGGGTCAGTCTAAAGCTAATGAGAAATGGGAGTTGGGTTTGGGAAGGCATCTGTCTGATGTAAAGTGGAGGTACTGCTCTCAGCAAACCCAGAGGTTATCTATGAATGGCTGTCACAGAGCAATTCATTATAAGTTTCTGCATTGGGTCTATTACACCCCTGGTAGCCTCAGGGACATGAAACTTCACTCAGATGAGTGGTGCGCCCACTGTGGACACTCAAAGACTGACTTTCTGCACTTGGTGTGGAACTGCCCACTGGTGGCACAAAATTAGGTGTGGGTGTTTGTTGATCTGGTGGAGATGACTGGATTACAGATGAAGCCAGATCCCATGTGGGCACTGCTGAGATATGACTTCTCAAAGACCTACTGTAAAATTATAGCGATATCCTTGTTATTGGATAAGAGACACTTCGCTATGATATGGAGTATGGGCCGCCCCCTGTCGCTGCAGAATGGCACAAAAAAGGTTTAACATGCTGTAATGGAAAAAAGTGAATAATATGCCCTTCTCTTGCCTCCTACGATGCAGCCCACGGACATTTGGCAACCATTATAAACCTTCTTGATCAACCAGAGCCAGGGTGACTGCTTTTTATATGTTGACTCCTATTGTACTATTAGCACAGGGAGCCCATGTATGTAAATAAACCATAGCTTACGCACTTGAGGGTGGGAGGGTTCGAGGTTGTGCTGTTAGTACAAGGGAGGTTGTATTGCTGGACTAGAACCGAGTAATTCTCTTTGTCTATTGGGGAGTATATTGAACTCTGATGCCTGAGTATGCGCCTGTGCTTAGAAAATGTGGCAACGTTCTCCACTATCATAGTCTGATGGTGGATGTAATTTTTAACAATGTTTGATAAAAGTTGAATAAAGTCTTAAAAAACAGAAACAACTTAACTCATATCTTGCACATATACACTTTCTATATATTTTTAAAAACGGTTGTACCTCGGCACTCTAATATTTGACTAAAACAATTTACAGTGTGGTCATTAGATTTAGCTAAATGGCCAGTATTAAAAGTCCTACAAAAATGATTACTTAATCGATATATTGTATCAAAGATAGAACATTTCCAAATAAATCAAACAAAAGGAGAAGAGAACATCAAAAATGAGTATTTTTCTTGTGCAATTTAATGTTATTTAGTCCAATGTTTTATCATAGCAGTTGGGGATAACTTCAAACATAGTACCCAAAAGTGTCTAAAAGTCAAGGAGCAGTACATGTAATATTCACATTGTATACATAGTTTGAAAATTGGTTGAGCACTACAAGCAAGAGCAATATTAGCGGCCAGACTGGAGGTCCTAATCCTAGGGCCTTCCAGGTAGTAGTGGTTGACGAACAGCCAATGACAGCCGACACGTGTTTCGTTACATATGCGTAACTTTCTCAAGGCTTGCTCTCTATTATTGATAAAGCTGTTGTAGCGTGGAAAGGTTTTAGTGTTATCCTTAGCGTGGTCATTAGTCTTATAAGGTCAATTCTTAATCTCGTGTGTCGTATTCCCCCCCCCTTAGGGGCTACGTAGTATAAAAAACGTGACTATTCACAGATCCGTCGTGAGTGGACCTGGCACGTGAAGTAAGAGGAGGTCGCCCCGTTAGAATTCCCAGCCTGTCTGTGGGTGGTTCCTAAATAGTATATACGATGGACCCTATGAGATGCATGTTTCACGTAGCAACTAAGGGCTTTGATAGGTCCTTTTTTTAAATGCCGGTGTGGTCCAAAGTACGGGGCGATCCTGTTGTGTGTATGGAGACCACGACAGGATCGCCCCGTACTTTGGGCGACCTCCTCTTACTTCACGTGCCAGGTCCACTCACGACGGATCTGTGAATAGTCACGTTTTTTATACTACGTCGCCCCTAAGGGGGGGGAAATACGACACACGAGATTCAGAATTGACCTTATAAGACTAATGACCGCGCTAAGGATAACACTAAAACCTTTCCACGCTACAACAGCTTTATCAATAATAGAGAGCAAGCCTTGAGAAAGTTACGCATATGTAACGAAACACGTGTCGGCTGTCATTGGCTGTTCGTCAACCACTACTACCTGGAAGGCCCTAGGATTAGGACCTCCAGTCTGGCCGCTAATATTGCTCTTGCTTGTAGTGCTCAACCAATTTTCAAACTATGTATACAATGTGAATATTACATGTACTGCTCCTTGACTTTTAGACACTTTTGGGTACTATGTTTGAAGTTATCCCCAACTGCTATGATAAAACATTGGACTAAATAACATTAAATTGCACAAGAAAAATACTCATTTTTGATGTTCTCTTCTCCTTTTGTTTGATTTATTTGGAAATGTTCTTCTATCTTTGATACAATATATCGATTAAGTAATCATTTTTGTAGGACTTTTAATACTGGCCATTTAGCTAAATCTAATGACCACACTGTAAATTGTTTTAGTCAAATATTAGAGTGCCGAGGTACAACCGTTTTTTAAGACTTGAAACAACGGGTATCTAATACCCGTTGACTTGGCATCCTTGGTAGTGGGATGCTCCTGTTATCTTAAAGGGCACCGTAATCTCTGTATACTGACATACTGGAAACAGATAAATAACGTTAAAGCTATTTTGAGAATTTGATGTGCTACTTCTAAACCACCACTACCGTCCTATGATATTGTACACTTTCTATATATTTAGCGGGTGCCCTCGGGCACTAAACGCAGGGCCCGTGGCAATTGTAGAGGAAACCGAGCAGAAAGGATGGGTTGGAGCTCTAGTCCTTTGGTGATGGTGCATTGTCACCTGAGTGACAGCTCGGGTGTCTGATGCCTGACCTAAGGGTACCAAAGGGGATGATGGACGGAGCGCTAGAGCAAATCAAACACTCACCCTCAGTCAACTGATCTGGGTTTAATCCATCATCATTCTTTAGCTCACTCCACCACCCCAGTTCAGACATGGCCATATGCAAATCAGTCTGACCCTGTGCCTCATGGGAACAGTCCTGCCCGAACTGCCAAGCCATGTCTTCCCTGGACCGGAAACAAGCATCCTGGGACCGGTTTCGGGTTCAAAACCCTCATCAGCCAGGCTATCTTGAATCCAGTGGCAAAGTGAGCAAGGGACCCACGTCTGGGCATACCCTGCCAACTTAGGGCGAACAAAGCGATACCAAAGGGGATGATGGACGGAGCGCTAGAGCAAATCAAACACTCACCTCCAGTCAACTGATCTGGGTTTAATCCATCATCATTCTGAACTGGGGTGGTGGAGTGAGCTAAAGAATGATGATGGATTAAACCCAGATCAGTTGACTGGGGGTGAGTGTTTGATTGGCTCAAACGTTCCGTCCATCATCCCCTTTTGTATCGCTTTGTTCGCCCTAAGTTGGCGGGGGTATGCCCAGACGTGGGTCCCTTGCTCACTTTGCCACTGGATTCAAGCAAGCCTGGCTGATGACGGCTGGAATGCCAGAAACAGGTCCTAGGATGCTTGTTTCCGGTCCAGGGAAGACATGGCTTGGCGGTTCGGGCTGGACTGTTCCCATGAGGCACAGGGTCAGACTGATTTGCATATGGCCATGTCTGAACTGGGGTGGTGGAGTGAGCTAAAGAATGATGATGGATTAAACCCAGATCAGTTGACTGGGGGTGAGTGTTTGATTGGCTCAAACGTTCCGTCCATCATCCCCTTTTGTATCGCTTTGACCTAAGGGTAGACTGAGAGATAGCTCAGCTATGTGAAGCCTGAATATATCCATGATGTCCAACCAGAGGCATACCTCTGCCACCAACTGCAAATGCCTCTATGATCGAGTTCTCAGAGTGCATCATAAGACAGATTGAATTTGGTTTGACATATGCCTTGTGTGATTTTCCTCTGGGATGGTGTCTATGCATAGGCAGTACACAAACACTCCCTTTGTGTAGGCATTGAATTGCTGTGCCCTACCTCTTCAAACTAGTGAAGTTTGGCAACAAAATGCTTGTGAAGCCTTATTCTGCTGTCACACTAAGCCTGGCTCTGTGAAAAGCAGCAAAACACTGAAACTGTGCAATAGGTCCCCAATGCAAAAACATTGCACAATGAACACACTGCTTCGTGCACTCCTTCTTCCACTGCTACAGTGACAACTACCTGGTGTGTCTCTTGTGAGGTTGTCCCTTTCTCTACCCAGACAAGGTTAATTGCCATAGTTTGTATATACATTTAGGAACAGCACATATAGAGAATATGGTCATTTGCAAAGGGATTTTGGGGAAATGTGTAACACATGTTGCATGTTACAATGCACATTGCATTTGCAGATTGTGAAAACATTGATATTTTAGTGGATTTGACACATTATGTGTTGGGGACTTCAGAAAAGAATTGAAAGCAACATGCTTGTTATAGTATATGCTATTAAGAGGTACTGTTTCTGTTAAAGAGACCTCTTTGCAGGACACTGCCCATCAGTCTCGCATTCTGCGTGTTCTGGGGCGAGAAGGAATACCTGTGTCCTTTGCATGCTAGAACACCATTCACTGCACAGTTATTTCAAGGCAACGACCTTTTGTGGCGGTTCTTTAGGCCTGGAGGCACTCCTTTATTTAATCTCAGAAAGAGTGCAAGATGCATTAGGAATCAAAGCCGGGATTTGTCAGTCCCGCATCCCGGAATGAGGTGCATTAACCCAGTAAACTCAATATTCTCAGACAGGTCCGTGTGTGCAGCCTCAAACAAGCATATGTTGAAAAGCCTTCTTGAGAAGGCTGAAAACGAACCTTTAGTCAACAATCAGACAGAAGGCTCTTTCTGAGGATGGGATTAAACATATTTCAGGAGCTGATTGTTATTGTATGGAAGGAATTTTCGGAATATTGTCGAAAAGGGTTTTCGTCTTGAACTAACATTGCGAAAACTGTCTCCAAAGTGCTTTGTATTGAAATCTGATTTTTAATCATCTCGGTCAGTAGCCTTTAAACATTATCAAATCAAATAAAACATGTTTGTGGTAATGGTATCAGGTTTGACCAGTATGCTTAAAATGCACAAGATATCACTCTATTTTATTGTATTGTCACTTAGGATTGTTTGAACCGTCACTCTCGCCTCTCCCCCCCCTCCAGAATCTCGAGTCCAGCTGCACCTCTGAAGGAGGGTTTGTGGGGTATTTGTTTTCCTTCCTGAGCGTGCGACACGCGGTGTATGTGGGAGAGAAACTGTGAACGAGAGAGAGAGCGGAAAGAGAGAGAGAGCGGAAAGAGAGAGAGAGACAGTGAGAGAGAGAGAGAGACAGTGAGAGAGAGAGAGAGAGAGAACGAGAGAGTGGAGAGAGGAGGCGATAGAGAGAGGGAGGAAGAGTGCGTGACACACGGATGCTGTGCGCTTCTTGGAGTCCAGAAGCAGAGTGTGTAAGAGACTGCCGGTGTTCGAGAGGGAGTTAACGAAGGAAAGAGGGAGAGGTCGGAGCAGGACTGCTTGACCTCTGTCCAGAGTAACACATTGGACCTTGCGTGAAGCGGGCAGGGGGTACTGGTAACGGGGGGCAGGCGGTCCCAGTGCGGGTGGTAACGGCGGTCACAGTGCGGGTGGTACCGGAGTGCCCAGTGCAGGTGGTAACGCAGGGCCCCAGTAGGTGGATAATAGAGGGCCCAGCAGGTGGTAACGGCGGGCCCAGTGCAGGTGGTAACGCAGGGCCCAGTGCAGGTGGTAACGCAGGGCCCAGTGCAGGTGGTAACGCAGGGCCCAGTGCAGGTGGTAACGGCGGGCCCAGCAGGTGGTAACGGCGGGCCCAGTGCAGGTGGTAACGCAGGGCCCAGTGCAGGTGGTAACGCAGGGCCCCAGAAGGTGGATAATAGAGGGCCCAGTGCAGGTGGTAACGCAGGGCCCAGTGCAGGTGGTAGCGGAGGGCCCAGTGCGGGTGGTAGCGGAGGGCCCAGTGCGGGTGGTAGCGGAGGGCCCAGTGCGGGTGGTAGCGGAGGGCCCAGTGCGGGTGGTAGCGGAGGGCCCAGTGCGGGTGGTAGCGGAGGGCCCAGTGCGGGTGGTAGCGGAGGGCCCAGTGCGGGTGGTAGCGGAGGGCCCAGTGCGGGTGGTAGCGGAGGGCCCAGTGCGGGTGGTAGCGGAGGGCCCAGTGCGGGTGGTAGCGGAGGGCCCAGTGCGGGTGGTAACGGCGGTCCCAGTGCGGGTGGTAACGGCGGTCCCAGTGCGGGTGGTAACGGCGGTCCCAGTGCGGGTGGTAACGGCGGTCCCAGTGCGGGTGGTAACGGCGGGCCCAGTGCGGGTGGTAACGGCGGGCCCAGTGCGGGTGGTAACGGAGGGCCCAGTGCGGGTGGTAACGGAGGGCCCAGTGCGGGTGGTAACGGAGGGCCCAGTGCGGGTGGTAACGGAGGGCCCAGTGCGGGTGGTAACGGAGGGCCCAGTGCGGGTGGTAACGGAGGGCCCAGTGCGGGTGGTAACGGAGGGCCCAGTGCGGGTGGTAACGGAGGGCCCAGTGCGGGTGGTAACGGAGGGCCCAGTGCGGGTGGTAACGGAGGGCCCAGTGCGGGTGGTAACGCAGGGCCCCAGTTGGTGGATAATAGAGGGCCCAGCAGGTGGTAGCGGAGGGCCCAGTGCAGGTGGTAGCGGAGGGCCCAGTGCAGGTGGTAGCGGAGGGCCCAGTGCAGGTGGTAGCGGAGGGCCCAGTGCAGGTGGTAGCGGAGGGCCCAGTGCGGGTGGTAGCGGAGGGCCCAGTGCGGGTGGTAGCGGAGGGCCCAGTGCGGGTGGTAACGGCGGTCCCAGTGCGGGTGGTAACGGCGGTCCCAGTGCGGGTGGTAACGGCGGTCCCAGTGCGGGTGGTAACGGCGGTCCCAGTGCGGGTGGTAACGGCGGTCCCAGTGCGGGTGGTAACGGCGGTCCCAGTGCGGGTGGTAACGGCGGTCCCAGTGCGGGTGGTAACGGAGGGCCCAGTGCGGGTGGTAACGGAGGGCCCAGTGCGGGTGGTAACGGAGGGCCCAGTGCGGGTGGTAACGGAGGGCCCAGTGCGGGTGGTAACGGAGGGCCCAGTGCGGGTGGTAACGGAGGGCCCAGTGCGGGTGGTAACGGAGGGCCCAGTGCGGGTGGTAACGGAGGGCCCAGTGCGGGTGGTAACGGAGGGCCCAGTGCGGGTGGTAACGGAGGGCCCAGTGCGGGTGGTAACGCAGGGCCCCAGTTGGTGGATAATAGAGGGCCCAGCAGGTGGTACCGGAGGGCCCAGTGCAGGTGGTAGCGGAGGGCCCAGTGCGGGTGGTAGCGGAGGGCCCAGTGCGGGTGGTAGCGGAGGGCCCAGTGCGGGTGGTAGCGGAGGGCCCAGTGCGGGTGGTAACGGCGGTCCCAGTGCGGGTGGTAACGGCGGTCCCAGTGCGGGTGGTAACGGCGGTCCCAGTGCGGGTGGTAACGGCGGTCCCAGTGCGGGTGGTAACGGCGGTCCCAGTGCGGGTGGTAACGGCGGTCCCAGTGCGGGTGGTAACGGCGGTCCCAGTGCGGGTGGTAACGGCGGTCCCAGTGCGGGTGGTAACGGTGGGCCCAGTGCAGGTGCCAACGGCGGGCCCAGTGCAGGTGCCAACGGAGGGCCCAGTGCGGGTGGTAACGGCGGTCCCAGTGCGGGTGGTAACGGTGGGCCCAGTGCAGGTGCCAACGGCGGGCCCAGTGCAGGTGCCAACGGAGGGCCCAGTGCGGGTGGTAACGGCGGTCCCAGTGCGGGTGGTAACGGAGGGCCCAGTGCAGGTGGTAACGGAGGGCCCAGTGCAGGTGCCAACGGTGGGCCCAGTGCAGGTGCCAACGGCGGGCCCAGTGCAGGTGCCAACGGCGGGCCCAGTGCAGGTGCCAACGGCGGGCCCAGTGCAGGTGGCAACGGCGGGCCCAGTGCAGGTGGCAACGGCGGGGCCCCAGTAGGTGGATAATAGAGGGCCCAGCAGGTGGTACCGGAGGGCCCAGTGTAGGTGGTAACGGAGGGCCCCGTGCAGGTGGTAACGGAGGGCCCAGTGCAGGTGGTAACGGAGGGCCCAGTGCAGGTGGTAACGGAGGGCCCCGTGCAGGTGGTAACGGAGGGCCCCGTGCAGGTGGTAACGGAGGGCCCCGTGCAGGTGGTAACGGAGGGCCCCGTGCAGGTGGTAACGGAGGGCCCCGTGCAGGTGGTAACGGAGGGCCCCGTGCAGGTGGTAACGCA
This sequence comes from Calotriton arnoldi, assembly GCA_963921515.1. Taxonomy (NCBI): domain Eukaryota; kingdom Metazoa; phylum Chordata; class Amphibia; order Caudata; family Salamandridae; genus Calotriton; species Calotriton arnoldi. Next base: position 2,493,855 of record CAWUFW010000337.1, read on the forward strand.
GGGCCCAGTGCAGGTGGTAATGTAGGGCCCCAGTAGGTGGATAATAGAGGGCCCAGTGCAGGTGGTAACGCAGGGCCCAGTGCAGGTGGTAACGCAGGGCCCAGTGCAGGTGGTAACGCAGGGCCCAGTGCAGGTGGTAACGCAGGGCCCAGTGCAGGTGGTAACGCAGGGCCCAGTGCAGGTGGTAACGCAGGGCCCAGTGCATGTGGTAACGTAGGGCCCCAGTAGGTGGATAATAGAGGGCCCAGTAGGTGGATAATAGAGGGCCCAGTAGGTGGATAATAGAGGGCCCAGTAGGTGGATAATAGAGGGCCCAGTGCAGGTGGTAGCGGAGGGCCCAGTGCAGGTGGTAGCAGAGGGCCCAGTGCAGGTGGTAGCAGAGGGCCCAGTGCAGGTGGTAGCAGAGGGCCCAGTGCAGGTGGTAGCAGAGGGCCCAGTGCAGGTGGTAGCAGAGGGCCCAGTGCAGGTGGTAGCAGAGGGCCCAGTGCAGGTGGTAGCAGAGGGCCCAGTGCAGGTGGTAGCGGAGGGCCCAGTGCAGGTGGTAGCGGAGGGCCCAGTGCAGGTGGTAGCGGAGGGCCCAGTGCAGGTGGTAGCGGAGGGCCCAGTGCAGGTGGTAGCGGAGGGCCCAGTGCAGGTGGTAGCGGAGGGCCCAGTGCAGGTGGTAGCGGAGGGCCCAGTGCAGGTGGTAGCGGAGGGCCCAGTGCAGGTGGTAGCGGAGGGCCCAGTGCAGGTGGTAGCGGAGGGCCCAGTGCAGGTGGTAACGCAGGGCCCCAGTAGGTGGATAATAGAGGGCCCAGCAGGTGGTACCGGAGGGCCCAGTGCAGGTGGTAGCGGAGGGCCCAGTAGGTGGATAATAGAGGGCCCAGCAGGTGGTACCGGAGGTCCCAGTGCAGGTGGTAGCGGAGGGCCCAGTGCAGGTGGTAGCGGAGGGCCCAGTGCAGGTGGTAGCGGAGGGCCCAGTAGGTGGATAATAGAGGGCCCAGCAGGTGGTACCGGAGGGCCCAGTGCAGGTGGTACCGGAGGGCCCAGTGCAGGTGGTACCGGAGGGCCCAGTGCAGGTGGTACCGGAGGGCCCAGTGCAGGCACACCCGTAGAGACTCTCGGGGGCTTGATTGGGGGAGCGTCTGCCGGAACCCAGGAGCAGCAGAGAGCATCCCTCGCTCGCCCCCCCCCCCGTGCTCCCGCCTCCCCGTCCTCGCGCAGCTTGTCAACGCTTCATCTAAATGCACAAGTGCCCTCAAGAGAGTGGGGGGAGCAAACCACTGTGGGGCCTGGGACCAAGACCCACCACGAAGAATCAGGCCTCGGGCTGCAGCAAACAGGCAGTTTACTCACTCAATTACGCAGACTGTTTTATAAACCCTGTAAAATAAAACAGAAAACAGTCCCTGGCAAAGTATCACTGCTCTATTGTGCCGGCCATGAAAGCGCCTGCTGTGGACCCGAGCTCCTTGCAAAAGGGTTGAAGTGAGAGAGAAAGGGAAAAAGAGAAGGAAACGAAGAGGGGAAAAAATGAAAAACTATGCGAAAAAAGAAGCAAAGAAAATACAAGACCGACAATCAAGTGAAAAGGAACAAAAGATTAAAGAAAACGAGAAGGGAGAAGAAAAGAAGGCAAAAGATTTATGAAAAAGGAAAATACAAGGAATGTAAGAACTGAAAAGTGGGAAGAAATACAAGAAAAATAAAATATAATGAAAGTAGGAAATGTAGAAATGAAGAAAACCAAACGAGAGAGAGAGAGGGGGGGAGGGGGATACTGAGAACAAACAGAGGAAGGACAACAAAAGAATGAAAATAAAAAGAAAGGGAAATGAGTTTGGAACCTGGAATGTAACCCCAGCATTGGCACTCGAGTTAAAAGATCACTTCTTTTCATCTCCCTCCAGAGCCTTGTACATGTGTGTGATGCGCGCCTGGATTCACGCGCCTCCTGCTGCAATGATAAAGCACTCTGATGCTCACTGCATCGAACCACTTCAAATGCCTGTTTGGAAACTAACGCAAAGAAACGACAGGGACATGAAAAGAGGAAGACAGGCGCTCCTCCCAAGATCATTCCATGGACCTCGGGCATGCTTTACTTATTTTAAACGTCAAGACTGTACTTTTTTTCTTTTAAAAACATCAGATTCGTTAAGAAAAAGTAAGATTGTAAGCGGCGAGCGGCTCGGAGCGTTCCTATTATTTCAACCCAGAGATTCACGCCGAGTACATTTTCATAAACAAGAATAAAACCACGTATGAAGCAGATGGAGGGAGAGTCGCTTGTGAATATGGGAGGGGCCCCTGACCCCCCCAACCCCACCCCGAAGAAGACTATGTACATCACGGTATTGCAGCATTTATATAGCGCTTACTACTACCCCTATGTGGGGCGCTGAAGCGCTTGCCTGCATGGGTAGCACGCTACGCCGCGTAGGGTGTGTGGCTGGAAGGATGTGATCTTTCTTTTCATCCTGTGCGGGCTGTATACAGCTGTATTTGTATCTGTCCTGCAGTGCTGTATCGAGAGCGCAATGGGCCCCAATAGGAGCAAGGGCACTGGGCCATCAGGTTGGTTAGTAAAAAAAACAGCTACTATTTGGGGTGAAGTGAGCCTCTCACACATCTGGGTCCCGGTGTCACTGCACCTGCTGCGCCACTGATAGCTACCTCCCTGCTGTACGCTGATGTTAAATCTCTCCTATGATCTCAGTGCACTGACTGCCTCAGATCACCGCAAAACCAAAGCTAGCAATGGGGCTACTCTCTGAGAAGAGGTACTAACACTTGTTTTTTTGCTACATTACAGATTTCTACTGAACCTTTCCTTGCTCATGATGGTACATCTACGTCCTAAAACTGTAAAATGATCCAACACCCATTTGGTTTACACTATTTAAAACCTACATAAACAAAACAAAAATAAAATGTTACAAGTTAAGAACTTCTCAAACACATTCGACTTCATAGAAACAGTCCCACTCAAAAGGAGAAACAAGATCCCCTTTTGAATATTCCCCATGCATGAGATTGGATCCAGAAACCTTTCGAGCAGTACTCCTGCATGCCAGTAGGTGGTGTTGTGTGGTTCCGTGCCAATGTCATTCTGCTTCGGAAGAGACAAGCGGGCAGCATAGTACGCCACCCATGTGCGTGGACGCCAGGTGCTTTCTAGGGTGTCCGTGTCCCCCGAAGCATAGCCCAACAGCAGATTGGTTTGACCAGTGTGCAGATCTCTAAACTCGGGACCTTTATAGGAGGAAAAGAGTCCAGTTCACAGAATGGGAAGGTGGGAGGGGAGACTGGAATCAGCAGTTGGATTAAGTGACCACTAGAAAGAGCATTACCAAAGGCAAGTACATTTTTCTTCCGATGGATTCTTCTAACTGCAGATTCCTCACTTTTTGAATAGATACCAAAGCGGTACCTCCCAGGTGGTGGGTGGGTGAACTGACAGACCATAGAACTCTGCAGGACCAAGAGGGCAAAATGCCATTTTTGACAGATATGACAGTCCACTAAATAGTGCGCCATGAATGTATGGACTGACGCACACGTAGCAGGCTGATAAATATCCAGGGCAGGCACTCTGCGTGCCAACGCAGTGGAGGCAGCCTTGACTCTGGTGGAATGAGCCCGCAAGCCTTCTGGAGGCGGCTTCTTATCCCGTACGCAGCAGAATCGGATGCAGGGAACAATCAAACGAAGAGCTGTTACAATGTGTCCAGTGGTACAACCAATGTAGAAACGTCATGCTCTTTTACGATCCAAACGATCAGGTCTCTCTTCCTCCGTAGAGGGAAGAGATGGAGCAAAGAAGGTTGGCATGGAGATAGCCCGCCCGACATGAAACAGAGAGACCACTTCTGGAGGAAAAGAAGCTCTGGTCACCAACATAGATTGTCCGGGGAGAATGTAGTGTATGGTAGGTTGACAGAGAGACTACAGCTCGCTCACATGCTGAGCCAATGTAAAGACTGCCTACATGATTAGAAGTCGTAATGGACAGCTGTGCAGTGGGTGCACATCAAAAAGGTGAAGACTTGAATAAGTCCCAGTGTGGCATCACAAAAGGCTTAGGAGGGAAACAGAGTTGAAAACCTTTTAAGAAACGCATCACAACTGGTAATTTAAATAAAGAGGGCAATCGCCAAAAAACTAAAGAAGTAGACAAAGAACATATAACCGAGCCCAAAGCAAGTTCTTGCTGGGCCAGGGACAATACTATTAGCCACACTTCAGACAGTTTGGCTTGTAGTGGGTCAATCTGATGGGTTCCGCACCAAGCCACAAATTTGTCCCAATGGCTTACATATACCGATTTTGTTGAGGGGTGCCTCACCAACAAGATGACACCAACAACTTCAGAAGGGAGGTCAAATTGAGTTAACTGCAGCTGCTCAATCCCAAAGCATGAGTTGCAATTTGTGCAGGACGCTGCTGCAATAGAAAATTCTCCTGAAGCACCAGCTTGATCGGAAGACAGATGCTCATGCCCAAGTGCTACGGGTACCACACTCTCATTGCCCAATCAGGTAACAATAGGAACACTTGGGCCCTGATCTTCTTCAGAACTGTGGGCAGGAGAAGTAGCATCAGGAAGGCCTAAATGAGTCCTAAGCTTCACTCTATGCGTAATGAGTCTCCGAGAGTCGTTGTGGGAACTTTATAGTGTGAAAGTGCAGACTATGCTTTCTTTGCAGTTGCGAAAAGATCGAGCCAGGGTTCTCCCCATTCTCAGAAGAGGCCCGTAACACCTCAGTGTGTAACTGTCATTCGTGGTGTGCTAGGCGTCAGCGCCTGAGTTCGTCCACCCTGGCGTTTAAAGATCCTGCCAGGTGGTGTACCACCATGAAAATCCATTGACAATCGAGCCACTTCCAGAGGTGCAACGCCTCTTGCACAAGGTCCATGGCATCACCCCGCCTTGCTTGATGTAGTACGACATGGAAGTGGTGTTGTCCATGAGCACCTGTGCCAATCTCCCTCTGGTAGTGGGCAGGAAGGCTTTTAACTCCAAGTGAATTGCCCGCAGCTCCAGAAGATTTATATGAGGATGGGCCAGAGTCCCAATGCCTCTGATCTCCACCTCTTTCAGATAGCCTTCCCAAACCATAAGTGATGCAATACTGGATAGGGTAAGGCTGGGTCTGCCCATGACTGACAACTGCAAAACAGTAGTCGCCACAGCGTGTTTTTCACAGTCTCCTCTTAAATCTGAACATGATTGGACTGATCCCTTTGGTGCTGTGCCCCCTAGGACTTCCGGTCCCACTGCAAAGCACACATGTGCCATCTGAAACTTGTCACCAGCAAGATCTAGCAAGCCAGTAATCCCAGCAGCCTCAGAGTCATCCTCACTGAGATCCAAGATAGAGGCTGAAACACTGGAATCATAACCCAAATGTCCTTAAATCTCCGCTCTGGGGAAAAGACATAAAACTGCATTGTTTCCAGATTAGAGCTGATGAATAGGAGCATCTGCGAAGGAGTCAGGTGTGACTTTGGCACGTTGGTAGTGAACCCCAATGATGTTAGGAGAATTATTGTCATCTGAAGGTGGTCGACGATTACCTGGGGGCAAGCTCGCCTTCAACAGTCAGCCGTCGAGTTTGGGGAAGGCTGGAGCCCCCTGATCTCCGAAGATATGCTTTGACCACATCCATCACTTTTGTGAACATCTGAGGGTCACTGGTAAGGCCAAAGAGGAGCAAAGTGAGCTGAAAATGTAACCGCAGGGCCTTCAGTATGGGAATGTGGAAATAAGCACCCTGCTGGTCCAACGCTACAACCAGTCTCCAGGGCATACGGAGCTGAGCTAGGGTAACAACTTCAATTTGGCCTTTCACAGGAAGCCATCAATAGGGTGAGGGTCTAAAAACAGGACAAAAAGCCACTGTCCCTCTCCGTAACCAGGAGAAACATCCAATACCTTCTTCTCACGCTGGAACCCTCTCTATGGACTCTTTGGCCTAAGGGCTTGCACTACCTGCTGCAGAACTGACAGATGATCCTCCATCAGCCACCCTAAAGGTGGTGGAAGGTGCGATGGAGTGTAAAGGAATGGAAGGGCATAGCCCCAATGGACAATCTGAAGGACCCACTTGTTCAAAGGGATCGCTTGCCACCCTAGGAGAAAATGTCAGATTCTTCTTCCGACAGGATGGCTGTGTGTCGAGAAGGACACACAATAGTGGTTTTGCCGCTGTGACAGCTGGGTGAGAGAGGGACCGAACTGCACGTTGCTCCTGCTGTCCTGGGTGTTTCCTCTGGGAGCCACGGCCTTAGCCATGAAATGTTTGAGAGGCTTTCTGTATAGGTGGCATATCAGTATTTACGTTTTCAGTATTGATAACCACAATTGTAGCCACAGAGGGGGTGAAATTGCTGGTGAAACAGTCTTACTGGGGCTTATTGGGACTGTGGCCCTAAGGGTACTGAAGCCGAGGTCCTTCTATGCTTAAAACGTTCCAGGGCTGAGACGCTTTCTTGCCAAAAAGCAATTGGAGGTCAAGGACTTCTGCTGCCCTTTACATGACCCCAGAGAAGGAGGCACTTTCTTCTGTAGAACGCCAGGGAGAGAGACCAAACCAGCCTCTGAAAGGTGTCCAGGTCACCGGCATCTTGTAGCTGTTAATACCAACTGTTCTCTATGTACTGAGAGACAAACTAATTCCCATCATCCAAAGTATCATTGTCTGAGTCATTGCAAAAATATTCTGGAGTTCTTGGGTTCAAAGTGTCTTGAGTTCGATGGGTTGTCAGAAGGCGGAGTCCCCGTGGAATCAGGGCGCAGCCTGAGCCGAGACAAGTTTGGCTCGGAGTCAGAGATCATGATGGGCTGTGCTTCTTCGTCCTGCACCGGCGGCACCATTGTCAACGCTTGAGGGACCAGCGCAGGTCGTAAGGCTGGAGCCGGAATCAGCACTGAAGCTGGTGTGGAACCCAAAACAGTTTGAGTTTTCACATGGTACTGAGGGCACATCCACCGGTGGAAATCCAACTAGAGGTCCTCAAGGATTCTTGGGGCCCGAAGGCACCTCAGAAGGAGCCAGTAAAGTGGCAAAATGGCGCAACATGGCTTCACTGAAAGTCTCTATCTGCTATTGTATCGCTGGTGGACTTAGGAATTTGGGTTGTATCGAGAGTAAACTCTGAATCGGCTCAGCTGGAGAACAAAATCGGGAGCGAGACTAAGACACGTTAACTCCCTTGTGCCTTCTCTGGAGTTTTAGATTGGCAGGAAGGAGCAGAGCCTGATGGACTTCTTGCGTTTCTTATTGGACTTACCAGATGACTTCGACCACAATGAAGATCTGGTTTGGAACCGGGACCTTTCTTTCTAATTCGACTAGTCAAGGCATTGAGTTTTATAGTGTTTGGTTGCACAGAGTTTTACTGCGCAGTCTGGTATGGCCTTTTGGTTCATCCTGCGGGAATAGTCACATGCTCGGAGGTGTGTTCCGACCCCAAGTACCAAAGGCATGCCTCATGGGAATCTGTCACGGACATCTGTTTGCAACAGTCATAAACAAAGTTTGAATCCTGTGGTCTTGGGAGGAGACATTTTCCCTTGCATGCTCGATCAAAGAGTAATTTGGAGAAAAAAGTGTCTTCTCAGAGACAAAGGAGTATTACCGAATCCATATCTGGTGGGGCAGAAAGAAAGGAACTGATGTCAGCAAGCATGGGTGGCACTTGGTGTCGGATTGGCCTATAGGGCAATCAGGCATTGCCTGATGGACTGGTCTGGAAAGACCAGTGTCTGGGCCAGTGGCAGATTTTTAATCGTTTGTGGGCCTGTTTTATGGCCAGGTGGGCCGTTGATTTCCCTGATATTACTACAAGCATTGCCTGCAGCAAACACAAATGCATGCAATCTTTCATACCTTGCAAAATACCCATACAGTGTGTCTCTACAAGTTTAAAACTGACCAGATTTGCAAAGTTGGGCCACTTATTTTAGCTATCTGGTTCCCTAATGGTGGGGGGAGGGGGGGGGAAGGGAAGGAGCGGGGGGCACCCTTATTTTGGTGCCCGGGCCTATTTTGTGCCCCAGTCCGACCCCGTACTTAAATGCAGCTGTGCTCGTCACTTGCGGAGCAGAACAATGTCAGCACGGAGCCACACAACACCACCTACCGGTAAGCAGGAGTACTGCTCAAAAAGTTTCCAGATCCTGTCGGATGCCTGGGGAATATTCACTAGGGAAAAAATCTGCTGTTATGAGGGATCTATCATAATGAGGCATTTTAACCAAAAAAGACTTTCAGGGACAAATGGCCTACTCAAACATTGGCTCTGGCATTCCAATCAACATTTAAATATGAGACTTGTTTATTCTTTTTCTCCTGTCTTTCTTTGTTTAAATATTATGCCCATACTATGCTATTACAAATCCATAGCGCATTTCTCCCACTGGTGTATGGTCTTGGGCATGGGTAGTGAACCCCATACACCGGAATCGGGACATTCTTTATCTTCAGTATACCCTCACTTATGGGGTGGGCTCTCCGACTAATGGGGAAAGATCTAATGCCTTTTGGTAATAGAGATTTAAAAAGTAAACAAATGCCTAGGGGGCACCCCCTTTTATCTATCCCATAGGTCATTGTCTGTGGAACACTTGAAGCTGTCTGGAAACTACGAAATATTTAGCCATACCCAGATAACTAAGCACCTATAACAGATCAACAGTATGGAATGACTACTGCAGGTGAAAAAGAAGCAGCAAAGTTGACTGAGATTCAAATGAACCTCAGACATCACATCAGAAAGAGAAGTCTGATGGATCAGAGTACCATTATCCCCCCCTTAAAGACTGGAAATGTTCATCTATCGCTGACCTTCCCAATATGGATAGGGGCATACACGCCCAAGACTCCATCTCAGCCTGTGTACGCGTCCAAATGGGGGCGATGTTTCTATTCCACGACACCGATTGAGAGGACGAGATGTAGACCCCGAGGTACTTGAACCCGGTTGTGGCTAGTGTTACCTCTCCCACCCATGTACCCATTTCCGAGCCTCCGCGAAGAGGCCAAAATATCGACTTTCTAACATTCATAAATAGGCCCGAGTGTTGACCACATATCTGCATAATGCGGAGTATTCAAGGTCCCGTCCGATGTGGTTCCGTTAGAAAGAAAAGGACATCGTCCGCGTATAGGGTGATCCGGTCTGAAAACCTTCCCAGCCATTCAAATCCCTTTACCTGGGCATCGATTCGGACCCATGAGGCCAGTGGTTCCATTGCGAACGCAAATAAATCGGGGAATAGGGGGCATCCCTGTCGGGTACCACATACTATAGGGAAGGGATCGGAGACCGAACCAGCCACTCTAACCGAGGCAGTGAGATCGGTATATAGCAGTTGAATATAGGACATGAGTTGCAGTCCTATATTTAGGCGCTGCAGGAGGGCAAACAAGTATGTCCACCCTAACGAATCGAATGCTCTATCTATGTCAGCTAGTAGCAGCGCTGCCGGGCCTTCCAAATGGTCAATTGCCGCTACAGCATTGTGGGCCCGTCGGATATTGTGGCGAGTCGCTCGATGAGGCATAAAGCCTGCCTGGTCCGGGAGAACCAGGTCTGGCATATAGGGAAGGATGCGATTAGCCAAGGCTTTGGCCAATAATTTGGCCTCCACATTCAGCAACGAAATGGGACGATATGATGAATGTTGATCTGGGGGTCGGCCGGGTTTGGGGAATACAGCGATTTCGGCATGTCGCCAGTCTGGCGGGAGTTTCCCCTCCTCAAGGGCCACATGTATCGCCGCTAAATAATGAGTGAGGAACTGGGACTGGAACAGCTTATAGAACTCACATGGGAAGCCGTTCGGGCCCGGGGCCTTGCCTGTGCGTAAGTCGGCAAGGGCAGCGCTCAGTTCTTCGACCGTCAAGGGGGCATCTAGTTCAGCTCGTGCCTCATCCGAAACGGCCTTGGGGGGTAGGTCCTCAAGATATTGATGGATCAAAGATTCTGGCAGAGCGTCATTGGTTTGGTATGTATTTTGGCAGTTAATACTTCTGAGTCTATGCATTTGCAGTTTGTTTTCCTATGATACCTCTCTTACCAACGAACACGCCTCCTTTACTCAAACAGCTTAATACAAGCAACTATCAGGAAACAGCCCCTACATCACCAAATCTCCTACAACCATATACGCCCACTACTGACCTCTTGCGTCCTCATCCAGAGTATTTTGTGGGTCCAGTCAATGCACCCGTCGAAATACACACTTCTGCATGTTCCTCCCCCCACAGAGATTTTGAGCCAGTTCTGAAACCCTTGACAAAGATCTTGGCCCCACTTTTGCCCAACTCATCTTGTACAATTCCCTAACCAACTCCTCACTCTACCTCCACTCACTCCTGCTGCAAATATTTAGACTGTATCTTCATGTCTTCCTCACTAGCTTTATCTCCTCTCACCAATGACCCAACCCTAATGCTCGTACACAGACTCACACTCTGGCCACCCCGACAACTCAGATCCCTATAGCAAAACAAAAGGAGGCGTCCATCTTGATCCCAGCCTGCCAAGGGACGAGCCATCGTGACCTGGCTCTAGGTCTGGGCTCCCCTCGAGAGCACCCTTTCGCCATTCTTCAACTCCCACAGCATGTCTGCACTTCCAGTCCACCCCCCCCCCCTTATTGTAATTCTCTACTCTGAACAGCTGCTCCTTCAGAGAGTAGCTACAATCCATTTACAAAGATGGACAAAATCCAGGAGCTCAACACACCTTGGCAACACAAAGTCAACTCTTAGTGCCTTCACGACAGCTCGTCATAGCAAAATCACTCTGCCAACTGTGACCTCAGACTCCCATCCACCCCCAAAGGCTTTTGACTTTCTTCTCACTCTCTACATGCCATGATAACCTACACTAGCATCCCTGCTGGTGAATCTGTTTCCTACATCTCAAAAATCATTACTGGAAACAGTTGCTTTCTCCCTCCTACTTTTCCCACAGAGTGCATCACCATCCTAAGGCTTGGTAACTACTCCTGTGCTCCATCTGACCCTACCTCAGGCCTGGTCTTCCAGGTTTCAGTCCTGCGTCCGAGCTGCAGTTCAAATCCCCAGTGGTCATGGACGACTACCTCACAAAGCCAATTACCAACCCCTCGTCTCCATCCAACTACTGGCCTGTCTCTTGGTTCCTTTCTTTCCTAAAACCCTTCAACGCATGGAATTCTTTCGGTTTTCCTGCTATCTCAATTGACCCACTCAACCAACTCACTCCTCTACAATACCGTTTTCTTTCCTCTCCATACATTCTTGACCCCTAAAATACTGTTTTTCTATCTAAATCACACACCACGCTTGTTACTCTCCCTGTCTGGGGAGTAGTCAGGCATTTGCGCTGCTCTGAAGGTAGGGCAGTTCTGCTGGGATCTCCACGATGGAGTGAGGACATTCAAGAGTCTGGGTCTTTAGCCCTCGAGATAAGGGCTCTTCGAATGACAAGTCAGAAGCTGGAGAATGGAGAAGAATGGAGAACTGACAGTGTAAAGTAGATGGAAAAGTAAAGCAATTCAGGTTAGATCAAAATGTGCAGACGTACAGGGTAGAGTGAAAAGTAACATGGCATAGATTCGATTTGTGTAGACGATCAGGTAGTCTGGAAGTTAGACAAGTATATAGTAGATTCTATATAATAGTATAGAAAACACTGAACAGTGGACTAGCTGAATTTGAAATGCAGAGTAGTATAGAGCAGGTACAAGGGTAGAGTGGTGTAGTGCAAATTGAAAGGTACAGTAGTGCACAGTACATTGAAAAGTAGATATGTAGAATGAATGATACAGTTGTAGTGAGTAGGTTGAAATGTAAAGCTGTGTGGAGCAGCTTGAACGGTACAGTTGTACGTAGTAGAATCAAAAGTACAGTTGTACAGAGTAGATTGAAAGGTTCAATTATACGTAGTAGAATCAAAGGTACAGTTGAATAAAGTAGGTTGAAAGGTACAGTTGTGTACAGTAGACTGAAATTTATAGTTATATAGAGCAAGTTGAAAGGTATAGAAATGTATACTTTTATAGAGTAGGATGAAAGGTACAGTTCCAAACATTAGACGGAAAGGTGCAGTTGTATAGAGTAGGATGAAAGGTTCAATTATACTTAGTAGAATCAAAGGTACAGTTGTATAAAGTAAATTGAAAGGTACAGTGATGCAGAGTAGATTGAAATGTACAGTTGTATAGAAAAGGTTGAAAGATATATAAATGTATACGTTTATAGAGTAGGATGAAAGGTACAATTCCAAAGATTAGATTAAAAGGCATGGTTGTATAGTGTAGGTTGATATAGTGTAGCTGTATGGAGCAGAATAAAAGGTCCAGTTTTACAGAATAGATTGAAAAGTAGAGTTGGCTAGAGGAAGTTTCAAGTTACAGTTACATAGAGTAGATTGATAAGTAAAGTTGTGTATAGGAGACTGATATATAAAGTAACTTAGAGTACTCTATAAGGCAGAGATCAGTATAGACTGAAAGCAGTAGGCAGAGTAGATTCTAAGGTAGAAAGCAGAGTGCACTGAAGGGCAGACCAGCTGATGAGCTGGGTACTCAGCGTTTGGGCAAGGATGACATATATTGCAAGACAGTGGCATAGATAGCATTGAAAGGAAGACTACTATAGCATGCCACCTTAGCTTGGGCAGCCTTGATTCGGAGAATATTTGTGTGAAAACAGAGAGAGGCATCAGAGGCAAGGTGATATACCTCCTGCCATGAAGGCCACATACTTCCGCCAGTGATGGCATCTATACCATGTGTGCCTTCAATATGGCATCCGCATGAGCAGCCCCCACCTTGTTGCAGCAGTTTGGAAGGACATGGCAGCCACTAAACAGCAGGGTTCTGTGTTCCCCTGGAAAGCTGTGGTTTACAGGTGTGTAGAGCGAAGGAGGGGCGTGCTGCAAGCTGTGTCTGAGAGCACCGTGCAGCACGCATGCGTATAGGTTGTGTTTGCATATGCAAGTTACTGGCAGCTAGGAAGGTCACGGTAGTTGAGTAGGGTGCTGGCCAGTTTCGGGCATCAGGAGCTCTGTGGCCATGGTGGTGCCCGCTGGATCACTGGGTAGCACCAACAAATCGAGGATTTAGATGGGGATTGCCGGCTTCTTACAGGGTGAGCCCAGAGGCAGGAGCATGGGTTGCTCACCAGGAATGGGTCAATCTTTAATTTGCTGATGCAGAGTCGGTTGAGGCAAAGGTGCTGCGCCCTCCTTGTGTTTGTGCCCAGGTGTAGTCACGCCTCACAGTGTTTGAGTGTGAGTGAATGACGGTGGTGCACATGGTCAGCTGGCTGGAGGAAGGCCGAGGTGCCAGGCTCCCTCTCTGGTCACAATGGCTCAAGGGCGGCTTGGGGTGCATCATTCTTTGAGGGGAGGGAGCAGTGAGACCCATGAACCAAGAAATGAACTGTTTCCACAGCGCAGCTAGAGCAGGGTGGGCTAGTACTTACACTTCCCATCAATGCGGATACCGCTTCCGATTAAACAGTCCCTGATGTCTGCTCCTCTTTCTATGACTGCGCTGCTGCAGATGACGCTTCCTTGGAGAATGCACCTGTGATGGGCAGAAGGGGCAAAACAGATGGTTTAATATGCAACATGTGACTGTGAACCAAAGATGTAGAAATCTGTGACACTCATACAGGCAGCACCTAAACAGTCACCATAGAAACAGCACATCAAACCAACACGAGCACATACACACAGAGAGACAACTTTCTACAGGCGGAGAGCTCGGTCACACAACTGCCACACTTCACCCTTAAACAGCGACAACCTCCACACAGCCATACATGTCCACAGCTACACCACTCTGAAGTCACACACCTTAATCTTCACAGCCATACAACTTAGCCACACAATTACACTACTCGACGCTCACATAGGAATATCCCTTCACTATCGCCACTTCCATACAGCTCAGCCCAACTGCACCAGTCCACGGTCACACCGCTACAACTCTTCACAGCCATAAAGATCGGTGACACAACCAAACCTGGAGTTGCACAAGTACACCTCCGCACCACAGTACAGGTCAGTCACACAGCCACACCACCCCACAGCGACACCACTCCACGGTCACAAATGTACATCACTCCACACCAAAACAGTTCTGTCACACAATTACAGCACTCCAGTCATACCTCTCCACTACTATACAGTTGATTCACACAGCCACACCTACCTACAGCTAGACTAGTCCATGGTCACACAAGTACACCACTCCTCAGCCGTACACCTTTGTCACACCACTACATCACTCCATAGTCATACAGTTACAACTCTCCACTGACATATAAGCCAGTCAGAAAGCTAGAGATAAACATTTCCACTGACACACATGTCAAACACAAAGAAACACCACTCCATGGTCACACAGGTACACTATGCCGCAACCATATGTGTTGGTCACACCATTACACCACTCCACAATCACACAGTTACACACGTCACCACTGCCATACACCTCAGTCGCAAAACTGCACCACCCAACAATCACACAGCTACACCTGCCACTGCATGCATCTACACCTCTCCAACGTCACACATAGCCATCAGTTACACAACTATACCACGCCACAGAACTTCTAGGTATCACAACCACAGAGTGTGCGCATCCATAGGGGTTAGACCCGGTGATCCATGGTCCTCATGCATTAGCACAGGGACCTTTCAATCACTGGTGCTCATAATTAAGGCTTCCAATTGTAGGTATATCTGGTTGTAGACTCAAAACGATACCTAAACTGTAGTGGCTAAAAACACACGTGCTGCAAAACAAATCCTAAATTTAAATCTCCACATTAAAAATGCCCCTTCCTTTCAAAGCTTCAAATCCCGCGTTAAAAACCTGCACCCACCAGTCTGATCCCACTTTCATGCAGTACTTTCCTCAACTGGCGCCTGTTGCGCATCGCGTTATACACCTTGTTTCCAATGCTCTGTGTGGGGATGCACATTTAGTAGGAGGACATCTGGTGTAAATCCGTAGCTCTTGGCAGACTTACCGGGGCCTATAAGGCAAGCACTGTGATGTAACGGGTCTACTGCTAGTTATTAGCGATGGAAATTGTCATTTGAATAACAAAAAATAGAAAATGTAATGTCACCTCAATATATTTAATTCCTGTATGTACAAACTATTATGCACGTACCAATAAAAAGTAAAAAAAAAAAAAAATCTGTAGCTCTGTATGCTCTCTATGCAGTGTCCAACACTCCCTATCAGTAATAGTAATTCATAATCAGTTCCTCACTGTAATCACCCTGCTTTGTTATCCTACCTTTACAACCTACTTCCTCTTTTTAAACATCTGTACCTCCAGGACCTACGCCCAACCAATGCCTGTCGCATATCCTTAACTGCTAATAGCGAGTCCTGTGATGCTCAGAGGCTGCTACTTGTCTGGTCAGATGTTCCTTATGCTGACCACTGCTGTCCCATATGTACATATGTGTTCCTAGACATGCATCCCCTAATTGAACTCCCCTTCCCGCTCGCAGGAGCCACTCGTACCCAATGCCAGCCTTGTATTCTAAGCTTGACACTAAATCTTCTGTGGTTTATAGGCTTCTACCTGAATGCTCACTGTGTCTAGCAGGACTGGTGCCAGTGTCACACACGGGAGCAGCTCTCCGATGACCACTCTAGCAGGATTGGTGCCAGTGTCACACAAGGGAGCAGCTCTCCGATGACCACTCTAGCAGGACTGGTGCCAGTGTCACTCACTGGAGCAGCGCTCTGATGACCACTCTAGCAGGACTGGTGCCAGTGTCACACATGGGAGCAGCTCTCCGATGACCACTTTAGCAGGATTGGTGCCAGTGTCACACACGGGAGCAGCTCTCCGATGACCACTCTAGCAGGACTGGTGCCAGTGTCACACACGAGAGCAGCTCTCCGATGACCACTCTAGCAGGACTGGTGCCAGTGTCACACACGGGAGCAGCGGTCTGATGACCACTCTAGCAGGACTGGTGCCAGTGTCACACACAGAGCAGTTCTCTTGTGAGTAGGTCTAGCAGGACTGGTGCCAGTGTCACACACGGGAGCAGCTCTCCGATGACCACTTTAGCAGGATTGGTGCCAGTGTCACACACGGGAGCAGCTCTCTGATGACCACTCTAGCAGGACTGGTGCCAGTGTCACACACGGGAGCAGCTCTCCGATGACCACTTTAGCAGGATTGGTGCCAGTGCCACACACGGGAGCAGCTCTCCGATGACCACTCTAGCAGGACTGGTGCCAGTGTCACACACGAGAGCAGCTCTCCGATGACCACTCTAGCAGGACTGGTGCCAGTGTCACACACGGGAGCAGCGGTCTGATGACCACTCTAGCATGACTGGTGCCAGTGTCACACACAGAGCAGTTCTCTTGTGAGTAGGTCTAGCAGGACTGGTGCCAGTGTCACACACGGGAGCAGCTCTCCGATGACCACTTTAGCAGGATTGGTGCCAGTGTCACACACGGGAGCAGCTCTCTGATGACCACTCTAGCAGGACTGGTGCCAGTGTCACACACGGGAGCAGCTCTCCGATGACCACTTTAGCAGGATTGGTGCCAGTGCCACACACGGGAGCAGCTCTCCGATGACCACTCTAGCATGACTGGTGCCAGTGTCACACACGGGAGCAGCTCTCCGATGACCACTCAAGCAGGACTGGTGCCAGTGTCACACACGGGAGCAGCTCTCCGATTACTACTTTAGCAGGATTGATGCCAGTGTAACACACGGGAGCAGCTCTCCGATGACCACTTTAGCAGGACTGGTGCCAGTGTCACACACGGGAGCAGCTCTCCGATGACCACTTTAGCAGGACTGGTGCCAGTGTCACACACGGGAGCAGCTCTCCGATGACCACTTTAGCAGGACTGGTGCCAGTGTCACACACGGGAGCAGCTCTCCGATGACCACTCTAGCAGGACTGGTACCAGTGTCACACATGGGAGCAGCTCTCCGATGACAACTTTAGCAGGACTGGTGCCAGGGTCACACACGGGAGCAGCTCTCCGATGACCACTCTAGCAGGACTGGTGCCAGTGTCACACACGGGAGCAGCTCTCCGATGACCACTCTAGCAGGACTGGTGCCAGTGTCACACACGGGAGCAGCTCTCCGATGACCACTCTAGCAGGATTGATGCCAGTGTCACACACGGGAGCAGCTCTCCGATGACCACTTTAGCAGGATTGGTGCCAGTGTCACACACGGGAGCAGCTCTCCGATGACCACTTTAGCAGGACTGGTGCCAGTGTCACACACAGGAGCAGTTCTCTTGTGAGTAGGTCTAGCATGACTGGTGCCAGTGTCACACACAGGAGCAGTTCTCTTGTGAGTAGGTCTAGCAGGAGTGGTGCCCGTGTCATACACTGGAGCAGTTCTCTTGTGAGTAGGTCTAGCAGGACCAGTGCCAGTGTCACACACAGGAGCAGTTCTCTTGTGGGTTGGTCCAGCAGGACTGGTGCCAGTGTCACACATGGGAGCAGTTCTCTTGTGAGTAGGTCTAGCATGACTGGTGCCAGTGTCACACACAGGAGCAGTTCTCTTGTGAGTAGGTCTAGCAGGAGTGGTGCCAGTGTGTCACAGGGGAGCAGTTCTTTTGTGAGTAGGTCTAGCAGGACTGGTGCCAGTGTCACACACGGGAGCAGTTCTCTTGTGAGTAGGTCTAGCATGACTGGTGCCAGTGTCACACACGGGAGCAGTTCTCTTGTGAGTAGGTCTAGCAGGAGGGGTGCCAGTGTCAAACAGGGGAGCAGCTCTCCCGATGGACCAGGTTAGGAGTGCTGTCATACAGGGAAGCAGCTGCCCTATGGGCAGTCTAGAGAGCTGTCACAGAGGGAAGCAGCTCTCTCAATGGACCGGTCAATTTTTTTCACACATGGGAACATTTCTCTATAAAGGGAATCTAGAGGGAATGTTGTTATACAGGGGCGCAGCTGTCTTGTCTGTCAGTGTCGCAGGAGTGTTACCAGTGTCATACATGGAAGTACCTCTCCCATGGCCAGTCTAGCAGGAGTGCTGTCATACCGGGGAGCTGCTCTCCTATGGGCCTGTCTAGAGGGAATGCTGACACAAAAGAACAGCTCTCTCAATGGGCCAGTTTATCAAGAGGATTGTCACACAGCTCTACCTACGGTTGAGGCTTGCAGGAGGGTTGTCGTTCATGTGTCTTTTCCGTCTGCTACTAAAGTTAAGCCTCACAATGTCTTTAGCAAGAGTGTCTACCTAGCACAAGCCTTTCGTTTAACATCCTAACATTAAACTGTAGTACTGCATGCGTTTAACAGGATGGAGCACTATTTTTGTGGAAGACTGTGGGGTATGAGAAACCAGTGCTGTCCAGGTTACTCGATGGAGAAAGTGGAGCCAGATCTACCACTCTGTTAGCCTATTGGTATCAAGGAGCTAAAGCTATCCATATGTTGGCCTATCAGTATCCATCTGTTAGCCTATCTGTATCAGAGAGTCAAGCTATCCATCTGTTAGCCTATTGGTATCACACAGCCAGAGCTATCCATCTGCTGGCCTATCGGTATCAGGGAGCCAGAGCTACCCATCTACTTTAGCCTATCGGTATCCATCTGTTAGCCTATTGGTATCATGGAGCTAAAGCTATCCATCTGTTATCCTATCGGTATCAGAGAGCCAGAGCTATCCATCTTTGAGCCTATCAGAATCCGGGAGTGAAAGCTATCCATCTGTTAACCTATTGACATCAAGGAGCGGGAGCTATCCACCTGTGTGCCTATCTTGATCTAGGAGCCAGAGCTATCCATCTGTCAGGCTAATGGTATCAGGAAGACAGAGCAATCTATCTGTTAGCCTACAGCATTAGGGAGTCAGAGCTCTGAAAGGGTTACACTATGGGGAATGAGAAGGCAGAGACCTCCTCGTGTTAGCCTATGCAAAAGAGAAGTCAAAGCCTCCTCTATGTAAGTCTATGAGGAATGACAGCGTTGTCTCCGGTGGAAGCAGATGGGAGGCAGAGCCCTCCAGGTGTTAGTCTGTAAAAGACAGAGTCAAAGCTCTCATCAGGTCAGGCTATGGGAAACCGAATCAGACCTTGCTCAATCTTAGCATCTGGGAAATGAATTCAGAGCCCTCACTGTGTTACTTATGGGAAACCGAGTCAGCGCTTGCACCATGTTAGCCTATGGGTAACGGAGAGTCAGAGGTTTCATGCCAGACTATGGGTAATGGAGAGTCTGTTAGCCTACGGGAAACAGGATCACAGCTCATGTCAGGATAGCCTACGGATAAGGAGAGTAAGAGCTCTCATGTCAGACTATGGGTAACGGAGAGTCAGAGCTCTCATGTCAGACTAAGGGTAATGGATAGTCTGTGAGCCTATGGAAAACAGAGTCAGAGCTCGCCCCATGTTAGCCTATGGGTAATAGTTCGGAGCTCTCATTCTGTTAGTCTATGGTAAATACAGAGTCCTACTTTGTCCCATGTTAGCCTATTGCTAATTAATTCCGATCACTCACTGTGTTAGCCTATGGGAACCAGAATCAGAGCTCTCAGAGCGTTAGCCTATGGGTAATGGATTCACAGCTCCCACCATGTTAGCCTATCAGTAACCGAGAGTCAGAACTTGTTCCATGTTAGCTTATGGGTAACGGAGATTAAGAGCTTTCCACATGTTAGGCTATGCGTAAAGGGGAGTCAGAGCTCACTCCAAACCGGTCCCAGAATGCTTGATTCCGGTCCAGGGAAGACATGGCTTGGCAGTTCGGTCTGGACTGTTCCCATGAGGCACAGGGTCAAGACTGATTTGCATATAGCTGTGTCTGAACTGGGGTGGCAAAATGAGCTAAAGAATGATGATGGATTCAACCCAGATCTGTGACTGGGGGTGAGTGTTTGAAAAGTTTCAGCACTCCGTCCATCATCTCCTTGTGTTTGCTTTGTTCGCCCTAAGTTGGCAGGGTATGCCCAGACGTGGGTCCCTTGCTCACTTTGCCACTGTATTCAAGCTAGCCTGGCTGATGAGGGCTGTTAGCCCGAAACTGGTCCCAGGATGCTTGATTCCGGTCCAGGGAAGACATGGCTTGGCAGTTCGGTCTGGACTGTTCGCATGAGGCACAGGGTCAAGACTGATTTACATATAGCTGTGTCTGAACTGGGGTGGCAAAATGAGCTAAAGAATGATGATGGATTCAACCCAGATCTGGGGGTGAGTGTTTGAAAAGTTTCAGCACTCCGTCCATCATCTCCTTGGGTTTGCTTTGTTCGCCCTAAGTTGGCAGGGTATGCCCAGACGTGGGTCCCTTGCTCACTTTGCCACTGTATTCAAGCTAGCCTGGCTGATGAGGGCTGTTAGCCCGAAACCGGTCCCAGGATGCTTGATTCCGGTCCAGGGAAGACATGGCTTGGCAGTTCGGTCTGGACTGTTCCCATGAGGCACAGGGTCAAGACTGATTTGCATATAGCTGTGTCTGAACTGGGGTGGCAAAATGAGCTAAAGAATGATGATGGATTCAACCCAGATCTGTGACTGGGGGTGAGTGTTTGAAAAGTTTCAGCACTCCGTCCATCATCTCCTTGTGTTTGCTTTGTTCGCCCTAAGTTGGCAGGGTATGCCCAGACGTGGGTCCCTTGCTCACTTTGCCACTGTATTCAAGCTAGCCTGGCTGATGAGGGCTGTTAGCCCGAAACCGGTCCCAGGATGCTCGATTCCGGTCCAGGGAAGACATGGCTTGGCAGTTCGGTCTGGACTGTTCCCATGAGGCACAGGGTCAAGACTGATTTGCATATAGCTGTGTCTGAACTGGGGTGGCAAAATGAGCTAAAGAATGATGATGGATTCAACCCAGATCTGTGACTGGGGGGTGAGTGTTTGAAAAGTTTCAGCACTCCGTCCATCATCTCCTTGTGTTTGCTTAGTCTATGAGGAATGACAGCGTTGTCTCCGGTGGAAGCAGATGGGAGGCAGAGCCCTCCAGGTGTTAGTCTGTAAAAGACAGAGTCAAAGCTCTCATCAGGTCAGCCTATGGGAAACCGAATCAGACCTTGCTCAATCTTAGCATCTGGGAAATGAATTCAGAGCCCTCACTGTGTTACTTATGGGAAACCTAGTCAGAGCTTGCACCATGTTAGCCTATGGGAATCGGAGAGTCAGAGGTTTCATGCCAGACTATGGGTAATGGAGAGTCTGTTAGCCTACGGGAAACAGGATCACAGCTCATGTCAGGATAGCCTACGGATAATGGAGAGTAAGAGCTCTCATGTCAGACTATGGGTAACGGAGAGTCAGAGCTCTCATGTCAGACTAAGGGTAAAGGATAGTCTGTGAGCCTATGGAAAACAGAGTCAGAGCTCACCCCATGTTATCCTATGGGTAATAGTTCGGAGCTCTCATTCTGTTTGTCTATGGTAAATACAGAGTCATACTTTGTCCCATGTTAGCCTATTGCTAATTAATTCCGATCACTCACTGTGTTAGCCTATGGGAACCAGAGTCAGAGCTCTCAGAGCGTTAGCCTATGGGTAATGGATTCACAGCTCCCACCATGTTAGCCTATCAGTAACCGAGAGTCAGAACTTGTTCCATGTTAGCCTATGGGTAACGGAGATTAAGAGCTTTCCACATGTTAGGCTATGCGCAAAGGGGAGTCAGCGCTCACTCCATGATTACCTATGGGTAATGGATTCAGAGCGCTCACTGTTAGCCTATAGCTAACGGAGAGTCAGAGCTCGCTCCATGTTAGCCTATGGGTAATGGAGAGTTAGCGCTCTCCACATATTCGGCTACGAGTAAAGGGAGTCAGAGCTCACTCCATGTTAGCCTACAGGTAAAAGATTCCGAGCCCTCACTGTGTTAGCCTATAGGTAATGGAGAAACCAGAGCTCGCCCCATGCTAGCCTACAGGTAAATGATTCAGAGCCCTCACTGTGTTAGCCTATGGGTAACGTAGAGTCAGAGCTCGCTCCATGTTAGCCAATGGGTAATGGAGAGTCAGAGATCTCCACATATTAGGCTACAAGTAAAGGGGAGTCAGCGTTCGCTCCGTGTTAGCCCATAGGTAAAGGATTAAGAGTGCTAAGTGTTAGCCTATGGCTAACGGAGAGTCAGAGCTCACCGCATGTTAACCTATGGGTAACAATCAGAGCTCGCTCCATGTTAGCCTATGGATAACAGTCAGAGCTCACTCCATGTTAGCCTATGGGTAGAGGCCAGAGACTAACTTAAGTCATAGGTTCAGTCAGTCTCTGGCCTCTCTGCTGAGACTGTCTGCAGGCCGACGCCGTGCGCTTGTGGTCCTGGGTGGCTCTGGCCCAAGGCAGAGCGGACTGACGCTCAGTACACCAGGCCCATTAACAAGCCTGTCCATGGGATCACTTCTGACCCCGCCGCCCTGGGCCACGCTGTGACGTGTGACCTCGGGTGACCCGCACCCGGAACTATTTCTGCACGCCTCCGCCGTGGAAATGTGTTTACAACTCTAATTGTTCGCAGCCTTTGTTGGGGGCCTCTGACATCCAGCCACCGACTCTTCTGGGCAAAGCCATGGACAGCAGAGCGCCACACAGGCCCTGGGCAACATAAATAGCCAAAAAAATTGTCATGAAGTGGAAAACAAATACCACCGGATCCAAATACCTACAGAACTTCCGGAAATGAAACTGGTGGCTGAAAACACTTCACGAAGTGGAAGACGAATACATGTGCATTCCCTCCCCAACATCAAAGTCCACGGGGGACTCTGCCCTGCACCCTTCAAACGGGCGACAGATACTCGAACATTTAACCTCGTGTGAGGAACTCGCCGCAGAGCTCCGCGGATACCTGCTGGCTCCAACTTCCCACAAAAACTAAAAGATGCGCGTATCTGCCCCCCGCTCCCCCCAACCCCGTCCTCCAAGGCTCTATATTTAATGGATAAGAATACTGCAGAACCCCCATCCCCCCCCCCCATAATGGATCAGACTACCCAAAGCTGCCTGAAATGTATGGTGGGTGGCAGTAAATCTCACGTAAATGGAGAGATTTCCCCTCTAGGCCTCCTACTGGGTACACACACGTGAGATCACAACATCATGTTTCTAACACTCCGTTTACCACTTGCTCAGCCATTTTGTGGGAGAGACACGTGATACACCTCAGGGATCAAGGGAAGGTTACTGACCTGTAACATTAGGTTTGAAGCGTACACGCGCACGTTGTGTATTACTCCGCACCTGGTGTTTACTGGATTAACAGTATTTGGGGTGGAGTCTGCACAACTCCTCTTGACAGACTCGAAGTCCAAAGCTCCCCCACTGTATGCACAGCACAATCGCCCTCAAATCCGTCTCCGCATGCTTGTGTTGTGACATGAGGACGGAGACCTGCTGAAGGGTCATGGGTACCAAGCAGAGCCAGAGACGAGCCCACACCATCCACGGCTACATACCGGGGTGGGACACTCCAGCAGAGCACTCACCTCCGGGGCTGAACTTAGGGCGCAGAGTTATTGTTCCAGAGAGACCAGCGGATCAAAAGCGAGGGCTTAACCTGAGACTGAAGGATGCACAACCCCACTTGAGTGCACTGGGCCAGAACTCATGTTTTTTTAGTTTTCTTAAAACATATTTTATTGTTTTGTGTTACGTGTGGATAGTACATGTACATTCTATCTGTGATTCTTCTTCTCAATGATCATATAATGCAATAGTTTTTACAGATTGTCATGTATATCTATGCATTATCTATCACACAAACATTCCCATAAGAACTCCCCCCTCCCGTTCACATTCGGGAATCAATTCTTCGTAGTGACATCTCTAACCCGTCTTCATTCCCCATCTGCCTTGCTCCGGTCTCTCACCGATATCTGTAGGACGCCCCTCTCATTTTTTTGCTTTGTTTTTGCTCAGCTAGTTGACCCATCCCTCGATGTGCTGGCGGGACCCGTCCCTATCCCCCTCCAGTGCCTCGATGTGCTGGCGGGACCCGTCCCTATCCCCCTCCAGTGCCTCGATGTGCTGGCGGGACCCATCCCTATCCCCCTCCAGTGCCTCGATGTGCTGGCGGGACCCATCCCTAGTCCCCCTCCAGTGCCTCGATGTGCTGGGCTCCCGGCGGAGATTGTATCGATGGCGAAGACTCGCCGGACTCTGGTGCCGGATCTTTCATACCATTATTTATTTATAAAGTTTTATATAGCGCGAACATGACCCACGCGGGTATCAGAGCGCTTTACAATATACAGTTATTAAACATTAGATGGTTGAGATAGTATACATACATTCGGTATTCGCCATTCCGTACAAAAGAGGTAGATAGTAGTATATGGGTAGCATAGGTGACTAGTAGTCAACATTTGAAAGGATTTATATAGCGCTGGCTAGACCCGGAGGTATCAGAGCGCTTTACATGAGAATCAGAACATAGTTGCAGGTTACATCGTTACAAAGGTTACACAGTTATTAGTGCATAGCTACATAATTACATGTTAGGTCGAGACAAAATAAGGACATATACGTAAGGGAAAAAGCAGGCAAGGGGAGAGATACAAGGGGAGAGGGGGTAGGAGCAGAGGGAGTAGACATAGAATGAAGGGGGAAAGAGGAGGGGGAGGGTGAAAGACACAGCAAGAAAGAAGAGGGGGGGAGGGTGACGGGGGCACAAACCGGTAGACGAGTAAAAGCTGCGTCCAAAGTCCAGTAAACTGTGATCCCAGGGGAAGTGGCATCATTCCCCCATCTCCGTTGCGAGAGGCTCCCTATTAAGCAGTGG
Organism: Calotriton arnoldi; assembly: GCA_963921515.1. NCBI lineage: Eukaryota > Metazoa > Chordata > Amphibia > Caudata > Salamandridae > Calotriton > Calotriton arnoldi. Next base: position 2,518,596 of record CAWUFW010000337.1, read on the forward strand.
ACTCTCTCAGAGGGGTCTCTGAGACTCCAAGGTCTACCTACTGGATCCTTCCCCAAAAAGGGGAGAGGGAGTGCTTAGTCAAAGGGCACAAGGGACAGGGGGCTAGGCGGCGTAGCAGACAGGGGGAGAGATTCAGGGGAGAGGGGATAGGAGCAGAGGAGGAAGACAAAGAATGAAAGAGGGAAAGCGGTGGGGGAGGGTGAGAGACAGAGCATGAAAGAGGAGGGGGAGGGTGAAGGGGGTACAAACCGGTAGACTAGTAAAAGCCGCGTCCAAGGTCAGGTAAGCTGTATCATTCCCACATCTCCGCTGTGTGAGGCTCCCTTTACGCAGTTGACTCTCTCAGAGGGGTTTCTGAGACTCCAAGGCCTACCTACTGGATCCTTCCCCAACAAGGGGAGAGGGAGTGCTTTGGTAAGGGGCGCCATACCAAACCTCAACTGTGCGTGGCTCCCTTGACACTGTGGACTCTCTCAGAGTGGGTCCCTGAGACTCCAGAGTATGAATATTGGATCTTTCCCCAACAAGAGGAGAAGGAGTGCTTAGTAAAAGGGCAACAAGGGACAGGGGGCTAGGAGGTGGGTCGGAACTGGCAGGTCAACAGAGGGGGAACAGACGGCAAAAGAAAAATCACATTAATACAAAAAGATAACACATTCAATACACGGGTAAATTAGCGATCTAGAAAAAGACAGGATCCGCGAAAGGCAAGGGTCAGGGGCGACAGAGGGAGGGAGACAGCGAGTTGAAGAGTCCCACAAAGAAGAGAAACAGATAGCAGAAAAGGAAATGTATACATTGTAGAGTCACTTAGGAGAGAGATGCAAACGGGAGAGCTCAGAATCACAAAATAGTGATATTAAGTACAAAGAACTACTGCGTATACTAGTGGTTAGAGTTGTAACTATGCAAATAGTAAATTCACTCAGGGAGAGGGAGAGGACGAGGGGGAGGAAGGAATAAGAGACAGAGGTAAAGTCAGCCCAAAGACCGAATGGGTAGGTGACGGCCAGTGAGGTAGTCCGAGGCCAGTCTCCCCTATAGTTCTCAAGGAAGCACCAACGGGGGTGGGAGAGGGGGAGGGTGGGCAAGACAGGGAGAAAGGGAGAAACTGTGCCCAAGGTCCGGCTGGGCAGGTGACGGTCAGGGGGTGAACCAAGTCCGATCTCCTCATTAGCTGAACATTTACTAGGGCTCCCCATGCCCCGGCCCCCCTCAACTGTGTCTATTTCCCGGGCGAGCGCTCCTGAGTCATACTTTGCTCTTGCATCCCGCCCAGGTTTCTAGTTCCTTTTTCCACCCCCCTATCGGGAGCCCCCAGGGGTCCTCCATCACCTAGTTCTTTCTCGTTTGGGCAGGATGAAGGCCAGGTTTTGGAATCTGTCAGTAACCCTGGTCTTAGAGGTGCGGGGAAACAGACTAAGGAGGCAGTGAGCCAAAGCGCAGGGAACCACCCTTTCTGTTATTTTCGCCACTTCAGACGTGACCTCCTGCCAATAAGTGTGTAATGTTTGGCAGTCCCAGAACATGTGTAGCATTCCTGCCCCAGGTTCTCCACAGCGTGGGCATCCTGCATCCGCCCTGTGGAAATATCGGTTGATAGGCTCCGGTGAGGTATGCCCGATGAAGAACATAAAAATTAATTAATTTGAATCAGGCATTTCTCGAGAACTTAGGGGTCCTGGCCAGGATATTCTCCCAGTCCTCATCCTTTATGGGGATGCCCAAGTCCGTGGCCCAACGCTCTCTCAGTATTGTCAGAGGTTGTAAGGAGTCATTGCCGATCGCTCTATACAGGCTTGTGACCGCCTTGATTCTCCCTCCCGCCGTGCCTATATAAATCGACAGGTGGAGTGATGTTTAGGTTCCGAGGTACCCATCCCCCAGTGTCATCTGATAGCCGCTGTTATTGCTCTGTAGAGCAAGAAGTGGCCCTGAGGGATGCCCCAGTCTGCCTGGAACTCCTCAAATGGTAGAAGTTCCCCCTCTGTGTACAGGTCCCCCAGTTTAGTTGCTCCCGCTTGTACCCAGTCCTCTAAGCCCCTCCATTGTCCCACGTGTGGCAGAATACGTATCATTGTCAGAGGGATTTCTGGCGAGTAGGGAACTCAGCTATGTGTCTTCTGGAGACACCTTTCCCAGCAACGCTGCACTACCTGTAGTTCATTTGTACTCTCCCGTGGTTTCCCACCGACCGATCCTCAATAATGTCCATAAGAGCACGTCAAGCTCGGGGACATATGGCCCCATCCCCCTTTCCTACGTCTGTCTTCCCGCAACCCACTGTGTAAACGATTGTAATTGACCCGCAAGGTAATACGATTCAAAGTTAAGGGCTGCGAGTCCCCCCCTCTCCTGTTGGTCGCTTCAGTGTCGCCAGGGCCACCTGCCGACGGCCCGTCCCCAGATGAATGATGTCATGAGGGAGTCCATTTCAGAGAACCATGCTCTCGGTATCCACATAGGCAGTGAGGTGAAGAAGACCAGTAGCCTCGGGAGAGCCACCATTTTTAAAAGTGCTACTCAACCTGCGACCGATAGAGGGAGAGTCCCCCAAAAGGTCATGCTGGTTTTTAAAGACCATGTGATAGCTCCTATTTTCCCTTCCTGGAGGTCTGTTTCGGAGTGGCAGATCTTGACTCCCAAGTATCCTAGGCAACGAGGCTCCCATACGAGATCGCACAATCCATCCGGTGGGTCCCTACCTTCCACTATGGGAAGAGCCGGGATTTCTGCCAATTAACTTTGAGCCCCGATAGTGCCCCAAACTCAGTCATCATTTCTCTGGCACCTCGCAGTTCCTCTCCCAGGTTGTTCAGAAATAATAATAAGTCATCGGCATATAGCGCAATGTGATGGGTATGCCTTCCTATCTGCAGGCTGCGATATCTACCGCCTGTCCAAGCAAGGCATGCCAGTGGCTCCATGGCCAAAGCAAACAGCAAGGGGGAGAGGGAGCATCCATGTCGCTTCCCCCTCTTCACCCCGTACTGCTCCTATATTGTACGGCCCGTTCGCACCCTAGCTAGGGGGTCCTTGTAAAGTAGCTTGACCCATCGCAGAAAGCCCTGCCCCATCCGCCTACATTCCATAACTGCATATAAAAACCCCATTCTTCTCTATCAGTCAAAATTATGGATAGCAATCATCTTATGTTGAGGGTCGTGTTGCGGCCGGGAATGAATCCTGCCTGGTCCGGGTGAACAAGAGTCGTCATGAATGGTAGGAGTCTCGCTGCCAAGAGTTTGCTCAATATTTTAAAATCCAGATTGAGCAAGGATAACGGCCTGTAGGCTTTACAGTCAAGGGGCGATTTACCCGGTTTGAATGGTGGGACTACCAGTGCTTCCCGCGTGGTGGGGGGCAGAGCAGTCTCTTCTCTGGCCGCCTCATACATCCTCACCAGTCTTGGAACAGTTCCTCTACATAGGTGGCATAAAACTCGGCAAGAAGACCATCTGTTCCCGGAGTACTGCCCTTAGCAAGTCCTTTAATGGCCGCCCTAACTTCTTGTACTGTAATTTCTGCCCCCAGCATCACCGTATTTTCTTCCATCAGGTTGGGGAGGGGGAGCGAAGCAAGGAAGTCCGCCACTTCCCTTGCCCCTCCACGCTCTAGAACAAGGTTACATAGAACTCTAGGAATCTTCCATGTATCTCCTTCTGTCTATACCCAGGGTGTCCAGCGCGGTCTTCTACCTCTACGGTAGGTGTACCTCTGCTGGCCAGATTGGCCAGCCAAGCCAGCAAGGAGCCCGTCCTATCTCTTTCCGCATGGGTTCGTTCCATGTACTTTTTGTAGTCAAAGCACCTCAGCCATTCCTCTTGGGCGGATATTCTCGCTCTGTTTCTCCAGTGTACGCAATTCTCGGTCTGCTTTCTCCACGTCCATCTCCAATGTGCGGCGCACACCAATGGAGGTCGCCGTGCACCAGCCCTGGATTACAGCCTTAAGGGCATCCCTTCCAGTCAGTCCGGACGAGGCCGTCTCAGCATTTTCTAAGAAATAGTGTGTTATGTGTCCTCTAGTGTCTTCCAGAAAGACCTGGTCCTCTAGCATCTCCAGCCTGAGTTGCCAGGTAGGAATGGGCTGTGGACGCTTTTCCCACTTTAGTCGTAATAGGACCGGATTATGGTCAGATATTGTGCGCGTCAGGTATTCTACCCCTCGGACTAAGGCATGAATATCAGTTGAGCACAGGAAGGTATCCAACCGCACGTGGAGTTCATCTACGTGTGAAAAGTAAGAGTAGTCCCTAATCGTCGGGTGCCTGCGTCTCCATGTGTCCAGTAACCCCCACCTGTTCTGCCACTCTGTGAAGGCCCTCGCTATCCTGGTGGCGTGGTGTCTCTAAGCGGCGGATGTGAGCGGTCCAGCAGCGGGTCAGCCGCGCAGTTGAAGTCTCCCCCCTAAGATGGTGGAATGCAGCAGATAGGGCGCCAGTGTGCCAGACAGGCTGGCCAAAAAAGCACTCTGGTCAGTGTTAGGCCCATATATGTTAATTATCGCCACGTCTTGGCCATTCAGTCTGCCAGTTACCACTACATATCGACCCTCCGGGTCAACTAAGTCTCCTGTGTGCTGGAAGTGGACCTCGCTCTATTGCAGATCAGCACCCCCCTAGCAAAAATGAATATGAGGTGTAATACGCCTGTCCCTGCCATCTGCGTTGTAGGGCCGCCCCCTCGGCGGCCAGGATATGTGTTTCCTGTAGGAGGGCAATGTGAACCCCCTCCTATTCAAGTAGGAGAATATTTTATGTTGCTTACTCATGGTATGCGTTCCCCTAATGTTCCAGGTTATGACTTTATATGTCATGTTGTTATCCATTGGTGTAGCTCATGTAGGGAATAGCCTTCCCCCGCCTTTAGAGGCCCCTTGGGCAGGAAGGTGTGTGTCCACTACTATCTCACAACACATCAATATCCGGTATGTGACTCCTGCAGTTTCCCCAACTAGTAACTTTGTAACCCCGAACTCCCACACCCCAGGACAAGTGAGCGGTCCTCCCCCATCCAAACTTTGCGCAATCCATGCAACTAAAAGAAAAGGAAAAATATTAGTGGAGTTCCGTGCAAGACACATAGCTGGAGGGTAAGCAATTCTCCCCCTACCCCCTGGGGCGCTCCCCATCCAGTGTTCCAAATTCCTGTGTTAAATGTCAGCCTAGGGGGGCCCAATTGCTACAGTCCCATATCAGGCCCTGCAACTCCCTCTCTCCCCACCAATACTTGTGTGCAGAACAGAGGTCATATGCTGTCATCCGTCGTTCCGGGGGTCACCACCGGGAGCTCTTGGCTGAGGCCCCCCATCATACTGGAGCAATGGTCTGAGTCCGAGTCCCTGGATTCGTCCCCAGTCAGTGAGAAGGTCTCTCTAGTTGCCAAAGCGATGAGTGATGCAATCGCCGCCACCGCTTTGTCTCTTTCCTGCTGCGTCTCTGCCCGAGAAGGGGCAGCCAGGGATTTGCCCCTCTCTCTCTCTCTGTTGGCCCTTCTTCCTCTCTCGCCGTTCCTTTGGAGGCCGATCCTGTTTTTGGGGTGCCTGTTGGTCGATCCAGTCCCATACCTCCTTGGGCGCATGGAAGAATTGTGTCCCCGTCGTGGTCACCACCCTGAGCCTCGCCGGGAATATCATCGAGTATTGAGTTCCCATTTGACAAACTTTCTCTTTGCCGTCATATAAGATGCACGTTGCTTTTGGACCTCCCTCGAGAAGTCCGGGAATATTCTGACCATGCTGTTGCCTACCACTAGTTGATCCTTCAGTCGGGCCTGTCGGAGCCCATGGTCCCGGTCTTTATAGAACAGGAGAGTCGCCACCACCGGTCGTGGGGGTCCCCCCCAGGGGTGGGGGGACTCGCCGGCACTCTATGGGCTCGTTCAAGTGCAAAATAGGGAGAGAGGCCCTCCTCAGCTACTTCCTCTCGAATCCACCTCTCTAGGTATTCAACCATGTCGTTTCCTTCAGGTTTTTCGGGAAGGTCCAGGATTCTCAAAATTGTTGCGGCGTGATCCGTTTTTCGCGTCTTCTGCTCTGAGCTCGAGGGTGTGTACCCGTGCTTCCATCTATGCTAGTTTGTCCACTGTAGAGGTCAGTGCCAGTCCCATGCCTTCTATGGCGCTCTCATTGGTAGTGACTCATATCGCCAGGCGGCCGTGATCTGCCCTTAGGAGACCCAGATCCTCTCTGCGGGTGTATTTTGGTTTCCACTGCCATTCTTGAGGCCTCTATGGCTTTGAGCGTTGGACCGGGGGGAGGATCTCGTTGGGTTGTGTGACCAGGCCCCCCCAGCTCTGGGCCTTCTGTGTTTTCCGGCGCCAAATCCTGTGGTTCAGGGTCCCGCTTTCTGGTGGTTTTCCCCATTATGGAGTCCCTGTTGTGTGGTGTCTCTTCACAGTAACGACCCAGTTTCTCTCCTGGTCTCGACACTATCCCTCAGTGGCTTTCTCCACAGGCTCCCAGGACAGGGCAGGTCCGTAATCTATCTTCTCAAACGGTATTGTAGCCTCAATTCTCGTGGTTTGGGCCTGCAGGGGCCTCCGTAGGGGAGCAAGAGTCTCCAGGCGTCATCGCCGCAGCCAGGCTAGGTGGTCCCTCCTTGGTCCTCCCCGCATCGTAGGGTAATCACCCCTAAAGTTCTAGACGCCTCCTCGAGGCGCCTTTATGATAGGAGTAGGTTTGAGGTGCTATGCCACTCTTAGCCCCTGGCCTCCTACCTCAGGGGTGCACCGCCTTCTCAATGCGCGGTCAGGCAGCAGTCTCCTGGGGCCCAAATCCACTATTCCCATTTCTCTCGGAAGCCTCCGTCCTCCTCCCTCGGTGACCACAGCCCGTATCTTTGAAGTCGGAGTGTGGGTGGCGAACAGAGGCCCAGCACTCGGGCTCCGGCGTCAGGGCAGGTCCTCCGGCGGGGCCTCGTATATTAAGCTGTGCCTCACCTGGGATCTTCGTTTGGTCCCAGCTTCAGGGAGCGTCACAGACCCCCACCTGTCTTCTGAGTAGGGTTCTCCCGTCCGGGGAGACCCCGCCTTCCTACATATTGGGGCAGCACCTCCCGCAGCCCAGGATGTCTCGGAGATTCCATCCGGCAGTCCGCAGCTCGGCCCCTGGAGTCCCCGGTGGCAGGTTCCTTTCGGGCTCCAATCCGCCGCCGGTGCCCCCTCTAGCCCCAGCGCGGGCAGAACTCCAGTGGATCAACCCCTGATCCGTCTAGGCTTTGCAAGAAGCTCCAAGCCTCCAGGCTCTCAGGAGCACGCAGGCCACAGCCTCTTCAGGAGCCGCAGGCACCATCTTGCCCGGTTGCTGCTACGCTCTTCTTCTGCCGCATTGACATTCCCCAGCACTCTCGGCGGCCTCGCTGTTCCCACAGTAGGGTCGCCCTCCACTCCCAAGGGCTAATGCCTCATATTGGGGCCTCCAGGTTCCGTCAGTGTACTCAGGATGTCACTGGACGGGGGCTCGCCACCGGGAGCCCAGTTCAAAGCTTCCTACTCCATTGGCGCCAAACCACGCCCACATCGACCAGAACTAATGTTTTACCCTGGAAACAGGATTCCAAGCTGGGAGACCTTAGTAGAAGAGACCATTGAGACTGGCCAGGAGTTAGTACTCCACAGCGGTACTGCACGGCTCTCCACTTCATGTCAGGCCAGCTCGGGTATTCAGATCCAAGTACACATTTGTGTCCTAATAAATAGCTTCCCGGCATCCTTGTGTAGGCGTAAATGAATCCCCTCGGCATCCTTGTGTAGGCGTAAATGAATCCCCTCCACATCCTTGTGTAGGCGTGAATGGATCACCTCCACATCCTTGTGTAGGCATAAATGGATCACCTCCACATCCTTGAGTAGGCGTACATGGATCACCTCCTCATCCTTGTGTAAATGGATCACCTCCACATCCTTGTGTAGATGTAAATGGGTCACCTCCACATCTTTGTGTAGGTGTAAATGGATCACCTTCACATCCTTGTGTAGGCTTACATGGATCACCTCCACATCTTTGTGTAGGTGTAAATGGATCACCTCCATATCCTTGTGTAGGTGTAAATGGATCACCTCCATATCCTTGTGTAGGTGTAAATGGATCACCTCCACATCCTTGCGTAGGCGTAAATGTAAAAAAATGTAAATGTAAATCCAGTATTTGTAAAGCGCGAACAGCTAACCGAAGGCATCCCGGCGCTGGGGGCCGTCGGGAAGATTAAGCAAGCTATTGCCCAGAGTCACATTGTGCTGGGCTGACCTGCCGCCGGTGCCGGGGATCGAACCGTGAGTCCCAGATTCCAGCGTCAGTCGCCCTAGCCGCGGCGCCACACCTCCACCAAGTGCCCTACTCTGGAAACAACACACCCTGCCACTATTCTGTAGCATGTGTCCTACCAGGAGCTGCACACGGATAGCAAGTGAAAGCTTCTACTTGCACACACAGGATCACCCAGGATGAGTGCCTGGACACCGGGTCTAGTTTAGCCACACAGGATACTTGGTCAGAGTGCATGCATTAGAGCCAAGGGTAGGTATGCTGTTATAGTGACTAGAGGGGAGGAGAGAATTGGAGGGTGGATGAGAGAGAAACAAAAGTAGGGAAAAGTGCTGGCATTGGGCCACAAATCCAAGGAACTTCTGACTTACACGGTACCACTATGGTCTTGGTACTTCACACAGCCACTAAGTGAAGAAACGTTATCACAAGGTGAGAACTAAGGTAAGCTGGAAAACCCTTCAGAGTTGGTTTGCAACTCGTGTGGCACTCTGCACTGGCATAAGCCACTGAGGGTTTTCCAACTTCTCAAGACATGGGAGATGTTTTCAGGTGCAGTGGAAGGTAGGTGCAACTACTGAACTCCAAAGGAAACAGTGTTACACCCAAAGCCCGTCCACACCTACACAAAACTGTTGAGATGAGAAAGGCTACCTGCACCGCTCTGGAGGGTGTGCACCCCGCCTCCAGGTCCCAATATTAAGTTTCTATTTTTCTTACTAGCCTTAGCGCACACAACAATCATTCATGTACACTGAGGGCTTCCTGCAACACAAAATGCAATTCACAGCTAGGCTCCGTGGTTCGGGGAAGGGGAACGGGACACCATTTGCAACAGTTCTAGTGGTAGTTAAGTGGAGAAGCCTCTTGTGCCTTTGTTCTTGGTCACCCCTGTCAGACAAAGACTATGGCTGGACCAGTCTGGGATGAATTCACAAAAGTCAGGAACTGCCTAAAACCAGTCACAGAGTTGGACTTAAACTATGGGCATGTGGCAGAAGCTACCAGGTAGTGTGCCAACATTTCTCTAACAGAATCTAGGTTCCCACATTAGTGGAGACAGAGAAATTCTTCTGTGCTCCAGGGTTGGGGTCGCTGACTGCCAATAGTTGCAATGCCAGGCTGTGTATTGAGGCCTGGAGACCCTATGGCCCCTTTGGCAGACTCAGCATCTGTGATAGCTTGGCATGACCAGAGATCACAATTGTATCCCACAGTCTCCGCGTAAACAGAGGGAGCACATATGATGCATGGCAACTGAGCAACTATCACCACACTTGTGGAAGTCAAAACACCTTAAGGTTTGGCATTGCAGAGATCACATACTGCAATCAGCAGTTTGATCGACCCCTCTTAAGGAAGGACCCCCTGCAAAGATCCATCTTACAAGGTGCCACCAACAGACCACAGCCCCCCTCCACCCCATTCGTTCATCGCCATGACTTCTCAGCCGGAACATGCACCTGCACCTAAGAAGCAAAGCTGAAGAAATCAGCACATTGACCGGGCTGGGGCTGAGTCAGTGCCAGCGTTCCATGTGGCCTGTGCAGGACCGCACACGACTGGGAGTTCTAAATCCCCACCTGCAGCTGGTACAGGTGAGCAGACGTGCTACAGACTGACTGACCAACATATAGCATTGCAGTGTAAACATTTTACATGTATTTGACCTGTCTTAGCATAACTTTAACCTGCTACTGCCTTGTTGCCTTGCCTGTGCTGATATAGGCCACTGGATGTGCCCCACCTTTGACGGTGAAGCTCGCTGCATTTTGGCACTCAAGATGTGAAGTTGTCAGTTTGCTGAGCTGAAAAAAGTTAACCATTTTGTTACTCGTGAAGGCAATTTCCTAATTTTCACCAGCTCAACTAAGGCACCTGCTAGTAGAATTATGTAATGTGATTGATACCAGAAACCCATGTGTTCTAGGGTATAAATGCGAGTCCTGCCTGTGTTGAGGGAGTTGGTCTCCACCGCTGATTTGAGGGAATGCCCTGGTTGGTTTACTCTCTGATTTGTTTTGGCAATACATATTTTTAGACTCCACAAGTGTGCAGTGAAGTTTCTTCAAAAGCAGTCAGGACGTTGAACTCTGGAACCATTATATGTGCTTCCAAGAACCCAGCCAGAAGTACCTTTGGAGAGGGAGTCGGTGGGAACCCAGAGGGATATCAAGAGAACTATAATCCACCATTTTCCCCAAAGGGCAATAAGTGCTTATTGGGACGGGTATGTCCCCTTTATGGTATACGGGTGTGTTCCCATACCCTGAGTGCCCAACCGCATGTATATTTCTGGTATCCTGACTCTAAGGGAGTTCACAGAGGCGTGGACCTGTTCCCGATATATCAACTTCCACCTCGACAACATCAGCGACCCCAACTCCGCCCATCCTCCTGGACAACCTCGCCAACCTCGGACTGAAACAACTTGTCACCACCCCCACCCACAAGGCAGGACACACCCTCGACCCCGTCTTCGCAGGAGGTAACAACATCCACTTCAGCCACACCACACCACGCAACCCCCATGGACGGACCACCACTGCGTACACTTCCACGTCGACAAACCCACGGCACCCAAACCCGCACCCCGCCCTCCACGAAGAAACTGGAGCAATATCACTGAGGAGCAGCTCAACTCCACCCTCAATCTCAATGCCCCTGCCACCTCGACCGACGCCAACCTCGCAGCCAAAGAACTCCACAGATGGATCTCCAACTGCGCAGACAAGCTCACACCCCTACATAACCCCGACAGACAGCGCCCCAGGAAGGCCACCTGGTTCACCGCCCACCTCCAAGAATCCAGACGCACCTGCAGACATCTCGAGAAGAACTGGAGAAACAGCAAATCCTCGCAAGACCTCACCATCTACAAGAACGCAATGACAGAATACCACCAACGCATCAGATCCACCAAAAGGACCTTCATCCAGAACAAGCTCCTCGCCAACTCCAACGAACTCTTCAGCATCATCCAGGACTTCACCAAACCCCCCAGTGAAACCACGGACATCACCCCCTCCCAGGACCTCTGCAACAAGCTCGGCTCCTACTTCCATCTGAAAATCAAGGGCCTCTACGACAACTTCAACGACCAGACACCTGACTCCGAAACCACTCCCTCCTCCAGCAACGCCAGCCAGCCCACTATCTCCTCCTGGACCCCAGTAACCACCGAAGACACCGCAACGACCATGAAAGGCATCCACTCAGGAGCCCCCACGGGCCCCTGCCCCCGCACATTTTCCACAGAGCTGCCGCCGCCATCGCTCCGGAACTACGACGCACAATCAATGCCACCTTCGAAACCGGCATCTTTCCCGACGACTGGAAACGCACAGAAGTCAGACCCTACTCAAGAAGCCCTCAGCAGATCCCACGGACCTCAAGAACTATCGACCCATCTCCCTCCTCCCCTTCGTGGCAAAAGTCACAGAGAAGACCGTCAACACCCAACTAACGAAATTCATCGAAGAAAACTCCATCCTCGACCCCTCCCAATCCGGATTCCGCAGCAACCACAGCACTGAGACCGCTCTACTTGCCGCCACAGACGACATCCGCACCCTCATCGACCAAGGACACACTGCAGCCCTGATCCTACTCGACCTCTCTGCAGCCTTCGACACCGTCTCCCACCGCACACTCACCGCCAGACTCCCCGAAGTCGGCATACAGGGAACCGCCCTCGACTGGCTCCGCTCCTTCCTCGCCGGCAGAACCCAAAGAATCAGACTTCCACCCTTCCTCTCCGAACCCACGGAAATCAACTGCGTAGTACCCCAAGGATCGTCGCTCAGCCCCACGCTCTTCAACATCTACATGTCCCCCCTCACCGCCATCGTCAGACAGCACCGACTCAGCATAGTATCCTACACCAACGACACCCAGCTCATCCTCTCCCCCACTAAGGACCCAATCACCACCAGACGCACAAGTTACTACTTGTGTAACGATATATCTGTAAGAGACATTAGTTAGTGATAGATTCCTTACCTTAGAATATCCCCAGGCGTCAGACTGGATCCGGAAAGTTTTTCGTTAGCAATACCCCTGCGCGTCAGTAGGTGGCGTCGTGCGGCTCCGCGTCCGTCGCTGGCGTCGTAAGCGCCGAGATGACGTCACGGAGACTACTTAGGCGCCACCCATGCGCGCTGACGTCAGTTCTGTACACGACTTTCCGCGCCAGGAACGCAGAGCCATGCATGAAACTGACCATTGGTGCCATGAAACTAGGGCCCTGAAAGGGATGACCTTAACCCTAGAAATCAGTTCGCAGAACGGGGAGGATGGGTGGGGCGGTAAGGAATCTATCACTAACTAATGTCTCTTACAGATATATCGTTACACAAGTAGTAACTTGTGCATCTGAAAGAGACACGTTAGTGATAGATTCCTTACCTTAGAATAGATACCCCAGCAATACCAACCCCGGTGGAGGGTCTGCGAATGGATTACACCAGAAAGTCACGGAGAACAGAACGGCCAAAGAAGCCGTCTCTCCGGACCTGACTGTCAAGGCAGTAATGCTTGGTAAACGTGTGCAGCGAGGCCCACGTAGCTGCCTGACAAATATCCTGCAAGGGGACGCCGCGTCCCAAGGCAGTAGTGGCTGCTGTCGCCCTGGTAGAATGGGCACGCAGCCCCACAGGAGGTTCCTTCTTAGCCAACGAGTAACAGGCTTTGATGCAGAGAACGACCCACCGAGAGATGGTCCATTTGTGCACAGCCCAACCTTTTTTGGCGCCCGCGTAGCCAACAAAGAGCTGGTCCTCCACCCGGAACTGTCGAATGCGCTTCAGGTAGAACGAGAGCGCACGTTTTGGGTCCAGACGGTGGAGCCTCTCTTCCTCTTTTGAAGGAGGCGGAAAGAAGGTGGGCAAAGTGATGGTCTGCCCGATGTGGAAGGGCGTGACAACCTTTGGCAAGAAAGAAGGACGGGTCCTTAAAACCTCCTTGTCCGGATGAACAGAAAGGAAAGGAGGTTTGGAAGAAAGAGCCTGGAGCTCTGGCAGAGGTGATAGCTACCAGGAAAGCCGTCTTGAGAGTGAGAAGACGCAAAGGACAGGTATGAAGGGGCTCGAAGGGAGCGCACATCAGATATGTCAAGACAAGATTTAAATCCCATTGAGGCATAATGAACGGCACAGGAGGAAACGTGTGCGTAATGCCTTTCAGGAAACGGTTAACAACCGGAGATTTAAACAAGGAAGGCTGATCTGGAAGCCTGAGAAAGGCGGAGATGGCCGAAAGATAAGCTTTGATAGTGCCCAGAGCAGAGCCCTGCTGGGCCAAAGAAAGAAGGAACAGAAGGACTTCGGAAAGAGGGGCAGAAAGGGGATCCACAGCCTGAGCTGTGCACCATGCCACAAACTTGTTCCACCTGCAGGCGTATACCGATTTAGTGGAGGGACGCCTGGCTGCCAGAATGACATCACAGACTTCGGAAGGAAGATCGAAAGCTGTCAACTGTCGCCGCTCAATCTCTACGCATGGAGGTGGAGGCTGGACAGGTTCGGGTGGAGGACCGTCCCCTGCTGCTGCGACAGAAGATCCTCCCGAAGAGGCAGACGGATCGGGGGATCGAGCGCCATGTTGAGTAGCTCGGGATACCAGTATCTTCATGCCCAATCCGGACCCACAAGAATGACTTGGGCCCGGTCGCGCCGAATCTTCTTCAGCACTCTGGGCAGAAGCGGTATAGGCGGAAAGGCATACAACAGACCGCAACTCCACTCGCGACGAAAAGCGTCGCTGAGCGAGTGCCGCCTTGGAAATTCCAACGCGCAGAACTGATGACATTGCGCGTTCTCTTCGGTGGCGAATAGATCTAACCAAGGCTCTCCCCACTGCAGAAAGAGACCTTGCGCCACGTCAGAGTTCAGACGCCATTCGTGATCCATCAAGCACCGGCGGCTGAGTTCGTCCGCCCTGGCGTTCAGGGAACCTGCCAGGTGTTGAACCACCAAGGTAATGCCTTGACGTTCCAGCCAAGTCCAGAGGCGCAGAGCCTCCTCACATAGGGTCCACGACCCCACCCCGCCCTGCTTGTTGCAATACCACATGGCGGTGGTGTTGTCCGTGAACACCTGCACCACACTTCCCCGCCGGACAAAGGGAAGGAATGCCTTCAGTGCAAGCCGGATCGCCCGAAGCTCCAAAAGATTGATATGGAGCCGGGACTCCGCCGAAGACCAGAGGCCTCTGATCTCCGCCTCTCCCAAGTGGCCACCCCATCCCAGGAGGGACGCATCCGTCACCACTGGGTGCTCCGGTTGGGGAAGGGAGAGGGATCTGCCATTAACCCAATCGCGATTCGTGAGCCACCACTGCAATTGTCGTGCAGTGCCCTCCGAGATCTGGACATGATCGGACAGGTTGCCCTGATGCTGTGCCCACTGGAACTTCAGGTCCCACTGCAGAGCCCGCATATGCCATCTGGCATGTTGCACCAGCAGGATGCAGGAGGCCATCAGGCCCAGGAGCCGGAGGGTCATCCTGACTGAAACCCGGGATAGAGGCTGAAAGATCGGAATCATAGCCTGAATATCCCGGACTCGCTGCTCGGGAGGATAAACCCGAAACAGCGTCGAATCCAGAACCGCTCCGATGAAGGGGAGCTTCTGAGAGGGACTCGGGTGCGACTTCGGCACGTTGATGGAGAACCCCAGCAATTGCAGGAGGTCGGCCGTAGTCTGAAGGTGGGTGACGACTGCCTGGGGCGAGCCCGCCTTCAACAACCAGTCGTCGAGGTAGGGGAAGACTGACACCCCTGACCTGCGCAGATGAGCTGCGACCACCGTCATCACCTTCGTGAACACCCGAGGGGCGCTGGTAAGGCCGGAGGGGAGCACGGCAAACTGAAAATGCTCCTGGCCTACCGTGAACCGCAGGTAACGCCGGTGGGCCGGCAGGACGGGGATGTGAAAATAGGCGTCCTGCAAGTCCAACGCTACCATCCAGTCTCCAGGGTCGAGGGCAGCCAAGACCTGAGCCAGAGTCAACATCTTGAACTTCTCCTTCCGGAGGAAGCGATTGACGTTCCTGAGGTCCAAGATGGGGCGCAAGCCCCCCTTGTCCTTCTTGGGGACCAGAAAGTAGTGGGAATAACAACCACTCCCTACTTCTGGCCCAGGAACACACTCGATGGCCCCCTTGGCCAAGAGGGACGTGACTTCCTGCAGCAGAAGTGCCAAGTGGTCCCCCGACATGCGGTGGAACTGAGGTGGCATGGCTGGAGGGGTGGACTGAAAGGGAAGGGCGTAACCCTTGCGGATGATCTGCAACACCCACTTGTCCGATGTGATAGCGTGCCAGTGGGGGAGATGGTGGCGGATCCTGCCACCCACTGGCGTGGGGTGCCCCCCAAAGCTCGGATTAGGAAGGTTTGGAGGCAGAAGCAGCGGGGGCGGAGGTGGACTGACCCCCATGCTGATTCCCAGACCCGCCCCTGCGGAAACCGCGTCCGCGGCCGCATTGAGGCTGGTTCTGCACAGGCTTGCTGAAGGAACGTGCCTGGGCGCCCTTTCCGTGGCCACGAAAGGAACGAAAACCAGGAGTGGCTGGGCTTTTCGTGGAAAGACCTAAGGACTTGGCCGTGGCCCGCGAGTCCTTAAAACGCTCCAGTGCACTGTCGGCCTTATCGCCAAACAGGCGAGTGCCATCAAAGGGCATGTCCATGAGTGAGCTTTGGACATCTGGCGAGAACCCGGTAGATCTCAACCAGGCGTGGCGACGAAGCGCCACAGTCGTAGAAATCACTCTACCTAGTGAGTCTGCGGTGTCCAAACCACACCGAATGGCGAACTTAGCCGCATCTTTACCCTCGGCAACAGCTTGGGTCTCTTCAGGACACTGAGGCAACACCTGTGCAACTGTATCCCACACCGCGTGGGAATAGCGGCCCAATAGGCAAGCAGTGTTCACCGACCGCAGCCCCAAGCTGGCCGAAGAGAACCGCTTGCCGAACTGCTCCAGCTTCTTGGAGTCCTTATCCGGCGGAGCCGTGGGGAAGGCACTCTGGGACGTCGAAGCTTGGATGACCAGGCTCTCAGGCGTAGGATGAGTGGTCAGAAAGGCAGGGTCACCGGGCGCCGGGCGATAACGCCTGGCGACGTTCTTATTTACAGGGGCCCCTGTGGCTGGCCGCGACCAAGTGCCCAGCAAGACGTCAGTGAGGGCGTCATTAAATGGCAGCAGGGGCTCTGACGAAGTGGACGCCGTCTGGAGCACCTCAGTGAGGAGGTTAGTTTTGAGGGCCACCATAGGGAGATCAAGGTTGAGAACCTCAGCTGCCCGACGGAGCACCATCGTGTAGGAGGCGCCCTCCTCCATGGTAGGCGGGGGAGAGGCAAACCCCGGGTCAGAGGAGACGTTGAGGTCGCCGGCATCCTCCAAATCGTCCGCCCAGTCCTGCTCAGAGTCACACTGACGAGCAAGAGGGTCCTCGGACCCCTCCCAGTCGTCCTCCACCTCCGCCGCATGTGGCACAGACCGCGGCGGCAGGGCAGGAGCCGGAGAAGGAACAAACGGTGTCGGGAATGGCGCAGAGAACGGCGCAGAGAACGGCGCCGGCCGGGGCCGGACCGGCGCCGTGTCCCAACGCGGATCCCAGGTAGGAGCAAAATGGTCCTGGAACCTGGGCAAGGGCGGGACAAATGGCACCCACTGCGGCGCCGGAGCCGAGGGTGGCGCTGGGGCCGGAGCCGGCAGCGATGGACCTTGTGGCGCCGTGGCCGGAGCCGACGGCGCAGGATCCTGTGGCGCCGAAGCTGGATCCGCCGGCGGCGCCGACGGCCCAACAGGATCCTGACACGGGACCGCGGGGCCCGAGGGCGCACCGGCGGGAGCCCGAGGCCTAAAAGGCGGTCCATGGTAGCAAGAAACTCTTGCACCTGTGCGGAAGTCGCCGACGGACCCGGGTAAGGTGGGTAGGCCGCGGGACTCTCGAGCTCCGAAGGAGCCGCAGGGGCAAAGCCCCTGTCCCCCTCGTCCGCATCCGGGGACCGACGGGGGGACGTCGGAGAGCGAAAACGCTTCTTCGACTTCTTTTGTGTCGTCTCTTACCCGAATCCGAGGGTGAAGACTTGGAGCCCGAGGAGCGATGACTGTGGCCCCGCGAGCGTTCCCTGGAACGGCCCCTGGACCGGGAACGGCGCTGGGACGAGAGCCGGACCTCCAGCAGCTTCCAGTGCCGCTCCCTCAAGGCCTTCGGGGCCATGGCCCGACAGTCCAGACAAGACCGGGAGTCGTGGTCGGTCTCCAGGCAGTAGAGGCAGACATCGTGGGGGTCCGCCACCGACATATTGCGACGGCAGGCCCCACAAGACTTAAATCCAGGCATCCCTACGTGCACCAAGGAAAACAAAGCTTACAGGAGACAAAAGTCTCAAAAAGGGTAGTCAAAAAGTGACTAAGGTACGTGCTCTAACCGGATCTGCGCTTACTGGCGCGGAAAAAGAAAGAACTGACGTCAGCGCGCATGGGTGGCGCCTAAGTAGTCTCCGTGACGTCATCTTGGCACTTACGACGCCAGCGACGGACGCGGAGCCGCACGACGCCACCCACTGATGCGCAGGGGT
This sequence comes from Calotriton arnoldi, assembly GCA_963921515.1. Lineage (NCBI taxonomy): Eukaryota > Metazoa > Chordata > Amphibia > Caudata > Salamandridae > Calotriton > Calotriton arnoldi. Next base: position 2,536,448 of record CAWUFW010000337.1, read on the forward strand.
ACTGCTAACGAAAAACTTTCCGGATCCAGTCTGATGCCTGGGGATATTCTAAGGTAAGGAATCTATCACTAACGTGTCTCTTTCAGATTCAACTTCCAGGAAGGAATGAAGGACATTGCATCCTGGATGAGCAGAAGCTGCCTGAAGCTCAACTCAGAGAAGACAGAGGTCCTCGTCCTCGGACCCTCCCCCTCTGCATGGGACAACACCTGGTGACCCACCGCCCTCTGCAGCCCCCCCACCCCCACGGACCACGCCCAAAACCTCATCATACTCAACGACTCCCTCTCTATGAACCGACAGGTCAACGCCGTCGCCTCCACCTGCTTCAACACCCCCCGCATCCTCCGAAAGACCTTCAAATGGATCCCCACCGAATCAAGGAAGACAGTCACCCACGCATGCATAACCAGCAGACTGGACTACGGAAATGCCCTCTACGCCGGGATCAACAAGTCTCTGCTCCACAAACTCCAGACCATACAGAACACCGCAGCCAGACTCGTCCTCAGCATCCCTCGACACGAACACATCACCCAGCACCTGCGTAACCTCCACTGGCTCCCCGTCGAGAAAAGAGTAACTTTCAAGATACTCACCCACGCCTACAAATGCCTCCACAACACCGGACCTCAATATCTCGACAACAGAATCTTCTTCCACGTACCCAAGAGGAACCTCCGATCCACCGACCTCACAATCGTCGAACCCCCGCGCATTCGCAGAGCAAGAACGGGGGGAAGAACCTTCTCCTACATCGTGGCCAAGACCTGGAACGAGCTGCCGATCAACATCAGACGCGTCCCCACCCTGCACATCTCCAGGAAGACCCTCAAGACCTGGCTCTTCGACTGCCCAGAGCGGCTCCCCCCCCCCCAGCGCCTTGAGACCCTCACGGGTGAGTAGCGCGCTTTAAATTTCTCTGATTGATTGATTATGTAAAGTCCTGGACTTGACTTGTGACCTGGAGGGGGCACACCAAACATGTCCTTATAAGGGACTACTGTCCCTGTCCTAGGAATAGGGCATAAAGCAGTGGTGGAGGAACAGAGGTTTTTTATTTTTAGAGGATTGACAGAATGACTAGACCTTTTTATCTGTGGCACTGGGAGTGAGGCCCATTGGCCGAAATTGTGTAAAGTTCCACTATTATGTGCACAGCCAGAACCTTGCAATGGCATCTCATATGCATGTCTAGTGGTGCACATATGTAGTGTGAGTAACACATGGGAAGAAATAGATTGTGTGTGTGAGTGAGCCTGTGTAAGAAGGCCATTGAGATCCATTTTGGATGCCTCTGGCCTGGCATACAGCAAGATGGAGGGTGTGGACTGTTCACCCAGACATTGAAATGTGGTGCCTGCATTCCTGTGGCTGGAGGGAGGAGATCCAAACACTGAAGCGAGGAGGACGGGGACATGGCTACTTTTATAAATCCACAAAGACTTTGTTAGCAAGGGGCTCCTGATTAGTGATTCCTCTGCACGGTCATTTAGTTGATGGTAGGGGTCAGAGGTGGGACTGCAATTTCTGTTGTGTGAGATGAGGCTGTTTCTAGATCAGGTATGTTGTCTGTCTCCGATTACCCCTTCAGCTGGGCCGATGGTAGCCAAGTGCAGAAGCCTCATAACTTGTGAATGCACCAAGTTGGAGACAATCCCAAGTTATACCTTCTGTGAGAAGCATCACCCTACACACAAAATTGTGTGTGGAGACCACCCTGAGGAGGTTACTTAAAAGATGAACCACTCCAAACTGGCTCTGCAATTTGAGACAATGGATCCACAACCCCTGTCTAGAAGATGTGTATAAATGTGGGACCCAAACCACCCAATGTTGTTCCAGTTTCAGTACAGATTACCCAAAGGACTACTGTGCAACCAGGGCTAGTGTCTGCCTGGCAGCCAGTATCCCATAAGTGAGGGAGTATCACTGGAAGTATGCATTTTCTGCTGGAGGAGCTGTGGATCTGCCTGAAGCACCAACAACCCTGTCTGCCTGCTGAGAGAGGGAAGGAGTCTGTCAGGTCCTGCAGGAGGACAGCCTGTCCAGGAGAGAGGCCAAGTATGTCCCCATGACTGAGTGGTATTCAGAGAGCTGACTGCCAGAGAGCGGGCTGGGAGTGACCAATGTGACAGGTCTTCCTGGTCTCTCCTCACAGGTTCCTGGCAGGAACTGCTTCGCTGTACCTTAGGCTGGGTCAGGGGCTGCAACTGCAATGAATTGTAGGCCTGATCAGGGTTGCATTTACCTTTGGCCCAGTAAGGTACTGCAACTGCTGTTATCATTGTAAGCCTGATTGCGGATGCATCATACTCTGGCCGTGTTGAGGGTTGCAACTGCTGTGATCATCGTAGGCCCAATTGGGGTTACATCTGCTGTGATCACTGTTGGCTCAATTGGAGCTGAAACTGCCATCAGCCCAGGTGTGGCCAAACCACTGTGATCTAAGGAGGCCACCACGGCAGGGTCTGCTCCGGTGCTGGACCCGCAGCACTGCAGGACTGAGTTGAGTAGGCCCAAGGACTGATGCAGCCTAAGCCTAACTTACCCGGCATCCTTGAGGAATCCCACTCACTGTGGCCTCACCATCAGATGTACGGCACGGCTGCCCGGACTGTAGTGAGGAGCAGATAATAAACTATCAGATACACCACCACAGGAGGAGAGTCAAAATGATCTTGAACTGAGTGAACATTTGAGTGTGGTAACTCTAATAGACTGAAACGGAGCATAAAGTGACACATTATCTGATTTCCAGACGGGGAAGACCAAATCGAGAACTGCCACTTGGGAGGGCCTAATATAAAGGAATCAGTTATGTAGCGCCAGGAAGGATGATCTCATCTTGGGACTCTATCGTGTATAACAAATTGGATTATGGGGTATTTACTTCTACTGTGTGGTTAAAAGTACTTCCTTCTTCTGAAAAGACAATTACTGATACTGTGACTGCTTGCCCCTACTACACTGAGAGTCAAGTATGGAAAGGCTTGTACTAGATCCAGATGGCAAAGCCATGGTAAGACAGGCCCTGGGTCTCTAGCGAGGAACAATCTCAGCCACCATGGACGGGGCCCAGTAACCCCAGTCTGCCTCATGGACCCTTGAGCGAGGTCAGACAGTCCTAAACTGCACTAACTGTATTTTGATACCTTACCATAGGGTAGCAGCCTAAGCAAATATAGACGGATTGCCCTCGTGCAGTGATTGGTACCTTGGCTATTGGCACCCTATTTCCGCCACCTAAATGCAGTGTGTACAGTATTACTTTGTCTGTTAGAAGTATCCTTTCTTATGTTAAAGCACTTGCTGAACATTTTTTGACGTCTAATACATGTTTCATTGAGTTTCTACTCCACATCACCTCCCTGAGTAAGGCTTGGACTGTTCGACTGTGCTGCCCTGCGAGTGAAGTGCTAAAGAGTGTGTTTGGTGCTCAGTTTTGGGTCCATCAGTAGGGTAAAAGGCTTGCATTGTTACAATTAGAGCCCAGTAACTCCTAGTTAATCTTGGACTCCACTCCACAGCCTTTCTCCCTCCTCCATCTAGGCTCACATGGCTGAACTGATTGAAACGTTGGCATGTCTGGAACTTCATTCCAGCAGTAGCCCTTTTGCTGGACCATTATTCCCTACCAGCAGTCAGTGAAACTGAGATTACCCCAGAGCAGTGTGTCATGAGTTAGAAGCGCATCACTGGCTGTTACAAAGACAAGATTATTAATAATACAAAACTAGTTTATTAGTGTATCTTACTGCCCCACCCATGCTCCAGTTCAGGAGAATACTGAGGACAAATATTTAAGAAACACTACAGCACACATGACAAACGAGACAGATAATACCCCAGGTTCTCAAACACATTCCCACCTGCCACCTTGACCAAGGGGACGAATGAGTTGAGTGCAGAACACTGGACACCCAAGGGCTACTGCAGGGCATCCTGAAGCTCACTGCATGGGTAGCTTCCTTATGGGAGCTGAGGGAGAGCTAGCACTCATAAGGTGGAGGGAAGGAATTGGGGAATTTGATAACTGCCACCCGGCTGGTTTATCTGCAACTCGCTGGCCACCAGATGCAGATGAGTAAATGTTTTAAAGTACAACCACAATAAACAGATTTAATCCTAAAAAAAACCACTACATCACAACAAATGAACAGCCCATCTCTGCTCTCAGAACACAGCCTCCCGCCCACTCACCTTTCAACAGTAACCATGCCTTTGGCACTGTAGAGTGCTCTGCTGCCTTTGGCTTGGTTCACGCTATTAAAACAGTGCATACATACACAATCAAGACAGCAATTTACATAATTAAAAGCTAATTTACCCTCGTCGTAAGACGCACTGGGTTTTAATCTACCCAAAAGTATACAGAGTGGACAGAGATCGGGCATAAGGGCCCTCTCATGTTGGTACCCGACCACTGCCAACAACGCCAATTAGCAACATGACAACTGTTTTGGTTTAAAACACAGCATTATCATACATGGATTCAGAAGGATATGCTTCAAGTTTTAAAATTTCAACTAAAATGTGCAAAAGCTATTGTGTTCCAGTTCTTTATTAAAGCACTGTCTTGCAGTTTCTTTACATAATAACTCAGAAACTTGAGGGCTCAGCTCACCAGCTGTCAACGCATCATATTACTACCAGAGCGCAAAGCTCTAACCCAACATCCCGTTACACCCACTGATGAACAGTTTCCATTGGGTGTGGCCACCTTCCTCTCAGGTGCCCATATATAATTCTCCTTCCTACCTACAGTAGAACCTGCCAGGATTACCAGCATGCAAATAGATATTTCACTATCAGACCACACCAACTGAGTGGACCATCGGAGGGAAAGCTGCCAGACGTAGGGAATATGGCAGCTGAACTCATGGTGGCTAATGAAATCAGAGCTCAGAGAAACCCTTAGAGAAGAGACTAAACATTGGCATCCCCAAAGATACTCTGGGAGGACTTCTAACTGGTAATACATGGGTGAGCAATTGGCTTCATATCGAAACTCAAACAAAACAGGCAGTAATGTATCGAAGCAACAGTTCTCAAGGCAGAACTCCAATACCTTAACAACAAGTGAAGCGAAATACTGATCTTTTTACAAACTTCTAAGCTTCCATACTAACAAATGCCAATGGACGAGGTCTGGATGATATGGCAGGCATCCCAGTGTTATACTGTCCCTACAAATGTAGTAGGACTGTGTATTACGTCAACAAAATTTCGTAATATAGAGACTGAGTCTGCACATATGAGTAAATGTCGGTTCAGCTAGCTCACAGTACTACATCTAAACTCCGAAACATTCAGAATTACAGATGCTCTCGGTAACCTCGAACATGGCCACTCTGATTCCCTAGGAAATCATGGAAACAGATCTAACCCTTTCGTTTGTCACTTTTGCATGCCAAAAGTTTCACCAAGAAGCGAAACGATAATACATTTTCAAATGTTTATTGAAAAAATCTGATCCTTGTAAATAGAACTTAAACTGCAATTATTAGACAGATGAAACACATTATTGTTATAAGCTTTATTAGAATGGTGAAAAACACAAACAATTCAACCATGTTAATTGTTCCGAATGTTACTCTTATATATCAACAATACTCCTACTCTGATGAGAGCGTAATGGAAGTATCCTTCTGTCAGACCCTGTCGAAATGATCTAACCCCATACCTTGGCGTAATCTCTCAAGAAGCCGGCCTCAGTCCATAAACGAATGCACGCCGTCTGTGTGTGCAAGCCTGCACACATCTCTGCTTGCACAGCTATTTTCCTTCTTAGGATGAATGTCTGGGCCTGTGAGGTTGAATCTCATTCACAGCTCTCTGCAGCATTTATGATAATTCAATGTGTAGTGCCTCTCTCCGACTTCAACATGGGCACGGTTTAAAAAATAAAACACTGGTCTTATCGCATTCTGCTAGAGACTCAGACTAACAATTTTACTTAGTCTGGAAGAAAGAGTCGTCTCCTACAAGAACATAATAGAGCAAGAACATCACGTTCTAATATGTGTGTCCCTGGAACTAACAGTGCAGACTATACCAATAATAAATGTGTGCATAACATTGTCTCGTGTTAGTGAAAAACATATTCCAACCACCATCTTAAAAAGATGCTCATTTAGAAGGGAAAACTAAAATGGAGACTATGAACAAAGCAATTAACCTGGAAAACTGCTATACTGGCGACGTCAGGGAGAAGACCAGAAGAAGAGGCTCATTCTAAGTCTCCAAGACGATGGGAGACCTTTGGTAGGAGAGCCCCAGGAAATAGCTCAAATTTTTGCAAACTATCATCACAATTTATATGGTCTACAACAACAGGCCAACCCAGAGAGACTATAGTATTTTGTAGATGGTGTCCCAAAAGCCACACTGTCGGAAGAAAAAAAGAGAAAAAACCTGGAAAAGATCTCACAGCTGAATAGATCTCACAGGCAGTATCACAATTAACCAGGAAAACACCAGATCCGAATAGATTCCTAGTGTGTCATAAATAAAAAAGTTACTTATCTTTGGGTAATGAGCTTTCTGGTGGATACTCTGACAGCAGATTCCTCACCTTCTGAATATTCTCCTAAGCATTGGACTGGATCCAGAGCTTTTGAGCAGTACCCCAGCTACCCGTGCAGTACCGCACTGGCATCAATCTGCTCCGGAAGTGGCATGCGGACCCTTATATAAGCATTACCCTTGTGCGCTGGAATCAGTTGCTTTCTAGTCTGTACGAGACCCCAGATGCAGAGCCCATTAGCAAATTGGTTGGAGGGTGTACAGATCTCTAGATTTGGGACCATTTTAGTCGGAAATAAAGAGTCCAGTTAACAGAACGAGGAGATGGGAGGGTCGGTGGGGAAGCTGCGGTTAGATAGAGTATCCACTAGTCCCAAAGGTAAGTCATTTGTTCTTCTGATGGATACTTCTAACTGCAGATTCCTCACCTTTTCAATGGATACCACAGCAGTACCTCCCAGGGGGTGGGTCTGTGATCTGACTCAAACCAAAACAGTAATGCAGGATTGAGCAAGCAAAGTGTTCCTCTCGAAGGACCTGGTTGTCCAGACAGTAGTGCTTCGTGAACACATGGACTGATGCCCATGTAGCAGCCTGGCAAATGTCCAGAACATGCACTCCCCAGGCCAATGCAGTTGGAGTGGCCTTGGCTCTAGTGGAATGGGTCCACAAGCCTTCTGGGGGCTGTTTCTTAGCCAATGCTTAGCAGATTTTTATGCAGAGAACTATCCAGCTGGAGATGGTCCTTTCTGTACTGCTTTGTCCTTCTTTACCCCAGCGAATCCAACAAAGAGCTGACTGTCGATGTTCCTGGTAGCAATCAATATAGAAACTTAGGGATCTTTTAAGATCCAGCAGATGAAGTCTTTCCTCCTCAGAGGGGTGAGGTGGAATGAAGAATGCGAGGAAGGTGATTGCTTACCCGACATGAAAATGAGTGACCACTTTCAGTAGAAAAAGAATCTCACATTCTTAGCACTAGCTTGTCACGAAAGAATGTCATGTACGGCGAAAAAAAAGTGTCAGACAGAAAGCTAGTAGTCTACTCACACCACGTCGATGTTATGGCAATGAGGAAAACAGTCTTTGGAGTGAGGAACTGCAATGGACAGCTGTACAGTAGCTCAAAATGAGTAGATATCAGGAATGTGAGGACTGAATTCAAGTTCCACTGAGGTCTGATAGAAGGTGTAGGTGAGAACAAATGCTGCAAACCTTTAATAAATGCATCACAACAGGTGATTTAAATAATTAAGGCTGATCCAGCAACCGTAAAATAGCAGAAAGAGTAGACAAATAACTCTTAGCTGTGCCCAAAGCAATGCCTTGCAGGGCTAGGGACAACACAAAAAGCAATACTTAGATAACTTGGCTTGCAGTGGGTCAATCTGCTGAGTGCCACAGCAAAACACAAACTTGTCCCAACGGCAGGCATATACTGATTTCATGGAAGGATGTCTTGCTACCAAGATGACATCTACACCTTCAGGAGGACGATCAAATGCACCACCCAATCTCCAAGCACGGAGATGAAGATGGTGCCTTCCAACATGGCTGCCTGATCGGAGGACAGATGCTCATGCCCAGGAGCTCTCGTTTACTGCACTCTTCTTTCCCTACCCAGTGCTTGGGTCGGGCCTCATCTTCTTCATAGCTCGGAGAAGGAGAGGCAGTGTAGGAAGGTATACAAGAGTCTTGAGCTCCACTCTAGGTGGAATGAGTCTTAGAGGGAGAGCGGCTGTGAAAACTCCAGCCTGCAGAATTGTTCACATTGTGCCTTCTTGGTAGTGGCGAAGAGCTCGAGACAGGGTTCTCCCCATTCACAAAAGAGACCCTTCTGCTATCTCCAGGTTTAAATGCCATTCATGGTCGTCTAGAGATTCCGCCAGGTGGTACGCCCTACAGGAAAATCCCCTGGTGATCCAGCCACTTCCAGAGAAGTAGCGCCTCCTGATAGAGCCCAAGACTCCATCCTACCCTGCTTGTTGCAGTACCACGTGATGGTGGTGGTGTCCGAGAGCACCTCTACCAGCCTCCCTCGGGGGCGGGCAGAAAGGCTTTCAACACCAAGCAAATGCGAGCAATCTCCAGCAGGTTGATGTGGAGCTAGGCCTCCACAGAATACCACATACAGCTCATCTCCACCTCTCCAAGATAGCTTCCCCAACCCAGAAGTGAGGCATCTGTCATCACTTTCAGCTCGGATGGGGTAAGGAGAGGGGTCTGCTGTTGACCCAATCGCCGTCCAGCAGCCACCACTGCAGGTCATTTGCAGTCTCTTCCAAAATCTGACCTGATTGGAGAGATCCCCCTGGTGCTGTGCCCACTTGGATTTCAGATCCCTCTGTACAGCCCATATATATGCCATCTGGCATACTTAACTAGCAGGCAGGCAGTATTCACAGCAGCCGCAGCATCATCCTCACTGAAATCCAGGACAGAAGCGGAAACTTCAGGATCATATCTTGAATGTCCTGGACTCTCCAATCCGAAGGGGAAGGCAAGAAACTGTACGTTTCCAGAATAGTGCAGATGAATGGGACCGTCTGTGAAGGATTCCGGTGTGACTTTGGCATGTTGATAGTGAACCCTAACAATATTAGAAGGTTCACCATAGTCTGGAGGTGGACGACGACTGCCTGGGGAGAGCTCGCCTTCAGCAGCTAGTCACTAAGGTAGGGGAAGACTGGGATCACTTTCATGAACACTTAAGGGGCACTGGTGAAGCCGAAGGGGAGCACTGCAAACTGAAAATGCCCACCATGAACCACAGATCACGCTTGTGTGCCTCCAGGACAGGAATGTGGAAATAGGCATCGCTCAGGTCCAATGCTAAAATCCTTTCTCCAGCACGCGGAGGGCTGGGGGCCCCTGACTTCAAACTTTATGCTTACTCAGCCCAAGCTAGTTTTCTTCACTTTTGGCTACACCCTACGCCATTTCAACCGCACGTCGCGGTGGAAACCGACCTTGCCGCCCCTTGGCCATTACAGACTACCATATTCCTTCCATATACGGCCCCAAAGGGCGAAATTGACACTGTTGAATGTATGCGCTGGGCCTGGGAGGGAATACGCAAACATACTGGGGTCCGACACTTTATGCTCCAGCTATGAAGCTGGCGAACACCCCCTCATTCCCACCACTGCAGACATCAGGTATGGCGCGTCGCGCTGCTTCACTAGGCATTACCACCAATGAAGATCTGTACCCTAATGATAAGTTCCTTGCTCTTCCAGAGAACGCAACTCCCCTAGATAATCTGCTGTACTTTCAGATCCGCGCTACATGCAAAGACAATAATGCCTCATTTCCCGCCCCCCGTCCCAGTGCGCTAGAGTATATTCATTCTTCCGTCTCCCCACGAAAACTGATCACAAGACTTTATGCGCTGACGCTCGCAGCTTCCCCAGTCGACACTGAGCAGGCGCGACTAGCCTGGATGTCCGACCTCGGGGATGTTCCCACGCCTGCACAGTGGACATATTTCTGCAATCAGTCCCAAAGACTTTCTCCTAATTACCGCTTACGCCTCATACACTTTAAATATCTTCACAGGCTATACAGCACGTCCATAGTGCTTCATATAATGGGACTGATTGCAGACTAACTGCATGAGATGTGCCGCTCCCAATGCCTCATTTATACACTTAGCCTGGACGTGCCCTAAGATTACGGCCTTCTGGCATGACATATGCTGCATCACAAGTGACATTACCTCAGACTCCCTAACTCGAGACCCCATGACTTGTCTGTTGGGATATGTCAAGGATATTCCGGACGCCAGCAGACGACTGTCCACAATGCCGCTAATACTGGTCGGCGCCGTGTGGCGATCCACTGGAGTCGGAAACCGGCGCCGTCTCCCAAGGCCTGGCTGGCAGATGCGGCACATTGTCAGACTCGTTTAACTGAATATTGGAACCTCATGCCCCCAGCTAGCTGACCACACAATATATATGGACCCCCCTGGTAATGTACCTACAGCGATCAGACAGTAGCCCTCCCTCCCCGGATCACAAAAAAGCAGACCTAGATGTGCCCTCGAGAGTTATGGTTGAAAATGATGATGTGGACCCTAATATTAATATGACGCAATAATTTCTCATGTACTAAATTGAAGATCGTTCTGCAAGCTAAATATGTGTAATGTAAACCTACTGGCTATCGTTGCGTGGCAAAGTTCATGTATTCATGCTATAATTATTCTAAACTACAGTGTCTTCCAATGCATAACCTGTAATGCTTATTTTTCCCGAATAAAGTTTTGAAAATTTAAAAAAAAAAAAATAATCATTTCTCCAGGGTCGAGGGCAGACAAGAACTGGGCCAGGATGAGCATCTTGAACTTGTCTTTTTGCTGAAAGGCATTGAGAGGGCAAAGGTTTAGAATAGGGCGATGGTCTCAGTCCTTCGGCACCCCGAAGTAACAACCAGGAGAGGTCGAAGGGTATGTTCATTAATGAGGCTTGTACGTCTCCATAGAAACCCGTAGGCCTCATACAGGCATGTTGTCTATGCTGGTGCCTAGATAGCCAGTAGTGTCCACCCCACAGCGTATCACTAACTTTGCAGCATCACAGACGTTTTGAACGGCCTGTGTAAGAGAGGGCCAGAGGACTTAGAGTACGGCAGGCAAAACCTGGGCTATTGAATCCCAAACTGTGTTGGAGTAGTCGCCAACAAGACAGCTGGTGAGGCTGGTGGAGGAAAACATGCCAAAGATCTCGATGCACTTTGAGTCACAGTCCGGTCGTAGTAGAAGAGGCATTCTGGTTAATCCTACTGGTGAACACCTGCACTGCTATACTTTCAAAGCTCAGTTGTTGCATCAGAAAAGCCGGGTCGCCCGGAGCAGGGCGATGCCGCTGAGCAATTAGTTGCCTTACTAGGGGCTCAGAGCATTGCTTTGCCCATGTCCCTAGTATGGTATTTGTCATGGCCTCATTAAAAGGCAGAAGCGACTTTGCGTGAGTTTGACAGGGTTGTAGGAGCTAGGTCAGTACATTTGTCTTTACCACCAAGGTTGGGAGTTTGATGCAAGTACTTCAGCTGCCTTCCGCAACATCACTGCAAAAGGGGCACTGTCCTCAGTATCAGGGCCATGGTGAGAAATCATCCGGAGAAGTGTCCAGACCACTGGCATCCAGTAATTCCTCATACCAATTTTCATCAGTGTAGTGAGGTACCAACTCATCCCCACCATCACATTGGTCATTATCTGACTCTGTCCCAAAAAGATTGGGGATTACATGAGCCTGTCCACGAGGTAAGGGCAATGTGTCAGAATATGATGGATTGCTGGAAGGCTGCAGCCCAGTAGGATCGGGATGAGGCCTTGGTTGAGATGAGTTTGGCTGAGTAAGATAGCATGATCTGGTGTGCATCTTCCTCCATCATCAGCATCGATGCTTCACGGTCTGGCGCAGGTTGTGGTCCCGAGACTGAAGACGGCACTGAAGCTCATGCAGAATATGCAGCGCGTTCAGAAGTTCTAGGTGGCGCTGAGGGCAGACCCATCAGCAGGATTCCAGTTGGAGATCCTCACGGTTCCTTGGGGCCCAGAGGTGCACCAGAGGGAGCTGGTAGGGTGCCAAGGAGACGCATAATGGCTTCACAGAATTACTCTATCTGCTGCAAATCGGGTTACCTCCATACAAGAGTCGTAATGAGCTCTGAAGGAGATTGAGTTCAGGAGCAAGGCCGAGAGGCATGTTGACACCCTTGTGCCGTTTCTAAAGTTTGAGTGCCGGGAAGGGATTGAGTCCGGCTTGGACATTTATGTGCTTACCCAATGACTGACTACAACGATGATCTGCCTCGGGAACAACTTGGGGAATGCGACCAGGACCTTTCTTTTGACCTCGACCAGTCACTGCATGGACTCTTTCGATGCTGAGCGACGTAAAGCTTTGCCTCATGATACCGTACAGCCTTTGGGTTCATCTGCATGCAACTGCTACAGGCCCTGGAGTCGTGCTCCGACCCCAATCACCAAAGGCACACCAGATGGGCATCTGCCACAGACATTGGTTTGTGACAGTCCCTACAAGATTTGAACCCTGCAGTCTTAGGGGTTGACATTTCCTTTGAACACTGGATTATTTTTTAAGTTTTAGGAGAAAAAGATGTCAAAGACAAAAGGGTAGCTCTGGATCCACATCAGGTGGTGTGGAAATAAAGGCACTGACATTAGCGCACATTGGAGGCACTTAAATGCAGTTCCGAACATCTCTTCCGGAGCAGAACAATGTCTGCACGGAGCCGCACAACGCCACATATTGGCATGCAGGGGTTCTGCTGAAAAATTTCCGGATCCCCCTGAAGCCTAGCAGAATATTCGAAAAGTGAGGAATCTATAGTTAGAATTATCAATCAGAAAAAAAGGCCATGCTCCCACTGCTCCTATACTTGCAAAACTTTCCTCACAGACTGACTTCATACTTTTTCCGGCAACTAAACTCCGACTGTTTATTTGGAACAATAAAAGATCCAGAGTGTCATTGGCCAAATGTTGTAAATTGACTTTTGAATGTGGTATGGTAGACATGCTAGCATATTACAGAGCTTCCCACGTAATTGTGCTAAATGACTGGCACTTTTGCTCAAACTCTGACCCAGCATACTTTAATGAGTTATGAGCACGGGGTGACAAATCCCCCCTTCACTTCCTCTACAGGTGCAAGTAGCAGACAGGCCTCTTCTCGACGACCAAGGCAGTGCTGGCAATCTGGAAGGATGTATTGCATATGATAGGGTTGGATGGCAAACAGATGGCAGTGACCACAATTTGAAGGGAGTAGGAAATCCATGCATGGTCAACCCAGCTTTTCGCCTATTCCTAGACCCTATATTTTTGCTGGATTTACAACTTTGTGCACTTTGCCCCTGATAGCCAGTAGTAAAGTGCCTGTACTCCTCCTTTAAACATTGCTGAATTGACATATACCAAATTGGTACATTTACTTGCCTGTAGTCTAGAGTATATGGTGTACAAAGTGTACCCAGGGCCTGGAAATTAAATGCTGTTAGTGGACTGCAGCACCCACTGTGCCAACCACAGTGGCAATGCAAACATGGCTTCAGGCCTAATCTGGGTAGCGTGACTGTTGCAGTGTAACCCTGCAGTGCGACGTGTTAAAGCTACCCTTTTTAACAGGAAAAACGTTCCTTTTGAATATTCATGAGTCACTCCTGTATAAGCTTAGGGGAGAGGATGTGGCTTAACGGCTACAGCGGTCGACCTCGAAGCAGGGGAACCGGGTTCGAGTCTCGGCAGGGACGCTCAACATCCAGTGATTCTGGGCAAATCACTTAATCTCCCAGTGCTTAACAAAATGAATGTATCCATCTGTAAAGCAACTGGTGCTCATGTAAAGCGCTCTGATACCTTCGGGTCGAGTTTGCGCTATATAAAACTCCCACCCCCCCAAAAAAAGCCTTGTAGCTCACAAGTTTGCTCACAAGTTAGGCTCCATGGTGTTTAAAAGTGAGACATGTAGAAAAACGAATTTTTACTATGTCCCTACAGTGACAAGGCCCCAAAGGCTAGCTGTCCTATTTAGAAAACCAGAGTGCAGATTAAAATACTAACACTGCTAACGCAGGAAAGTGAACAGCTAGAAAAATAATTACTCCATTATTTTTAATTGTTATTAACAATCCAATTGTGAGGTTGGATTTTTTTAATAAATATTAAGTAAAAGTAACTTTTAGAAAGTTACCTTTTCCCTTCTAACCAAGTGCCCATGAAGGTGTTAGATGGACTTCATTAAACCGAGCAAAGACTCAAATACGGGCGGCCCAGATTGCAAAACCTCAATAAGGACATATGTTTTGATTTCAGCTGTAGGCAGTTGTAGTCACAGGACCTCAGCAGCTTGTTGGATCACCACAGCAAAGGAGACACTCTTTCCATTGGGGACTTGTGAGGCAAATTCAATCGTATATCAGGGGAAGTATCAAGCCTACTTTTAGACTATGAAAAAACTGTTATCCTAATGGGGGTAGATCATCCCCATCCCCACTATAATCATGTCTAGCACTAGTTAGACACAGAGCCAAAAAGACAGTAGAGCCTCTGAGGACGCCTCTGTGGTAGTAGAAGCCTAGAATCATATTTAGGTTTTATGGGGACTAAGTGAGCTGTAGAATATTTGGAGCGTGATCTCCAGTTCTGGGTTAGACATTGAAACCCATAGCAGATTCTTCTCCGGTGTTGTAGATGAAAGACAGACCAACGCAGGACTTGGAGCGGGGATGGAAGTCTGTACCGGAGTCGGTGCTGAGCGCTTGATGGGTTCAAGGGGTTTAGACTGCACAGAGGATGGATCTGGCGGTGGTAATCTGACTGGGAGCCCCTGTGGATCCTTGTGACCCGAATGTGTGCCAGAGGGAGCAACAAGAGTGTAAAAGACATGCAGTATGGCCTCCTTAAAGGCCTCGATTTGCAGCATCACCAATGGTCCGGAGAACTCTGGGCACATTGGCATCAACTGCGTGATCGGATCCTCAATCACATCTTCACATCCTCATGACTTCTCTTTTGATAGAGTGGCGGTATTGGGTCGAGTCCTGATTCGTTTTCTCATGCTTCTGCTTGGACTTAGACTTACTGGAGGACTTCGACCACGAAGAAGACTTCTCAAAGGAGTGACCTAGGGAGCAGGGCCACACTGTTGATGTGGAGCAGGACTTACTTGACTCCCATACATTTTCACATTATCTGCTTCGCAGTCCTGGATCGCATGAGGATGCACTCATTGAATGGCATGGAGTCCTATCCCAAGGGACACCTCGTGTGGGTCCGTGACCAACATCTGTTTTTGACAGTCACAGCATGATTTGAAGCCTTGTAGTTTTAGGAGACATCGTTCCCCTGCAAAATGGGTTTTGTTTTCAGAGCCATCATTAAGCAGACAAAAGTGAGAAGCGCTCTGGATCTGTGTTCAAAGGTGTGGAAAAAAAGAAACTGATGTTTGCGCACATGGGTGGCACTTTCATGCAGCTCCAATCCGTCACTCAGGGGTGGAACGAAGACTACATGGAGCCACATGGTGCAACCACGCAGCATGCAGGAGCATTGCTAAGAAAAGCTTCAGAATCTAGTCTGGAGCTCAGGCAATATCCTAAAGGTAAGGAATCTGTAGTTAGAAGTATCCATCATAAATGCTGATAATGTCAATTATTATTATTGCAGTTCTGCTAAGAAGTGCTGGTACTTTGAATTAATAGTATAGCAGTTCATTTTCAGAAGTGCTGGTACTGTAATTTAACAGTACATTAATCCTGAAGAGAGGTACTGGCATTGTCAATAGTAAAAATCGCGATGAGAAAAGCTCATACAGCCAAATTAATAGTAATGCTTCAAAGAGGTGACGTGCAGTCAATTAACATTATAGCAGTCGATCTAAGAAGTGCTGTTGCAGTGAATTAAAAGTAGAACAGTCCTGCTGAAAAGTGCTGGCCCAGTTAATAGAATAAATCGTACTGAAAAGTACTGGTACAGTCATTCAATTGTAGAGCAGTCTTTCTGAGAAGTGTTAGTACTGTCAAATAATAGCAGAGCAGTGCTGCTGAGAAGTGCAGGTATTACCAATTAACAGTCCAGCTGAGAAGTGCTTGTACCGTACAAGACAGCCCTGCTGGGATGTGTTAGCACAGCTCACTTGAAAGTATGGCGGCTTTGTTGACATATGCAATGCAATATAATATAATAAAACTTATAATGCGCACAGCTGCCAAATGGGCGTCCGGGCACTAGAAGCAAGGAAGAGAACCCACCACCACTCGGGTATTAAATGACCAGGTCTTTAATTCTTTCCTAAGCTGATGCTCATTAAATATCTGACGCAGGAACAAAGTGGACTTATTCCCAGGCCAAGTAAGTGAAAGAGCGCACACCCTTGGTCTTACGGCAGAACCTGGGAGTGGTAATCAAAAGGGCATACCTAGACCTAAGCTCACGAGGCGGCAAATAAGGAAAGAGCTTTACATAAATAGTTAGGAGCCACCCTGTGAAAGGAGCAAAAATAAAAAACCAGGGCTTTAAAGATGATTTGTACGTCAAACGAGAGCCTGTGTAATTCTTAGAGACGAGACGTTGCTGAGTGGCATCTTGGCGCCTTCAGTATCAATCTGGTGGCGCCATTTTGTACTGTTTGCAAATGTTTCATCAAATAGCCAGGAAGGCCCAGAACCAAAGCGTCAGCATGATCAAGACGTGACGTGATCGTTGCATGTACAATAGTTTTCCGCAATTCAAGCGGAACAAACTCTAAAGTCTTCTTCAAAGAAGGTAGCAACAAAAAACACATCCCTGCGAGTTATGTAATATGGAGACGGAAGGAGAGCCTCTTGTTAAATCAGACCCAGAGGTTTCTCAGCACCACAGAGCGGAATGAAGCCAGGCCCAGTTCAGTCGGCCACCAGTCATCCGACCTACAGGACACCTTTGGGCCCAAACGAAGAACCTCAGTTTTAGCAGAATTTCAGAGTAAAGAGTTCTAGTCCTCTAGTGAGTGAAGAACTCAATAAGGCAGCGCTTAAATGACAATTTTGTCCCCATATGGTTATCGCCCTGTGAGAAGATAAGTTGCGTATCATCCGCATAGGAGATAACCCGAATGCCAATGATGGCAGCAAGAGTTGCCATATAGACATTAAATAGTGTAGAACTAAGAGAGGACCCTGGAGGAACTCCAAATTTAAGGGTTTTAGAGGAAGAGCTATAAGGTTTGATTAAACTGTTTGTCTGATATTTGTCAGATAACACTGGATCCACTGTAGGGCAGTGCCACCTACCTCTATATCAGCAAGGCTAGCTAGCAGAGCTTGATGGGCAATAGTAGTGAATGTTGCTGACAAACCCACAAGGATGAGGGCGGCACTCTGCCCCTAGTCCTGGATAGTTTTGGAGACCTCCAGCAACAGTACCTGTCCTGATGCAGTGCTGACGTGTTACTAAAGTGCATGTCACCTAAGCAGCCTATTTTTAGTAGTAAATAAATTTATTGGGACATTCGTCCATTAAAACATTCTAAAAAACAATACAGGCAGCAAAAAACAATATAAAAACATACATCAAAAACTCTGCATAACCACGTAGAGCAACCTGCTCATATGATACAGTTTCCTGTACCTCCATACAATGTTAGTAGAGAACTGAAAGAATGCTACTGCCTATATAGTGCTGTTGAATACGGTGAAATGTAACACGCACTGTCTACTTGATGAGAGCTGGATGACGGTGCCTCCTAGACCCACTGTATGATGAACAATATATTTGCACATAGATGTAATACTTTATTGCTTTTTACACTATGTTTCTGCTTTCCTCCTTTTCTTTGTCAGGTTTTGGAATGGTCTTATTGTAACTGACTTATTCCTGACTGTTGCCGCTTGTACGCTACAAAATGGCAATAAATAAAAAATAAAAAATTAAAAACTCTGCTTAATCGAAAGTAGAAAACGTGCAATTCCCGCTGTCACATCAAAATAGCGCACATTGGAGAAAGTGCAATTGCACGGAGTCTGGACCGGATCTGATATTTAAAAAATATTGGCCTTTAAAACTTAATGCGGGCAGACTTATAAAAAAGGGCAGGCCATAAAAACATGACATATTGAACAATTCATATTAAAAAGACACACACAAAGACCATTTTTATCTCGCACACCCATATATCATTCGGGTCTGGGAAAAACTGGAGTACACCCAAGCCTCAGACTCCAAATTTCCCTACGCAGCGTGGGATCGGGCAACTGGGTACGGCATGGGAAAACGTCCTCATGACCTAAGGTGTTCAATGTGAACCTCATCAAAGTTTTCTCCAACAGAAAAGCCATATCCAGCCTATGGGACACTTTAAGGGACGACTCCCTTAGGCGTGTTAGCGAAAGGTGCCTACACTCCTATTGATTCCATCAAAGTATGCATAGCTTTAATTTCTTTGATCCTATCAAGCGTAGCCCTGGCCCACTTCCTTTCGCTAACAAGAATTTCATCCCAACATGACGTAGAGATTTTTGCGGCTTTTCATCAAGGGATAACTTGGTCAGGTACCTGTGGGTGCCCGGAGGTAGCCATAAGATGCCATGACATGCGGCTTAGTTCCCTCCTTATACATTGCACCGCGGGCCCTATAGGGAAACTAAGTAAACATTTGAGAGCTGCACTCTCCACCGGCTCACAAATAAGTGTAGATTCAAGGTACAAAACCTCTGCTCCATACAGGGCAAGAGGGGGGATTTTACCTTTGCATGCTTTCATACGAGAGGCAAGTGGCAGCCTCCCCCCCCCCCCATACATCTGGTTGAATTTAACCCAACACCCCGTTTGGAGCAGAACTGTGGTCTTTTCAATTTTCATGTAGGCATCCCATTTGAGGTTCCTAGTAAAAAATCCTGATCTTAGATTTTTTTCTAAATTTATTTTCTGAGAATTCTTTTTGCAGTATGCTGCACGAGTTTTTAGTTTCCTTTACAGGCCTAACGCCGTATATTCTAGGAGAATCAGGTCATCCGCATATAAGAGACATGGGATATGTGTTGACTCCATCTCTGGTGAAAATTACTTAGTTCATTTGAAACTGGCAGGCAAATCAGCCACCAATAAGCTAAAAAGGGTCATAGCCAGGACCTAACCATGGCACAAATCATTCTGAATTTTTATTTTCCTTGATAGACGCCCGACTTATCCAATTGTACCTCTACCCAATTTTCAGTATGCAGAGCCTGGATCGTACACAAAAGATTGTGGGGAATATTCCAGGAACTTGATTTATCCAAAAGCGTTCCCCTTATCCACTGTGTCAAAACTGTGCGGAAATCAATAAAACAGCCTCTGGTTTACCGTCAGCCTATTTGCTGCTTTTTACATGACCCATTAGCACCCACCACTTTGCTCCCACCCTCACCTGTGCAACAGTGAGCCCTAAAAGTATCTTTTCTTTTTTCAGCACTGGAGGAAAAGTACTGCCGGCATGAAAAGTGATGAGGAGGCAAAAAGAGGTGAGGAAAAGTGAGTGAGCGAGAGAGGGTCAGATAATAAAAACCAGAGAGGGGCACAAAAGTCAGCAAGGAGCAAGAGAGAGAGGGACTGATATAACAGAGACACTTAAATGATTAAAAATGAGAGAAAGTTAAAAAGTGAAAAGGAGAAAAAGAGAAAAAGAGAAAAAGAAAGGGAATGAATTACCAGAAATAGAAAGCTGAAGGTATGAGAGATGAGAGAGGGAGACAATGAGAAGTCAATGAAAATAACTGAATACAAACCAGAGCGACTCCTTGGGCAAGGGAGAGAAAGACATCAAGGGGCAATGGAAGGTAGGGGCTAGGCCAGAAAAGCGGTTGTCTCTCATATCTGGTGGGAATACTAGGCAGTAAGCTGAAACCTAAGTGGTGTTGAGAAAGGTAAATGCTACTTACCAGTATGCATCTGTTCTTGGCATGTAGAGCTGCAGATTCGTACACTGTGCATTAGATCGCCATCTGGTGTTGGGCTCGGATGCTTGCACTTTGTTGTTGTCTTGGAAGAGTCTTTTGTAGTCACGAGATAGGTGACTCCTCCTTTGGACGATAGTGCGCATGGGCATCGACTCCATGGTTAGATTGTTTTTCGCCATGATGGGAAAAGATGGAGTCAGTAAGAAGAAAAAGATGTCCATGTGAATGTATCTAATTAAGATTATGCTGGAACAGATACAGGTCCCGGGGAGGCGGGTGGGCGTGTACGAATCTGCAGCTCTACATGCCAAGAACAGATGCATACTGGTAAGTAGCATTTACCGTTCGAGGCATATGAGCTGCAGATCGTACACTGTGCATAGACTGTATAGCAGTGTCTCCCCTAGCGGTGGTCACCTGTATCCGTTGCAGTAGTTTGAAAAAGTGTTTTAAGAACAGCTTGGCCCACAGCAGCTTGTTGCTTTGCGTGTACATCAACGCAGTAGTGTTTGGTAAAGGTATGTGGTGTAGACCATGTTGCTGCTTTACATATGTCATTTAGGGGATGTTCCCTAAAAATGCCATAGAAGCCCCTAGTTTACGTGTGGAATGTGCCCTAGGGGGAATTATTAAGGTGCGTTTAGCCTTTTGGTAGCAAATTTGAATACATTTGACTATCCATCTAGCAATGCCAGCTTTTGAGATGGGATTACCTTTATGTGGTGGGGAGAAAGCTACAAATAATTGTTTTGTCTTTCTGAAAGGTTTGGTCCTGTCAATGTAGTAAAGTAGGGCTCTTCTGACATCTAGTGTGTGGAGAGCTCTTTCTGCTACAGAGTCTGGGTCTTGGAAAAAGACAGGTAACTCTATTGATTGGTTAAGGTGAAAAGCAGAAATTACTTTAGGTAGGAATTTGGGGTTTGGTCTGAGAACTACTTTATTACGATGGATTTGTAAAAAGGTTCTTGTATGGTTAAAGCCTGAATCTCACTGACTCTTCTGAGAGAGGTGATTGCAATTAGGAAGGCTACTTTCCATGTAAGAAATTGTAACTCACATTTGTGCAGAGGTTCAAATGGGGGACCCATGAGCCTGGTGAGGACAATATTTAGATTCCATGCTGGAGAGGGTGGCAATCTAGGGGGAATGATTCTTTTAAGGCCTTCCATAAAGGCTTTAATTGCAGGTACTCTAAACAGTGACAAATGCTGTCTGTTTTGTAAGTATGCGGCTAGAGCAGCAAGATGTAATCTGATGGATGAGTATGCCAGGTTACATGTTTGTAGATGCAGCAAGTAACAGATAATGTTTTGTATGGAGGCATCTAGTGGGTTGATATTGTGGTTATTACAATAAATAACAAACCTCTTCCATTTTGCTGCATAACAAGCTCTGGTAGTGGGACGTCTGGCTTCCTTAATGACATGCATACATTCTGGTGGGAGGTTAAGGTAACCGAACTCTAGGACTTCAGGAGCCATATTGCCAGATTCAGTTGACGTGGATCGGGGTGTCTGATCTCTCCATGGTTCTGAGTTAAGAGGTGTGGAGAGAGGTGCAGTTTGTGGTGTGGAACCACCGAGAGTTCGAGAAGTGTTGTGAACCATGGTTGTCTTGCCCATGTGGGAGCAACTAGGATCATTGTTAGAGACTGTTGCCTGAGTTTGCGTACCACTAGGGGAATGAGTGGGAGAGGCGGAAAAGCGTATGCAAATCTGCCTGACCAGTTCATCCATATTGCATTGCCCTTGGACGACGGGTGTGGGAACCTGGCGGCGAAGGTTGGGCATTTTGTGTTTTCTTGTGTGGCGAACAGGTCTATTTGTGGATGGCCCCACATTTGAAAGAAAGGTTTCAGAACTTGCGGGTGCAGTTCCCATTCGTGAATCTGTTGTGTCTGTCGACTTAACAGATCTGCAAGGTGATTGTGAACTCCTGGAAGATGTTCTGCAAGGAGGTATATGCTTTGAGGAATGGCCCATCTCCATATGTCTTGCGCTAGGCGAGACAGCTGCAGAGAGTGTGTCCCCCCTGTTTTTGTATATAGTACATTGCTGTCATGTTGTCTGTTTTGACTAAGACAGTTTTGTGAGTAAGATGTAGTTGGAATGACTTTAGCGCTAGAAATATTGCTAATAATTCTAGGTGGTTGATGTGGAGCAGTTTTTGTGACTTGGTCCAGTTGCCCTGTGTTGTGTGGGTAAGGAGGTGAGCTCCCCACCCAGTGAGAGATGCGTCTGTTGTGAGCACTATCTGTGGAACTGGCTCTAGGAACGGCCGCCCTTTGGAAATGTTTTGTTTGTTCCACCATTGCAGAGAGCGATGAGTGCGGCTGTCTACCAACACCAGATCTGTAAGCTGGCCTTGAGCTTGGTTCCACTGACGTGCTAAGCATTCTTGCAGGGGACGCATTTGAAGTCGTGCGTGAGGGACAATAAAGATGCACGAGGCCATCATTCCTACTAGCTGCATAAACACTCGAGCTGGAAGGTAGTGTTGAGGTAGGAATTTTTTGATGAGGGCTTGCATACTTGTTATCCTGGTGGGATTGGGGTATGCGAGAGCTCTGGAGGTATCTATTGTGGCTCCTAGGTACTGATGTATGTAGGAGGGATGGAGATGAGATTTGGTATGGTTTATTGTGAACCCCAAATTGTGTAGTAGCAGAACTGTTTGGAATGTGTGCTGTACACATTGATTGTGTGACTTGGCTTTTATTAGCCAGTCGTCTAGATACGGAAACACGTGAATGTGTTGTCTTCGCAAGTGCGCAGCTACTACTGCTAGGCACTTGGTGAAAACCCTTGGTGCTGTTGCCACCCCGAATGGCAGGACTTTGAACTGATAATGTTGTCCGTCCACTGTGAACCTTAGGTATTTCCTGTGCGCAGGGTGAATGGGAATATGGAAATAGGCGTCCTTGAGATCTAGTGTGGCAAGGAAGTCGCCTTGTTGTAGTGGAAGTATTTGTTGAAGAGTGATCATGTGGAAATGATCTGAGTGAATGTAATAGTTGAGGGGTCTGAGGTCCAGTATGGGCCTGAGGGAACCGTCCTTTTTGGGGATTAGAAAATACAGTGAGTAAACTCCTGTGCCCTGATGTTCTAGAGAGACTGGTTCTATTGCTTGCTTTTGGAGCATAGAGAGAACCTCCTGTTTGAGGAGCGTTAGATGTTCTGTGGACATGGGACGCTGTCTGGGTGGTATGTTGGGAGGAGTAGAAGTGAGTTCCAGGCAGTAACCATACTGGATAATTTGTCTTACCCACCTGTCGGTGGTGATGGAATTCCACGCAGGTAGGAACTTTGATAGTCTTCCCCCGACTGGAGTGGAATGATCGGGGGGAAACGGAGGGAAGTCACTGTTTGGTGGTAGGGGAGGTGCGTGTGTTAAACCCGCGTCCTCTACCCCTGTTGTTGTTACCTCTGTAATTACCTCTGGAGTAACCTCTATTAGAGGAGGTTTGGGTGGTATTTTTATAATTAGCAGAGGTGGTGTCTGTGGCAGTAGTCTTGGAGCCGCCTCTGTATAAGGAGCGACGAAAGGAACCTCTACTAGTTGTAGCTTGCAGAGCTCCCATAGCTTTGGCTGTGTCTGTGTCCTTCTTCATTTTTTCTAGAGAAGTGTCCACATTAGGCCCAAACAGGTGTTCTTGGTCTAAGGGTTGATTGAGGATGGTAGATTGTACCTCCTGCTTAAAGCCTGATATGCGTAACCACGCGTGTCTGCGTAGCAAAACGCTTGAGTTTATTGCGCGTGATGCTGTATCTGCTGCGTCAAGGGCGCACTTTATTGAGGTGTTTGTGACAAGCTTGCCCTCCTGTATGAGATCATTAGCCTTGGTCTTATGCTGATCTGGAAGGTACTGAATGAGCTTTTCGAGCTCATCGTAATGTGCCCTGTCATATCTCGCCAGTAAGGCTTGTGAATTGGCGATGCGCCACATGTTAGCTGCTTGAGACGCAACCCTCTTGCCAGATGCGTCGAGCAATTTGGACTCTTTATCTGGTGGTGGTGTCTCACCAGTAGTTTGCGAGTTTGCCCTTTTTCGTGCATTAGCAACTACTAAAGAGTCCAGAGGGAGTTGACCTTTAATATAAGTGGGGTCAGAAGGGGCAGGCTTATATTTTTTCTCAATCCTTGGGTTAAGAACCCTAGCTCTAACTGGGTCCTTGAAGACCTCAGGGGCATGTTTAATAATGCCTTTAAGCATAGGGAGAGTATGTGTAGACTTTTGAGGCTGGCTAAAAGTTTCTAATAAAAAGTCTTCTTCCAGGGGGTCTGAGTGTAACTTGACACCATGGAATTGTGCTGCCCTGTTTATGACCTGTGCAAACCCTATAGTATCATCAGGGGGTGAGGGTTTGGATGGGTATGGGTCAGGGACGGGTATATCTGGGAGATCATAATTGTCCCAGGGGTCCTGGGGTGGGATACTGTGAAGGTCGTCATCAGTATCTGTGTTGTGAGGTGACTGTATGTCATCATCATGATCATCCCCGTCTGTATCCCCTTGTGGTGAAGAAAAAGGTAGGGGAGAGTGAGGCGGGGAGTGAATAGGGCTAAAGTGTGGTGGAGAAAAAGACCTTATAGGTGATGTGGAAGAGTCTTTTTTCTTGAGAGGTGGCTCAGGTGTTGTTGGTTCCTGTAGCTTCCTTTTGTGAGGTATTACGGATTGGACCTGTCCGGTAGTGGGGTCAATGTGCAGAGTTTTCTGCTTTGGGTCGATGGGAACAGAGAGTTCTTCAGTGTTAGCGTGTTTTGTCGGCATCGAAGATTTGGGCTCCGAGTGTTGTTTATGCTTGCGAGGTTTGTCCTTTGGTGAAGTTTTCGACACCGAAAGTTTTTTCGTCGACTCCGAAGGTTTGTTAGGCTTCGGTGTCGAGGCGTCGGGGACCTTGGTCTTCGGCGCCGAAGGTTCCTTGTGCTTTGGTGCCGATGGGTGTTTGTCGGCACCGGGATGGGGCTGGCTCGATCCCGAGCTGCCAGAAGGCTTTGGGTGCTTCGGAGTCGAGCCGGAAGGCGGGGCTCCTGAAGCTTTGTGATGGTGCAGACCTAGGCCGGAAGGCGAAGGTGTGACCGAAGCCCTTTGTTTCTTTGGGAGAGGGGCATCGACGTCAGTACTCACGGTACGTTGGCCCGGCGTGAGGGTTTGGTCGTCGGACCCCGAGTCTTCGGCTCCGGAGGTGTCGATTTGCAGATCTCCGGTGTCTGGGTTGTCGGAGCCTGTGTCGAAGATGTCGTCCGGTGCGGGAGCGGCTGACCTGGACATTTCGTGTCGTCGGGCCCGGCGATCACGGATGGTCTTTTGGACCTGAAGGAGTCACAGGCCTGGCAGTGTCGACTCTCGTGTTCCGGAGAGAGGCAAAGATTACAGACCTCGTGGAGATCTGTGTGTGGGAATTTAGCCCCACACTTGCATTTTTAAATGGAGTCCTTTCCATATGCTGGATGAGGGCGTCGACTCGCCCAACGGTCCAACGTCGGCGACCGGACTCGAAACAGTGTTGGAGTGGAGACGCGATGAGAGGATCGCGGTCGAAACAGTACCGTCGAACGGTGGGAGTTTTCTGCGCGTCGAGAGGGGAACCGATCGGTGTCGATCCGGAGCGCAGCAAAGTACATCCGAACCCGATGGCGGAAAAAAACAATCTAACCATGGAGTCGATGCCCATGCGCACTATCGTCCAAAGGAGGAGTCACCTATCTCGTGACTACAAAAGACTCTTCCAAGACAACAACAAAGTGCAAGCATCCGAGCCCAACACCAGATGGCGATCTAATGCACAGTGTACGATCTGCAGCTCATATGCCTCGAACACAAACTTTCAACTAGTTTGAACATTTAACTTTGAACATTATTAAGGACTGTAAAGATGGTTGCATTTAAACTAGGGGTTTGATCTTGTGATGAAACATTAAGAATTATCATGGCAAGCCAATGTTACAAATGATATGTATATATGATTATGTGTAAGGTATTAAGAGTTATTAATAAGGAATATACTAATTGCTTAGATAGGAGGCACAGAACTTCAATGCCCATTACTTACTTTTCCACTGACAGAGTCAAGATGGGCCTAAGCTCCTCTTCAGAAGAAAGTGCATAGTTATGAAGCTTGAGGTGTACTTATCTCACTCATAGGGAGAGAGGTGTTGATGAACATATTTCTAAGATACTCATCTCTTGTATGTTTTAGTTTCAGAAATAATAAGTCTGATAGCAAAATACACACAGTTGGTTACAGAGAGAGACACAGCTCAGTTATGTCCTTTGACTTTTAGATGCAGGACGTTCATGGTAGGTTGCAAGGACACCTCTTATTGCGGTTAGATGCCCATTTCGACCTGCAGACGTGTGTCCAGCAGAAGTACCAAGTCGAAATGGTGGTATCCAGTGTTTCTGTCTTCTCTCTTATCCCATTTCCGTTCCCGTTTTTAATGCTGGCTCTCATATCATTATATTAAGTGGTCATAGTTTGAAGGTGGTGAGAACCGGAGGAGTGTCTCATTGGATCCAGAGGTCAAGGTTAGTGCTTTCGTACAAATATCTCATTATCAAAGAGATCACCCATCATCAGTAACCTGCATTCAGGAAGGAATCTGAGCCCCTCCAATCTGCAGGGAGAAAGGTACCATCTCCCAGATACATAGAGGGCAACTTAGGCTAATGGTGGCCCAGCGTCCTCTTAACGATCTCCCCCCTTTCAGTACAGCCCGTGTAGTGGCTAGCCATCATATATTGGCGATCACATCCTCATCCTCCCTTAGTGTGCGTTATTGCCGGCCATACCTGACCTGTATGTGCCACCACTAGGCAACAGCCCCTGCTCTTACTGAAACCCACCCTCACCTGCATTGTCTTCAACGTTTATCATAAAGAGCAATCCATATATGGCCACCCGTGGGTGCAGAGTACCTCCTATGATATAAAGGAGACAGATATTAACTATACCGCTATACAGCCGATCACATGCTAATGAGTTCCAAGCCACACTTTTGTTTTCTGTTAAAATACCCCCTCTATTGTAGTTAGATAAAGTCTTCGCCTCTTATAACATTTTAAAAGAGATTGTATATATAGGAGCTACCATGGATCCATGTTTCTTGAAAATAACAGTGCAAGAATTTGGGTGGGAAATGGTGCAAGTGGTTAATGCGGAATCAAGTGCAACATCTATTGCTGTATCAAGATTGTTTAAACTGTTTTTAGGTCTCACCTAAGACATCTCATGTCTGTTGCAAGGTATTTGGCTTGTTTACAGTGGGCTAAGAGCCCACCCATTGTTTACCTTTAGTTGGTCTCTTTATCACTCATGTACTTGCTTCTTATTTGATGGCTTGGGCGAGCTTTACTTCCCCATTGTGAGTTTATCTCGCTCCTGGAGCACAGATTACTGTGACCTTACACTGCTCGTTTTTTTTGGTGCTACTTTTTGCTTTTTAGTTATGCACTCTATGAGAGGGCATGTGTTTTCCAGCTGTCTCCCTGGTGTCCTTCTCTGTCCCCCAGACCCTTGGTGTTGCTCTGTCTCGCCTTCTGTTTCTCTGCCTCCCATCTCCGTGCTGCTCTGTCTCACTGTGCGTTTTTGTGCTTTCTCTCACTCCCATCTCCATGTTGCTCTACCTTGACATGTGCTTCTTTGCCCCCTCACTCCCAGTCTCCTTGTTGCACTGTCTCGCCGTGTGCTTCTCTGCCTCTTCTGTGTTTTTCGTTCCCTGTGTTGCTTCCCCCACTCTCTGTGTTGTTCTGTCTCCCCGTGTGCTTCTGTGCTCCCCACTGTCTCCGTGTTGCTCTGTCTCGCCATGCGTTTCTGTGCTCCCTCCTTGTTGCTTCCCCCTGCCAGCATCCCCCATTTCATTTCCCCACCTTGTCCCTCGTTATGTTTCCGCACCACTCCCCAGTAGGTTTAAAAAAAAAAAAAAAAATTACCAATCCAACTCGGACAGGTAACTAAAAAATAAGGAAAAAAAGCACATGCTTAATTTTGTATGTGCGCCTACAAAAGTGATGCTGCAGTCCACGTCAAAAGATTTAAAATAAATTATTTAGCAAAGCTGTGCAGCATGGTTAAAACCCATTGGAAAAGCCAATAGGCCCCAAAGGCAAGACCTCCTGTCTTTACTAATGCTTGTTTCAATAATTGCGTGCTGATTTCTGGAAGTCCCAATGGAGGCCGGATGGTTGATTCTAGGTATCACCGGGGAAGTCAAATGGCCCAAGTACCCTACTCTGTGGTTCACATTGGCTGCAGGGGTCGCAAAAAGAAATGTATCCAGATCCTGGGGGGCAAGAAGACCCTGACTGTACAGGACTGGGAAGACGATCTTGATTAGTGCCAATGAGCAGAGCGCGATGTGCAGCAAGGTCGGGGAAGCCCCGTAAACTTGCCAAAGATTTGGGGTAGCTGGACACTCCACTTGTTGCGCATGCAACTTGGCCGATACCGATCATGATCAAGGAGAGAAGTGATTATGCCTCCTGCGCGTGGCCTACTTTATGTGCTTTTCATTCGGTCTGTACAGTTGTGAACTGAACAACTACTTAATAAAAAGATATATATTTTTTTTAAATGTGTGCTGATTTGTCATGCTAATTCTTTGTGAGACTATACATTTCAATAAATTGTTTTATTTGGGGAGAAATCTGTTATCAAGATCCTTGCACAAAAAGATAGAAATCTTACCATCTTTGCACATCATCCAAGAAGGCCATTGCACCTTACAAGTGACACTGGGTTCCCTACACAACTACCTCGCATAATACGTCATCCTGAAGAAGGACTCACACGGGCTGAAACGCTGTTGACACAAACGTTTCATGAAACACCCCTTCAGTACAATAGGTTTAGCAAAATAAAATATAGTTTATTGAAATTTGTGTCAATTCCTGCACTGTTGGTATTAGAAGCGTGGTTGATCCTGTGTGTACAGCCTGTTTCCCCAAACACTCCTCTGCCAGTGCCCCCATGCACAAGACCACACAATGCTCGTCCTGCGATGCCTCTAAATAGGAATCCAGACACACACAGCTCTGCCAGTGCCTTGAGCAAGCACTGTGTACACACCCACACACACACTCTCCCAGTAAGTAAAATGTGTGTGGATATGCGCCCACACACACCCACAACCGAAGTCAACACCCCTCACATCTGGCCAGCAGTGCCTTAAATTCAAATATATAGAGCAGCGGCATCGGAGCATCTCAACCTCTGAAGCATCGTCTGTGTGCCCTGTGTGTCCTGCCAGGGCACCTCAAACCTGGCAGTACTAATGTGTGGGTCAGCTCAAGACAGCATAAAGCGCTACATCAGCAACCAGCAATACATCAGCAACCAACGTAACAATGTTAGGCTACATCAGAAACACATCTGGCCGCTAGTGATAATGTCATGGTTATAACCGTCAATGTACATCGCAGGCATAGCTGTTGAGTTGTTCAATCAATCAAACTGGATTTATAAAGCGCAGCTAATCACCCGCGAGGGTATCCAGGCGCTGACCAATCTCTCTTATGAATCTTCCCCAGACTCTTGGTGGCTCTGGCCCTGCCCACCTCCAGATCAGCTGGCGCTGTAATCTATGGTGATCTGACAGAAGGAACAGGAGCGGTATGACATTGTGACCAGGCGCCTATGGACACTGGTGATCTAGGACAGAAGCGCCTCTTGCACAGGAGACACAAAACACTACAGCTCATTTCAGAGCCATCACAAACTCCCTGTGGTGCACAGAAGATGCCATCTTTCGTAGGTGAAACTGACTGCACCAACTAAGGCAACAAAGACTATGAGGATTGTTCTGGCGACAGGGTGTGTCACATCACACACACACACACACAAACACACCGTGAGCCTGGTGCACATACCCTTCCTCAATGGTGACCGAGTTCATGATGATGCAGCTGGTGATTTTCACCTTGTCCTTGATGCCACAGGAAGCGCCCACCACAGACCTCTTGATGGACGTCTTCTCGCCAACTTGAGTGGCATGGCCGATGATGCTGTCCAATCCAATCTGTTGGGTCAGAAGGAACAATCTGGTCAAACTGGTCCCCAAGGCCCCATTCCCTGTATTTGGTTCTCGCGTCACACACACACACCCCATTACACCACATACAAGAAGACGCTAGAGCTGGGGGCACAGCGTCACATACTAATGCGTAAACATCACTTAAATCAAATCTGAAACCAGGGCCGTTGCTATGGAAAGCCAATTCTACACCACCATCGAGGATGCCATTAGCCAGGGGGGCTATATGGCCTCCAGACACCAGTCAACACATAGGGCAATCCTGCCTTCCAAACAGGAACCTGATTATATGATCAGAAAAAAAGGATGCACCCATGGGAGTGATCTGGATAAGCAACATTTAGCAAAGTTGTGACGAACAACAAAAATTGCATAGCTCAAAGAAGTGAGCCTGAATAATTTAAAAATGTTAAAAAGAAAATGTTAAAGCCCCACTTCTTCCAGAAGCACCTTCTCGGCCCTTGAAGGGTCCTCCCAGCTGGAGGGTGGTCTCCACCCAGCCTGACAGCTCCCCCTCTCCTGCCAGCCTCCCTGCTCCTTCATTGCTATGTACACCGAGTGCTCTGCTGTTCCCCAGTGAGGTGACAGTAACAGAAATACCAATAAACACAAAGGTGGTTAACACTATCATTGCCTTTGAATAATTACAAGACCGACCCTTGCAGGGGCGCTGCCGCCCCCCAGCCTTGAACCCTGAAAGAACCGGGGCAGTTGGTACAGGAGCAGCCGAGTCCATCACACGTGATTACAGACTCCTCTTGTAACAGGAGGGTAAGGCTGTCGGACACGTATTTAACTGTAATGCAACCGCAGTACATTCAATAACACATTAAAGAGGTAAAAAATGTGGGAGCTTTTCAGACAATTAAGTGTTTATTGGTGATCTATGTCTCAGAGAGGCACTAAAAACAGCAACATGTGCGCAGACAAAAAGCCAAGGACATGTACAAAGTCACAAAGAACAGAAAATGTGTCCAAGAAACATTATGGGATGCCTCGAACCGAGGAAAAGGTCTCAGGAGAGCCTTCTGAGCACGAGAAAAAGGAGCCGAGGAAACAGAAAGAGGACGTTAGTGCGGCTGGTGTTTGCACATTGGTGCCGGGGCTGCTTCCGGTTCCCAGTGGTGAGCAGCATACAGCAAACACCCACCTGGGACCGGCTGCGTTAGGAGAGCACACAAGGTTTTAACTACCAGCCCCACGGGCCAGAATCACACTCACCATGAACCTGTCACCAATGAGGGCCGAGGGGTGGACCAGAGGCTCCTCTGGACACAGCTGGCTCAGCAGTTTAGGAACCTAGGACGTGATCGAGAGAGTAAACCCTGAGTTAGGACAACATATTCACAACAGCATCCACTCGAATAGAAAATGTTCCAGCACACAATGCAGGGGTGTTCAGTGTAAATCCGGGGGTTGGGGTGAGACACATGCCAGGTTTAAAGAAAGCCAACTTAAGATAAATTCACAGATAATGAATGAAAAAGGGCCATCGCGCTGGCTCCTAAATTGGTCACATTTTATCTCGGATGCGCTGAAGTAATGTTGCAGTTTATGCAGTATGGTACAATGGCATTCTATATCTAGCCTGTCTTAAATGACCCCCAACCAACAAATGACTTGCTCCATTCCACCTCATACAGGTTAAACACCCCCCCAACCAACAAATTACTTGCTCCATTCCATCTCATACAGGTTAAATAACCCCCAACCAACAAATTACTTGCTCCATTCCATCTCATACAGGTTAAATAACCCCATCCAACAAATTACCAGCTCCATTCCATCTCATACAGGTTAAATAACCCAAACCAACAAATTACCAGCTCCATTCCATCTCATACAGGTTAAATAACCCCAACCAACAAATTACCAGCTCCATTCCATCTCATACAGGTTAAATAACCCCAACCAACAAATTACCAGCTCCATTCCATCTCATACAGGTTAAATAACCCCAACCAACAAATTACTTGTTCCATTCTACCTCATACAGGTTAAATAACACCCAACCAACAAATTACCAGCTCCATTCCATCTCATACAGGTTAAATAACCCCAACCAACAAATTACCAGCTCCATTCCATCTCATACAGGTTAAATAACCCCAACCAACAAATTACTTGTTCCATTACACAACAGGTTAAATGTTCCCCAATCAACAAATGACTTGCTCCATTCCATCTCATACAGGTTAAATAACCCCCAACCAACAAATTACTTGCTCCATTCCATCTCATACAGGTTAAATAACCCCATCCAACAAATTACCAGCTCCATTCCATCTCATACAGGTTAAATAACCCCAACCAACAAATTACCAGCTCCATTCCATCTCATACAGGTTAAATAACCCCAACCAACAAATTACCAGCTCCATTCCATCTCATACAGGTTAAATAACCCCAACCAACAAATTACCAGCTCCATTCCATCTCATACAGGTTAAATAACCCCAACCAACAAATTACTTGTTCCATTCTACCTCATACAGGTTAAATAACACCCAACCAACAAATTACCAGCTCCATTCCATCTCATACAGGTTAAATAACCCCAACCAACAAATTACTTGTTCCATTCCACCTCATACAGGTTAAATAACCCCAACCAACAAATTACCAGCTCCATTCCATCTCATACAGGTTAAATAACCCCAACCAACAAATTACTTGTTCCATTCCACCTCATACAGGTTAAATAACCCCAACCAACAAATTACTTGTTCCATTACACAACAGGTTAAATGTTCCCCAATCAACAAATGACTTGCTCCATTCCATCTCATACAGGTTTGTAGACCGGCCCCTTAAAGGGTCTTTGTCCCAACACATCCCTCTAAATGTCTGATTTGGAGTCTGGGGTGAAAATTACTTTCTGTGCATAAACTTCAGTTTGCTCAGGGATCACAATTATTTGTTGTATGCCAAACAAGGGACACCCACATTTTTCCACAGGTACATTTTGGCAAGTCCAACTCGTTGACATTTATTACAGGGTGCGGTGTTTGTAGAGAATGCCCGGAATAGTTTCCATTTTTCTTGGGAATTCTCAGAATAGCATGTATGTACTACAGCCAGTAAAGACCCCACTGTAGAATACCCCCACCACTGTACAGAGTCCCGCCTGTACACCACGAGTGTGGTAAATACCCCCATCACTGTACAGAGTCCCATCTGTACAGCACAAGTGTGGTAAATACCCCCATCAGTGTG
Source organism: Calotriton arnoldi (assembly GCA_963921515.1). Classification (NCBI taxonomy): domain Eukaryota; kingdom Metazoa; phylum Chordata; class Amphibia; order Caudata; family Salamandridae; genus Calotriton; species Calotriton arnoldi. The sequence continues at coordinate 2,569,670 of CAWUFW010000337.1, forward strand.
CAGAGCTCTGTCTGCACAGCACATGTGGTAAATACCCCCAGCACGATGCAGAGTACCGCCTGTACAGCGCAAGTGTGATAGATACCCCCATCACTGTGCAGAGCTCCGTCCGATCTCAGCTGCGCCCTCTGTAAGATCCTGTCCTTCTATGGAGTCTATCTCCATTACTGTGTTCAGGTCTCCCTCATAGAGACACTCTCTCCCCCACTCACAAACTTTGTCTCCTCCTTATCCGCGCCTTGCATTTAAAGTTCGTGGTTCTTCTGTGAACACTTACCTGCCTGCCCTCAGAGTAACTGTAATGACTTTTCTGGACATCACAGATGTCTCTCGCAGTGCTCTCGTAGATCGGTGGTGGAGTTATTCATGTCATCATGTGATGTGCTTTCTGTGCAAGATCCCTGCACAGCGTCTCAAACCAGCTCGGTGGAGTCTGATAAACCAGACAAATCTGGAGTAAAGTCAATTAAATACATTATCAATGAGAATTCAGAGATCAAAGCTGCCAGGAAATTCTAGATATCTCAAGTATCCAGGAGGCCCTGATATTTCCACCATTCAAATCATATTTTAATGTGTTTGGAGAGAGCTGCTGAAAGCAGCTGCCTGACATGAAGATAATAATGGGATGGAGTAAAACCGTACTTGAATATTTAGATTGGGCTACCCAATCAAAAGAGACCACCCCCCGGAAGTAATCAGCGAGGCACTAGGTTCCTCCAGGCTCGGGTTTCCAGGCACAGGGACTCATCCAGATCACGCAGGTAAAGATCTGAAGCGCTTCGAGAAGACCCAGCATGAGCCAAGGTCTGCAAGGTGCTTGCAAGATGTCATACGCAGACAAGATATCAGGACAAGACTATCAAAAAGAGTCTGAAATACATCCTGAGATGAAGGAGAGAGCCTCGTGCCTGAATGGCGCTAAGACCAAAACCCTCAGACCCATCCAGACATCGGCCTATCGTTCATCTGGCTGACAGAGCCGCAAGTCACATTGACGCTTATCTAAGCAGTAAAGGACCTGGGAGTGCGGCTCGAAGTGAACATCTTCCCTGAGCACCAAATTTCCACAGTGGTTTAAAACACCTGCTTCAACAGCATGCTACTGAGAAGTATCTTCATGCTGGCACAGTACCCCATCGCATTGATCTTACCAAGGCATTGGGGTTACCAAGACTTGACCACTGCAATACTCACTATGCTGGAGCTCTCTAGAAAGAGATTAAGAGTACAGTCTACAAAACCAAACCGCCAGGCTCAGCCTCAACCTGAAGAAATCCAATCAGCGATGAGAACTTCTTTGGATTCTAGTATGCGGAGAATACAATTCTAACTTCTCTGCCTCTTGTTCAAAGCAAAGAGGGTTACTATCTAGAAGAAATGATGAGCACGGGTATCGCACACAGTCACAGCCTTAGATCCAGCAAGGCAAACATGACTATTTGAGTCTGCTACAGTTGCATGAAACAAGGCGGGAGGTCAATCCAGGGGTTGTATGACCGAACCCCGCATGCATTTACCACGTATGCCTTTACAACGCAGTCTCTACTCCTTACTGCAACATTACCACGCGTTCCTTTACCACGCAAGTTGTTACAAGGACTTGCCTTAGGCAGGGCGCTGGACTTTGGAATAGTATAAATTACTATTCCAACTCCAGTCTACGCAACAATAAGGAAGGTTTTGGACTTAAAATCAAGACCAATACAACAACGCGCCCCCTAAAGCAATTTATTGTAACGATATGCGTGGTAACGTCGCAATCGGGGTAGTGACTTTGTTGTAAAGGCACATCGTGCTAGTGACTGCGTGGTAAAGGATGTTTCCCCAATCCAGGTGCATGACCCACGACTCAGAACCAGGCTATGATCAGATTTCAGCAGCTTTCCTTAACTGGATATATCGGAAAAAAATAAAAACATGCCTTTCCCCCCTTCAGAGCTCATGAGACTACCCCACCCACCTTCTTTGCAAGGGAAGGGCTCCAGGAACCGCAAAGCACCCACAGAGCGAGTCACGAAGTGATCCCAACCCCACCATAGTCCCTTTCCATCCTTTGCCGAGGAAAGAGATATGAAGCTTCAAGAGCTTCCTGTCCATCTCCTAACAAGTGGCTGTCACAAGCCAGCACTTCAGAAACCTTTAAATAAAAGTTACTAGATCCCTTGACTTTTCCGCAGCATAACCATGGATAAGACTCGTTATACTTCTGTGTTTGCCTCCAACCACGCAGACTAAACTGTAATATGTCTATTTTTTTAAATGTATTTCACCTTAAGACATTTGTAAATAATACATCACTGATATGCTTTGAAGATTAACGGCCTCAAGTTATTACCAAGCCATGTTCAACCAATCAGATTGTGAAGAACTTTTGCAATCCTATAACAGCTATCTGCTGGCACTCAGGTCTGTGGGTCCTGTTGAGCAGTCGAACAGAAGAACAGTGGTCAGCAAGAGCATCACTTTGAAGAATGGCCGAGCACGGTACATGTGAATGCACCATGGTGGGCATTGAGAGAAGCCTGTCGCTTCAGTAGGACTACAGGGTCCATCTCTTTCAATACAGGGCCTCAAACTGTATAGTATCAGAATACTGTGTTCAGAATATCGCCTGACATAAATATTGTGTCCTAAATAACACTGACACAAATATAGCCCACATGGAGTTAATAAATGCAACCTTTTAAAAAGCACCAATTCAGTGCACTACATCGTCGGCATTTTCTATATTGTCTGAAGTGAATGGGATCTATGGGCGGTAGTACACGGTCCATCAGTAGACTTCTTCTCTGGCAGGCAGCCCTCATGTTATGTTATATTGATTTGTATAGTGCACTAATCACACAAGAGGATATCCAGGCGCTTGGGCAGGTGTGTGGTCCCAAGAAGCCAGGTCTTCAGCTTCTTGTGGAACTCAAGAAGTGAGGAGGGGGCTCTGAAGTGTTGAGGGAGGTCGTTGCATGTCTTAGGTGTGATGTAGGAGAATGAGCGACCTCCAATTTTGTAGCACAAAGGTTTGTGCATAACTCTTATATTAATAGTTCTAGCATATGCCACTCTCACCATGCACATCCCGCCCCTCAGCTCTTCTTTACTATAAATTCCTGCTCACCAGTTCTTGCACATACTGCTCCTCCTAGTTCATGCATGTACAGTTTCTCTGGAAAGTTCCATCAGTTTCTGTATATGCTCAAGATTCTCAGGAGTTCCTGCACATGCTACTCTTCCCAGTTCCTGCATGTACAGTTTGTTAAACTTTTCCTTAGTTTCTACATAGGCCCACGGCTCTCATCAGTTCCTGCATGTGCCCTCTTCCCTCCAGTGCCAGCATGCACTTGCCCTCTCCCCAGGTTATGCATGCACCTGCCCTCTGTACTTGAATACTCTTCCTCTCTCCAGGTTCTGCTGCATGTACCTCACCTCTCCTCTGTTCCAGCATGTACAGCCTCTCTCCTAAGTTCCAACACATACCTCTCAACATTCCTTGCATGTACCTCCTATGACGTCTACATTCCTGCATGTCCCTCTTCTTTCCTCAGTTCCTGCATGTACATCTCTTAATAGTACCTGCATGTACTTCCCTTTCCTCAGTTCCTGCCTGAACCTCTCTTCTCATCAGTCCCTGCATGTACCGCCACTCTCCGCTGGTTCTGTATGCAGCTTCCCCTCTTTTACTGAGTGTACTTCCTCTCTCCCCACCTCCTGCATGTACCTCTCCTCTCTTCTCATCAGTCCCTGCATGTACCGCCACTCTACTCTGGTCCTGTATGCACCTTCCCTCTTTTCCCGAGTGTACCTCAATACTCCTCAGTACATGCATGTATCAGTTACTGCAGGTACCTGTGCTCTCATCTGTTCCTGCATGAGCCTGCCATCTCCATTCCCGCTCCTGCATGTACCTCTTCTTAAGTTCATGCATGTACTTCCCACCCCTCAGCTCCTGCGTGCACCTCTCCTCAGTTCCTGCCTGTAGCTCTCTTCTTATCAGTCCATGCATGTACCGCCACTGTCTGTTGGTTCTGCATGCAGTCCACCAGCCTTTTACTGAGTGTACCTCTCTTCTCATCAGTTCCTGCAGGTATCTCTTCTCTCATCAGTTCCTGCATGTACCTCTCCTCTCATCAGTTCCTGCATGTACCTCTGCTCTCATCGTTTCCTGCAGGTACCTCTGCTCTCAGCCGTTTCTGCATGAGCCTCCCCTCACCTTCCCGCTCCTGCTTGTACCTCTCCTATCATCAGTTCCTGCATGTACCTCTCTTGCATCAGTTCCTGCATGTACCTCTCCTCAGTTCCTGCGGGTACCTCTTCTCTCAGCTGTACCTGTATGAGCCTCCCCTCACCTTCCCGCTCCTGCTTGTACCTCTCCTATCATCAGTTCCTGCATGTACCTCTCTCTCATCAGTTCCTGCATGTACCTCTCCTCTCATCAGTTCCTGCAGGTACCTCTGCTCTCAGCCGTTCCTGCATGAGCCTCCCCTCACCTTCCCGCTCCTGCTTGTACCTCTCCTATCATCAGTTCCTGCATGTACCTCTCCTCTCATCAGTTTCTGCAGGTACCTCTGCTCTCAGCCGTTCCTGCATCAGCCTCCCCTCACCTTCCCGCTCCTGCTTGTACCTCTCCCATCATCAGTTCCTGCATGTACCTTTCCTCATCAGTTCCTGCAGGTACCTCTGCTCTCAGCCGTTCCTGAATGAGCCTTCCCGCTCCTGCGTGTACCTCTCCTATCATCAGTTCCTGCAGGTACCTCTGCTCTCAGCCGTTCCTGCATGAGCCTCCCCTCACCTTCCCGCTCCTGCGTGTACCTCTCCCATCATCAGTTCCTGCATGTACATCTCTCGCATCAGTTCCTGCATGTACCTCTCCTCTCATCAGTTACTGCAGGTACCTCTGCTCTCAGCCGTTCCTGAATGAGCCTCCCCTCACCTTCCCGCTCCTGCGTGTACCTCTCCTCTCTAATCAGTACCACGTACGCCCGTCTAGTCTCTCCTGTTATCTTCCGGGGTCACCGGTGAAGGTGAGGACGTAGTCAGGCACCTGTCTGTTGGCTTCGATGTAAAGTCCCAGGTTGTTGACCCGGAAGCAGAGTCCCTCCTTCATGATGTGCACGTAGCAGCGCAGCTTCCCGCCGTGGTAGGCCTCGCGCATATCCCCGCTGTGGTCGTTCCAGCAGGACTTGTCCTGCGCGTCCGCCAGCAGCGGGTCCTCCTCGATGAAGCTGCAGATGTCTGGGGAGGAAGGCGCAGAGAGTTATGATCAATCATGTCTGCCACATGCATGTGCAGACTCTGTCGAATACCTCGTGCCCGATGCTACGGCTATGGCGTAGCATCATATCCTGAAAATATTTTAATTACTCATCTATTAAAACTAATAAATACATCTTTATTCGGATGCAATCACAACCACACAAGATAAAAACATACAATACAATGCATCAGAACAAATCCATTTGTGCCAAAATAGGGGAATGTAAAAGTCCTTATTACGACTGATTAAAAGCAGAGTGCAAAGTGAGCAAAGTCCAAATGACCATCAATCAGGTCTTGAGTGTCTTGAAAGCCCTCAAGAAACTTGTGACTATAAAAAGGGTATGTTCATTGGGCAAAAGCTGCAAGTACATAAGCGCTACACGGGCTTGCCTAAACTTCATAGATTTTAAAAAGGGCCGGAGGAAATGTCTCCTGGGGTGACTAAAATATTTACATAGGAGGTGAAAGTGTAGGGTATCCTATGGAGACCGAAGGTCGCAGCCACAGGGCCCTCTTGCTTTTGAGGGGATAAAGCCAGATGGGGACACGAGGAGATGGTGAAGCTGATTGAATCTAAACCGAGTTACTAAAAACCTGTTGCTAGGGCTTGTAAGGATAGAGAGATGGTTCTCCATACGCTGCACTGATTTCAGCAAGGCATGCTTTCTCACCGATGGCTTCAAAAGCTCGATGTTTTCCCGATGAGCAGCAGCATGTTTAAACAAGAATTTGCAATGCAATCGGTCTCGCCTTTGGGACCTTATATGTATTTAGCTATGCAGCACATTAGCCTGGGTGCTGAAACATCTACTGTTCTTTAACATGGAGGGAAAGTAAGCGCCAAACTGCGTGACGCGCCAGGTATGGGAACACATGGAGAGAAATATTGCCTTTCAGCGGGAAATGGTATAGTCCAAAGTTCCGTTTTTAATATAAAATCAGGGCCTTCCGTGGTCATATCACTGAAAATACAAGATTTGAATTTTTTTATCGTCTACGGGTGCTTGTGGAAGACAATTTCTATGGACTGGAATCTAGAGAATGCGAAAGTGATTCTGGTATTTTAGTGACCTCTGCTGGTCGTTTTCTATCAAGACAGTTAAATAGAGGCAGTTGAACAGAAAAAAACAGTCCTAGGGCTGATTTCCAGAGCCCACAAAGTACATACACATATAAGTATATACTAAAGTATATACAAGAGGTCTCGAATGCTCGACCTAAAATCAACTCCTTTACTATGATGTGGTTCTGAGATCTGACTGAGCCGGGTTTGAGAAAGATATCTGCCCTTCCTTAGGCAGAGAGGGACTCCTTTACATACCGTAACCAGGGGATTTTGAGTGCATGATCTATTGACAGGCAATCTGATATGATCAGACGGCATCCTCTCTAAACCATATCTTCAGCCAGCACAGCAGAGACATCACTGCCCACAGATCAGCTATATAGTTAGCTCCAAGTTCCTCATGTATGGTAAATGAGGAGGTACATAGAGGGACCTTCAAAATTAGTCTCAGGAACTTATTTTGAGCAAGCTGTAACTTGTCAACCGATGTATACCGACAAACCTCACTACCGTAGAAGAACTTGGAGATGCATATAGACTGATATAAGTTTAAAATCACACCTGGTGACCATGATCTCAATCTGTGAGCATAATGGGCGATGGCCCCCATTGATTTATTCATGGCACTCCGCTTTCCCTCCATTAATTGTTTCCAATTAAATTTTGTATCGAATAAGATTCCCAGGTAGGAAAAAGCCGCGTCCTTTGCTAAAGTATGGGGCCCTACATTAAAAGTTTGAGACCGAGTTGCCCGAGGGCCAACTTCCAAAACGTACAATTTTGTAAAATTGACCATCAGGTCCAACCTGTCCATAAAAGAAACAAACCCATCGATTTAAAGCTGCAGGCCCAAGGGAGTGTGTGCCATGAGCACCGCATCATCGGCATATAATAAGACTGGCAATAGTTTCCTACCAACTCTGAGGCAGTCAGACTGTAATAAAGAAAGGGCTGCTTCTAGGCCATTGATATAAATAGTAAATAAAAAAGGGGCTAATATGCAACCTTGACGGACCCCACTAGTGCAGTTAAAATGTTCTGTGAGGCCCACCCCCTGAGAATATCTGACCGCTGATGTAGTGTTGGCACGAAGGTTCATTAACAAGGTTACAATAGCGGGTTTGACGACTAGGTCCCACAATTTCTTGCGATTAACCCGGTCAAAGGCGGACGTAAGGCCCATAAAAGCTAGAAATAGGGCACCAGATTGGGCTACCATGTATTTATTCATCCCTATAAATAAAGGTTAAGGCATTGATTGGTCAGTGGTCGATTTCCCCAAGCGGAAACCGAACTTCCCCCTCTGATATTATTCAATTCGTGTCAGCCCATGAAGAGAGTCTTGTCAATAAAACCCGACCCAAGACCTTAAATGCGGCATTAATGAGGGATATGGGACGTTCACATTGAGGATTGTCCTTATCCCCCTTCTTAAAGATCAGTATAATGGTAGCCATTGACCAAGAAGGCGGCATCCCTTGCCTAGCTGCAACATTAAGTACCATGGTCAAGACCGGGGCCCAGAAATCTATATTATTTCGAAAGAGATCCGGAGGGACTCCATTGGGTCCAGATGCCTTGTCCCGGGACAATGCCTCAATGCCCAGGTAAACTTCCTCCAGGGAAAAAGTGACAAATGTCTCGCCTGGGCTGAGTTCTCCCGTATTGGTAGTTCCTTTAACATGGCCTTCAAAGTGGTCAACCCACTGATCAGGGGTAATGTGATGGCATAGCGTGGGCCTTGTTGACTCGGAAAAGCAGGGTCTATTTATGACCTACCAAAACAGTGTCCTATCCCTCAGCTCGCTGGCTTTAGATAGCTCATCCCATGCCTGCCTCTGTAACAAATGCTTCCGATCTTTCAAAGCCCCCTTATAAGCGCTACAGCACTTTGCCACCCACTCCCTATCTCAAGGGATCAGCTTCAGGGCTTTCTTCAGGAGGCGGAGCGCCGGGAGCACTCAGGGTCAAACCATTTTGGGTGTTCGGGGGGAGGGCCAGCCACGGGGACCGTTAGTAGCCTAGCAACCAATTGGGAAATAGAGACAAAAGAACCTACAATCTCTTCACCAGAGGCCAGAGGGTCTAAGCAGGTTAATATCTCCTGCTGACAGGCTTCAAAGAGGGTACGATTAAAAGCATTGGCATCTACCTGCGCCCAGCGTAGGCGCCTTCCCTGATCTGTTGTAGATAATATTCCCAGCAGTGTGCGAGAGTGCTCCAACTGGCGCCCCAGCCCCACAAACTCCAGAGTCAAGTGATTGTGATCACTGACGGGGCTGTGTAAAATGTTAAAAGTAAAAGGGGACCACCCCAAATTGTCTGAAACAAAAATGAAATCAGTAATCATTGCACTCCCCTACCCCTTTATAAGTTGGGGGGATTTGAGACTTAGACGGGTTAATCATCTTGTCTAGGGTAAATACTAGGTTGTGGGTATGTAGGAAGCTATTTATTTCAGCACCTTCTGGTGAGTGCTCCATATGCGTACCCTCAGCAATTGTACAGGTTTGGTTGCTATGCAATGAATGTAATGAATTGGGCACAGGTGACATTTAAAATCCGCTACCAGAATAAGATTCTCTTGGGTGAGGCCCTCCCCATTACGGAGTCAATAACACCACTTAAGGCTGGGAGGTTTGAGGACCCTCGATTCCCCCTTTTAGCATTATAAAAGTTAATTATTATCAAGGGGAGAGATCTTCAGAGTAACAATTTAAGGCCCTGGAACACTTTGGAGTCCCACTTCAATAATGTCACTGGGCCACAATGCTCGAGGGCTACAAAAATTACCAGCCTCCCACTTGCTCTACCCACAGTAGAGCCCACAGAGGGGCAAAAAAAGGTTTTGAACCCCTCCTGAAAGAAATTGTTCTCTACTTCCCATGTCTCTTGCAAGCAAATAATGTTGAAGGACTTAATAAACAGTAGCCACCTCACATCTAAAAACTTTTCACACATGCCTGCCACATTCCATGTTCGTCCTGATTTCTGGCGGGAGAGCGTTCCATGTTCTGGAAGCAAGACTGGAGAAAGCGCGGTTGTAGGTTCTTTTCTTTTTGAACTTTGGTGGTTTCAGCAATAGCGTGTTTGAAATTCTTAGGGCACGATTCCTACCCGATAGCTCAAGTTTATTTGCCAGGTACGTGGGCGTGTTCTGATGCAGTGCTTTGTGCGTCAAGCAGGCTATCTTGTACCTAATTCTTGCATCGAGGGAAAGCCAGTTGAGTTGGATTATATCTGGCATGATGTGGTCATGTTTTCTTGAGCCTGTGATGAGTCTGGCAGCAGAATTCAGAGTGGCCCTTAAAGGGGCCAGTTTAGCTTTGGGTAGTCTGGCCAGGGCCACAATCCCTTAGTCTAAACGGGAGATAACTAGGGATTGGACAGCTAGTTGCAGGTCAGCAGGCGGGAGGAACGGATTGATTTTCCTTAATGTGCAGAGTTGGTTTTGTTGTGTATGTGCGTATTTCTCAAGTAGTTTGGATAGAGTCATTATTTTAGAATTTGGTCGGAAGTTGTTAGGATGAGATTAGTCAGTATTGGGCTTCCTTGGGTGACTTGACCCATCTTGAGGCAGTCTGGAATCAAGCCTTGTGTGAGAGATTCATGTACAATTTTTGACCAGAGAGGAAAAATGGAAGTGAGCTCTTTAAAGAATTTGGTAGGCATGGGATCGTTGAAGAGATTTGAAAGTTTTAATGAAGCTAATATGTAGAGCAGCTCATCATCGTCAGGTAGTCTGACACATTAATTTTTTTAGTATATTCAACCGATCCAACAAGAGGAGAGCTCGCCAAGGTGGCCATTAGGATAATGATGACTGGCCCTGATTCTGTATGCCTGGCAAGGAGAGTTATAGATCTAATTTCATCTTTCTTGTTTTTTCTATGAAGTGGGCTGAGAACTCCTCACTGCTTGAGACGGAGTCCTTGAGTGCCACAAGTTGATTAGAGGAGTGGTTCGTTTGTTGTTTGATGATTTCAAAAAGCTTTTTGGTCTGTTTTTGGCCATGTCAAGCTACGACCTAAAGTGATCAGTTTTGGCGCTACGTACACGTTTGTTATAAGCATTTCTTGCCTTCCTTAGCTGTTTGAGGTTAGCCTGGGAGGGCAAATTTCTCCAGGATCTTTCTGGAAGCCTACGTTTACATCACTCCTCGTTAAGGGAGCTGTAGAACCAAGGTTTTGAATGTTTGCTAGGAATCCTTTTGAGATGCATAGGAGCAAGTGAGTCGAAAATATCAGTCATGGAGTGGGTGTAGTGATCAGTTAGTTCATCCAGATTTGTCATGTTGGGGGCCCGCAGGAGAAGATTATTGCTCATGGTAGCAAGATCATTTACGTTGATGTTTCTCAGATCACAAGACCATTGTTTGGTCTTATGAGTTTGAGCGTGTCTAATCAACACCTTTTCCATGATGGGAAAGGACATTAGGAGATGATCTGACCGATCGCACGGTGATATGTCATCTAGTTGAATTATGTTATCTTTGGATATAATTAGATCTGGTGGAGCCTTTGTTATTTGTAGGTATGTTGCAAGATTGGGTGAAGTTCAGGTCGACGAGGAAAGTCTTGAAGGTGCCTATTAAAGGATTAATTTCATCGTTCCAATGTAAGTTGAAAATGTAGAAAGTTAATTTTGATTAGGGAATCTCACAGAGTACTGTAGTAGGCGAGGGTTTTGATGTTACACCTGACCGCCCTCCTCCCCCTCTGTTTAGAAAATGTGCAGTGTTAAGCCCACTTGCGATGTGTTGTATACTGTTTTGTCAAATGTAAAGAAAATTGTTAAAAATTCAAGGTCTGTATCACTAATGACTGACTTGTGGGAAGCTTATGCGCATTACAGTATGCCTATACTGGTTATGGTGACTGTAGGCCTAATTAGTTCATTGGGAAAAGTTATGTCAGAAACATAGATCTGATTGGTTTCTGATGAAAATTTATGACATTGTGAAAAACATGTATTAAAGCCAATAGGCCTTGAAGGCTGGATTGTTATTACACTGTGTTAAAGCCCGCAGCCAGGTATTTTGTTGTATGAAAGCTCAGTGTACAATAGTAGACCAGGGTTCTGCTTACCCCTGTGATAACCCGTTTTTATGGAATTTCTTTGTTCTTTTTAGGTCTGGCTTGACAGTGTAGCTGTTACAGAAAGCCTATGTTATCACAAAAAAGGGTTTTAAGACATACTACTAAGAGAGGGAGTCTGCCTCTGCCTGCATGTTGATCTTGTTCGCCTTAAGCATGTCATTGGACTCTTAAGAAGTAGTTACATTGCTTATAACTGGTAGGGGAATTGGTGCTGGTAGCACTGTTAATGCAGAATCCATTTCAAATCCAGTAGGAAGGGATTTTAATGATGTAACCCCATGACCGATCCAGTAGGGAGGAGTTTCACAACGTAAACTCTCTGACAGATACAATAGAAACGGGTTTATGCTACGTACTCAGTGAAAAATGCAACAGTAAGGAGTTTTACATTGTGAACTCCGAGACAAATGCAATAGTGGTGGGCTCCCTGGAATACAAAACATGATAGGTATGGGTATTGAATGGGTATAATATTAGGTACTCTCTGACAAACACTAGACGAAGGGGCTTTACATCAGGAATTATCTGACAAATACAACAGGAAGGGGTTACACACTATGAACTCTCTGACAAATGCAACAGGAAGGGGTTTAAGAGACATGTCCCTTTTTAGGTTTGGCCGCAGTGTAGGAAGCTGGCTGTGTATATACTACACCAAAGTGAGGTACAGTGTGCACAGAGTCCAGTGGAACCCCAAAGGTAGGCAGAGGTAAAAGTAGATAGCATCTTACTCTCTATTTGTGGTAGTGTGGGCGAGCAGTAAGGCTTTATCAGAGGGTAGTGTTAAGCATTTGTTGTACACACTCAATTAGCAAATGACTGTCACACACTCAAAGACTGAACTCAGACCAATGTTGTTTGTATAAACATTTTCTTTTAGTTATTTTATTTCCTAGAACCAAGCAAGCCTGGCACAGGTAAGTGATAAGTACTTTGCAGTAGTAATACAGTTTGTAAACAGTTTGTATTGCAGTTGTATATATAGTTTTGACTTGATTACAGTAGAACTACTAGTAATGCAATGCTTTGAAAGATTTTACATATACTTTGTATTGGCTTTTTAGTAGAATGTCAAGTAGATTACTTTACAGATTACTTTTCTTACACAGTGCAGTATACCTGGATACTGCACTGGGACATTTCCTGTAAACAGGTAAGTAAAAGCGTTTTTGTTATTTGGTTACAGTTTTAAAGACTTTTATAGATTTTCCAACTCCACACTTAGAAACTTTTCACAGAAAAACAGTCAATGTTATCCTATGGAGGAAAATAGGGCTATCGGTTCAAAGGTAAGTATTCGGTTGTGGGAGTTGGTATTCTGGGGGTAGACTCAGGGGTCCCCCAGGGTCGAGGATGAACTCTTGTTACACCCTCAGCGGCACTAGAGCAGCCGGGTGCAGAGTGCTGAGGCCCAATATTATCCAATGGGGTATAGGGGGCCTTCGGTTGGTGGCTGCTGACGAGCAGGCCACAAGGTTGTGGGAGCCAAGCTCCTGGTGTTAGGCTCAAGGCACAGGGGGATCCGGTTTAGCACACAAAGTGCACCCGCAGCGGCACAGGGGCAGCTGAGTGCAGGGTGCTGTTTTGGTGTTGGGTGCCCTGTTGTTTTCAATAGGGATTTTCGGTTTTGGTTTTTAGCTGCAGGCTCGGTCCAGGAAGACTTCCGGGAGGAACCAACAGCTGGGCAGGTAAGTTGGAGGGCTCGGGACGTAGGTGCACCTCAGGTTCTTTTCTCCAGGGTGCAGGGTGGCTGGATGCAGGGGTTTCTTTTGAGGTCGGATTTCACCTTACCGGGCCACTCACGGTTAGGGGGGGGGGTCTCCGTGCAGAGACTGCAGGCGACGTCGGGGAGTCCTGGAAGGGTCAACCCACGGTGGACTTGGACTCTGGAGCACTGGGGGACCTCGCTGGGACCAGTGGGCCACTCGAACTCGGGTCGTATGTGTCGAGTGCAGTGGTGGTTCCAGGCGTCGGGTCTTTGTCCTCAGCAGGCTCGGAGTTCTTTCTTGGCTGTTTCTTTTGAACAGAGCTGCTGTTCGCAGGCGATCCGGTCTTTGTTGAAGGCAGTCAGTCCTCCCAGGGTTCTAGAGGTCGCTGACTGCAGGACAGGGCAACTTCTGGCGCAGGATCTCTGGAAACTGCAGCCGGGCCGGTAGGGCTGGGGCCAAGTCAGTTGTTCTCTGCAGTCTCCTCTGCTGGGCGTCTTCTTTTGTCCTTCTTCTTCGAAGGTTGCAGGAATTTGCCTTCTAGGTTCAGGGCTGCCCCCTAAATACTGTATTTAGGGGGCGTTTTAGGGGTCTCGAGGTTAGTAGCCAATGGGCTACTGACCTTAGGGTGACTACACCCTTTGTGTACTCACCCCACGAGGGGGAGTGGGCATAATCCCTAGTCCTGATTGGAGAGTGCCTGCCATCTGCAAGATGGCGGGCACTGAAGAGTGGGATTCACCTCGCCTCCCCCACCTGAGGGGTGGGGTTGGCAGAGGTGGGCACACCTTCTGGGCTGTGCTAATTTTTCCTGCCGAAAAGGAGGGGAGACAGGAAGGGGGCCTGCTCCTGATAGCAGGAGAGGCTGGGGGTCGCATTACAAAGGCGCAAGGCCTTTGAAGCTCCCCGGCCACAGATGGCTCTTCCTGGCCTGGGGGAGGTGTGAACACCTCCGCCCAGGAAAGGTTTTGCTTCAGGGCTCGAAGGCTCCCACCCCAGGGGTACAGAAACATGTCTCGTGGTGGCAGGCTGGTGTGTACCAGTCAGGGAACTCACCAGAGGCTGGTCGTTTTTCAGGGGGCATCTCTAAGATGCCCTCGGAGCGCATTTTTCATTAAATCCTGCACTGGCATCAGTGTGGGTTTAATGTGCTGAAAAGTTTGATACCAAACGTCTCAGTTTTCAGTAAAGCCATTATGGTACTGTGGAGTTCGTAATGACAAGCTCCCAGCACCATATACTCTTAATGGCAGTACTGCACTTACAATGTCTAAGAATTGACTTAGACACTGTAGGGGTACAGGGCTAATGCACCTGTACCCTTACCACTGGTATAGTGCACCCAGCTAGAAGGGTGGCTGATCTATGCCAAGGCAGTGGGTTGTAGGCATGGCACACAGGGATGTGTGCCATGTCGACTCTTCACTTTGTTCTGCACCAAAACACGCAGCCTGCAAAGGCAGTGTGTGAGTGTAAAGGTACAGGGCCTCTCAGGGTAGCACAATAAGTGCTGCAGCCCTTAGAGGCCTTCCCTGGTCACAGTGCCCTGGATACCTGTGGTACCATTTACCAGGGGCTGACCTGTGGCCAGAGTGTGCCAATTGGGGGTACAAGGTACAGTTTTAGGGAAAGAACACAGGACCTGGGAACCTGATTGGCAGGGACCCAGGGCACATCAAGTCAAAGTGCATCAGTAGTCTGGCAAAAAGTGTGTGTGTGTGGGGGGGGGTTACTGCAACAGAAACCCAGCTTCCTACACAAGCCACCCCCAGCCCATAGGCCAGGAGACTCAGCCAAACCTCGGAGAGTCTTTCTAGTCTTTCAGGCGAGGAAGAGTAGAGGAAGTGGTTTGAAAGTTGCAGGGCCTACTCTGCCTTACATCCTTCTGTCCAGGTCAGTCCCTTTGGGGAGCTGGCCTACCTCAACAGTTTAAGGACCTAATTCCCAATGCTCCTTTCCTAGCTCTTTAGTGTCTTTACCCCATCTTTTTAGTTTGGGATCAGAGGTGCCTACCTCTGCAAATTCTAACTTTGCTAGGGCAAACCCCAGCTTACCCACAGAGGTTACCCACAGCTTGAGTAACCCCACCATGACCAATAGGGTCAGGGGGCCTATCTTGCTATTTGGCAGGGGGCTAGGCCACCATGCCAAGGACAGTGCTGCCATGAAGGCTAACACCCAACAGAGGCCACTGACAGCTGTCAGTGCCCAGAACCACACCCTTAGCTCTTCACTAGTAGGTGAAGGGGCTAGCTTACTTCTTGGGGTCCTGGTTGCCTGTCTGCTGTGTTCGGGTGGGGGGTCTCTACTCCTTGTTGTGAACTCCCTTCTTCCACCCTCTGTTCTGTCAGCTGAGGAGCCACCAAATCAGGCTGGACAGTTGCCTGACTAGTCAGGTCTTTTTGTGGGTTAGAGAGGACTTTACCAGTGTCAACTTTGGAGTTCTCCCTTATTGGGATAGAATCTCACTGGCCTACTGGAACTGTGGCTAGCAGTTGCCCCCCTTTCCTACACTTTCTTTTCTTTCCCTGTTTGGGCTTACCTACACTAGCTGCAGGTTCAGCCCTCCCAGGGTCCTTGGGTGAAGACTGGCCCTGGGCTAGTACCTCACTTTGGCTCAGACCAACCTCTGGGTGGTCATTCCCAAGGAGACAACCAAGGGGGAGGTCTTTATTATAACGACCTTTCTCCAACTAAGGGTCCCAGCTACTTCTAGGGGCACTAAAGCCACAGGCCTGACAGTGACCTCCCCTGGGATAGTCCTATCTCTTTTTATCTCCCCTGGGACATAGTGGTTTGAGAGTACCAGCCTGTCATGCACCACAGTGTGACTGGCACAGGTATCTCTCAGGGCAGTGGCTGGAATTCCATTCACCTGTAGGTGGTAGAAATGTCTACTCCCCCCTGGAATCTCCAACTCACCTTTTGGGCTAATGTTCCAGTTGAAGGTTATGAAGACTTCCTCACCTGAGGAACCACCCTCCAAAGCTACACTGGCAACCCCTGGTGCTACACTAGGGGCCTTGTTTTTAGGACAGCTAGGGTCCTTGGTGTGGTGTCCTGTCTTTTGAAAGTTGTGACACCATACCTTGTTGGGATCCCAACTTTTACCTTGGTACCCAGTTTTAGTTTGTGAGGTGTCTGTGGGCCCTCCCTCCTGGACAGGGTTTCGGGGGGCTACCTGGGACTCCTTACTTCTATCTTTTGGATGCTCACTATCGTTCTTCTGGGGAGGTTTTGTAACCCCTTTCTTTTGGTCACCCCCAGTGGTTGTTTTGGCTATCCTTGTTCTGACCAAGCGGTCCGCCTTCTTTCCCAATTCTTGGGGAGAAATTGGACCTAGGTCTACCAGATACTGATGCAACTTTTCATCAATGCAATCACTTAATATGTGTTCCTTCATAAATAAATTGTAAAGTCCACTAAAGTCATGCACCTTATTTCCAGTTAACCAGCCATCTAGTGTCTTTACTGAGTAGTCTACAAATTCACCCAGGGCTGACTCTGGGTTTTCTGAGCCCCCCTGAATCTAATTCTATACTCCTCAGTAGTGAGTTCAAATACCTCAATCAGGGTGCCCTTCATGAGTTCATAGGACTCTGCTTCTGCCCCACTAAGGGTCAGAAGTCTGTCTCTGCACTTACCAGAGAACAGTTCCCAAAGTAGAGCTCCCCAGTGAGTTTTCTTCACTTTTCTGGCTTCACAAGCCCTCTCAAAGGCTGTGAACCACTTGGTGATGTAATCACCATCCTCAAATTTAGGGACAATCCCTTTAGGGATTTTAGGATCATAGGACCCTTCTTTTTCTAAACTTTTTAAATTGCTGCAACCATTGATGGGTCCTAGGCCCATCTCTGCTCTTTCTTTTTCTAAAGCCAGGAGTCTGGTCTCTAGGTCTAATCTTTTGGTCAACCTGGCTAGCAGGATGTCCTCTTCATTGAGGCTGTCCTCAATGTCATCAGAAGCACCTGATCCACCTGTGTGGCTTCTAGGTGCTAAGAGGTTGGTTCTTGGAGTCAGGGTCCCTGGGGCCCTTCTCTCCCTATGGAGTGGGGCGAGGGGGGTTGGATGGCATCCTTATCTCCTCCATCTTCTTCCACGGCTGAGAGGTCTTCCCCATTCTCAGAGGGATGGTCCTTAGCATACCCAGCCAACAGCTCCTGGAGCCTTTGTTTGGTGGGATGGGACCCCATGGTTATATTTTTAATTTTGCATAGGGACCTTAACTCCTTAAAAGCTAAGTGGGGGTAAGGGGTGAGGTCGAGCTCCTCAACCTGGTCCTCTATGCCATTGTGGTTATCTTCACTAACAGCTGGGTTCTTGTTAAGAGACATTGTTACAAAAAACTTCTAACCCCTGTTATCCCTAACTAAAGTGACTTATTTTTCTAAAATTCTAAAGGGACTTAACCAAGGCCCTAATAAGACTTTTAGTAATTTGGAAAAAATGTCAATTCAAAAAAATCAGAATTCTAAAGACAATTTAAGAGTTCTGTCGTGTGATCTGGTGGTAACCAAGCTAGTCCAACAAATGCAAAGTTGTATATACCACCGTTGATCCACCAATGTAGGAAGCTGGCTCTGTATATACTACACCAAAGTGAGGTATAGTGTGCACAGAGTCCAGTGGAACCCCAAAGGTAGGCAGAGGTAAAAGTAGATAGCACCTTACTCTCTATTTGTGGCAGTGTGGGCGAGCAGTAAGGCTTTATCAGAGGGTAGTGTTAAGCATTTGTTGTACACACTCAATTAGCAAATGATTGTCACACACTCAAAGACTGAACTCGGACCAATGTTGTTTGTATAAAAAATTTCTTTTAGTTATTTTATTTCCTAGAACCAAGCAAGCCTGGCACAGGTAAGTGATAAGTACTTTGCAGTAATAATACCGTTTGTAAACAGTTTGTATTGCAGTTGTATATATACTTTTGATTTGATTACAGTAGAACTACTAGTAATGCAATGCTTTGAAAGATTTTACATATACTTTGTATTGGCTTTTTAGTAGAATGTCAAGTAGATTACTTTACAGATTACTTTTCTTACACAGTGCAGTATACCTGGATACTGCACTGGGACATTTCCTGTAAACAGGCAAGTAAAAGCGTTTTTGTAATTTGGTTACAGTTTTAAAGACTTTTATAGATTTTCCAACTCCACACTTAAAAACTTTTCACAGAAAAACAGTCAATGTTATCCTATGGAGGAAAATAGCGTTACCGGTTCAAAGGTAAGTATTCGGTTGTGGGAGTTGGTATTCTGGGGGTAGACAAAGGGATCCCCCGGGGTCAAGGATGCACTCTTGTTACATCCTCAGCGGCACTAGGGCGGCCAAGTGCAGAGTGCTGAGGCCCAATATTATCCAATGGGGGCCTCCGGTTGGTGGCTGCTGACGAGCAGGCCACAGGGTTGTGGGAGCCAAGCTCCTGGAGTTGGGCTCAGGGCGATCCGGTTTAGCATACAAAGTGCACCCGCAGCAGCGCAGGGGCGGCTGGGTGCAGGGTGCTGTTTTGGCGTCGGGTGCCCTGTTGTTTTCAATGGGGATTTTCAGTTTTGGTTTTTAGCTGCAGGCTCGGTCCAGGAAGACTTCCGGGAGGAACAGCTGGGCAGGTAAGTTGGAGGGCTCGGAGACGTAGGTGCACCTCGGGTTCTTTTCTCCAGGGCGCAGGGCGGCTGGATGCAGGGGTGTCATTTGATGTCGGATTTCCCCTTACCGGGCCACTCGTGGTTGGGGGGCGGGGGTCTACGAGCAGAGGCTGCAGGCAACGTCGGGGGGTCCTGGAGGGGTCAACCCTCGGTGGTCTCGGACTCGAACGCTGGGGGACCTCGCTGGGACCGGTGCGCCACTCGAACTCGAGTTGTAGTCGTCAGGTGCAGTGGTGACTCCAGGCGTCGGGTTTCTTTGTCCTCAGCAGGCTCTGAGTCTTTCTTGGCTGTTTCTTTTCAACAGAGCTGCTGTTCGCAGGAAATCCGGTCTTTGTTGAAGGCAGTCAGTCCTCCCAGGGTTCTGGAGGTCGCTGACTGCAGGACAGGGCGACTTCTGGCACAGGATCTCTGGAAACTGCAGACGGGCCGGTAGGGCTGGGGCCAAGTCAGTTGTTCTCTGCAGTCTCCTCTGCTGGGCGTCTTCTTTTGTCCTTCTTCGTAGGTTGCGGGAATCTGCCTTCTTGGTTCAGGGCTGCTCCCTAAATACTGTATTTAGGGGGCGTTTTAGGGGTCTCGAGGTTAGTAGCCAATGGGCTACTGACCTTAGGGTGACTACACCCTTTGTGTGCTCACCCCACGTGGGGGAGTGGGTACAATCCCTGGTCCTGATTGGAGAGTGCCTGCCATCTGCAAGATGGCGGGCACTGAAGAGTGGGCTTCACCTCGCCTCCCCCACCCCTCAGGTGGGGGAGGCATAGGTGGGCACACCTTCTGGGCTGTGCTTATTTTTCCAGCCTTTCTTCCCGCCGAAAAGGAGGGGAGACAGGAAGGGGGCCTGCTCCTGATAGCAGGAGAGGCTGGGGGTCGCATTACAAAGGCGCAAGGCCTTTGAAGCTCCCCGGCCACAGATGGCTCTTCCTGGCCTGGGGGAGGTGTGAACACCTCCACCCAGGAAAGGTTTTGTTTCTGGGCTCAGGGAGCGAAGGCTCCCACCCCAGGGGTCCAGAAACATGTCTCGTGGTGGCAGGCTGGTGTGTACCAGTCAGGGAACCCACCAGAGGCTGGTAGTTTTTCAGGGGGCATCTCTAGGATGCCCTCTAAGTGCATTTTCCATTAAATTCTACACTGGCATCAGTGTGGGTTTAATGTGCTGAGAAGTTTGATACAAACTTCTCAGTTTTCAGTGTAGCCATTATGGTACTGTGGAGTTCGTAATGACAAACTCCCAGCACCATATACTCTTAAGGGCAGTACTGCACTTACAATGTCTAAGAATTGAATTAGACACTGTAGGGGTACAGGGCTCATGCACCTGTACCCTCACCACTGGTATAGTGCACCCAGCTAGAGGGGTGGCTGATCTATGCCAGGGCAGTGGGTTGTAGGCATGGCACACAGGTATGTGTGCCATGTCGACTCTTCACTTTGTTCTGCACCAAAACACGCAGCCTGCAAAGGCAGTGTGTGTGTGTGTAAAGGTGCAGGGCCTCTCAGGGTAGCACAATAAGTGCTGCAGCCCTTAAAGGCCTTCCCTGGTCACAGTGCCCTGGGTACCTGTGGAACCATTTACCAGGGGCTGACCTGTGGCCAGAGAGTGCCAATTGGGGGTACAAGGTGCAGTTTTTGGGAAAGAACACAGGCCCTGGGAACCTGATTGTCAGGGACCCAGGGCACATCAAGTCAAAGTGCATCAGTAGTCCGGCAAAAAGTGGGGGGTTACTGCAACAGAAACCCAGCTTCCTACACGCAGTAAATACTTTGTGTCTCCAGAGGGAGACTATCTTTATTTAAAGTATGCTGTGGGTCTGCTTACGATGTTTGATGGGTCTCTTTAGTTAGATACCACATGGTCATGCTTATTTTGATTTTAAAGCCAATTGGTTTGCTTCACTCCTAATTAAATATGGTTTGGAAAGCAGTAGGCCACTAGTTTTATATTGTGAATGACTTACAAAACCAATGGGCCTAAGATTGTTGATTGTGAAAAGCTTTGTTTTGCAACAGACGTATTTATTGGCACTGATAGTGTTTAAGGTTAGAACCTGCAGGTGCACAAATGGTCATACTGTACCTTGCAGATAATGAGAACAAACTAGAATTACAGGGGTAGTCGCCACGTGTGATATTTCTTTATGGTATGCAATTTGCACCCTGGCTATTCTGCAATGGGTTTCAATGTGTACTCCCATTAGAAATCTTGCAAATGTTTGTACTTTTGTGCAAATTATTAACTGGTATGTTCATTGAATTATGTCTCAGTTTTACAGAAAAAGCACTGACTGGACATTCATTTATTGTTAGATTTGTACATAGCTGAGTTCTACATTTCTAAACCACTGCACCTCCCTAAGTAAGGTTTAGATTGATCTGTCTCAGTACTCTGACAGTCAAGTACTAAAAGGGGTACTGGGTCCCCAGTTTGAGAGTCAGGGTTAAGGAGATCCCAAGACAACTAAGATGAAAGACACCTATTGACATAGCTAAGGTCCAGTAACGTTTGACTGCCCGTGAACCTCCCGAACCACATTCCTCAAATACAATAGGATGGGGTTTTAATTTATGAACTCTCTGAAAATTGCAATAGCAATGAGTTATTCTTTGTGAACTCTCTGACTAATGCAATAGGAATGGGTTTTGTATTGTGAACTTCTTGCCAAACACCAAATGAAAGGGTGTTCCATCCTGGACTCTCTAACAAATTCAGCAGGATTAGTATTACACTGTGCATTCTCTCATTAATGCAATAAGAAGAGGTTTTACACCTCACACAGAGCTGTCTCTGCACAAGGCACCTCACACAGGGCTGTCTCTGCACAAGGCACCTCACACAGGGCTGTCTCTGCACAAGGTACCTCCCAAAGAGCTCTACACAAGGCACCTCACACAGGGCTGCCTCTGCACAAGGCACCTCACACGGGGCGGTCTCTGCACAAGGCACCTCACACGGGGCTGTCTCTGCACAAGGCACCTCACACGGGGCTGTCTCTGCACAAGGCACCTCACACGGGGCTGTCTCTGCACAAGGCACCTCACACGGGGCTGTCTCTGCACAAGGCACCTCACACGGGGCTGTCTCTGCACAAGGCACCTCACACGGGGCTGTCTCTGCACAAGGCACCTCACACGGGGCTGTCTCTGCACAAGGCACCTCACACGGGGCTGTCTCTGCACAAGGCACCTCACACGGGGCTGTCTCTGCACAAGGTACCTGCCAAGGAGCTATCTCTGCACCAGGCAGCTCACACAGGGATGTCTCTGCACAAGGTACCACCCAAAGAGCAGTCTCTGCACAAGGTACCACCCAAAGGGCAGTCTCTGCACAAGGTACCACCCAAAGGGCAGTCTCTGCACAAGGTACCACCCAAAGGGCAGTCTCTGCACAAGGTACCACCCAAGGGGCAGTCTCTGCACAAGGTACCACCCAGGGGGCAGTCTCTGCACAAGGCACCACCCAGGGGGCAGTCTCTGCACAAGGCACCTCACAGGGGGCAGTCTCTGCACAAGGCACCTCACAGGGGGCAGTCTCTGCACAAGGCACCTCACAGGGGGCAGTCTCTGCACAAGGCACCTCACAGGGGGCAGTCTCTGCACAAGGCACCTCACAGGGGGCAGTCTCTGCACAAGGCACCTCACAGGGGCAGTCTCTGCACAAGGCACCTCACAGGGGGCAGTCTCTGCACAAGGCACCTCACAGGGGGCAGTCTCTGCACAAGGCACCTCACAGGGGGCAGTCTCTGCACAAGGCACCTCACAGGGGGCAGTCTCTGCACAAGGCACCTCACAGGGGGCAGTCTCTGCACAAGGCACCTCACAGGGGGCAGTCTCTGCACAAGGCACCTCACAGGGGGCAGTCTCTGCACAAGGCACCTCACAGGGGGCAGTCTCTGCACAAGGCACCTCACAGGGCAGTCTCTGCACAAGGCACCTCACAGGGGGCAGTCTCTGCACAAGGCACCTCACAGGGGGCAGTCTCTGCACAAGGCACCTCACAGGGGGCAGTCTCTGCACAAGGCACCTCACAGGGGGCAGTCTCTGCACAAGGCACCTCACAGGGGGCAGTCTCTGCACAAGGCACCTCACAGGGGGCAGTCTCTGCACAAGGCACCTCACAGGGGGCAGTCTCTGCACAAGGCACCTCACAGGGGGCAGTCTCTGCACAAGGCACCTCACAGGGGGCAGTCTCTGCACAAGGCACCTCACAGGGGGCAGTCTCTGCACAAGGCACCTCACAGGGGGCAGTCTCTGCACAAGGCACCTCACAGGGGGCAGTCTCTGCACAAGGCACCTCACAGGGGGCAGTCTCTGCACAAGGCACCTCACAGGGGGCAGTCTCTGCACAAGGCACCTCACAGGGGGCAGTCTCTGCACAAGGCACCTCACAGGGGGCAGTCTCTGCACAAGGCACCTCACAGGGGGCAGTCTCTGCACAAGGCACCTCACAGGGGGCAGTCTCTGCACAAGGCACCTCACAGGGGGCAGTCTCTGCACAAGGCACCTCACAGGGGGCAGTCTCTGCACAAGGCACCTCACAGGGGGCAGTCTCTGCACAAGGCACCTCACAGGGGGCAGTCTCTGCACAAGGCACCTCACAGGGGGCAGTCTCTGCACAAGGCACCTCCACAGGGGGCAGTCTCTGCACAAGGCACCTCACAGGGGGCGGTCTCTGCACAAGGCACCTCACAGGGGCGGTCCTGCACAAGGCACCTCACAGGGGGCGTCTCTGCACAAGGCACCTCACAGGGGGCGGTCTCTGCACAAGGCACCTCACAGGGGGCGGTCCTGCACAAGGCACCTCACAGGGGGCGGTCCCTGCACAAGGCACCTCACAGGGGGCGGTCTCTGCACAAGGCACCTCACAGGGGGCGGTCTCTGCACAAGGCACCTCACAGGGGCGGTCTCTGCACAAGGCACCTCACAGGGGGCGGTCTCTGCACAAGGCACCTCACAGGGCGGTCCTGCACAAGGCACCTCACAGGGGGCGGTCCTGCACAAGGCACCTCACAGGGGGCGGTCTCTGCACAAGGCACCTCACAGGGGCGGTCTCTGCACAAGGCACCTCACAGGGGCGGTCTCTGCACAAGGCACCTCACAGGGGGCGGTCTCTGCACAAGGCACCTCACAGGGGGCGGTCTCTGCACAAGGCACCTCACAGGGCGGTCTCTGCACAAGGCACCTCACAGGGGCGGTCTCTGCACAAGGCACCTCACAGGGGCGGTCTCTGCACAAGGCACCTCACAGGGGGCGGTCTCTGCACAAGGCACCTCACAGGGGGCGGTCTCTGCACGCACCCACAGGGGGCGACCCTCACAGGGGGCGGTCTCTGCACAAGGCACCTCACAGGCGGTCTCTGCACAAGGCACCTCACGGGGGCGGTCTCTGCACAAGGCACCTCACAGGGGGCGGTCTCTGCACAAGGCACCTCACAGGGCGGTCTCTGCACAAGGCACCTCACAGGGGGCGGTCTCTGCACAAGGCACCTCACAGGGGGCGGTCTCTGCACAAGGCACCTCACAGGGGGCGGTCTCTGCACAAGGCACCTCACAGGGGGCGGTCTCTGCACAAGGCACCTCACAGGGGGCGGTCTCTGCACAAGGCACCTCACAGGGGCGGTCTCTGCACAAGGCACCTCACAGGGGGCGGTCTCTGCACAAGGCACCTCACAGGGGGCGGTCTCTGCACAAGGCACCTCACAGGGGGCGGTCTCTGCACAAGGCACCTCACAGGGGGCGGTCTCTGCACAAGGCACCTCACAGGGCGGTCTCTGCACTAAGGCACCTCACAGGGGCGGTCTCTGCACAAGGCACCTCACAGGGGGCGGTCTCTGCACAAGGCACCTCACAGGGGGCGGTCTCTGCACAAGGCACCTCACAGGGGGCGGTCTCTGCACAAGGCACCTCACAGGGGGCGGTCTCTGCACAAGGCACCTCACAGGGGGCGGTCTCTGCACAAGGCACCTCACAGGGGGCGGTCTCTGCACAAGGCACCTCACAGGGGGCGGTCTCTGCACAAGGCACCTCACAGGGGGCGGTCTCTGCACAAGGCACCTCACAGGGGGCGGTCTCTGCACAAGGCACCTCACAG
This sequence comes from Calotriton arnoldi, assembly GCA_963921515.1. Classification (NCBI taxonomy): domain Eukaryota; kingdom Metazoa; phylum Chordata; class Amphibia; order Caudata; family Salamandridae; genus Calotriton; species Calotriton arnoldi. Next base: position 2,594,520 of record CAWUFW010000337.1, read on the forward strand.
GGGGCGGTCTCTGCACAAGGCACCTCACAGGGCGGTCTCTGCACAAGGCACCTCACAGGGGCGGTCTCTGCACAAGGCACCTCACAGGGGCGGTCTCTGCACAAGGCACCTCACAGGGGGCGGTCTCTGCACAAGGCACCTCACAGGGGGCGGTCTCTGCACAAGGCACCTCACAGGGGGCGGTCTCTGCACAAGGCACCTCACAGGGGGCGGTCTCTGCACAAGGCACCTCACAGGGGCGGTCTCTGCACAAGGCACCTCACAGGGGGCGGTCTCTGCACAAGGCACCTCACAGGGGGCGGTCTCTGCACAAGGCACCTCACAGGGGGCGGTCTCTGCACAAGGCACCTCACAGGGGGCGGTCTCTGCACAAGGCACCTCACAGGGGGCGGTCTCTGCACAAGGCACCTCACAGGGGGCGGTCTCTGCACAAGGCACCTCACAGGGGCGGTCTCTGCACAAGGCACCTCACAGGGGCGGTCTCTGCACAAGGCACCTCACAGGGGGCGGTCTCTGCACAAGGCACCTCACAGGGGGCGGTCTCTGCACAAGGCACCTCACAGGGGGCGGTCTCTGCACAAGGCACCTCACAGGGGCGGTCTCTGCACAAGGCACCTCACAGGGGCGGTCTCTGCACAAGGCACCTCACAGGGGGCGGTCTCTGCACAAGGCACCTCACAGGGGGCGGTCTCTGCACAAGGCACCTCACAGGGGGCGGTCTCTGCACAAGGCACCTCACAGGGGGCGGTCTCTGCACAAGGCACCTCACAGGGGGCGGTCTCTGCACAAGGCACCTCACAGGGGGCGGTCTCTGCACAAGGCACCTCACAGGGGGCGGTCTCTGCACAAGGCACCTCACAGGGGCGGTCTCTGCACAAGGCACCTCACAGGGGGCGGTCTCTGCACAAGGCACCTCACAGGGGGCGGTCTCTGCACAAGGCACCTCACAGGGGGCGGTCTCTGCACAAGGCACCTCACAGGGGGCGGTCTCTGCACAAGGCACCTCACAGGGGGCGGTCTCTGCACAAGGCACCTCACAGGGGGCGGTCTCTGCACAAGGCACCTCACAGGGGGCGGTCTCTGCACAAGGCACCTCACAGGGGGCGGTCTCTGCACAAGGCACCTCACAGGGGGCGGTCTCTGCACAAGGCACCTCACAGGGGGCGGTCTCTGCACAAGGCACCTCACAGGGGGCGGTCTCTGCACAAGGCACCTCACAGGGGGCGGTCTCTGCACAAGGCACCTCACAGGGGGCGGTCTCTGCACAAGGCACCTCACAGGGGGCGGTCTCTGCACAAGGCACCTCACAGGGGGCGGTCTCTGCACAAGGCACCTCACAGGGGGCGGTCTCTGCACAAGGCACCTCACAGGGGGCGGTCTCTGCACAAGGCACCTCACAGGGGGCGGTCTCTGCACAAGGCACCTCACAGGGGGCGGTCCCTGCACAAGGCACCTCACAGGGGGCGGTCTCTGCACAAGGCACCTCACAGGGGGCGGTCTCTGCACAAGGCACCTCACAGGGCGGTCTCTGCACAAGGCACCTCACAGGGGGCGGTCTCTGCAAGGCATGCGCACCTCACAGGGGGCGGTCTCTGCACAAGGCACCTCACAGGGGCGGTCTCTGCACGAGCACCTCTAGAGGGCGGTCTCTGCACAAGGCACCTCACAGGGGCGGTCTCTGCACAAGGCACCTCACAGGGGGCGGGTCTCTGCACAAGGCACCTCACAGGGGGCGGTCTCTGCACAAGGCACCTCACAGGGGCGGTCTCTGCACAAGGCACCTCACAGGGGGCGGTCTCTGCACAAGGCACCTCACAGGGGGCGGTCTCTGCACAAGGCACCTCACAGGGGGCGGTCTCTGCACAAGGCACCTCACAGGGGGCGGTCTCTGCACAAGGCACCTCACAGGGGGCGGTCTCTGCACAAGGCACCTCACAGGGGGCGGTCTCTGCACAAGGCACCTCACAGGGGGCGGTCTCTGCACAAGGCACCTCACAGGGGGCGGTCTCTGCACAAGGCACCTCACAGGGGGCGGTCTCTGCACAAGGCACCTCACAGGGGGCGGTCTCTGCACAAGGCACCTCACAGGGGGCGGTCTCTGCACAAGGCACCTCACAGGGGGCGGTCTCTGCACAAGGCACCTCACAGGGGGCGGTCTCTGCACAAGGCACCTCACAGGGGGCGGTCTCTGCACAAGGCACCTCACAGGGGGCGGTCTCTGCACAAGGCACCTCACAGGGGGCGGTCTCTGCACAAGGCACCTCACAGGGGGCGGTCTCTGCACAAGGCACCTCACAGGGGGCGGTCTCTGCACAAGGCACCTCACAGGGGGCGGTCTCTGCACAAGGCACCTCACAGGGGCGGTCTCTGCACAAGGCACCTCACAGGGGCGGTCTCTGCACAAGGCACCTCAGGGGGCGGTCTCTGCACAAGGCACCTCACAGGCGGTCTCTGCACAAGGCACCTCACAGGGGGCGGTCTCTGCACAAGGCACCTCACAGGGGGCGGTCTCTGCACAAGGCACCTCACAGGGGGCGGTCTCTGCACAAGGCACCTCACAGGGGGCGGTCTCTGCACAAGGCACCTCACAGGGGCGGTCTCTGCACAAGGCACCTCACAGGGGGCGGTCTCTGCACAAGGCACCTCACAGGGGGCGGTCTCTGCACAAGGCACCTCACAGGGGGCGGTCTCTGCACAAGGCACCTCACAGGGGGCGGTCTCTGCACAAGGCACCTCACAGGGGGCGGTCTCTGCACAAGGCACCTCACAGGGGGCGGTCTCTGCACAAGGCACCTCACAGGGGGCTGTCTCTGCACAAGGCACCTCACAGGGGGCCTGGCTCTCTGGCACTCAAGGCACTGCTCTGCACAGGGGGCTGTCTCTGCACAAGGCACCTCACAGGGGGCTGTCTCTGCACAAGGCACCTCACAGGGGCTGTCTCTGCACAAGGCACCTCACAGGGGGCTGTCTCTGCACAAGGCACCTCACAGGGGGCTGTCTCTGCACAAGGCACCTCACAGGGGGCTGTCTCTGCACAAGGCACCTCACAGGGGGCTGTCTCTGCACAAGGCACCTCACAGGGGGCTGTCTCTGCACAAGGCACCTCACAGGGGGCTGTCTCTGCACAAGGCACCTCACAGGGGGCTGTCTCTGCACAAGGCACCTCACAGGGGGCTGTCTCTGCACAAGGCACCTCACAGGGGGCTGTCTCTGCACAAGGCACCTCACAGGGGGCTGTCTCTGCACAAGGCACCTCACAGGGGGCTGTCTCTGCACAAGGCACCTCACAGGGGGCTGTCTCTGCACAAGGCACCTCACAGGGGGCTGTCTCTGCACAAGGCACCTCACAGGGGGCTGTCTCTGCACAAGGCACCTCACAGGGGGCTGTCTCTGCACAAGGCACCTCACAGGGGGCTGTCTCTGCACAAGGCACCTCACAGGGGGCTGTCTCTGCACAAGGCACCTCACAGGGGGCTGTCTCTGCACAAGGCACCTGCCAAAGAGCGGTTTCTGGACCACGGTACCTAACCCATGGGCTGTCTCTGCACAAGGTACCACCCAAAGAGCAGTCTCTGCACAAGGCACCTCACACAGGGCTGCCTCTGCACAAGGCACCTCACACAGGGCTGCCTCTGCACAAGGCACCTCACACAGGGCTGCCTCTGCACAAGGCACCTCACACAGGGCTGCTCTCTGCACAAGGCACCTCACACAGGGCTGCCTCTGCACAAGGCACCTCACACAGGGCTGCCTCTGCACAAGGCACCTCACACAGGGCTGCCTCTGCACAAGGCACCTCACACAGGGCTGCCTCTGCACAAGGCACCTCACACAGGGCTGCCTCTGCACAAGGCACCTCACACAGGGCTGCCTCTGCACAAGGCACCTCACACAGGGCTGCCTCTGCACAAGGCACCTCACACAGGGCTGCCTCTGCACAAGGCACCTCACACAGGGCTGCCTCTGCACAAGGCACCTCACACAGGGCTGCCTCTGCACAAGGCACCTCACACAGGGCTGCCTCTGCACAAGGCACCTCACACAGGGCTGCCTCTGCACAAGGCACCTCACACAGGGCTGCCTCTGCACAAGGCACCTCACACAGGGCTGCCTCTGCACAAGGCACCTCACACAGGGCTGCCTCTGCACAAGGCACCTCACACAGGGCTGCCTCTGCACAAGGCACCTCACACAGGGCTGCCTCTGCACAAGGCACCTCACACAGGGCTGCCTCTGCACAAGGCACCTCACACAGGGCTGCCTCTGCACAAGGCACCTCACACAGGGCTGCCTCTGCACAAGGCACCTCACACAGGGCTGCCTCTGCACAAGGCACCTCACACAGGGCTGCCTCTGCACAAGGCACCTCACACAGGGCTGCCTCTGCACAAGGCACCTCACCACAGGGCTGCCTCTGCACAAGGCACCTCACACAGGGCTGCCTCTGCACAAGGCACCTCACACAGGGCTGCCTCTGCACAAGGCACCTCACACAGGGCTGCCTCTGCACAAGGCACCTCACACAGGGCTGCCTCTGCACAAGGCACCTCACACAGGGCTGCCTCTGCACAAGGCACCTCACACAGGGCTGCCTCTGCACAAGGCACCTCACACAGGGCTGCCTCTGCACAAGGCACCTCACACAGGGCTGCCTCTGCACAAGGCACCTCACACAGGGCTGCCTCTGCACAAGGCACCTCACACAGGGCTGTCTCTGCACAAGGCACCTCACACAGGGCTGTCTCTGCACAAGGCACCTCACACAGGGCTGTCTCTGCACAAGGCACCTCACACAGGCGCAGAGGAGGAGTTGAGAAATGTGAACTCACCCAGAGACTTCTGCTCCTTCTTCTTGGCCTCCTGCTCCTTGTTCTCTTGGTTTTCCCGTGATGAAGCAGCTGAGGAGAACTGCTTCCTAACCAGATATGGAATCAGCTCTCTGCGGATGGACGAGAATGACCTGAGGACAGAGGAGTGGCATGATTGGTAATCATTTTCACTCAACATTGTGCCATGACTGTGTGGAGTGTAGTGTTGTGCGCTGCAGGGGGGGCCCATCTACAGGGACCTCCACTTACCTCGGGTGTAAAGCAAACCTCTTCAGTTCCAGGACAAGGATTTATGGAGCCCCAGGAAAAATGACATTTTGCCACATAGGACAGAATCCCGTTTGAGACCATGTTCTATAATCTTGGGCCCAGTTGTGTTGTTTGGAAGCTGCTTACATTTGCCTTAACACAGCACCAGTTCTGATAATCTATAGCACCCCAACTGTGTCTTGGGAGAACAAATACACTGCTTTGCTACTAGGTATTTGCACAGTGCAGTCTTTGCTTATACCATGGCCTCTTGACAATTTATATGAAACCGGGTCTGGTGGCTCAGTGGACTAATGCGTCTACTGCAGGGGCCTGTGTTCGACCTCATGGTCACAGGTTCAGCCTTTCATCCTCCTGCGGTCGATAAAATGAGTAGCATTGAGTTGGGTAATAATAAACATCTGTTATTCAATGCCAGGAAGCCTACGGGTGTACGTGCGCTTTACAAATACACATGCTATGCTATGTATATAGCTTTAGGTTACTGGCTGTAATTCATCCTGTGGATTTAATCAATGGTGGCATTTCTGTCCAAATGACTGAACGCTGTTGGTCCGTGCTCGAGGGTGGAGAGGGGGTATCCTAATAGAGATATTCTATTAAATATGTGGGTCTTGCTACTTTCCATCCTAACGCAGGTGACTATAGAGTGTAGCAGGTGGTCTCTCTGTGCTCTTGTGACTCTCTATGTATCCCAGGTCAGCTGGAGTTTACCTGACCAAGCTCGAGTCTGATGACCTTTTGCAGGCGAAGGCTGTTATATTTTGTGAACACTGACAGTGCTTAATTTGTACCACTGCTTGCCGGTGCTCAGCACCAGCACTTATTTCCAAACACCGGCACCTATTTATGGGACTACACCACATGATGGCGCTGTGTGTGTGTTTCAGCAGAATTCATCAGTGCAGCATATATTTCAAAATGATAAATCTAGCACATAGTTAATGCTGGCATTCAGCAGCAGTGGAAGGAGCTATTGGTAGTGCCAGCTGCAGTGGATTCCTGTGAAGTGCTTGGCCCCTGGGACAACCACTGTGAATACGTGTTGAGATGGCAAGTGGCTACTGTGTGGGGCTTCTACTAGCTGTTCTAGTCTGTGGGTAATCATCCTGACCATGAGCTGTGTTGTGGTGTTCACAGGTTTTTATGTCTAGTTTGTAGCTGCACTCTAATCGTGTTCCTGGTTGCCTAGTGAACCATACAGAGGGAAGGGTATTATCCTTTGTCCCAGTTCCCTGCCCCCAGTCTGTCTTGTCCCACAGTTCCCCACTAAAGGCTTTGGATGCCCTAAAAGTCCTGACTTAAATGGTTTTGTAATTTTAGATCTGGTGGTTGTCATTAACTTAGAGCTCGGGCCACAAGAAAGTAACTGTTCAGTGTGGAAAAATGTAAAAAAATGTGTATGTTATATCCTAGATCCTGCACTGGAATACACTGTTTGGTCTTGCTTTCGTGGTATGAGATGATCCCTGATGGCCATGGATGCAATACTGTCTCTGATGGCGACAGGAGCCCCCTTCTTGCGAGTACAGTGCTCCATAGGAGGGGCATGCAGGACCCTCTTTGCAGCACATTTGAATGCATCTGACAATCCGCCTGGCTATGCCAGCCTTGGAGAGAGGCTGACCTTTGTGAGGTTTTCCAAAGGAAACAAAGCGCTGATTTGACCCTATCAATGTACAAGATGGACCTCTTAACATCTAACATATGCAGTGCTCTTTCCGCAACAGAATCTGGCTGTGGGAAGAAGACCAGGAGCTTTGTGGTTCTGTAAAGGTGGATGAGTGATACCACCTTAAGCAGGAACGTAAGAGTTACTTTTAAGAACGACCCTGTCTCCGTGGACCTTCATGACATTACCTGCGCCATAAGTGTTTGCAGGTTGCTGCTGAGCTGAAGAGAGGTGATAGCTACAAGGAAAGCTACCTTTTAGGAGAGGAACTGCAGAGGGAATTAATGCATATGGTGAGCCCATATGTCTGGTGAGGACTACGTTGTGGTTCCACACAGGAGAGGGAGGTATTCTGGGGTTTATGACCCTCCTGAGTCCTTCTGTAAAGGCCTTGAGCACTGGTATCCTGAACAAAGATGTGTCCGTTCTACATTTAAATCAAAGAAGACAGTGGTCCCCTCGGAGGAAGTATAAGCCTTCAGATATTCCAAGACAAGGTGCTCCAATGAGAATGGTGCGGTGAGAAGTGAATAGTGATGAATGTGACAAGAATTTGGAGGAGCTGCTTCTTTTGGTCCTGAAGATGACCCTACCCAAAATGTGTTTAAGAGGAGCGAAACGTTGACATTCAATACCAGCAGATTACTAACAATTATGTACATATCGATAATGTACTTTCAATTTGAGTCATGTTAAAAAACTGATTGGTATATCAGTCCGTGATAATCTACATGTCTGTATATAGTACCAGCACACTTTTTGTCACATTCATCACAATTCACTTTTCACTGTGCCATTCTTATTGGAGCATCTTTTTGTTGGAATGCAATGCCTGTCATAACAATGGTAAAGGTCAACAGTAATGAAATCCATTTGTACTTTTCAAATAGGATCCATCTTCAAAGAGGTTGTAGTTTCTGTATTTTATATTTTACCCTGGAAGTATAGGCTCATACATACTCCAAGGGGACCACCGCCCAGGTTCCCAAGAATACAGGACTGTCCCATAACATTTTGCATGTTCTGTATTTAGGTCACAACTGCTGTCAAGTGCCATCAAATGGAGGTGTAGACAAGGCCCACCTTTTATGGGTGGAAAAGATAGGCAACAACCTGCTGCATTGTAGGTTTTTAGATGATCCAATTTGTTGGAAATGTAGTAATGGACAAACAGCTGCCACTTTGCTACATGTGTTGTGGATTGTTGGGCCTCCTTCCAGTTGGACATGACCTGTTGCAGAAGGTGGAGGTACCCGAACTTAAGGACCTCAGATGCCAAATCACAAGATTGAGCTGCCTGGGATTCGGCTGCCTGCCCTGACCTTGTCTCTGTGTGAGACGGTCTGGCTTGAGGGGAAGCCTCTCGTGGAGCTGACTGATGACTCCAAGAGAGTGGAAAACAAAGGCAGCCTGGTCCAGGGTGGTCTCACTAGGAGGAGAGTTAGAGACGTTTGCCGGAGCTTCTTGACCACAAAGGGAAGCGGAGGGAGAGGTGGAAAAGCGTAGGCATATATCCCTGAACAGTTTATCCATAATGCTTTCCCCCTCGTGGACTTTTGATGCGTCCTGCGTTGCTGACCACCCCCGGGAAATGCTCTGCCTTAAAGTGAATGTTGTTGAGGAGTGCGCAGTGTCAGATGCTCTGTGCTAGGAGAGAGACCTGGGGTAGTGAATGTCAACCAGTTTTTTAATGTAATTCATGGCTGCCATGTTATCTGTTCTGATAAGGACTACCTTGCAGCGAATGAGCTGCAGAAAAGCTTTCAGGGCTAGCTGAATGGCCAGCAATTAAATGTAACTGATGCGGCCATCTTGGTGCTGAGACGGCCACTGTCTTTGGACTATGTACTGGTTGAGATATGAGCCCCAACTTGTGAGAGAGGCGTCCGTGGTAACGGTCACGTGCAGGACTGGGTATGCGAAAGGCCTGCCTTGCACTGAGTTGGTGGCTCACCACCTTTGCAGAGAGCGGTGTGCTTTGGCCTAAACCAACACCAGATCTTCCCGCTGACCCTGAACTTGAGATCATTGGACTTCCTGACACTCTTGAAGGGGGACACATATGTAGCCTTGCATGGAGAACAATTGCAATGCAGGATGGCATGATTCTCAAAAGAGGCATGATTGTATGAAGTGCAAGATGACGATTAGGCTGAAAAAAAGGCAGGAGGTGCTGGAAAGCTAAGACGCTTTGCTCACTGGGGTATGCTTTGACTGTGACCGTATTTAACCTAGGAAGCCTAGGAAGGACTGCTTGTGAAAGAGTTGCAGGTATACGGCCACCCGCTGTATGACCTCATGGTACTCTGTGCTATCATCAGGGGGTGAGCCCCGGACGGGATAGTGGTCTAAGTCGGGGTCTCGTGGGTAATCATCCCATGGGTCATCAGTGGGACCCTCCCCTAATGGCTGATCATAAGGATCAAATGGATTGCCTTGTGGAGAACCTGAGAAGGGGGCCCCTCTTATAACTCTGGCGAGGCAGTGATGAAGGGGTGCACGGCCATGGTGGTGGAGGTGAGCTTGTAGGAGAGGGAGTGGGTGGGTGGAAGAGGAACAGGACTGGTGGTTGTGTCTGTCTCATGGGTGTAGGTTCCAGGGAAGAAGGCATGAAAGCTGGCTCTTCCTCGAAAAAAGTTTTCTCTTGCAAGAGATAGACTCCGAAGGTGGTGTTGGAACTGGTGGAGGAAGCGTGACACGACTCTTGCAAGTGACTTGGCAAAGAGGAGCTGTAGTCTAGTGTCCACCTTTTGCTTTATCTTCTCCAAGATTGGAGACTCAATGACCTCCTCCATGTGTGTTGCACCAGACTTCTGTCCTCCTTTTGTCGTGGGGGGCTCCCTATGGTTTCGGAGTCAATAATGGTTTCAGCACCGATGCAGGTTTCGGTGCCAAGGAAGGATTTGCTGTGGTTAAAGGCCTGAGAGCTGACCAAGGTCTCAGAGCAAATGAGTGTCTCGGCACCAAAAGAAAGATTTTGCGCTGTGGTGGGTTTCTAAGCCGATGGAGGCTTCGGTGTCAACGCCGGTTTGTGGGAAGGTGCTGATGGAGGTGGTGGTGCTGGCCTCTGGGAATTGATGCCCTTGACTGGCGGCTTGGTACGCTTTGAGGCCTTTTGGCAGTGTCAACTGTAGCCAGAAGGTGGCAGTGGGCAATGTACAGACTTGCCTCAACTCCCTCTGGAGTGGTGCTGTGCTTTGGTATGAGTCTTGAGTGTCTTGGATTACCCCCCACCCACCCCCGAGTCCCTGGTATACTCTAACCCTGGGCGTAGTTTGCGTAGTAGCACTTCACGTAGCTACGTGAAGTACATTTTGAACTACACGTAGCTATGCAAATTGCGTAGTGCGTAGCTGTGTGCTTGACTGCACTGTACAATAATTGCCAAAGGCATCTTGCACAGTGCAAGTTAAGATAAAATAAGTATCTGTCTTTATATGCTAAAATGCATATAGCATTTCACAAAAGTGAAATCGATAAATTAACAAGCAGTGAGAGAGGTGATGATTTTGGTATCCTCCCTAACCTAGGGAGAGAACCAAGCAGATGCCTTGAAAACAAAAAGCACATCTTTTGAACGATTCAGTGGTGGTCCCATCCTCTTAGGACCACCCCAAGCACAGTTATTGGCAAAAACACAATCCCAACCAAAGGCCCTGCAAAGCATTATGGGACGAGATTAGCAGTGGGCAGTGAATATTATAGTATCCAATATCAAAATAATTCTACAAAGAGCTGCAGTTCCACTAGTCGTTACTAGATGTCCCTCACGAGTCAAATGCAAAAGCTTCATGAAAGGGTTTCAATGCTTTTGCATTTGACTCGTGAGGGACATCTAGTAACGACTAGTTGAACTGCAGCTCTTTGTAGAATTCTTTGATATTGGACACTATAATATTCACTGCCCACTGCTAATCTCGTCCCATAATGCTTTGCAGGGCCTTTGGTTGGGATTGTATTTTTGCCCATAACTGTGCTTGGGGTAGTCCTAGGAGGAAGGGACCACCACTGAATCGTTCACATGATATGCTTTTTGTGTTCAAGGCATCTGCTTGGTCCTCCCCCTAGGTTAGGGGGGAACCCAAAATCATCACCTCTCTCATTGCTTGATATTTTCATTGTCAAAGTTCACTTTTGTGAATTTGTTATATGCTTTTTAGCATAGAAAATTGCTTTAACAAAGCATTTGTATGTGTTTAATATACTGCTACTCTGCTACGTGCAATTTGCGTAATGCGTAGTAACACAAACTTTGCATGCTCCGTGAGCGTAGCAAAGTATTATGCCCAGGGTTAGTATACTCACGACTTTAGGTGTGGTCTTCATCCAGGCCAGTCTTCAGCACTGAGTCTCCGTAACAGACTCCGAACTAGGCGACCGTGGTGCGAGTAGGAGCCTTGACAGGCCAGCTTCCTCCTGTTGTTGGGCACCAGGGGGGGATTTTCCCCCCACAAACGTCCAGGGTGCGGGAAAGATCTTGGTGCTGCAAGGTGCTGTGTACCTAGAGGCGTTCCCTTAGGTTGACCATTTTCTTTGAGCGGAAGTTGAGGTACGAGGAACAGGTGACATCGTCGAGGTCAGGGAATAGGCAGAGATTACACATTTTGCGGTGGTCTGTCCACAGGTACCAGGAGTGGCATCCTGGCCAATATTGGAATGATGTGTGTTCCATCACTCGCGTCGCATCTTGGGCTATGGTGAGTTGGAAACTGGATAGGAACCAGACACTTTCTGTGATAATGGTGGGCCTCAGGGTGTCAAAGTTTACATGCATTAAAAAAGATGGTAATTTAGCTCGAATGAGCCAGACACAATATTTAAAGGAAGACACTGATGGGGCCCAACAAACATGTGGAGAACATAGCAAACTCGGAGCCCACTTGGTACACATCCAGATCGAATGTTTGAAAAAAGCAGCCTAACATGGAGTCTATGCCCATGTGCAGTGTACACCAAGAGGAGGAGTCAGAGCATATGCCATGACTTGAGAGACTTCTTAAAAGAAAAATAACTTGCATACGTCCAAGGTTAACACTAGATGGCAGGGCAGGAGTTTGCTAAACATGTGAATCTAGAGCCACATGCTACGAACATGTATTCACACACACAGACAATCATAGATTTATAGAGTGCACAGCTACCCATAAGGTGTCCTGTAGCTAAAGCAGGACAAACATACACACACACACATCCTTTTGGTAAAAGTAATCCACTAGTACCTAGACATAATTTAGACCCACCTGGCAACCCTGCAAACACACCCATGACATATATGGCCACTTTTTCGCATGAAACTGATGGGCAATTTACTGGCAACTAAGGCAGAATCCAGGTTCTCAACATTCTGCACACGCAGGAATTCTTCTCTCTAGAGGTTACTCAACTAGTGGAGGTCAGGACTTGTCCCTGACTCCTCTGTAGGTGCATGACACAGCAAATGCACCCATAATGAGCTAGATGAAACCAAGAGCTGTCTTACCCATACAGGAGGGCACCACCTCAACCACAAAATCTCTATCTTCGTTAATTCTTTCATAAGAGTATGTAAAATCTGCATTTCTAAAGCAAACCCCTCTCTTTTGGTCATCCTTCCACAATGAACTTTCTTAAGCTGTCCTAATCACAGGATTCTTCCTCTCCCTATGCGCCTCTGTCATGCACAATGGTGCTACAGTGTCACAAAAGCATCCGTCCACTCTGCCACTTCATCGAATGTTGTACCACCTCATATTCTTAATCACTGTCGTTGACTAATCTTCCACTTACTCCTGTACAATATTTGTAAACAAACTTGATTAGGTCTAGAATGCATCTCAAAGAATGACGTTCTTTGAATGTAGCCAAAAGTTAGTAGGGATCTTTTCTATCGATAATTTGTCAATGATCCGCCTTCACCCTTCAAATTCATTAAGAAGAGAAACTAATGAGTACAGCATTTAATGTGAAATCTAATTTGATAGTTCTTGACCATGCCCTACAAGCAGACCCTATTCCAAGTCAGGATACCCTCCCGGGTGAGTCGTAACAGTGCTAGTATGATCTGGAATTTTAGATAACTGGGGCTATTCTGTTTTGAAGATTGGTGTGGATAATTGTGTCTAATAAATATCTATTTTCTACATCGTGGAAAAAACATTCATCCTCCTTTCTCCTTGTGTGAACAAAGTATGTGTCATTGGGATTTGAAGTTCAACTATGACATCACACCTCTAAATACTGTGAAATTAATGTAATGCTGGATATATATATATATATATATATATATATATATATATATATATATATATATATATATTCACTGAAAAAACCATAGGTTTCAGGCACGTTATAGTTAGTTGGAGATTTCACTCGTACAAAACCAGAGAAATTCCACCGTTATAGTTAGTTCAGCTAACTATAACTCGCGCCCCCGCAATGCACTGCTGATGATGTCACATATTACATCATTCATGACATGGTCAGTGACATCACTGATGACATCTCAAATGACATCACTGATGACATCATCCACATGATAATCTGATGCACCTCCTCACACCCTAATATAACCTTTGATACACCCACTCTAAAATACAGACTACCATTTGCGAAACCATAGACACACCAATACCAGTTACCACATACGCACTCACTGATTCCTAGGTCTACACACACATCCATTCATTCACCCATACAGTCACTCATACATGCAGTCTACCATCAATACGGCACTATCATATGCAGTCACATATCTATACAGACACTCACACCGTCACTCATCCATATAGTTACTCACACACCTAGTCAGTCATGCAAAGAATCAATCACACTTCCATTTACTCACCTATACAGTTATACACACACCACATCACTTATTCAAACAGAAACAAACGCATACTTACTCTTTTATACAATCACTGATACATGTACACACTCATCCATACAGCCACTCTCACAATCACTGACTCTCACGTATAGTCATTTATATACTCCAACTCTCCCATGCATTCAGTAAGACATGTAATCACTCACTTAAACAGTCAGTCACGCACCTACTAAATCCTCCATCCAGACACTTAGACACCCACTCATTCTTCAATACACCTTGGCATATATATTATACATATTTAAACTTTAAAGAAACACACAGTCACGTGGATGATGTCATCAGTGATGTCATCAGTGATGTCATTTGAGATGTCATCAGTGATGTCATCAGTGATGTCACTGACCATGTCATGAACGATGTAATATGTGACGTCATCAGCAGTGCATTGCGGGGGTGCGAGTTATAGTTAGCTGAACTAACTATAACGTTGGAATTTCTCTGGTTTTGAACGAGTGAAATCTCCAACTAACTATAACGTCCCTGAAACCTATGGTTTTTTCAGTGAATTTCTAAGGTTTTTTAAATGCTAATTTCTAACTATAACGTGCCTGAAACACTATGGTTTTTTCAGTGAATTTCAAAGGTTTTTCAAATGCTAATTTTTATCTATAACGTCCCTATTAAGTCCCCTTGAATCCTGAGGGTCCTTGGGGGCCAACTAGCCCACCAGGTACCTCCAGTAAGCGCCACAGAGCTGCGTTGCAGAGTGGTGTAAAAAGGGGCGTGGCCTCGGACCACCTCTCTGCAACGCAGCTCTGTGGCACTTACTGGAGGTACCTGGTGGGCTAGTTGGCCCTTAGAGACCCTCAGGATTGAACGCGACTTAATCCCCCAATTTACAATGCGCCAGGGGGCACATTTGCACACTTGTTTTGTTAGGCCCCGCCCCCTCCATGAACCACTGTGCAAACGCGCCCCCTGGCGTGTTGGAAGTTGGGGATTTAATTCCCCTTGAATACTGGGGGTCCCTGGGGGCCAACTAGCCCACCAGGTACCTCCAGTATGCGCCACAGGGCTGCATTGCAGAGAGGTGGTCCGAGGCCACGCCCCTTTTTACACCTCTCTGTAACGCAGCTCTGTGGCGCTACTGGAGGTACCTGGTGGGCTAGTTGGCCCCAGAGACCCTCAGGATTGAAGGGACTTAATCCCTAAGTTACAACGCGCCAGGGCGCGTTTGCACACTTGCTATATCAGGCCCCGCCCCTCCCTGCACCACTGTGCAAACGCGCCCCCTGGCGCGTTGTAACTTGGAAGATTAAGTCCCCTTGAATCCTGAGGGTCCCTGGGGGCCAACTAGCCCACCAGGTACCTCCAGTAAGCGCCACAGAGCTGCGTTGCAGAGAGGTGTAAAAAGGGGCCTGGCCTCAAACCACCTCTCTGCAATGCAGCCCTGTGGCGCATACTGGAGGTACCTGGTGGGCTAGTTGGCCCCAGGACCCCAGTATTCAAGGGAATTAATTCCCAACTTCCAACACGCCAGAGGCGCGTTTGCAGAGTGCTGCAGGGAGGGCGGGGCCTCGGTGCAATGCCGGCTTTTTCTTTTTCAGAAGGGGGGCTGTGTGGCCCCCTTCTTTTCTCATTTTTGGGGCCCTGGGGACCCCATCCCCCAGGGCCTGACCCCTTTTCATAAAAATTTAAATAAAATTAATCGGGAAGGGGGCCGCGTGGCCCCCCTCCCGGGGCCAATTTCGGCCCCGGGGACCCCATCCCCCGGGGCATGGCCAGAATGTTATTCTTTTTTTTTTTGTTTGGAGTGGGGCCGCGTGGCCCCCCTCCTAAGGCCAATTATGGCCCCGGGGACCCCATCCCAAGAGTCACTCATAATCAACAAGTGCCATTCAGGCCCCTCTGCTGCAGAGCGGCGGTCCCTTCCTGGCCTTCATGAGCGATTTGCCTTTGTCCCTTCTCATATTGAATTTGAGCCAGTTCCCTGCCCTCAATAACAGCTTCCAGAGGGAGCTGCTCTCTATTGAGCTACTGTTACTAGCCTGCAGGTTGGTGGATGACAAGACACTTGAGGCACTGGCCATAAAGAAGGCTGGATGGCAGCACTTAACTAACTCCAGTTCATCTTAAAAGGCCCGTGAATAAAGATGAAGAAATAACAGGCCTGAGAAAAGAAGAGGGAATTTGAATGGCATGAATGGAAAGATGCGTGCCAAGATGAGCAGTGTGGAGAATAAAATGGTGGCTTTCGAATCCAAGGGGGCCAAACGGAAAGGGGAAAGACAGATATTGAGATGGCAGCCTCACAAGTGGAAGGTAAAGTTGGGGAATTACTCCTGATTGAGAGTAGAAAATGTGAAAACATTGGCATGTCAGAGGTGTGCGTTAACATTCACACTTCAGCTAGAGGAGCAAGTGCAACCCCTTAAGAACTAGTGGCGTTCCTAGAACCCTTCAGTGTCATGGGTAGACAGTGGCCTCAATGGGTCCTTTTAGAACTTTCACCATCAGGAATTGAGCCCCGAGTTGGAGGGAACAGAGTGATGAGGTACATTCCAGGAGCTCAGGGAAAGTACATATGTGAGCACTCTTGACTAGTTTAGGAGGAGGTTATGTGAGAGACAGTCCTGACAGCGTCAGCAGTTACAAAGACAGTGTTTCTGACTTCGACCTGAAGACGCCAGGACGCTATCCGGACACGGCTCCGTTTCGCACACACGGTGCATACCGCTTGAAGTATACCTCACTACTGAGTGTGGTTCTTCCTCTAAATTGAATATAATCAACGAACCGCACAGGTTCTTATACTGCCAATCACTTGGCCTTGTGTACCGAGGACACAATAGAACCTTTATCTCTCTTTGCCCTACCGAAGCCCATGTTTGGGCGAAACGCGTTGGCTGATCCAATTGATTACACATCAAGCACATTTGAGAATAAAACAACGAAAAATACTCCATGCTGACGACCTTTCTTTTTGTGCTCAATTGTGTAAATTGTCTCGTGTAAATTGTCTCTCAAGTATATAGCCTATTTACCAGTGAGACCCTAGGGTCAGCCTCGGTTTATAATCCCTTCAGGCTATCGCTTCTCTGTCCTCTGCTCAGCCCCTTCAGGCTTTTCTAGTCAATCACACTCCCTGCTCTGCCCAAGGTCAATGGACAAGCGTGTGCGTCCATGTGTAAATGGACACAGATAGACATACAGACTGCCAAACAACAGATCACCCTATACTTCCTCCTGGCTTGCGAGGATTAATGGCAGAGTAAATCCATTAACCACTCTCTTTGCAAATCATGAATTATATCAAGGCGAGAGCACACATGATCTAGGCTCTTGCAAATAAATAACACATCTACTGCTTGTTGTTCTTGGTCAGCCTTCTTCCGGGTGACCTGCAGCCTCGAAGTGTCTCAGGACACTCCTTACACTCTGAACATCGCCTCTTTCTAGCAGGATCGGGGTCACTTACCTCCTCGGATCCTGGTGCGCCGGGCTCCAGGTGAATGACGCGCAGAATCAGGACTCATTCTTCTTCCTGATCTCTGCTGACATCTGATTCTACCATTCTTGATGGATCCAACTAACAGCCGACTGAACCCTGGCCTGCACTCACTCACTGTGTGCAGGATCCCAATGTCTGATGTGCTTTTTTCACTATTTTATACAGGTTTTATTATTTAAAAATACAAAAGCAATACAATGGACAGCACATAATGATAGTAAAAGCACAGGATCAACGCATCATTAATTTTGATCTTACGATTGTAATCAATATGACTTTGCTTACACAGTATATCAGTGCGAACAAAATAAAAAGTAAAGAGAACCATGTATATCACTATGAACCGATGACGAACCTGGCGGAATTATATGAGAGTGGCTGAATGAGGACCAGTCACGATGGGGATCCAGGGCGCTGCAGTAAGAGTAAGGATCCTCTTGGGGACTTCAGGCCAGTGCATCAGTCAGGGAGTATGTCCTTCGCACCTTATATAAAGAAAAGTATCAGTTCATCCCAGGAGGAAGCAGTTGGCCGCTTACGCAATTCCCTCGCCACTCCTCTACGCAACAAGAGTGCTTCTGCTTCAGCCCAATGGACTACACTATTACACCATCAGGATACACCAGGTAAGGTAGGGACCTTCCATTTTATTGTAATCAAGCGTCTGGCCAAGAGGCGGGCAGGAATTTGCTCACCACCCTGCCAGACTTAGGACATTTATATGACCCTAGTATAGAGCCCTCCAGGAGTATAACTCAGGACAACCAGTTACGGCAGTCAACAGAGAGGAGACCTCTCCAGTATATATTCACTATGGGGCATTCCCATGACATATGTCTAATGTCTGCATTAGGCGCGTGGTAGTGAGGACACAGCAAGCTAGCGGATGTGTAGATTTTCCCTACTCTTGAACGAGCGAGTTAGCCATGGTGAAGGATATTATATTGAATATACTGGACTCTAGCATTATGTGAAGCTCGGTGGGGGTGGGGAACTAATCTCTCCCACTCTGGGTAAAAGGGTGACCCGGATCTCACTCATTGCGAGGGTTTGCCAAAGGGTCTGTCGATCAATCCAGAATGGCTCTAACTAGCCAGGAGATTAGTCTCCCTCCAGAGCCACTGATAAACAATGTTTAAGCTAATGGATGGGTGGGGGGCTCTGTATCAGTTATTCCTCGTAAGGATCTGATCGCCACGATAAGGCGTCTATTTGTAAGATATTGGCCTACCGGCAGGCCAAACTCCTCCACCAGGGCGTCAAATGGGATCAAAGCACTGTATTGGAATAGCGCACCCCCACAAGCGATCTCCGAATGCTCCCATATCTCAGCCGTTTTCTATGTAACACCCCTCCCTAAGGTGCAGATACTTTTTAAGGGATAGTCCCGCTGTATATACCGGGGTATTTGGAGAGAAATGTTGAGCTCTGTGAAAGATATTGTGAGCGATGCGCAACAGCTTACTTGAGTTTCTCAGCACGAGAGATTTGGGTTAAAAGATTTCCTGAATCCTACTTAATGTGTCTCGTCTACCAGTGTCTCCCACCTAAGCCCCCTTGGTCCATGGAAAGTTTCAGTTTCGCTAAGGCAACCCTTCGTCTTCCACTATTCCATATTAAATCACCCGTCATGAACAGCAAATGAGGGAAGGTGGAGGATGACTGTACAGTGTGGGCTGATCAGTTACATAATTTGTTAGATCTCACACAGGGGGCATTGCCCCTCAAGGAGGGGTCAGGACATCAGGGCTCTGGTGGGTGCTGGACACCCCCTTCGGCCGCCCAGGACAATGCCCTATATGACTTGCAAGCAGAGTCCATCCCACATGAGTAGATCTGCTTGTATCAAGTGCATTATTATCCCCGCATATCTACATGCGATGTGGTCCTGGCTTGCGTCTTCTTAAGCGGTTAAATGGGACGAGAACGATGTATTTGACTGTGGTAACTCTACACATTCATGCTGCATATGTTACATGTTGATTATGTCTGTTCTGTGGCTACTGTATTTTGTTTATTGGGGCGTGTTCTTCGTCCCCTACTGTTTGGATTGTTTACAAATGAAAAGAATCACGCATCATGCCATCTAAGGTCCGGAACACGCTCCGAGGTAAAGAAATCAGGAGAATGGAGAAATATTTAAGTAACTGTGGTAGCATTATCATCTTTGTAAGATCTACTCGACTCTGAACCGTCAGGGGAAGAGACCTCCAAAACATGACTTGAGATCTAAGAGCGTTTACTGCTCTCCTTAAATTACCATCCAGCAAGTCTTTATTAGTATGGTATATAATGATATCAAGGTAACAGAAATGTAAAGACTCCCATATGACCAGATGCTCATCTATGACACTATGTGATGTACGAGGCAATCAGGACTGAGGAGGAATACGAAGGATTTCGACCAGTTGACCCAGAGGCATGTTTGAAGTCACTCACTACTTGCGCCACAGTGGACGTGCCTCGACGAATGTTTTTGGACTAGACCAAAACATCGTCTGCATACAAGGACACCGCATGGGTTTCATTATGTAGAGGGATGCCCCAATCACAACCTAACTGCCAAAGAGACAGGACCAAAGGCTCTTTCGCCAACACGAATAATAGGGGTGAAAGCGAACAACCCTGCTGTGTACCCCACCTTACAGGAATGGGTTGGCCAATTCAAAGTCTGACAGATGGGTGGGTTTATAGTAATTTAATCATATGCCTCCTCTTGCGGCCTAATCCAGCCCTCTGCAGCACAACAAACATGTAGTCCTCATCTATCGTGTCGAAGGCTTTTTCCAGATCCAGGATCAGAAAACAGCAAAGGGCCATTGAGACGGCAGCTCTTCTAGTAGTCTGTGGAGCCGACGAACGTTGAGGAACATGGATCTACCAGGAATAAAACCATTTTGATCAAAGTGGATCAAATCTGGCATAATTACAAATAATCTGTTCGCCAAGACTTTACTCAGGCTCTTGTAGTCGCTGGTGAGAATGGCTAGAAGCCTATAGGAGGAAACGTCCAAGAGATTCCAACTGGGCCTGGGAATGGAAGCCAAGAGGGATTACATCAAAGAAGGAGCTAGTGTTCCTTCATGTAGCGCGGTGCTATACAATTCAGCCAATCTGGGGACCAACAGCTCCATATAGGTGTTGTAGAATTCTACTGGAAGGCCATCTAAGCCCAGCACTTTATAAGTCGCAAAGTTGCGTTTAGTACATTGAATCTCCTGTTCTGTGATTCGCCCTTCCATACCCTTCAGGTGCTCAAGTAAGATGGCTGATGTGCTACGTTGATGGGATTCTTGCTCTTTATTGATCTGTACTGTGTGGTATCTGGTTCCACGCTTCACCCAAACAGTGGCGTCATCATCCCCCCACTTTCACAGCTTGAGCTGGGGTAATGTTGACACCTGATTTTATTTATGAGCCTGTTCTTTCTGCAGCTCTGCAGACAAATGATTTTAAAAAACAAAAAGGAAAAATCATAACGAATGCGAAGCCAGTCACAGTAAAGGAGGCCCAAAAGGTGAGAGAAGAAAACATGCGCAGGAGCATAGCTTCAATTCGTGCAGCAGGTGCAGTGACACCTGGGCCAAGAGGCCTGAAAGGCCCACTCAACCCTATTTATTGCTGTATTTTATTATTCAAATGACAGCCGGGGCCCACTTTCTTCCTTGAACTAGTGACCACAATACACTGGCTACTGGGAGTGTGAGAGTGAGGGTTGGAAGGAAGAGTGAAACGAAGAACATATGAAAACAAGAACGAAACTGTGCCAAGAAGGAAGGGCCAAAATCATGAAAAGATTAATGCAAGGGTGAAAGGATTGATGGATGAAATGTATAACATTGAATGGGTAGAAGGAAGAAAGAGTGGCTGGGATGATGAAAGGTTGGACTAATGTGTGGATGTATGGAAGATTGGATGAATAGTTGAATTGATAAAAGGAGAGTGAAATGTATGGATGAAAAAAATGTTTGAATGGGAAAAGGATGGAACAATGGCTGGAATTGTAAGTGAAAGGATAGGTGGATGGATGAACGAGTAATGATGAAAGGGAGAACAGACAGAATGGTAAAGGAAGGATGGAAGCATGAAGAGATGGATGGTTGCACGAAAGGCTTAAAATATGGATAGATAGAGGGACGAAGGTGGAATGAAGGGACCTCATTTAGAGTGGGTGGAGCTTTCTCACTTTGCTCACCAGATGGCATTCGAGGTATAGCTCAAAGTGGGGGAAATTTTCATTTTCTACCTACTCCCTTCCATCCAGCTTCCTATTTTGCAAAATTTGGAATCATGACACCAACAGTCTCTACAGCCGACAGGATCTTTCTAACCATTGTACCACTTTGATATTATTGTATCATTTTTCCAATGTCTCGGTATGTCAACTTTCACAATTGTCTTTTGAACCGCAGCTGTGAGAGAGGCACCCAATCCAAACTTCTTATAAAGTGCTAAAGACACAAAGGCATTAAAGCACTGAACAATGCCCTGGAAAGTGTCCGGTAACCATAAAAGAAACGTAATCAGTCAGCAAAATGACATGTAGCCCTTGGTTTTCTTGATGACTTTAGGTTACCTATTCCACAAACCTGTGACCTGGACAACAAAATGCCAGCCACCAGCGTTAGTTCTAAGAAATCTCAGACCCCAGAAAAGAAAAACACATGAAACCTGGCCCTCAAGTTTCCCTTACAGAAAATCCTCCTCAGCAGTTGATGCAAAGTTGTTTTGTAGAATAGTAAGGTCTCCTCTAGGTTTATCTACACCGGCATAAAAGATACAGGTCGCAAGTGAATGAAAACAACTATGTTATGTGATTTTAATTTCACCCTGTACAGACAGCTGCTGCCTTTAGGCCATGACGAACAAGTTACTTACCTTTGGTAACGCCTTATCTGGTAGAGACATTATCTAGCTGCAGATTCCTTACCTTTGAATTTCCCAGATGTCAGACTGGATCCTGAAGATTTTTCTTCGAGCAATACCCCTGCATGGTCAGCTCGGCGTCGGTTGGCTTGGCCTGTCATCGTCAGCACCAGAAGGGACGTTCAGGTCACTTATATAGGTGCCACCTCGGCACACTGACATTAGTTACTTTTTCACGACTTTCGACTGCAGAATTGCAGAGCCATGAAGTGTAATGACACTGCTGTGTTTGAAAACTAGGGCCTTGAAAGGGATCAGCCCTGACCCTAGAAACCTGTCTGCTGTGTGGGGAGGATGGCTGGGTCGGAAAGAAATCTGTGGCTAGATCAAGTCTCTACTAGATAAGGCGTTAGCGAAGGTAAGTAACTTGTCCATCTGATAGAGACATCTATCCGGAGATTCCTAACCTTTGAATGGATACCTAAGCAATACCATCCCCAGAGAAGGGATTAGAAAATCCTGCAGACTTGACTGTCTAGGCAGTAATGCTTGGTAAACTTGTGCAGAGACGCCCAAGTTGCTGCATGACAGATGTCCAGCACTGGGACTCCACATTGCAGCACAGTGCTAGCAGCCTTAGTGCTGGTGGAATGAGCCCTTAAGCCTTCAGGAGACTGCTTCTTTGCCAGAGCGTAGCAATTCTTAATGCAGAGGATGACCCATCGTGAGATGGTCCTCTTCTGCACCCCCCAACCCTTCTTCGCTCGAACGTACCCCACGAAGAGTTGGTCGTTGTTAGACCTGTCAGCCCTAGGGTGGTCTTTCCCTATTTTTTTTCCTTTTTCGCCTCCTTTTTGCCACCACATTTTTACTGGACCTAGGTCTCTGGGCACCTTGCCACTGCTAGCCAGTGCTGAGGTGCAGGTGCTCTCTCTCACTCAAGATGGCTGCCACAGGCCCCTGCTACTGCAGAGGGGCCTGACACGCATACACACTAGTAGCCAGGGTCAGGCTGGGGTATAGGGATACAGTATCCATTCCATCCCCGCCTCTGGGCCACATAGCCAGGCATGTAGAAGGTTCCAGAACCTTCCGGGCTGTGGGAGGAGTTATGTTTTGCCGCCTTTGGGAGAGTCACCTAACCTAGGAGTATAAAAGGCTTGGAGGGAAAACTTTCTAGTCAGTTGTTGATGAGGCACCACTGAACCTGGGAGAACCTCCGCCGGAGTATAGGCTTTAGGGCCTAGGGGGGAGACCTACACTACTGCTGCTGACAGGGCTGAGGCCCTGCTGTAGTAAGATAGCTGATGAACGCCCACCACCCACTGACCTTGCCCAGTGTGAGGGGACCCAGGGAACCACCTTCAGCGTGCGGGGAGGAACACCAAGCACTCCCAGACCACCAACTCATCCCCCCCCTCATAAGAAGGAACTTCTGACAGGAAACTTTGACAAGGAACTTATAACAAGGAACTTCTGACAAGAAACTTACAACCAGAAGCACCTAAGAAGCAACCAAGCTGAAGCAATCGCAAGACCCCTTAACTTGAGGAGGCCTGACCGTCCAGCAAGGCCTAAAGCCTAAAACTGCCCGACTGGGGATCACCAGGTAAAGCGCCGTGCCCTGAAGCGCTAAACCTTCACCCCTATTCATTTTTGCCTGTTGCTGGGCTGCCCCCAAGTACTTTGCCAGTCAGCCCTGCCCACAGGCTGCTGGTGCACCCTGCGTTCTGTTGCCCCTCAGGTCACTGACCTTATGAAGGAGATCACCGCCGCAGCCGCCGCCGCCTGAGAAGAGGCACCGTGTGGTGAGGTGCGCCGTCACGCCCTCACCGGGGGAAGCGCTGAGGTGAGGGAAGCCCCTCAGGTGTGTGTGGTGAGGAGCGCCGTCCGCGCCCTCACCGAAGCCTCCAGAGACTGGGCCCTGGGCCCTCATCGCCGCCGTTGCGGCCAAAGAATTGCCCCCGCCGCCGAAGCGGCCAAAGAATTGACCCCGCCGCCGTCGCGGCCGAAGAATCGCCTCACCGCCGCAGCCAAAGAATTGCCACCGCTGCCGTCGCGGCCCAGGAAATCGCCAGCGCGATCTACAGCGAGGCCTCCAGGCCCCGCAGACGCCGTTGCCGAGCAACCAGGGGTCGTCCGGCGTGACCCAGGAAGGCCGCGCACCGATTGGGCGCCGGCCCCCAGTCACGCCCCCAGCGCCGAAGGAAGCCCGGGAAGAGCCCCGGCAGTGCAGAGGGAGACGGGGAGCCGGCCGGAGAGGACTGCCGGCTCCCGCTCCCTTCCCCGGCAACCCTGAGCCCCCAACTTCTCTTACCTTGATCCCGGGGGCCGGAGGAAGGCAATACCAGCCCCCGCAACGACCCGCAATACCGGCCAGAAGGCCGAGGCACCCCCGACCGGGCCCCGCCCTACAGAACACGGGCCGGCCCGGAAGATCGCCAGTCGCCCTGAAGCGCGACCAACGACCAACACCGCAGGTGAGCCCTGGAGGCCCCTAGGGCCCATAAGACGCCACTGGGGGCCGGGGGCCACTATTAACCCTTGAGATTTTAGTCCTACGAGGCGAGGCCCCAGAGAGGAGTGGGCCTGGCCTGAGTTAACCCCTGAGGGACCTAGAAGCCCCAGAATACAGGACATGTTGAGGGATTCCCACATAGTTCATTCAGGTAATGATGATGCCCACAGTATTTAATAATTTATGCCGATGCCTATTATAATTACTGCCTAGGCCATGGTTTTAACTGTTAAGTCTTTACCACAAGGGGAAAGTGTTTAATTGAGTTGAGCTGAAGTGTACACCGCCAAGAGTTGAAGTATTTTATGTTACAGGTGTACTGGAGTTGCGACGCCCACTGTACTGAATGTGGGTGCGCCTAGATTAATGCAGGCCTATTTAAATGTAACGTGAAAAGCCTTCTTTTAAATAATTGAATATGCTAAAGTGAACTGTATGTTTAGGCCTATGTTTTATTAACGTACCTTGAGATCATTATTAAGTGCTACGTGTAGGAGATAATTCCTGCGGCCTCTTAGTGGCCTACAATGTTGATGAGCTATGCAGCTTTATTTAAAATGTGCACCAGTTGAGCAATATAATGAATTTGAATGTAGATCTGAATTAACCTGCCTTATCTGATGCCAACTTGATTTATTTATAAAAGATCTTGATTTTAAATACAAAAGCCTGGTGTGGTGTCATGTTATTGCGTTCGCATTTGTGAGTCAAAGTGAGAGTGTGCTGCACAACTGCCTTACACATTGCCTTCGCGTGCCTTTCCCGCTTCACGCCATGCTACCGTGTCGGACTCGGTAACCCCGGTTCCAACATTTGGTGTTCAGCGGTTGGATGAGGACTGGTGCTTGTGCAGCACCCTACAGTGACTCAGTGTGCGCCGCAATTAGACACCTATTGTAATGAGAGTGCTAGGAATTCTATGGTAATTGCCGACTGTGTACATTCCTGCGTTAGACCTGTTACCTACAGTTTAGAACCCCTTCCTTAAATTGTCTGGGACCCCACCTAGGAGGATGGAGTTTGAGTTAGCCAACCTAGAAAGGTATACGGTGACACAGCTCAAGGAGTTCTGCCTAGAGAGGGGGTGGCCGTCAAGCGAGGCGCCAGGAAGGAGGTGCTTCAGAAAGCTTTGAGGGCATGGGTAATGGCCCACCCGGAGGGAAGAGGGGATGAGGAGCAGGGGGAGACAGACAACCCAGGAGAACTGGACCTACTGCGCATTGATGTTAGCGAGAATGTGTTGCCAGGAAGACGTTCCAGGGCAGGCAGTAGTGCGTCAGGGGGAAGTTTGTCACCAGAGGAATTTGAGGACAGAAGGGAGCAGAGGCAATTAACATTAGAACTTGCTAGGATGGAAAGAGACGGAGAACAGGCAAGGCTAGCCATGGAGGAAAGGAAGCTTGTACATGAGCTTAGCCTGAAGGAGCTAGAGCTCCGAACCTTGCAGATGGAGATGCAGGGCAAAATGAATGGTGGCAGCGTACCTGCTGGGGTTCCACAGGAGCCCAAATTCTATTTACCCAGAGAGGTGATGGCCAGTTTTAGTGTAGGTGATGACATCGACAAGTGGTTGGCGGCCTACGAGGTGGCTCTGGTGGCCCATAGAGTTCCTGAGAGCTACTGGGGGGGAGGTCTTTATAGGTACATACCTCCACTAGTAAGGGACACACTTTTAACTTTGGATAAGGAGGAGCAGACTAACTACCCTATCATGAAGGAGGCCCTGCTCAAGAAGTTTGGCCTCACCCCAGAGAAGTACCGCCAAAAGTTCCGCAACAGCCACAAACTTCACACACAAAACTGGGTGGATTTTTTCGACTATGCCCGGAAGGCATTGGAGGGTTGGGTGCGTGGCAGCAACGTTGACAATTACAAAGGGCTGTACGACCTATTCTTGAGAGAGCACCTCCTAGAGAAATGTTTTCCGGAGCTGCGCCAGTAGCTTGGTGGACCGCAAGCGGACCAATCCTAGGGAGCTTGCGGAGGAGGCAGACACGTGGGTCAGCACTCGGGTGTCCCACAAGGGAGCCGAGGCGGACCCCCGAAAGGTGGACAGGGGCTCCCCAGAAGAAAGAGGGGGAGATAAAAGAGGGAGTTCTTTAAAGGTCCCCAAAATAGACCGCCTGGGAAAGGGGTAGGTTCCCCATCCCAATCTGGATTCCAGAAACCCACTTATCCTGACAGGAGTCAGCAGCCCAGAACTGTCCGGTGCTACGAGTGCGGGAGGTTGGACATTATAAGGGGGATCCCAAGTGTCGCAAGAGAACCCCAGCCCCCACAGGAGGTAAGAGCCCCGGGGTGGCCAGTGTAGCGCTGGGGAGGAGTTGTCCCTAGGTAGGGGAGGTGAGTGGACAGGCTTGACCTTAGTTTCCCTGGGGGATAGAGAGATCATCCCACGGGTTCAGGTACCCGCGAACACTGCCAAGTATCGGCAGAGGGTCCTGGTGAACGGGGAGGAGGTGGAGGCTCTGAGGGACACAGGTGCCAGCATGACGATGGTGAGACGTCAGCTGGTGTCCCCAGAGCAGGTGATTCCTGAGGAATTCCACCCGGTTGTTATGGCTGATAATAGCCTGGGTCATTACCCCGTGGCCCAAGTTCCCTTTGAGTGGGGAGGAGTATCAGGTCTGTTGAAGGTTGCGGTGAGCCCTGCCATGCCAGTTGACTGTCTGCTGGGCAACGACTTGGAACATACTGCCTGGAGGGAGGTAGAGTTCAATGCCCATGCTGAGATGTTGGGATTACCAGGATGGACTTGCGCCGTCACGCGGTCCATGGCTGCCCGACAAGGAACTCAGCTGGGGTTGGAGCCTGAAAGAATGGCCCAGCCCACTGCTGGAGGAGGAGATGTCCAGGAGGAGACACCCGGTGAGATGGATGGGGAGCCCGCGGAGGTGACCCCGGAGTCCGCTGAGGTGGTTGGTTTTCCCGTGGGGGACCTGCCGACCCCTGCAGAGTGGCAGGTGGAAGGAGGGCCTACCCGGGAGGAATTTTGCCGGGCGCAGAAAGAGTGCCCTACGCTTGAAGGCATGCGGCAACAGGCCGAAGCCCAAGCAGCTGGAAACGAGACTGGTAATTACCATGTCTACTGGGAGGATGGTCTCCTCTACAGTGAGCCTAAGGCTCCGGTGCATGGGTCCGCCCGAGCCGTGGTGGTCCCCCAATGCTACCGAGCCTTTCTGCTAGAGTTGGCACACGAGATACCACTAGCAGGACACCTGGGCCAAGACAAGACGTTTGCGCGTCTAGTCCCACATTTTTACTGGCCCAGGATGCGCGTCACTTCTGACACTTTTTGCAAGACTTGCACCACTTGCCAAGCGAGCGGTAAGACAGGGACTAAAGTGAAGGTCCCTCTAGAACCTCTCCCAGTTGTCGATACCCCTTTTGAGCGGGTAGGGATTGACATTGTCGGGCCATTGGACCCGCCGACTTCTGCAGGACATAGGTTCATTTTGGTGCTGGTAGACCACGCCACCCGGTACCCAGAGGCAATCCCTCTGAGGACCATCACTGCACCGGTGGTGGCGCGGGCCCTGATGGGGATTTTTACCCGAGTGGGATTCCCCAAGGTCGTGGTGTCAGATAGGGGCACGAATTTCCTGTCGGCCTACATGCAGGCCATGTGGAAGGAGTGTGGAGTGACCTACCGGTTCTCCACTCCTTACCACCCCCAGACGAACGGACTCGTGGAGCGCTTTAACAAAACCTTGAAGGGGATGATCAGGAGCCTACCCGAGGACTTGAGAAGAAAGTGGGACGTCCTCTTACCCTGTCTGCTCTTCTCCTACCGAGAGGTGCCGCAGAAGGGGTCGGTTTCAGCCCCTTTGAGCTGCTCTATGGCCACCCCGTTCGGGGGCCCCTCAGTCTTGTCAAGGAGGGGTGGGAGAAGTCTTCCTCGAAGCTTCCCCGTGATGTGGTCAGCTATATGCTGGCATTCCGCAGCCAAGTGGCCAAGCTGTGGAAGGAGGCCTCGGAAAATCTAGAGGCAAGTCAAGCCGTCATGAAGAAATGGTATGACCGGAACGCGCGGACGGTAGAGTTAGACGCTGGACAGAAGGTGTGGGTCATGGAGCCAGGAGAGCTTAGCGCCCTCCAGGACCGGTGGACTGGGCCGTTTGAGATCTTGGAAAGGAGAGGCCAGACCACATATGTCGTTGATGTGAAGACCCCACGTCAACCCCACAGGGTGTTCCACGTCAACCGCCTGAAGCCCCACCAGGAGCGTTCAGAACTCACTCTCCTTATGATAACAGATGGAAGTGAGGAGGAGGAGAGTGAGCCTCTTCCAGACCTTCTGGCGGCCCATGAGAAGGATGGTTCGGTAGAGGGAGTGGTCCTCGCCCCATCCTTGACCCCAGAGCAACAGAGGGACTGGCGCCAGGTCTTGGGGCAGTACGCCTCGTTGTTCTCCCTCACGCCTGGAATCACGCACATGTGTACCCATGATGTGGACACAGGGGACAGTCCGCCAGTAAAAACCAAGTCTTACCGGCTGTCCGATAAAGTCAAGGCTAGTATCCAGGGTGAGGTTACCAAGATGCTAGAACTGGGAGTGATTGAGCCTTCCAGTAGCCCTTGGGCTAGTCCGGTGGTGTTGGTGCCGAAGCGGCCCCACCGGGCACCACACCAGAACTTCGGTTCTGTGTGGATTACCGTGGACTCAACTCAGTCACTAAGACCGACGCTCACCCGATCCCTCGGGCGGATGAGCTCATTGACCGGCTGGGAGCAGCCCGGTATTTGAGTACCATTGATTTGACGTCAGGCTATTGGCAGTTAGCCATGGCGGAAGGAGCAAGGGAGAAGACTGCATTCTCCACCCCCGAGGGCCACTTTCAATTTCGGGTGATGCCCTTCGGGTTGAAAAACGCTCCAGCCACTTTCCAGCGGTTGGTGAACCAGGTGCTGTCTGGCCTAGAGGCCTTCTCTGCTGCCTACCTGGATGACATAGCTGTCTTCAGTAGCAGCTGGGAGGACCATCTGGAGCATCTCCAGGAGGTGCTGCAGGCTTTGCAACGGGCTGGTTTAACCATCAAGGCCAGCAAGTGCCAGATTGGACAGGGATCTGTCGTGTACCTGGGACATCTGGTGGGCGGAGGTAAGGTGCAACCCCTCCAAGCCAAGATTGAAACCATCTTGGCCTGGGAGCCCCCCCAAGACCCAAACCGAGGTCCGAGCTTTTCTCGGCCTCACGGGATAATACCGCCGGTTCGTCAAGGGATATGGAACCATCGTGGGGCCATTGACGGAATTGACTTCAAAGAAGCAGCCACGCAGAGTCATCTGGACGGCTGCCTGCCAGGAAGCCTTTGAAACCCTCAAACGTGCAATGTGCACCGCACCGGTGCTCAGGACTCCAGACTTTGGACGGGAATTTATCGTACAGAGACGCTTCTGAGCATGGCATAGGAGCTGTGCTCTCGCAGCTGAATGACGATGGCCAAGACCAGCCAGTGGCCTTCATTTCCCGAAGACTACTCCCCCGGGAACAGCGGTGGAGTACCATGGAACGAGAAGCCTTTGCTGTGGTTTGGGCTGTCAAGAAGTTGAGGCCATACCTTTTGGTTGTCACTTCCTGATCCAGACCGACCACAGACCCCTTCGCTGGCTCATGCAGATGAGAGGCGAAAACCCCAAATTGTTGAGGTGGTCCATTTCCCTCCAGGGGATGGACTTTCGGGTGGAACATCGACCCGGTGTAGACCACGCCAACGCTGACGGTCTCTCCCGGTTTTTCCGCCTTAGCGAAGAGAACTCCCTAGAGGTTGGGAAGCTCTCCCCTCTTTCGGCTGGGGGGACGCGTGTTAGACCTGTCAGCCCTAGGGTGGTCTTTCCCTATTTTTTTTCCCTTTTTCGCCTCCTTTTTGCCACCATATTTTTACTGGACCTTGGTCTCTGGGCACCTTGCCACTGCTAGCCAGTGCTGAGGTGCAGGTGCTCTCTCTCACTCAAGATGGCTGCCACCGGCCCCTGCTACTGCAGAGGGGCCTGACACGCATACACACTAGTAGCCAGGGTCAGGCTGGGGTAGAGGGATACAGTATCCATTCCATCCCCGCCTCTGGGCGACATAGCCAGGCATGTAGAAGGTTCCAGAACCTTCCGGGCTGTGGAGGAGTTATGTTTTGCCGCCCTTGGGAGAGTCACCTAACCTAGGAGTATAAAAGGCTTGGAGGGAAAACTTTCTAGTCAGTTGCTGATGAGGCACCACTGAACCTGGGAGAACCTCCGCCGGAGTATAGGCTTTAGGGCCTAGGGGGGAGACCTACACTACTGCTGCTGACAGGGCTGAGGCCCTGCTGTAGTAAGATAGCTGAGGAACGCCCACCACCCACTGACCTTGCCCAGTGTGAGGGGACCCAGGGAACCACCTTCAGCGTGCGGGGAGGAACACCAAGCACTCCCAGACCACCAACTCATCCCCCTCATAAGAAGGAACTTCTGACAGGAAACTTTGACAAGGAACTTATAACAAGGAACTTCTGACAAGAAACTTACAACCAGAAGCACCTAAGAAGCAACCAAGCTGAAGCAATCGCAAGACCCCTTAACTTGAGGAGGCCTGACCGTCCAGCAAGGCCTAAAGCCTAAAACTGCCCGACTGGGGATCACCAGGTAAAGCGCCGTGCCCTGAAGCGCTAAACCTTCACCCCCCTATTCATTTTTGCCTGTTGCTGGGCTGCCCCCAAGTACTTTGCCAGTCAGCCCTGCCCACAGGCTGCTGGTGCACCCTGCGTTCTGTTGCCCCTCAGGTCACTGACCTTATGAAGGAGATCACCGCCGCGGCCGCCGCCCGAGAAGAGGCACCGTGTGGTGAGGTGCGCCGTCGCGCCCTCACCGGGGGAAGCGCTGAGGTGAGGGAAGCCCCTCAGGTGTGTGTGGTGAGGAGCGCCGTCCGCGCCCTCACCGAAGCCTCCAGAGACTGGGCCCTGGGCCCTCATCGCCGCCGTCGCGGCCAAAGAATTGCCCCCGCCGCCGAAGCGGCCAAAGAATTGCCCCCGCCGCGGCCGAAGAATCGCCTCACCGGCGCCGTCGCGGCCAAAGAATTGCCGCCGTCGCGGCCCAAGAAATCGCCAGCGCGATCTACAGCGAGGCCTCCAGGCCGCGCAGACGCCGCTGCCGAGCAACTAGGGGTCGCCCGGCGTGACCCAGGAAGGCCGCGCACCGATTGGGCGCCGGCCCCCAGTCACGCCCCCAGCGCCGAAGGAAGCCCGGGAAGAGCCCCGGCAGTGCAGAGGGAGACGGGGAGCCGGCCGGAGAGGACTGCCGGCTCCCGCTCCCTTCCCCGGCAACCCTGAGCCCCCAACTTCTCTTACCTTGATCCCGGGGGCCGGAGGAGGGTGATCCCCGGCCCCCGCAACGCGCCGTGAGCCAGTCCCGGAAGCCCGCAACGTGCCGCACAGTCACTCCCTGATCCCGGGGGCCGGAGGAAGGCAATGCCGGCCCCCGCAACGACCCGCAATACCGGCCAGAAGGCCGAGGCACCCCCGACCGGGCCCCGCCCTACAGAACACGGGCCGGCCCGGAAGATCGCCAGTCGCCCTGAAGCGCGACCAACACCGCAGGTGAGCCCTGGAGGCCCCTAGGGCCCATAAGACGCCACTGGGGGCCGGGGGCCACTATTAACCTTTGAGATTTTAGTCCTACGAGGCGAGGCCCCAGAGAGGAGTGGGCCTGGCCTGAGTTAACCCCTGAGGGACATAGAAGCCCCAGAATACAGGACATGTTGAGGGATTCCCCACATAGTTCATTCAGGTAATGATGATGCCCACAGTATTTAATAATTTATGCCGATGCCTATTATAATTACTGCCTAGGCCATGGTTTTAACTGTTAAGTCTTTACCACAAGGGGAAAGTGTTTAATTGAGTTGAGCTGAAGTGTACACCGCCAAGAGTTGAAGTATTTTATGTTACAGGTGTACTGGAGTTGCGACGCCCACTGTACTGAATGTGGGTGCGCCTAGATTAATGTAGGCCTATTTAAATGTAACGTGAAAAGCCTTCTTTTAAATAATTGAATATGCTAAAGTGAACTGTATGTTTAGGCCTTTGTTTTATTAACGTACCTTGAGATCATTATTAAGTGCTACGTGTAGGAGATAATTCCTGCGGCCTCTTAGTGGCCTACAATGTTGATGAGCTATGCAGCTTTATTTAAAATGTGCACCAGTTGAGTAATATAATGAATTTGAATGTAGATCTGAATTAACCTGCCTTATCTGATGCCAACTTGATTTATTTATAAAAGATCTTGATTTTAAATACAAAAGCCTGGTGTGGTGTCATGTTATTGCGTTCGCATTTGTGAGTCAAAGTGAGAGTGTGCTGCACAACTGCCTTACACATTGCCTTCGCGTGCCTTTCCCGCTTCACGCCATGCTACCGTGTCGGACTCGGTAACCCCGGTTCCAACAGTCGTCCACCTGGAAATCTTTCATGTGGCCATGGTAGAATGACAATGCTCTTTTTGGGTCGAGGCAGAGGAGTCGCTCCCCTTCTTTAGAGGGATGCGGAGGAGCGTAGAAAGTGGGCAAGGTAACAGATTGTCCCACATGTAATGGTGTTACCACTTTCGGGAGCAAAGAGGCCCTAGTGCGAAGCACCAACTTGTCAGAGAATATCATCAAAAGGGGAGGGTTGGACGATAAAGTCTGCAGCTTGCTCACCCACCTGGCAGATGTAATTGCCTGTAAGAAGGCTGTTTTTATTGTGAGTAGCCGGAGGGGGCAATTATGCAGGGGCTCGAAAGGAGCGCACATTAGGAAACCAAACTAAGGTCCCACTGAAGCATAATGAACGGGGCAGGAGGGAACATATGTACAAGGCCTTTCAGGAATCTATGTACAATGGGTGATTTAAATAAGGAGGGTTGGTTTGGCAGCCTCAGGAAGGCAGACAAAGCCGAAAGATACTCTTTCAGGGTACCAAGAGCAGAGCCCGGTTGGGCAAGGGTCAACATAAAAAGCAAAACATCAGAAAGGGAAGCAGAAAGGGGGTCAACAGAATTTTTCTGTACATTGCATTAAAAATGTCTTCAATTGGCAGACGTATACCGGTTTGGTGGAGGGACGCCTGGCTGCAGAATAACATTACAGACTTCGGGAGCAAGGTTGAAAGCTATCAATTGCCGCCGCTCAATCTCCACGCAAGAAGGTGTAGAGTTGACAGGTTCGGGTGGAGGACCCTCTCCTGCTGCAACAGAAGATCCTCCGGAAGGGGCAGCCTGATCGGAGGATCAATGCTCATTTACAGATGCTTGGGATACCAGACACTGTGCCCAATCCGGAGCCACAAGGATGACTTTTGCCCAGTCATTCCTGATCTTCGTGAGAACCCTGGGCAGGAGTGGTATGGGCGGAAAGGCGTACAGGAGGCCTGAGCTCCCCTCGAGACGTATAGCGTCTCTGAGCGAGAGCCGCCTTGGAAACTCCAGCATGCAGAACTGCTGACACTGCGGAGGCAAACAGATCTAACCAAGGCTCTCCCCACTGCTGAAAGAGACCTTGCGCCACCTCAGAATGGAAACGCTATTCCTGATCCGCTAGGCATCAAATGCTGAATTCGTCCGCCCTGGCGTTCAGAGAACCTGCCAGGTGTTGAACCACCAGGGATATGCCCTCCTGTTCGACCCATGTCCAGAGACGCAGGGCCTCTTGACAAAGGGTCCACGACCCCACCCCGCCCTGTTTGTTGCAGTACCACATGATGGTAGTGTTGTCCGTGAACACCTGCACTAGCCTTCCCTTGATGGAGGGTAGAAAGGCTTTCAATGCCAAATGGATCGCACAGAGCTCCAGCAAGTAAGTTGATGTGGAGTCCGGATTCCGCCGGAGACCAGAGCCCTCTGATCCCCAACTCTCCCAGATGGCCATCCCATCCCAGGAATGACACATCTGTCACAACTGTGTGATCTGGTTGGGGATTGGCTGACCCAATTGTGGTTGGTCAGCCACCACTGCAGGTCCTGCGCAGTACCCGCTGAGATCTGGACCATGTCGGAGAGATCCCCCTGATGCTGCGTCCACTGGAACATCAGGTCCCACTGCAGAGCCCACATATGCCATCGGGCATGTGTCACATGCAGGAGGCCATGAGGCCAAGCATCCTCAGAGTCATTCTCACTGAAATTCAGGATTGAGGCTGAAACATCAGTATCATAGCCTGAATATCCTGGACTCGCCTCACAGGAGGATAGGCCCGAAACCGCACTGTGTCCAGAACAGCTCCGATGAAAGAGAGCGTCTGAGAGGGAGTCAGGTGTGACTTTGGCACGTTTATAGTGAATCCCAGCGAATGCAGGAGACTCGCCGTAGTCTGGAGTTGGGAGACGACAGCCTGGGGCGAGACCGCCTTCAACATCCAGTTGCCGAGATAGGGGAAGACTGGCGCCCTAGCTCAATGCAGATGAGCCACAAGCCCCGCCATCACCTTGGTGAACACCCAAGGGGTGCTGGTAAGGCCGAAGGGGAGCACTGTGAACTGAAAGTGCTCGTGACCTACCGTAAACCGCAGGTAGCGCTGATGACCCGGCAGGACGGGAATGTGGAAATAGGCATCCTGCAAGTCCAATGCTAGTCTCCAGGGTCTAGGGCAGACAAGACCTGAGCCAGAGAGAGCATCTTGAACTTTTCCTTTTTCAGGAAGTAATTGAGTGCCCGCAGATCTAAGATAGGGCGCAGGCTCTTTTCCTTCTTTGGGACCAGAAGTAGCAGGAATAATAACCACGGCCTACTTCTGGCACCAGAACCCTCTCTATGGCTCCCTTGGCCAAGAGAGTCACGACTTCCTCCTGAAGGAAAGTCAGGTGATCCTCTGTCAGCTGGTCGTATGTTGGATGACTGGAGGGAGAAGTAGTCTTGAACGGGAGGGAGTAACCCCTTTGGACTATCTGAAGAACCCACCTGTCCGACGTGATGTTTTGCCAGTGGTGAAGGAGATAGCGGATCTAGGATTCAACTGGCCACCCATGATCTTGAAGGGCCAGACTAGGAGGGTTAGGCGGGGGGGGGGAGGGGTGGACTGACCCGACCTCTGGCCGCCTGACCCACAGGGTCAAAACAAGCTGCGGCCACACAGAGGTTGTTGAACTTGCACGGCTTTGTGGCTGGGGTATGGCTGGCACGACTGAAACCCCTTCCGTAGCCACAAAAGGGACGAAAAGCAGACGGGACGAATGGCCCCTGAGAGGACCAAGGACTTGGCTGTAGCCAGTGAGTCCTTAAAGCGCTCCATTGCCATGTCTGCTTTGTCTCCGAAGAGACGAGTGCCATCAAAGGGCATGACCATAAGGGTAGCCTGGACATACCCAGAAAAGTCAGACGTTCTCAGCCAGGCGTGTCATCCAACAGCCACCGTCGATGACATCGATCTGCCCAGCAAGTTGGTCGTGTCAAGTCCACAACGAAAGGTGAACTTTGCCGCATCTCTTCCATCTGATACTGCTTGGGAGAAGATGTCTCTGGCCTCCTCTGGGACCTGTGGTAGCACTTGCGCAACCATTTCCCACAGGGAGTGGGAGTAATGGCCCAATAGGCATGCGGTGTTCACCGACTACAATGCAAGACTGGCGGAAGACAAAATGTTCTTTCCCCAACTATCCAGTTTCTTGGATTCCCTGTCCGGGGGTGCGGAAGAGAACGCACCTTGAGAGGAAGAGGCTTGGACCACCAAGCTCTCCGAGGTAGGGTGGTTGGTGAGGAAATTTGGGTCGCCCAGTGCAGGGCCATGGCGGCGGGTGATTGTCCTATTCACAGGAGCCCCAGCGCTGGGTTTGGACCAGGTTCCCAGAAGGACATCAGTCAAAGCCTCATTGAATGGCAGGAGGGCTTTCCAAGGAGGAGACACCCGGGTGCAGGACCTCTGTCAAGATGTTCGACTTAACTTCCACCGAAGGGAGCTGAAGGTTCAGGACCTCAGCTCTCCTTCTGACCACCATAGCATATGATGCTCCCTCCTCCGTTGTCTCGAGAGGGGGAGAAAGCAGGACTGAATCTGGAGAGGTATCCAGTCCACTAGCCCCACCCAGTTCCTCATACCAGCCCAGTTTGTGTTCAGGCAGGTCTTGTAAAGCGTCCAGCGACCCCTCTCAATCTTCCTCCATTCCTAGCCCTTCAAAATAAGGCTGAGGAGCCGAACTACTCAAGGGTGCTGTTGGTGCCGAAATCAGCGTCGGTAGGCGCTGGATCAGGCTCTAGGTCGTCAGGGATAAGAATAAGAATGGTGCCGGCAGGGGGCGCCGGTGGTGTCAAGAGTCTTGGCGATGGGGCCGGCGCAGGGGAAGGTCGCAGAGGTACAGCCGGCGAAGGGCCGGACCCACCACCAGATCCAATGGGAGGCATTGGCACCGAAGTCGCGGGACCCGATGGAGCCCCCTCTGAGCCTCCGGGGCCTGAAGGCATGCCAGAAGGGTCAGGCCGCCCAAATACGTGTCACATGGCATCAAAGAACTCTTTGAGCTGGGCGGGGGTTGCTCCAGCTCCCGGGAAGGCTAGGAAACACGGAGCCGACCCAGGCACAGGATCCCCAGAATGAGGTCTAGAGCGCCGAGGCTCCTCCACCATGTCGGCCAACAGACGGGGAGAAGTCGAAGCACTCTTTGACTTCTTGTGTTGCTTATGCCTTTTACCTAACCGACCCCATCACTTCGAGTAGGAGGATGAGGACTTAAGACTCCTGAAGAGGAGCCTGGACCTTTCTCTCGACCGGGACCAAGAACGAGAGCTCCGGGGCAATGACGCGGTACCGAGTGCCGGGCGCCAAGCAGCTTTAGGGTCCGCTCCCTCAAACTTTTTGGAGCCATGGCACAGCAATCGGAGCATGACTGAGTCGTGGTCACGTTCCAGCCACCAAAGTCAAATCAAGTGTAGATCCATCACTGACATGGTACGATGGCAGGCGCTGCAAGGTTTGAATCCAGAAGTCTTCTTTGACATGTTGGAAAAACCTACACCAAAAAAAAAAAAAAAAAATCGACAAAATGACAAAAAAAAACCTGTCAAAAAGTGACAGAGGGTATCTCTCTTCACTGATCTGCACTGGTTGGCGCAGAAAGAGAAGAACTGACGTCAGCTTGCCGAGGTGGCGCCTATATAGGTGACGCAGATGTCACAACAGCGGAGACAACGCCGCCGACGTTACGCGGAGCCGACCGACGCCACCTATCGATGCGCAAGGGTATTGCTCTATGAAAAATCTTCCGGATCCAGTCTGACGCCTGGGAAATTCTAATGTAAGGAATCTGCGGCTAGATGTCTATATCAGATGCACTTAGTAAGTGCTATACGGGGAGTCCTGTAGTTCCACAGGAAGCTCCTGAGAAAAGTGTGAAGATGGGAGAAAAAGAATTTAGGTAGGGCATAAGAGTTGTTCTGTAGTTGATATAAAAGGTGGGGGACAGGCACCATCTTAAAGATGGTGGTCCACCCCAGGAGGGACAGAAGGAGGGAGGCACACGTTTTAACTTCTGCCTGCAGTCTGTCCAACAGTGGCTGGGTATTCTTCGCCCAGGCCAACACGGAGTCAGGTATGACCAACACACCTAAATATTTTAATCCCTGGGCAGCCACCAGTATATCAGCCACCCAGCGTAAATCTGGTGATGGGGTACTGATTGGAAAAATAGACTAGGATGAGCTGAGGACAAGGCCAGACGTCTCTGCAAATATATACAGCATTTGCAGTATTCATGGGCCAGAAGTCTCAGGATGTGTAAAAAATATTGCTGCATCGTTCACGTAAAGGGCGATGCGGTACGACAATACCAGGTTCCAATTGAACCCCAAGACCTGCGCAACAATGCATAGCCACTCCGCAAGAGGCTCTATTGCTATCACAAATAACAGAGACGATAGAGGGCATCCCTGCTGTGTACCCTGCCTGAAAGGGAACGGGCCAGACACCGCCTTGCCCACCCGCACATGCACTGTCAAGACAGTGTAAAGAAGGCGGACATAGGCGATCAATCTGGAACAAGAGTTAAGCTGTTGCAGGAGGGGAAAGCACGTAAGTCCAGCTAACGGAATCAACCGCCCTTTCCATGTCTGCCAAAAGTATGGCTGCAAGGCAGTTGAGCTAGGCCGCCAGGGCTAAATAATTGTGAACCCTGTGAATGTTGTGTCGGGTGGCCCACTGGGGCATGAACCCCGCGTGATCAGGGTGCACCAAGGAAGGAATGATCCCAATCAAGCAATCCACCAGGGCCTTGGCCGAGATCTTTACCTCCACACTAACCAGGGAAATGGGCCTATAAGAGGTGCACTGGTCTGGGGGCTTCCCGGCCTTTGGAATCACCACTATTTCGGCCCGGCAGAAGGTAGCCTGCAACAGTCAACCGCTTCCTTAATCACCCCCTCAAAGTCCTTGGTCAGCTTGTGAAGGTTTTATAAAACTCACTGGGGAAACCCGTGGGCCCCAACGTTTTACCGGATCGGAGAAGAACCAGGGCCGTCATAAGCTCCTCACTGTTATGTTATAAAATTCTTGAAAAGCGCATGTTCACCGATTGGTTTCATGTCGCTGTTCTAGGAAGTGCCGAACCCTGTAGGAAATTATTTGTATGCTTGTCTAAACAGCCATGTCTTAAGGGATTTTCTGAAGCTCAGTAGGTCAGTACAGGATCTAATTTCAAGGGGAAGGGAATTCCAAAATCTAGGTGCCAGAATTGCGAACCTACAGCCACCCTGCTGCTTCAGCTTGAAGGAGGGAGTTGCCAGGAGGTGAAGGTGAGCTGAACGTAGGTTGCACGAGGGAGTATACCTTTGAATAAGGCTGTCAATGAATTTGGGGCTCCGACCATGCAGGGATTTAAAGATCAGGCAGCCTACCTTAAAGGTGCAGCGATGGGGAATGGGGAGCCAATGCAGCTTCCTCATGAGCGGAGTGACATGTTGCCACCTAGGTTTCTGATAAATCAGTCTAGCCGCTTGATTCTGCACCAGTTGTAGTCGTTTGGTTAGGTATAGTGGAATTCCAAAGTATATGGAATTGGCATAGTCTATGTGAGACATGACCATAGCTATAACAACCTGTATCAACGCTTCCTGTGTGAGGAGTCTGCTGATCTTTCTAATCTTCCTTAGCTGGAAGAAACAGGTTGAGATCACTGAGCCAATTTGGGTCTTTATTGTTAGGTCGTTATTTATTGTTACCTCAAGACTTTTTGCGGAGGGGGATGGGGTAGGGGAGGATCCCAGTTCCATTGGCCAGAAGTGCGGGCCCCAGAGGTTATGGCTGCCCCCCGTAAGGACCAATTCGGTCTTGCCTGGGTAAAGCTTTAGATGATTGCTGTCCATCCAGTGGTGGATGTACAGCATGGTAGTCTGGAATTCGAGGGCTGATTCAGACGAGTTGTCAATAGTAAACATTAGTTGCAGGTCATCTGCGTAATTGAAAGTGTTGACTTTCCTCTCTTTGAGGGACCGGATCAAAGGGAGAAGGTAGAGATTAAACAGATGAGGGGATCGTGAAGAGCCCTGCGGGACCCCACAGGTAGTCCTTAACTTTGGTGCCGTGAACTGGGCTATGAGGACCGACTGGGAGCGGCCCTCTAGGAAAGAACTAATCCAACTAAGGGCTGAGCCCTGGATGCCCGCAACTCTGACACGGTCCACCAAGATACCATGGTCGACCGTGTCAAAAGCCGCAGAGAGATCCAACAGCACCAGGGCCTGAGGGGAACCACTGTCGGTCTTCTCCCGCAGGGAGTCTAGTACCGCCAATATCACAGCCTCTGTTGAGTGGGCAGGGCGGAACCCTGCTTGATGTGGGTCGAGATAATCGGATTGTTCAATGAAGATGTAGATTCACTTAGCCACATGAGCTTCCAGTACCTTAGCCAGGTAGGGGAGCAAGGAGATCGGACGATAGTTCGACAAGATCTGGGGATCAGCCCCTGATTTCTTTAAGAGGGGAACAACAATTGCCTCTTTAAAGGCCCTGGGGACACGGCCCTGAGATAGAGACTCATTCAAAAGGGAGAGGGCTGGCCCGGGGAGACTAGTGAAGGCTTCCTTTAGAATGTGAGGCGGACAGCAGTCCGTAGGTGATCCAGATTTTACCTTAGACATCAAGTCCAGAAATGCCTGTATACTTATAGCCGGAAATCGTTCGAGAGAGCAAAGATTTCCTGGCGTTGAGGGGGATATCTCAAGGAAGGGGCATGTAGGGATGCTAGCTTTAATAGTGGAGATCTTTTCAATGAAGAAGGTATTCAGGGAATTGCATAATGCCTGAGAGGGAGTGGGTTTTATTGTAACTCTGTCCGGGTTGGACAGTTGATTAACAATTGAGAAGATTTCCTTAGATTTATTATTAGAGGTCAGAATTCTGGAAGACAAGTGAGCGGCTTTAGCGGTCAAAATAGCTTTTTTGTAATCTCTCCTAGCAGCTAAATATGTTCGTTTTCCTTCTGATGAGTAACTTTGTCTCCACTTCCTTTCCGATTGGCGAAGGGCTTGTTTTTGAGCTTTTAGGTCAGTGGAGAACCATCTCTGAGCATCATGACGACGGGCTAGATTTATTTTCTTGAGTGGGGCGTGCTTATTACTGGCTGCTAATAGCCAGGCTGAGATAGTTTTCTCGCTGAGATTGATAGCGGATTCATTAGATGGGGCTGTGTTGGCCAGTGTGTCGTGAAAAAGATTTTTATCAATAGGACTCCATTTCCTAGCCATCCCACCTTCACTAGTAGGGGTTTTGGCTGTGGTAACATTATTGATGGTGAACTTTATTAAATAGTGGTCCAACAATATACATGGAGAGATCGAGAGAGCAGACACAAGATTGATAGTCCATACTTGGTCAAGTATGTGCCCTTTGATGTGTGTAGCAGAGGATACCTGCTGAACAAAGTTTAATCCAGTGAGTAAATCGGTTAGCTCAGTGGAATGTGCCCACCCAGTGTGTCATTTGCCCAGTAATTAAAGTCACCAATCAGCAGGATTTTGGCATAGTTAGTTACCAGTTGGGCTACTTGTTCACCCAAAGATTGGGGAAAGAGAGGCATGCTCTGAGGGGGCCTGTAAAGTAGTACACAAATTAGGGGGGCCGAGTCTGACTCCAGTTTGATTACGGCATTATCTACTGAAATGAGGCCTAGTGGGGTGAGTGCTGTAAATTTAA
Source organism: Calotriton arnoldi (assembly GCA_963921515.1). NCBI lineage: Eukaryota > Metazoa > Chordata > Amphibia > Caudata > Salamandridae > Calotriton > Calotriton arnoldi. The sequence continues at coordinate 2,636,117 of CAWUFW010000337.1, forward strand.
GGTCCTGGCGTATAATGGCGGCCACTCCTCCGGCTACTTTGCCCGGCGGGCGGTTGGTTTGGAGGATGTAGTAGGCATTGGGCAACACGGCCAGAATATCAGGGGTAGATTTCTGTGAGAGCCAGGTTTCGGTTAATAAGAGGATGTCTGGTTGCTCTGATACAAGTAAAAGGAATATATCAAGCTTGTGTTTTACTAAAGAGCGCGTGTTTAGGTAGAAGATGGATAGCACAGAACGCCTGTGTCTATCCTGTATCTGTGTATGTCCAGGGTTGTGCGTGGAGTGGGCAAATTCAGGGAATGACACCCTAGGTAACATGATCTCATTTTGGATCAGACTAAGGCCAATGGAGGGATTGAGTGGATACTTGACCGTGTGTAGCTGTCTTAGTTCCAGTGAAGAGTATACTATAAATTGGGCATAATGACTGGCCCCTGGCCCCGGACGGGCGCCGCCGGCGCGCCCGCTGCGCGCGTCCGCTGTGCTCCAGCGCTGCGACCGGCAAAAATGGCCGGTTGCAGCCTAGGCTCCTCCCCTCGCCCTCAGAGATTGGTCGCCCCTGATGGGCAGAACCAGGAAGTAACTGGGGAGCCCAAGACGCCGCCAGCACGAGACGACTTTCAGGTAAAACTGTGGCATTTTAAGATTTAAAATACATCAAATTCATACAATTTATAAAATACTAAAACCAGGTGCAAGTAAAAACAAACTGGTCCACAGGATAGCGGCACAGTCCTAAAGTGCCCGCTCCCGCGCTGCGACCGGCATAAATGGCCGGTTGCAGCCTAGGCCCTCGCCCTCAGTGATTGGTCGCCCCTGATGGGCGGAACCAGGAAGTAACTGGTGAGCCTAAGACGCCGCCAGCACGAGCCGACTTTCAGGTAAAACTGTGGTATTTTAAGATTTAAAATACATCCAATTCATACAATTTATAAAATACTAAAACCAGGTGCAAGTAAAAACAAACTGGTCCACAGGGTAGCGGCACTGGTCCGCTCTCCCTCCTGAGATTGTCTCTCAGCTTTTGTGAGTGCCTGAAGGAGTAGGTCAGCAACAAATTGGGAGTTCAGCGGTTCTGGCAGTGCATCACCGCATTCGTAAAGTGCCATGTAGTGTTGCACCTCCCCGATAATTTTATTCCCAAGCCAATCACAAATATATGAGACTGGGCCACAGTATGTGACAGTCGAACAGAGGTAGTGCAGGAGTTTCCTCGCCTGGTCTCCCCATTGGTAAAGGCTCAATTGCACTGCGAGCCTCACTGATTTAGCGTCATCCATCAGGATGCCGTGTAGCCGCTCCCGCACCAGGTCTTTGTCTACGCCTGACGGACGCGGCGAGGCCTGGCCGCGTACTGCCACTCTAGTTAACAGATCTGTACCTCAAGCTCCCGTACTTCTTGAAGTTTCCTGCGTTTCTTGACAGTCCAATAACTAGTAATCTCTCCCCTAAGGGTCGCCAGCATCGCTTTCCAGAGGATGGTCGGGGAGGACACCGTACCTCTGTTGCCTTCGAGATAGCATCCCAGGGAGTCCCCAACATGTGAGATGAGCTCGATGTTTCGAAGAGACCATGCTGAGAGGCGCCAGCGCAAGGGGTCAGGGGTCAACCAGATCGCAGTGTTAGTAATTGAACAAGTGTGGTGTGCTAATCCGATGGGTTGGAATAATATGCAGAGGAGATATCAGCTGGAACCTATTTTCTAGCATCCCTGCCATCACTCTTTGTGTGTTTGATGCAACACACTAAATGGCCAAGGAAGGCCTAGACGTGGGTCCCTTGCTTGATGACACAACCACACCTCGCTACCAACACCTGACAAGACTGGACCCGGTCTGGATTTGGCTTGTGGTCCCACCAGCAGGGGGCTTTGACTGGCGGTTTGGGAAGGATTGTTTCCATGAGGCGGAGGGTGGGTACTGATTTGCATAAGGCTGTCCTCTGTCTAGATTGACAGAGTTGGCGAAGATTGAAGGGTTCCAATCAGCTGTGACCCATCATAATGTGCTGAGGGGCCACTCCCCCTCACCTTTTGGCCACTATGAAGGATGTCTGTCAGGCTGAGCAAAGGTCCACCTGACAGACACTCTTTATTTTCAAGTCAGGCAGCCAGGAACTAGACATGCGCTAAATGCTCATGCTCCTAGCTGCCTGCGCTGCACTTTGCCAGGCTGAAGAAGTCACAGCTCCTGTGGGTGTGACATCTTCAGCTTGGCAAAGCACCTTGAGGCTTCGATGAGGGGGTAGCATCACTGATTGCCTCGGACTTGGACACTTCAGTTCTAAGCACTGAAGTGCCCAGGGCCAAGTGTCAATCACTGACACAGTCACAGAGTGGGGTTGGGTCAGCAGTCTCACTTACCTCATCCCTTTCTGGGACGAGCGAAGTACTGCTGCCTTTCCATAAAATCATACTTGCCTATGCAGTTCTGCCTAGGAGATCCGTGGAGGGTTGGGACTGCTGATTTCCCTCACTGGCTGACCTAAGGTCGGCCAATGAGGGAAGGCAGCAGTCCCAACCCTCCAGGGAGATCAGTCAAAGAGGGAAGGCAACAGTCCCAACCCTCCAGAGATCTCCAAGGCAGAACTGTGCAGGTAAGTATGATTTTATTTTTTATTTTTGGTGCGTGCGTGCATGACTATTTGGGAGTGAGTGTTGTGAATGAATGTGTGTGTGTGTGTGTGTGTGCATGCATGTGTGAGGTAGTGTGTGCACTCCTCCCGGTAAAAGTACAGGCTGCCACTGGTTGCAATTACACCCAGAGCTATTGCCAACGGTTAAAGTATTTCCAAGCAGTCCTCCCGTCACTTTTGTGCGTTTGAAATCTTTTTAAGGTTACGGGAGCAATGCCTGAGCCTAGAATGGAGCAAAGATTTGCCCCGGATCACACATTGTGAAAGAATGACCTGCACATAAAGGAATCCCTGGTCTGCGGTGCACGCTCCGTGAACACGTCCCGAGTGCGCGCGGCCTGGGCCCCTCTGCTTCTCGCTGACCCTCCTATGACCACAAGGGAAGTATTCATTATGTTTGTATATGTGGAAAGACATCTCTTTAAGAGGTGAGCATTCCGGGCATGTGGCTGGCACATGTTAAATCTCAGGTGTTTACGCACAGCGCGGCCGGGCCCAGTGTTTGTTTTCGGAGGCCATCTCCCAGGCGGTGGTGCGGGGACCACCGTGCGAGGTGCCCCCCTGGCAGCCCTCCCTCCCGGCCCGTGCCAGCTGGGCGTGCCAGCAGACGCAGGTGACAGTCCGCGTGATGAAAGGGAGTTTGGAGAAGAAGTGACTGGTTTAGTCTGGGCTGCACCATAATATAAACCTGCAGGGGGCGGCGGGGCAGCAGGCCCAGACCTAGCATCCCTCACCCCCTCCGCCCGGCGGGCACACGAGCGAGCGCGGCTCCCGAGGGGCCCTATTGGGGACTCGCACTTTTATATTCTCGAGTATTTAATTATTAAAGCAAATAAGAATGCCGGCAAACACTCGAAAACACAAATTACACAAGACAGTGAGCGAACTTGAAGATCATGAGGCCGTACGACACGAGACACGAGGCTCTGGCTCTCAGGTTTATTCTCTCCGGGCTCAAACCCCAACAGAGGGTCCACAGAGCGCTTCGTCGTTCACCTCTCCTCTCAAGGCGCTTGGTGCCGAGGCGGGGGCTCCTCTTCTCGGGAATCATTCCACGGCCCTACAAGCACTCCAGCTACCAGCCTCTAAAAAGAACCAGCCCAGAAGCTTGGCGGCACCGGCGTCAGGCCTGTAAAGTAATTAAAGACTAAATAAGTAGCAATTACACTAACCCGGGAAGATATGAACGGAGGTTAAAGCCTGGAGAGAATGACAGGGCAATGGAGGGATGGACCGACACTGCACTGGAGGGATGGACCGACACTGCACTGGAGGGATGGACCGACACTGCACTGGCAGCTTTGCTGCTAAAGAACTCTATAGGTGCTGTTGTAGCTGGACACAGTGCTCAAAAGTCAATATATATAATGCTTTCCACTCATGTCATCCAAGTCAAAGGCAACACTGACGTTCCTCTGATATAGCTCCAATGTCACGTGATGCTATTATCAGACCAAGGGTCGGGTGATGTCATTTACAGTGAAGTCATCATTATGCTAATGGATAGTTTTGAAACCTGAAAAATCTTACATTTTTCTCTCACAGGTTATTGACAAGTAGGTAGTTAGCGGGAATCAGTGGGGAAGTCCTTGCCTCTTGGAAAAGAGCGAATATGCTCAAACGTTCCAATTCTGAGGCACACTTGCTGTGCTATGCTTGTTTTGCGGAAATTAACATTTGCTGGAATTCATTAAAAAAAATCTTGAGAAGAGGAAGCATAGGGCCCAGGAGGAAGAAGATTCAAAGATCCCAATGAAGCTGGACTGGACCACTGGTAAAGAATATGTGGGGCTCAGGGGAAGGAGCCGACCTGGCATGGAGAAGCATGGGGCCGGGGGAAGGAGCCGACCCGGCATGGGGCCGGGGGAAGGAGCCGACCCGGCATGGGGCCGGGGGAAGGAGCCGACCCGGCATGGGGCCGGGGGAAGGAGCCGACCCGGCATGGGGCCGGGGGAAGGAGCCGACCCGGCATGGAGCCGGCATGGGGCCGGGGGAAGGAGCCGACCCGGCATGGGGCCGGGGGAAGGAGCCGACCCGGCATGGGGCCGGGGGAAGGAGCCGACCCGGCATGGGGCCGGGGGAAGGAGCCGACCCGGCATGAGGCCGGGGGAAGGAGCCGACCCGGCATGGGGCCGGGGGAAGGAGCCGACCCGGCATGGGGCCGGGGGAAGGAGCCGACCCGGCATGGGGCCGGGGGAAGGAGCCGACCCGGCATGGGGCCGGGGGAAGGAGCCGACCCGGCATGAGGCCGGGGGAAGGAGCCGACCCGGCATGAGGCCGGGGGAAGGAGCCGACCCGGCATGAGGCCGGGGGAAGGAGCCGACCCGGCATGAGGCCGGGGGAAGGGGCCGGGGGAAGGGGCCGGGGAAGCAAGAGGCACGGGGGACCAGGGAAGCAGGGCCCGCGGGGGCCCCAGGGAAGCTGGGCGTGGGCCCCAGTGAAGCTGAGCACGCGCCGGGGGCCCCAGGAAGCTGAGCACGCGTGGGGGACCAGGAAAGCAGGGCGTGGGGGGACCAGGAAAGCAACGCGTGGGGGGACCAGGAAAGCAGCGCGTGGGGGACCAGGAAAGCAGCGCGTGGGGGGACCAGGAAAGCAGCGCGTGGGGGACCAGGAAAGCAGCGCGTGGGGGACCAGGAAAGCAGCGCGTGGGGGGACCAGGAAAGCAGCGCGGGGGACCAGGAAAGCAGCGCGCGGGGGACCAGGAAAGCAGCGCGCGGGGGGGGGACCAGGGAAGCTAGACTTGCAGGAGAAGAGGGATGCGTGGTAGCTAGTAGATGCAGGGGGTGTTAAGGGTCCACACAAACAAGAGGTATGGATACCAGGTAAGTAGGACATAATTATAGGGCTAAAGGAAGCAACAGCTGTAGGGTCAGAAAACCATCAGGCGGTAAAAGGTGTGGGTCCAAAAGAAGCAGGAAGTGTGGGTATGAAGGAAGCTGAAGGTCTGGGGGCCAGGATAAAGAGGTGTGGGGCTGGGTGATGCGGGTGGGGTATAGGACATTGTATAAATAAGTTGTGGAGAAAAGAGACGCTTGAGGAAGCAGGGGGTGTGGAACTCATGGATGTAGGGTGTGTCAACAGGTGGTGTGAGGGGCCAGGGACTGAGATAGGTCGCAGGTTGTGTGAGGCTCGAGGACTCTGAAGATGTAGCGAGGACTAGGAAGCAGGTAGTGTGAGATTACTGGCGTGGACTCTGGGAACTCAGAAGGTGCTGATGCAAAGGGGACACGGGCAGTCTAGGTTCATACACCAGAGGTGGGGAGGAGCGTAGGATGCATATGATGTGGTTCCCTGTGACTCAATAAGTACAAAGTAGCCCAAGGCGCCCATGGGTGCTGTGTGCGTGGGTACACTGTGGAGGTGTGTAGCGGCCAACAGCAGTTATATATGGGGCTTAGGAGGTAAGGAGGAGGGTGCAGGTGGTGTGGGGACTGTGTGTACTCAAAAGAGGCAGAGGACTAAGATGCTGCTGGTGTGGGACCCTGGCGCGTGGAGGCATGAACGAGCCTAGAGTCCACATGAAGGTGATGTAGGTCAGGAGACTCTGGAGGTGTAGAGGGACCTAGGTTGCAGGTGGTGTAGGACCCAGGGACTCAAGAGGCAAGGAGAGGCATGGGGCAGGGGTGATGCAGCCCTAGGGACGTGGGAAGAGACCTAGGACACTGGTGGTGTGGGGCTCACTGAAAAAGAATGAGTGGGGCTCGGATACTCATGAGGCATGGAGGTGCCCTGGGTCCACACACAAATGGTATGGTGGCTCCCGTGACTCAGGAGGCATGTAGGATGCAGGTCTTGTGTGCCCAGGGATGAAGAAGGCTAAATGAGGACTTCAGCCCACACCCAAGCTGTCTGGGACCCAGGGACTGGGAAGGCTTAGAGGGGCCATTAGGACGCAGTAGATGTGGGGCATAGGGACCACATACAAGTTGTATGGGACCTAGGGACTCCGTAATCATGGAGGCGCTTATAGGACGCATGTGGTGTGTGGCTGAGTGGAGCATTGTGTGGGACTCTGGGATTTGGGGGGCATGGTGGGGCAGGTGATGTGGATGGCAGCAGGATGCAGGTGGTGTGGGGCTGAGTGAAGTATTGTGTGGGCCCAGGGACACAGACGGCATGGAGGGGCCCCTAGGACGCAGGCCATTTGGGGCTGAAAAAAAGTTGTGTGGGCACCAGGCACTCTGAAAGCGTGGAGAGGCCTGGGGCCACACACATCTGGTGTGAGCCCAAGGTCTCAGGTGGCTTGGAGGGGCCAAAAAGATGGAGTAGTGTGGGGCCCGTGGACTCAGGAGGCGTGAAAGGGGCCTTTAGGACCCGCAGGCAGGTGTGCTCTCGGGGTCACGGGTTGCTGGAGGGACCCGAATCATGTAGCTGGTGGGGCCCAGGGACTCGAGCGGCACGGGGGGGCAGGGTCCACACGCATATGGTGAGAGTCCGGGGATTCTGGGACATGGAGGGCCCTGTAGGACGCAGGCGGTGTGAGCCCAGATCCTATCCTCGGGAGCTGAGGATGGGCCTGTCTGTCTGGCCCAAACGCAGGTGGTGTGGGGCCCAGAGACGTGCATGGGACTGGGATGCAGGTGGTGTAGGGCGCAGATCGCTTCTTGGCGCGATCTAAAAAGCCTCACTGTCGAAGCATCCCTCGTAACCACAAGCTCTGAAGCGAAGCATGGCGGCCGCCTTCTCCCAGCCCCGGCTGCCAGCTCCAAACCCGAGGGATGTAAATACAATCTCTGGAGACGGAGAGGAGAATAAATAAACAGCATTCCTACACATGCTTTACCAGGAAAGGGGCCCGTGTCAGCGAGTTCCCTGTTTACACTCCGTGCAGTGAGGTGGCCGCTGGAGGCCCGGCCCGTGAGGCGCAGGGTCTCTGAGGAAACGCCTGCCAAGCCCTTTGTTTAGTTTGAGCGCGCGTTTACCACCAACATCTGGGCAGCGCTGCGGCAATTAGTTGGAGGTATGTGGCAAGCACGCATGGGGGTATGTGAAGCGGGATGCAGCGTGGTTGGTCCAGGCGGCGGACTTCCCGCCTCGCCGCGCCTAGTGCAGCGCTTTCCTCTTCAAGGCGCGCGTGGCAGTTCAGTCTATTTGTGGCGCCTTGAAGCAGGGTGGAGGCCGGTCGGTGCAGTCCTCCTCCAAGCAGGCCCTCCTTTCTATTGAGAGCCACAGGTGGCGATGACGGCGCTCAGAGTGGGCAAGCATGACGGTCTCCGCTGGCTGCAGAGGTGTCGCTCCAGGTAGAACAATACCTTCACCAGGGAACGGGTGGAACTGCTGTTTATGGTCCCTCTAGGCTTACTTCTGGCACTTACCACAAAAAACACAAGAACATCGGCCAATAATGCCTAGATAAAGGGAGAAGCCGTGAAGTGCCCACTGGGGTGGCCAGGCTGTGAAACATGGCGGCACCGCGCTCAGTAGGGACTCCCTTTGCTTGAAGAGGGGATGTTTCTTTACAGAACAGCAGAGCACCATGGGACTGGATTACCCTGTACTGGTGGATCTGGTGGAGATCCCCTCAAGACTTTAGGGGGCTCTTCACTTCCAGAGCAGGGAGACCGGCTGTGCCACTAAGGGTAGACCTTCTTCCTGGCTGTGTTGTAGGGCAGACTCTTGTAGAGAGTGAATTGTTGCGCTACAGAAAAGATTCCCTGAAGATCTGGGAAAGTTTTCCACTAAGGCCGTAAGTTTTTCCACTTAAAAACAAACTTTTTAAAAACTTCAAAAAAGGCGGGAGTTACTGCATGAATACGTGTGGCATGAAAATCATAGCGTTCTGATTACAGGGAGCATGCCCACCAAATTCGCTCAGAGCAGGAATCTCGGAGGCTACCCCAAATTACTGCTGTGGCGATATCAGGCGCGATGCATGTACTCAGCCAATGCTCTACCTGCATTTCCACACAAGTAGAAACCATTGGACAACCGGAAGAGAAGGCGCTGCATACCTGCCAACATGCTCTTGCCAGAGGAAGCTTTATTCGGGTTTCAAAACCACTCGTTAGCACACTGATGACCTCAGAGGAAATGACATCACAGGCCTTTGGCTCTACAGCTTGGTTGACGCTATACAACCCATACATTGGCCTGACAGTGACATTACAGTAAAACACATGGCACAGTGTGGAACCCAGATCGGAGGAAATGATTGTGTGGCTTCTGACTCCGATGACATGTTATTAATGACCCAAATGAGTGACCTTTGATCACGGTGTCCAGCCTTCCTAACACTGAGTGAGTCAGTACCTCCAGCAGCATCTCGAGGCATGCATTTGTAAACACTGTGCAGCCTTCCGAGGTTTACTGGTAATTCTCCTCTTTCAGGCAGCTGGAATTTACCAGGTAAAATCCACCGTTTCTACACCAAGATGGATGCAGCATTGCCAACTGGGAGTAGCCTGCTGCCTAAATCAACAGGGTTGCAAGAATGAAGTTATTTCTGTTTCAAGTTAAACACAACTGTTTCCCTTTTGCCACAGGGAGGGGTGAAGGGGTCCCCATTGCATAATAATTTATTGTCGAACAAAGTTGAACGCATCGTGGATAGATGGGTGATGGGCTGAAATATCACACCCAGCAATCCTGCAACAAAAAGAACTTCAGCTTTTTGTAGGAGACCTGGGCCAAAAACAACTGCCTGCCCTTTGTGAGACTCAGTACTCTGGACGAGTGTGCTGGGAATCTTGGTTATTTTTTTCTTTCACATGTCATGTGCTTTTTCAAAAATTGTGTTTTTTTTCTCCGAAAGGGAAGATTTTGCGATTTTATTATAAATCACAAAATCCTGGACTATCTGTGAAGATGGCGGATTCCAACCATAGCCCCAAATACCCAAACATCATAGGCATAGCAAATGGCTTCCCTACATCTGACCTCTAACCACAAGATGGAGGATGCAGCCCCAGCCGCTCTCACAGTGATTCATGTCTTAATCTGATATAATCATATTTAGATGATGTGATATGCCAATTCATTATCTGGTCCCTTATGAGTCAATGAGGCAGGCATGTAATATATGGCATGGCCTGTGGAACCTTGCAGGCAAGTGGAGAGCCTAGATACAGGTTATGCAAGGACTGCTTAACTAACCACTCAATACTACCCAGACAGGCCCACTGCTAGACACGACATTCTTGGTGTGGTATTCCTTCAAAGGTTTTGCCCACATTCCTCCTGTTTGCTGAATTCGTTTTAGTTGGTTCTCTGCACTTTACCATTGCTAATGTGCTTGTGCTCTCTCCTTCAAACATGGTAAAATTGGCATATAAGTCCCTAGTAAATGGTACTACATGTACCCAGGGCAAGTAAATGAAATACTACTAGTGGGCCTGCAACACTCACTGTGCCACCCACTAAAGTAACACTTTAAAAACATGTCCGAGGCCTGCCACTGCACCCTGAAGTGCAGATTTAAACTGCAATTTCGACCTGGCAAAATAAACCTTTTTCTAGGCCTAAACCTTCCTTTTTAATACTTATGAGTCATCCCTAAGGTAGGCCCTATAGGCTCATAGGGCAGGGCGCATTGTATTTTAAAAGTAGAACACATGAAGTTTTACATATCCTGACAGTGAAAAACTCCTAAGGTCGTTTTTCACTGTTGTAAAGAGTATCTCTCCCATTGTCTATTACTGGGTTACCTTATTACTTTTAATGCGTGCTAACTTTAGATTGGAAGCAGATAGAGATATGCCGCTTACACACCAATGAATTGTAAATTAAAATCCACTTCAATAGTGAAGTTGGATTATAAGTCACTATTCTGAAAATGCCACTTTAAAAAAAAGTGGCATTTTCTTGTCCCAACCATCTTTGCCTTCTGCCAGTGTCCTGGGTCACATGACTGTGCTGTTGGGGTTTGTGTATTACTTCCATACAGTGAGACAAAAGGGGCTTAGGTGTGGATCGGATGGGCCATACTGAAGGGTGGCTGGGAGGGACTTACACTTCAAAGGGCTTTGCCTACAGCACACACAATGGAACCAGACACTAGGCCTGCGCTGTCTTTTGTCACCGCGACAGTTTGGAGGGTGTAGTCTAGGGAAAGGGGAAGAACTTTTCCAGAACCAGTGTTAGGTGTAGGATAGGGATTCCCTCCCACACAAAGGCTGGCATCACGTATAAATAATGGACCTGTAGAGCCACTCTTCAGAACATTCCTGGACCTTTGGAAGATTCTGCTGCCAGAGGGTCCAGAACCCGGGTGGGAGGAGAGGGGTGAAGGGGGGCATCTCAGAGGACTGCCCTGCTGCTTGAAGGACTGCAGTTCTGTCTGAAAAAGGAAGACTGGACCTCCTTGCCTTACTCCCAGGCTACCTAGAGTGACTCCAAGGGTCTGTTGGCTGGCCTCCTATGTGAGCCACAGGGACATAAGTAGCTTCAGACTTCTCCCTACAACTGACCAGCTGCACATGGACCTGCCCAGACCTTCCTGAGCCCTGCTGTTTGCCTCTGCTGGAGTGAGTCCTGATCCCCAGGAGGAGCCCCCAGGCCCTGGACAATTGGCTGACATCAGTGGAAGTTCCTCCAATAAGAAAACGTGAAAATCCTGATGTTTGGTCTCCTCACAACTAAAAACTGGCCCATTTGTGCCGAAACTCTGCCATCCGCAACAACTGCCAATGCAAATCTGCGGTAAGACCTGCTCTTCATGCTGACAGCGACCGTTCATAATGACCTTCAAAGGGAGACCTGCATTTGGCGCTACAGCAACAACAGCCTGTAACAACCGCCAACGCGAAGCTCCAACGACGATCAGATCTTCATGAAACAGCAACGATTATCCACGATGATCGACCTGCTCTTCGCACCCAAAGCCTCCTCCTTGCGGCCTCCTCCAATGCAAATGGAACTTTTTGCACTGGAATTTAGAAGTCAACTCTTCAGCAGGACTATCTTGGTCCCTGTATCCGACTCACGCTCCATCGCAGTCAACCTGAACTTGTGACTTTCCCCTGGTCTAGAGCGACAGATGACTGCGAGTGGCGCTTTGTGCTTTTAGGTGCTATTTTCGCTAAACACTTTAAAATTTAGTACCTCTGGTTGTACTGATTGGATTTTTGTCGTTCTGATATCATTTTATTTGTTAAAATTTACTCTATTTTTCTAAATTGAATAGAGATTTTCTTGTGTTGTGTTTTCACTTTACTACTGTTTGTGTGCTGCATAAAATCTTTACACATTGCCTCCAAGTTAAGCTTAACTGCTTTTGTGCCATGCTACCAGAGGGTTAAGCACAGGTTAATTTATTGACTTTTGTTGTTTACCCTGACAAGGATAGTGGTTGTTGCCGGAGTGGGGCTTCCACCCCTCTCAACAAATAAACCAATATCTTACACTGCGAAGACCAAAGACTTCCTCCACACAGTGTTGATCACCGGAAGACTATAACACCGGTCACACTGCAGACCCCAAATAGTCACAAATCCTCAGCAGCTTAATCCTAAAATGATAAAGCTGATGACTATAACATGGTGCATCCCGCTGAATTCTCCTGACATGACAGGTCACAAAGGCAATCTTATAAAGTAGGAATGTAACATTTTATCCAGGCAGCTCTCTGGTTCCCCCACCCTCTTTCTTTAAACCTGCTACCTTTTGGGGCTCAATTAGATCCCAGAGCGGACAACCTCCTGACATAACCAGCACAGGAAATCGGATTAAGAGCGTAAAACAAAAGTACAAACACAATAAAGGGATCTGCAGGGCTACCAGCATATCACAAATGACCAAAAAGCTTGTCTGTAGCTCACACTTCCTCATCCACCAAAACGCCAAGTGCTGCATCCCTTAACACATCTAACCGCACCACTGTGGTCATCACGCACAATATGGAAACACTTACCAAATAGGCTTAAAGCAAAAATAAACACTTCCTACTACAAACCGAGGCAGTGTAGCTACCCCTGTTGACAATCGATTCAGGGCCCTACACAGGGGGAGTAATCAATCAATCAATCAGAACATTTGCAAAGCGCACTACTCACCCGTGAGGGTCTCAAGGCGCTGGGGTGAGGGGTGCTGCTACTGCTCGAATAGCCAGGTCTTGAGAAGCCTCCTGAAGGTTAGTAGGTCCTGGGTCTGCCGTAGGAGGATGGGGAGGATGTTCCAGGTCTTGGCGGCGAGGTGGGAGAACGATCTGCCGCCGGTGTCGCTCTTCGGATGCGGGGGGCGAGGTCGGCGGAGCAGAGCTGTCGGTTAGGGGTGTAGAATGTGAGTCGTCTGTTGAGGTATGCCGGTCCGGTGTTGTGGAGTGCCTTGTGTGCGTGGGTGAGGAGCTTGAAGGTGATCCTCTTGTTGATGGGAAGCCAGTGCAGGTCTCTCAGGTGTGGTGTGATGTGGCTGTGGCGCGGGATGTCGAAGATCAGGCGAGCAGAGGCGTTCTGTATGCGTTGTAGACGTTTCAGGAGTTTGGCCGAGGTTCCTGCGTAGAGGGCGTTTCCGTAGTCCAGCCTGCTGCTGACGAGGGCCTGGGTGACCGTTCTTCTTGTTTCGGTGGGGATCCACCTGTAGATATTGCGGAGCATGCGGAGGGTGTTGAAGCAGGACGACGAGACGGCGTTGACTTGCTTGGTCATGGAGAGTGTTGAGTCGAGGATAAACCCCAGGTTGCGTGCGTGGTCGGTGGGTGTTGGTGCTGCTCCCAGTGCGGACGGCCACCAGGAGTCGTCCCAGGCTGAGGGGGTGGAGCCGAGGATGAGGATTATACGAGTACCATAATACAGTACAATACAACACATGGGGATGGTCAATATAACTCCTTTCCACTGGCCTTTCAGAAGATCAAAAGGGTCATGAAATGCGGTTTGACCTGGAGTATCCTGTTTGGAGGTGGGACGAAGACTGATTTGCACGTGGTTGGTCTCTTTCTTTAATGTTGCAAACAAGCTAAAAACGAAGGACTGGAATGCGTCCTAGAATTAACAACAGTGGCTGAGATGAATTCAAGCATTCCACATATAACCTTTTGTTTTATAGATAGAGGGAGATAAGACTGACAGAGGAGAGGAGAGCTAAGGGAAGAGAGACAGATGTACTAGCTTGGGGGTGCTTAATTATACAGTTCTTAGTAACCATCTACAGTTTTTATAGCGCCTTCAAACAGGTGGTGTAATGTACATTTACCAATAAAATGTCACCAGTGTATGGCGCCCGTCCAACTGGGAGGCACAGAGTCGGTGCCACCCCTTGACCGCCCACCTGTTCCCCGACTCACCCGTTCTCCACCAGGAAGTCCACCACGTATTTCTTAAGGCAGTACAGGTGGGCGTCCACCAGATCAGTCCGAATGTGGATCCTGGGATGCCTGCAAAGATGGAAAACACAAAGAATTGAGTGAGCGACATTAGAGGGTCTTCACCCAATACTGCCACAACTGGCCCGTCCATTGACGCAGGGGTGGCCGGTCCAGTCCCAGGCTCCTGAAAACCAGAAGTAAGGTCAGTGATGGAAGTGGTGGGCAGGTTATACATTCCCAGTAACAACCTCTGAAATGCATTAACTTCATGAGGCAGTCGGTAAGGAGGGCATCACAACAGAGGTTTTGTCTTTATTTCTCTCAGAAAGTAAAAGCGGAACCCTTCAAATAAGGGTGTCAATTTAAAGGCGTCATGCTATGGTTCAGCCACACTTTATAAAACAAAAGGAAGTTATGAACCCACATTATTGTTGATGCGGGGGGGGAGAGGGAGAGAACTGTATTGTTTTTTAACATTGTAGTACTCTTAAGTTTGGAGGTCAAATCAGGATCACCATCAAGACTTGCCTTTGTACTCATGTGTGGCCATTTGCAAGCACAGGGAAAGACGACAGGGTAGGTCAGAATGAACTGTGGGCACTTACCATCAATCCTATCCGCCATCTTTCTAAATGTTGACACCCAAACGGAAACAGATGCCAGTACCCTTATGTTGCTTATACAACTTGTCTTGTCGAAATGTTACTGTCATTCACTGAACTGTTAAGTTAAACAAATCAGTATGTCGGTCAGTGGGATGGAGTGGTGGCTACCTTTCCAGGGGGTGAGACCCCACTCTTTAGCCCCCAGCCCACCCAGGCGCATGCTGTGTTTGACTCTCAAATAAACTTCTCTAGATGTCTAGCGCTAGGTGCTTCCATGATAAGGCAAGGACTCCCTAAACCATGTGATATTCTGCCTCAACCCTCCCCATTAGGGGTTTTTATCTGCGGCCTGTAGGGGAAATCTGATGCTACATGCTAGTGCCACCCTGTGTGGCCTCTAGGGCGTGCCATGTTTGGCCCAAGAGACAAGTGCATCAGACTTATTAAAGCCTGTACTTGGTGGAACATTTCAGGATCACACAGCTCTGTTCTGAGAGGCAGTTCATTCTGCTTCATAACCAGTGAGCCATCGGTGCCCCCTCCAACCCCCGCCAGGTCCAGTGGTGTTTTATGCCCGAGAGAGAGTGGTTTCTTAACCTCTTGTATATCAGAAGATGGATCCGCTTACAGCTATACTGGGCCACAACACTGACTCCCAAATATTCTCAGGTTAGGTGTAGATTGACTATCATGAATTGTGCCATGGTGATATTATGGTCTCGATACAGCTGTAGGGCGATATTTCAACCGCGATACTATGGTACAATAGCGCTGGGTACTGAACATCAATTCTTTACAAACAGCCTGACGGATTAAGAAACAAAGGATTTAGTTTGAATCAAAGGTTGGTTTGCCTATGGTTCGATAAAGTCCATTTTATTCAAATGGACAGGAATTCAAATTTTATTTTTACATATGTTTAATTTGAATTGTATTTCCTCTTACTTGCTTTACACTCAAACCTAACCATAAGCAGAATCCTAACTCTTATTACTCGCCCTAATCCTAACTACATATTACCTGACCTTTTCCTCAATCGCAACACTAGCCCTAACTTTCACTCAGTGCTATACCTCTCCCCAGACCATTTCCCGAAGTGTAACACTAACCCATATCAGCTTATGTATTTTTTAAACTAATCCCCCTCTCACTGTTAGTTTTTTTTTACTAAATCCTGTTAAAAAACATTATAGCTTTATAAAATTAAATTCTAGCCAAATTAATTTTTGAGCGTGCCTTTGATTTTGAGTGTGCTTTGGCTTTAGAGTGTGCTTTAGCTTTAGAGTGTGCCTTGGATTTTGAGTGTGCCTTGGATTTTGAGTGTGCCTTGGATTTTGAGTGTGCCTTGGATTTTGAGTGTGCCTTGGATTTTGAGTGTGCCTTGGATTTTGAGTGTGCCTTGGATTTTGAGTGTGCCTTGGATTTTGAGTGTGCCTTGGATTTTGTGTGACCTTTGGATTTTGTGTGACCTTTGGATTTTGTGTGACCTTTGGATTTTGTGTGACCTTTGGATTTTGTGTGACCTTTGGATTTTGTGTGACCTTTGGATTTTGTGTGACCTTTGGATTATGAGTGTGCCTTTGATTTTGAGTGTGCTTTGGATTTTGAGTATGCCTTGGATTTTGAGTGTTTCTCTTATTCTGAGTGTGCTTTGGATTTTGAGTGCTTTGGGTTTTGAGTGTGCTTTGGGTTTTGATTTTGAGTGTGCCTTTGATTTTGAGTGTGCTTTGGATTTTGAGTGTGCTTTGGATTTTGAGTGTGCTTTGGATTTTGAGTGTGCTTTGGATTTTGAGTGTGCTTTGGATTTTGAGTGTGCCTTTGATTTTATTTTGAGCGTGCCTCTGATTTTGAGCGAGCTTTTGATTATGATTGTGCCTTGAATTTTGATTGAGCCTTTGATTTTGAGTGTGCCTTTGATTTTGAGTGGGCTTTTGATTTTGCATAATTTGAAGACTTCCCTGCTTTCAGTTTTTTGCCCATGAACATTTGTTTCTGCACTTGTGGAAAAGGTGTAGCACTTTTTTACTACTTAGTGTATTTCCCTTAAACAGGATGCGCTGTTTGCGGTCAAATCCTGTGTGCGCTATGCTTGCTACATTTTCTACAATGGATGAATGATTAACACCCATGAAGGAAAAGATACACCAAATTAATGCACCTGTGTATGAAAAAGCATACAGCCGCGGGAAAGCTATTTTGGTGACAAGTGGGAGTAAAAGATATGTAGGGCCAAATGTTCAAAGCATTTCAAACAGCCTGATTCGCAAAAATGCTTTTTCAAATGTACGACATTTACAAAATGCAATTCAGTCAATTGTAACCGAATCGCAATTTGCATCTGCGATTCGTTATTTGGAAGAGCATGTTTTGGGCGTTTCTTCCAAATACTGAATTGGTATGGAATGTATTACTGTTTTGCGACCGAATTCCGGTCACAAAGCAGTAATACTTTACCACCAGTTTAAAAGTGGTGGAAACCCATTCGCAAATGGGAAGAGGTCCCCTGCGCAAAAACGGGCTGCATCTAAAAAAAAAAATCTGCTTTATTAAAAAGCAATCACAGACATGGTGGTCTGCTGACCCCAGCAGGCCACCAATCATTTGACGGTGGCAACTCTTAATGGGTTGCAAATTGTGACCTACCTCATTAATATTTATGAGGTGGGTGGATTTGCGACCTACTAGTAATCGCTATTTGGGAATTCACCAAAATCATACATTAAGAATACTGATTTCCTAATTGCGATTCGGAAATAATCGCAATTAGGATTTTGGTATTCCTAATGTTTGTACATCTGGCTCTTAGAGTTCTGAGAAAGTAAGCATTTTCACTCAATAGACAAAACACATAGGGCCAAATGTACAAAGCATTTTTGTGCTTGCAAATGGCCCACAATTTGGGCCTTTTGCGACCGCAGAAATGCTTTCTCAAATGTACAAAAGGCAAAATGCGATTCAGTAACTTATTACCAATTTGCATTTGCGATTCAGTATTTGAAGGGGCGTGTCTAGGGTCTTCCTTCCAAATACTAAATCAGAATGGTATGTATTAATATTTTGCGACTGAATTCCAGTCGCAAAACATTATTTTACCACCAATTCAAAGTTGGTGGCAACTAATGGGGTCCCTGTGAAACCTTTCCCCTTTACAAACGCTTGAAAAAAATTATATTTAAGAATAGGCAATGGCCCCACAGACCACTGACTACTCTTAGAAAACTAAACGTAAAAGTTAAATTTTTTCATAAACGCATCCAGTTTTTCTTTAAGGAAAGCAAGCTGCATTTAAAAAAAAAAAAAAGATTGCTTTATCAACAAGCAATTACAGACATGGTAGTCTGCAGACTCCGTCATCTCTGAGATGGCAGCCATTCCAAATGGGTCGCATATTGAGACCTACCTCATTATTATTCATGAGGTAGGTCGATTTGTGACCTACTAGAAATCACTATTTGGAAATAAAAAGTTTCATAAATTAGGAACACAGAGTTCCTAATTGCTATTCGGAGAGAATCGCAATTGGGAAATTGGTATTCCTAATGTTAATACCACAGATCCACAGAACTTTGAATTCGATTTTTCAGAGCTTCTAATAGCAATTCTCAAATATTTAAAAAAAAAATCTGATTCTGACTAACCACAGATTACCTCTTGAAAGAGGCAAGGAGAAGGACAATGCCAGAAGGCTGACGCAGTGACGCTGCTCTCTGGGCCCCGAGGTGGACAGTCGGCCAGGCATGTCTGGCTGAGCCGCTCCCTGCGGCCATGTCAGGTCCAGGCAGTTGGTCATCAGCACTCACCCCCCTCTCCAGTGGCACTAACGAAAGCAAGGAAACCAGGCCCCCTGACCCTCCTATACATAACTGTGGTGCAGTGCGCCCCTCCGGCCCCGTGGCACCGGTGCCACTGCACCTGCTGCACGGTTCCCTTGCTCTAACACTCTGGCCAAGCAGGGGGCGAGTGTGAAGCTGTGCAGAGACGCGCGTGGAAGCGAGAAGTCCATACTGACTGGCAGAGACCCAGCACTGACCTCAGCCACTGGGTGGTCCCTGCCCACTCAGCACGAGGGGAAAGTATTCTGGGCGAACAGAATGGAATGTAAAATATAATGATAGAGCGCGGAGACCGCGTTTACTCGAAGGGCCCCACGCCCAGAAGGCTGGCCAAGCCGCAATAAACAGTGTGGGGAACAATGCAATGTCCGAGCGCTCATCCTGTCCCTCTGAGGGCGCAGCACGCCTCGAGGCCTGCCCCCTCTTCTCATGTTGGGCCCTCCAATGCTTCGTGTTTTTTTTTTTTTTGCTTGTGGACTTGCACCACAATTTTTTTTAATTTATCCGAATTTACAGAAATTCAGGGCTTAAACACAACCACAAAATACAATATCTTGTTCTAAAATTAAACGAAGCAGATTTTATATGCATATCAGCCGTTGGGAAAGTTCTGAAAATGGGATTTACTCAGATCTTCCCTTTGACGAGGCGTGTGGAAAGATGCAACCTTAGCCGAGGCCTAAGGTAAAGTTAGAGATGTTTGCAAACTTCCCCGTATTGCCTCAGCCCTGTGAAAAGCTGAACGTTTCAAGTTAGATTACATAAATTCTTAATTAAAAATAGCTAAGCATAGTCCGACAACAGAGTCATTCCGTGTATGTTGTACTTGCCAGTCGGTAACTTCGCCTGGGGGTAAATCCGATCCTGAAGTTTTACCATGAGACAAAAAGGATCAACCGATTCAGGGTTTCAGAGGCCAGACTGAAGATTACCAGCAGCATAAGAGTTACAAATCGGATTGCGGCAAATTTTCCCACTTTGTCATCTTTTGCCCTAAGGAAATTTCCCCAGATGGAAGATGCCTTGCACCCTCTCGGGATGGAGATGCTGCTCATAATTCACCCAATGAGGAGCGCTCCCTTCATCCGCTCTGGCATTCAAGGACTCTGCCGGGTGGTTGGCGATCAAGAAGATGTTCTGCTGGAGCAACCACCGCAAGAGGCGGTGCAGCCTCTGGCACGGGATGAGAAGGATACACAAGGCCAGGAGATCGAGAGGTTTCAGAGCAGTCCTCATCGAAACCCAGGGCTGATCCTGAAACATGGACTCATATCCTGAATGTCTCATACACTCTACTGCGGAAGAAAAGTCTTGAACGCCACAGTGTCCAGAATTCCACTAATGAATGGAAGTCTCTAAGAGGGGTTCAGGTGTGACTTCAGTTCATTGATGGTGAATCGCAATGATGTCAGGAGTTCGGCCATCGCCCAGAGGTGGGCTCCGACTGTCGACAATAAGCCCGCATTCCACATCCACCCATCGAGGTACAGGAATACATGTACTCCTGTCCTCTGGAGATGGGCAGCGATCACTACCATCACTTTTGTGAACACCAGAGGGACTGAGGTATGGCTGAAGGGGAGCACAGTAAATTGAAAGAGTTACGAACCTACCTTGAACCATAGGTACTGACTATAGGCTGCAGGGCGGGCCTATACACATGCTGTTAAGTCCAAGGACGCCTTCCAGACTCCTGTGGACAGGCTGATAGGATCCGAGTCAGAGGGAGTGTTTTGAACCGGTCCTTCCCCAGAAAGTCATTCAGTTGATGGCGGTCCTTCGGAACGAGGAGGTAACATAAGTAGCATCAATCTTTCTTCTCCGGTACCTGCTCGATGGCACCTTTGGACAACAGAAGGTTGACCTCCTGCATCAGGATTACAAAGTGCTCCAGAGAAAGTTGCTCCAGAGAAAGTTGCTCCAGAGAAAGTTGGGATCAGGAAGAGAAGGAGAGTAGGTTGCAGCCCCTTGTAACAAGTTTAAAGACCTAGATGTCTCATGTCGATACCCAGCCAGGGAGGAAAATACATATTCTGGCTATACTGGCCAGGCATGAGTCTGAGAGAGTAAACTGAAGTGGCTTGGTAGCCGCAGCAGTATGGGAGATACATTGGAGGATTGCTGCCCCTGCTGGTTTGAAGGGCTTCCACTGGTGCCACGTCTACAGCCTCGAAAGGACTGTGTCTGCTGTTGCAGTGCAGGGGGGGAAGGCTGTTGTCTGTAAAGTAGCTCTGTGGAGTAGCCTCTGGATTTTCTATATTGGTGGGGAAATTATTCAGCTGGTATCAATAGTTCCAGAGACTGTGCTGTGGCATGGGTGTCCTTGACTCATTTTAGCGCTGAATCCAACTTTTCTCCAAACAGCCTGCGTTATCAAGGCGATACCAAAGGGGATGATGGACGGAGCGCTAGAGCAAATCAAACACTCACCCCCAGTCAACTGATCTGGGTTTAATCCATCATCATTCTTTAGCTCACTCCACCACCCCAGTTCAGACATGGCCATATGCAAATCAGTCTGACCCTGTGCCTCATGGGAACAGTCCAGCCCGAACTGCCAAGCCATGTCTTCCCTGGACCAGAAACAAGCATCCTGGGACCGGTTTCGGGTTCAAAACCCTCATCAGCCAGGCTATCTTGAATCCAGTGGCAAAGTGAGCAAGGGACCCACGTCTGGGAATACCCTGCCAACTTAGGGCGAACAAAGCGATACCAAAGGGGATGATGGACGGAGCGCTAGAGCAAATCAAACACTCACCCCCAGTCAACTGATCTGGGTTTAATCCATCATCATCATTCTTTAGCTCACTCCACCACCCCAGTTCAGACATGGCCATATGCAAATCAGTCTGACCCTGTGCCTCATGGGAACAGTCCAGCCCGAACTGCCAAGCCATGTCTTCCCTGGACCAGAAACAAGCATCCTGGGACCGGTTTCAGGTTCAAAACCCTCATCAGCCAGGCTAGCTTGAATCCAGTGGCAAAGTGAGCAAGGGACCCACGTCTGGGAATACCCTGCCAACTTAGGGCGAACAAAGCGATACCAAAGGGGATGATGGACGGAGCGCTAGAGCAAATCAAACACTCACCCCCAGTCAACTGATCTGGGTTTAATCCATCATCATTCTTTAGCTCACTCCACCATCCCAGTTCAGACATGGCCATATGCAAATCAGTCTAACCCTGTGCCTCATGGGAACAGTCCAGCCCGAACTGCCAAGCCATGTCTTCCCTGGACCAGAAACAAGCATCCTGGGACCGGTTTCGAGTTCAAAACCCTCATCAGCCACGATATCTTGAATCCAGTGGCAAAGTGAGCGGCTGAATAGCCAGAAACCGGTCCCAGGAAGCTTGTTTCCGGTCCAGGGAAGACATGGCTTGGCAGTTCGGGCTGGACTGTTCCCATGAGGCACAGGGTCAGACTGATTTGCATATGGCCATGTCTGAACTGGGGTGGTGGAGTGAGCTAAAGAATGATGATGGATTAAACCCAGATCAGTTGACTGGGGGTGAGTGTTTGATTTGCTCTAACGCTCCGTCCATCATCCCCCCTTTGGTATCGCTTTGTGCGTTATCAAGGGGCATGTCCACTAGGGATGCTTCACTTCTCCAGAAAGCCCAGTTCATCTCATCTAGGCATGCTTTCTGACAACAATGCTGGAGCCAACAGCTCTGCCGATGTAGCATGTAGTGTTAAGGCCAGCTCAGAGCACACACTTGACTGGATCCTGACCATCATGTATCATTTGGGCAAATAAGGTCCTGTGGTCCTCGCGGACAGCCGGTAAGATGTGGCTGGCCATACCACATAATGCATGAGTGTACCTACCCAAAAGACAAACTACATTGATAGACTAGCCGAAGGAAATACTCTCTTTACAAAAACATCAAGTCTTTTTAATTCCTTATCTAGAGGATTAGTCTGAAAGAAATTCAGATGGACCTTGCTTGTTGAGGCCTCAATACTCAAGCTGTCCGGTGTAGGAGGTTTGGTTAGGAAGTCTGGGACATTGGGAGACTGTCTATGTCTCTTAGCTACAGCTTAAGTGACAGATCGGTACAAACATGTTTTAGACTATGTAGCCAGAACGGCATCAGTAAGGACTTGGTTAAATGACAAGGGTGGCTCAGAGCTGGCCCTTTTTATGTCTCGCCTACGCAGCGCGCATGCGCTGCATAGGAGGGCCTTTAGCCGTCGCTCTGCTCATTTTCAAGCACTGCACTCGTGCTTGTGGCGGCATCCACCTTGCGGGAGCGAGCAGGGGCGCGCCACAAGCACGAGTGCAGTGCTTGAAAAGTGAAGACTCTCCCAAGCGCGCGCGCACCACTCGCGGGCTCACCTCCTGCTCCCCCTCTCTCACAACAATTAACTTTCGCGGCCGCGGGGCCGCGCTTGTGTTTCAGCACTTGTTGCACTTCGTCTCCACTCTGACGGGAATGAGTGCTCTATAACCACCTGTGCTGTTGTGTTTGCCAGCCAGAAAATCGGCGGTATCAGTCATGGTAATAACTTGAAAAAAAATCATGCGTAACAACATGTTTTAGGTTTCCATTCCAATTCCTTCCCAATCTTCCCTTACTAATTTAACTTAGAACGTTCTGTTTTTTTATACCGTGAAATTGTATATGTTCAGGCGAGGTCTTTCTGTTTGTAAACACAACTCTTTTTAATGCCCCGCTCTCGTCTCAGCTGTGTCCCGCTTGCGCGCACACCACTCGCGGGCTCACCTTCTGCTCCCTACCTCATCTCCATGCCAATGCTGGTTTGTTTCGTCCTACACATGCACACATGAGTTGGATTTTCTTCCTTATGTGCCGCGTCTCCTCTTTGCGCATGCTCTGAAACAGGGTTTCTGTTGTGCACTTGCGCTTCAGATGAGCCCCACGTGTGTAGTCAGTTTCCCCTTTAAAATTTTTTTTTTTTTTTTTAAACGAACAAGAAGGAGGCCGGCGCTTTCACTTTTCTGTCAGGGGGTTCACGTGACACGGTTTCACCTCTTCAGCTGTTGCCCATTTACAACTCGGTCTCTACATTTCTACCCGTGAAACTACAACGAAGAACAGATAAGAAATGCTCCACCAGGAGTCAGGAAAAGTGAGTAACCCTTCGTACAAAATCTGTGTTTTTTCATGCTGTCGCGATATAAAATGTCTGGTGCACAAAAAGTAAAGTGGTTTTCCCGCAGTTATGATACCGCGTTGTCGCAACACCTCATACTTAAAGTTGCCGCCTGGCTCCATGTTACGAAGCGCGGGTCGTTCCACTTCTTCATTTTCGGCTATCAGTGCACTCTGGGAGTTGTGGTTCAAGCTGAAATCATTAATTAACACGCATAAAAACAATGGTTTTAATAACGAACATCCCTGTAGTGGATACTTTGCTTTTTGATGACTTGGAAGAATCTGGAAACCTTATCCATTCCAGAAATTCCTTTATTTACGTACTTACTTAATAATAATAATAATAATATTATTATTATTTTTATTTGCTCTCTCCGTGCGCTGTAAATAGTATGTCTTCTTCTTTGCTTTAATGGTACCAATTTCGAATATAAATGGTGGATTTGCACTCGTCATCTTTCAGTCGTGTGACCTGCAACCTACAATAGACGTTGGTGGTAAGGGTGACCCTCTTTATCTGTTTGGTACAAGTCTTTAACGGTTCGTAGGTCGTACGTTGGTAACCGTGATTGACAGCCCGTGTTCTAACGATGTTAATTAGATCGTAGTAATGCTTCAGAAAGTCTCTCGAGCAGCTACAAATAATACATGTGCGTTGGTCTGAGTAAAGCCTGGTTTTATTTTTTTGTTAAAGTAAGGTGCACAAAAAAAAGTAGCAGACGCAGAAAAGAAGAGCCAGTTGCAGCTCAAGATTTTCAAATACGCTTGAGACAGAACAAATCCTAAACAAGCATTGGCATAGCCAATAGGTCTCGCCTTTGGGACCTTATAAGTATTTAGTTATCCAGCACAATATCCTTGGTGCAACAACATCAAGTGTTGCATGGCTAAACACTTATAAGGTCCCAAAGGCGAGACCTATTGGCTATGCCAATGCTTGTTGCAAAAAGTCATCAAGCACTATGAATTAGGGGAGGCTTTTTCAAAGGCGGTGACATCTCTGTATAAGAACCCAACTGCCAAAATACTGGTCAACGGCAATTTTACAGAAAAGATCAATATTAAAAGAGGCACCCGCCAAGGATGCCCCTTGTCACCATTGCTCTTTAACTTGTATATTGAACCCCTAGCAATGGCAATCAGGGCTAACCAAGGCATCACCCCTTTTGAGTACAATGGCTGGAAAAAAAAGTAGCCCTCTATGCAGATGATTTAATGGTTTTCACTAGCGACTTAGAAATCTCCCTCCCAATAATTCTAGAAGCCCTGGCCCAGTTTAGAAAAAATTCAGGTTATCTAATTAACCAACAGAAAACGGAAATTATGGAATGGAACACCCAAAGTAACAACCAGCGATTGAAAGAGGATAAGGTACTTAGGAGGGCAGGTGCTGAAAGAAATCGATGCGATAGCTCAACTGAACTTTAATAAAATGATGATCAAGACTAGGAAGGTATTAAAAGTATGGGGAGGTCTTTCATCGGAAGATCAAACATCTGAAAGATGTCAATACTGCCGAAGTGTACGTTTATCCTTAACGCCATACCATTAGAATTCAAGCTAGAATGGACAAAAAAACTACAGGGAGAGTTGAGCAGCTTCATTTGGGCCTCAAAAGGAGCAAGAATAGCATGGAAAAACTCCGTAGAAAAAAAGAACAAGGGGGGATTGCCAGCCCAGATTTGTATCAATACTATCGGGCATTTCAGTTCAAGAATGTGAGATCACTTCTTATGGAACATCTAGCTTATACCCCATGCCTTCGAGCAATGACTAAGAGCTTGCAGATGGAAGGTAACTTTTTCCTCTACAAGTTTGGACACCCAAAGTACTTGGCTAAAGACACTGCTAGCCGCTTGTAAATTATGGTACCAAATAAGGCAAACCTTAAAAAAACCTTATTATAGTGCCTATGATCCAATATGGGACTCTCCAGGAACCCCAGAATGTTTGAAATATAAATTATCAATCTCCCTGTTCAAAGAGGGAATAACAAAATGGGGTCAGTTGGTTAAAGAAAATACTCTTATTGATTAGGAACTTCTATCAACAATTACCAAGGGTAATTAGTCCAAAATCAAAGACAATCAATTGGCACGTTGGGCAAAGAGCCTGGGAAAGGAGAGGAAAGGGAATAGTGCATTAGAGGAAAAGTTACAAGAAAGCTTGCTGCAAAAGAAAAAAGTATCAAAGTGGCATTGGATGTTGACGGTAGCCGGCGAGGAGGAATTCATACTGCCCGTAGAGATCTGGGGGAAGGACATGCTGACGCTGGATATACAAAATATATGGCAAGTATCGATGTCCGCTTTATGGAATACAATTAAATTTGCATCTCTCAGAAAAAAACATTTGTTTACAGCACACAAAGTATATTGGACGCCGAAGAGGCTGACGAAGCTGGGCAGTCAAGAAGTGAAGAGTTGCCCTAGATGTGGAGAGGAAAGAGAAGATATCCATATTTTTCTGCAGTTTCCTCAGCTCCAGAGATACTGGCTGGATGTGGGAAAGGTACTTACAGAGGTGATGGATCAAGAAATAGAGGTAAGCAAATAACTAGCTATATCCAGGGTTACAAGTAATAATGAAATAAAGATAATATGAACAGTTAGCAAAAAGAAAAACGGCTATTCGTGCTCATGCTATTGGGAAGACGAGAGATTTGCCTCAAGTGGATAGTCCATGGCCCTCCAATGTTATGGGAATGGTTAGCATCGGTCCAAAGGATTAACAACCTGGATCATAGTAGAGCTCATACTAAGAAGACCAGATTTTGGGATATATGGGAACAGAAGCATAAATCAGGAGAATAAATTTACATAAGAGATCGGGATTTGGGGGAAGCTGTCCAGTGAGTATGGATTTTAGAAATAAAGCCCTAATCAGGGGAGCTGCCCTGGTGGTACCAGGTGGAGGTATACCATTGATTAACAGGGACAGAAGGGTATGGGTCCCACCGGAATAAAACACCTCCTTTCCCTTCCTTGTGAATGGAGGGTGACCTGAGTTGGCACAGATGGAAAATGGGACCTATAAATCTTCTAATTTTTTATTGCACAAATGAGGACAACAACAAAAACAAGCATTGGCATAGCCAATAGGTCTCGCCTTTGGGACCTTATGAGTTTTTAGCCATGCAGCACATTATTCTGGGTGCTTAACATTTACAGGTTTTACTACGTGTAGCACTAGGTGGCTATGTGGGCGGTGTTAGGGAGATTGCAAGCAAAACAAACATACGCCTGTAGGCTCAAGGCGTTTCAAGTTTTGCGAGTTAATGTGAAAGGAAAAAAAGAAAAACAAGTTCATTCTAGTAAGATCTTTTGTGCTTGGCTAGAGTTGTACTTATAAATTTGCATCAGCACAGCTGTTCGGTGCCTTAAGCTTTGAACACAAGGGTTTCTTATAGGTACTGTTGGCTGTAGAAAGTCTTTGGATGTCTGATAAAATTATGAATTAATTTGGAAGATCCTTAACTGGCTTTGCAGTCACAGAACTTATTGAAAGTTGGTAGCCCAGTATTGCGCCTCATGTGGTTATATGTATGTTGTTTCTACAATCCCTACCAGAAGAAAGGTTTGATATGTTACACTTCCCTAACTATTAACACTTATTACCAATTTCATATGTACACCAGCGTCAGATTCTGTGTAATCTGAACTCTTTAGACAAGGATAACTAGTCTCTGAAAATATTAGGCCATTACTGAACATGAATTAAGGGGTACTTGTTTTTAAAGCTGCTCCAAAAACAAATAAACTAGTGTGGTTTTTAGTAGAACAGTTATGAAGCATTAAGGTGTTTTTAGGTTTCATAATGCTTGCTTTAAAGTGTGTTATATAGATGCTACATAAGCTTATTTAATGACGTCTCCGATGTTTTCATAAATACTCGTGATAGAAGCAGTCGAGGGGTACGTGGGCAATTTATAGACTTTATTCAACAATACAAATTCAAAAATCTTTACATGAAATGCGTCAGGGACTATGGGCATCAACAAAACGAAACACTTTCCCCCACTAACGCTTCCAAGAGCACAATTCCCCGATTGAAGGGACACGTAAAACATAACTGAGCCAGTCAGCTCAAGAGTGCACACCAAGCAGTACCTGGGAAGGATTTCCTAGACTCACATTCATACTGTTTAAACCGGTGTAAAGTGTCTGAGCACTGTCCGGCTGCATCCAGAACTTTTGACTAACTTATAAACAAACTGAAAAAAATATATAAAAATATACGAGTACTCATTAGATGTCAGTTAAACCGTTTGGTTATCGGATAAACGCCCAAAAAGGAGCCATCGAAGGCGTTAGTTGCATGTGATTGAGTGCTGTGTAAAATGCAAGGATACAAAAAAAAGTCTTAAAGCAGTTAAGCGACTAGGCTCAAGTCATTAATAAATACTAAATCCGTGAATGCCAAAGCACTGTTGCCATTAAAGGACTAGTGCACAGACACGTTCATATGAACCTATGAAATGACAAAAACCTGGGGTAAAGTTGTGCGTACAATAGCTTTGTTCTTGGAGCAGGTTCTACAGGAACCTCAAAACTGCCAACAAAGTTAATGTATTCAGGCTCTGACTGCTCGCCAAATGTGCCACAGCGTTTTCATCCAAAATTGTGAGCAACAAGTTACACTTTAAAAAAGAAAAAACTGGAAGAACTAAAGTTCCACAATAAAAAATAAAAACACAGGTTCAATCAAATTCTGTTAAAAATAAAGGGTGACAAAAGTAACATTAGACGGACAATTGAAAAGCACCGCGGCTGCTTACGCCCGCTCTCGACAGTTGGCAATGTACGCAGCAGCCACCCGCGTGGCGGAGAGCCCATCACCAATATCACACCATGAACAGATAATGCTTGCTTTGGGTGTGGAAAAGGCGCCCCAACAGGAGGAAGCCCTAGCTCATAGCATACGGAACACATTTCAACCCAAGCTGGATCAGAAGACCAGTGAGGTACAGCTCGTTTCTTTTACTACACACATCCAGACTGCAGTGTAATCCAGCGTGAATGCTATGAAATTAGAAATGCGCATGCGCAGAAACATCTAAGGACGAGCGTTTAAGGTAAACTAAACCAAAAGCGCCCATCAACCAAACTTGCGGATTAACTGCAAACCTGAACACATTACAATGAGTAGGCACGTGCATCGCTTTGTATATCTGTTTACAGGAACATAATTAACATCTCGATTTTAAAAAGCAGAAAAGTGAGGTTAAAAAATGTAATTCCACGAGTAAATATAAAGCCAACTGTCTGGACACTTAAGTGCATATCGGCTTCATAAGCAACTGGGATAAGTTACCAAAACAAGAACCAAATACCCCCAACGCTAAACAAGATTTACAGGCATGTTAACACTCGAGCAGCTGGGCTTGAGGAGAGCCTTCCCACGCCACTGTATAAACAGATAAGCGGGGAGCGGGGCCGGCAACGCCACAGTGGGGAACGGGGGCGCGGCTTTGAGGCTCAGTCCATGTACAGCGTTTACCTTGCGGGAGCGAGCAGCGGTGCCATCTGTTTCCAAAGCGCGAGCGCGATAATTGCAAACAGATGGCGCCGCTGCTCGCTCCCGCAAGGTAAACGCCGTACTTGCACGAGTGCTCATTGGAAACAGTGCAGAACATGCACGAGTTTCCCAAAAAGTCCGGAGTGATTCCAAGAGGTCACTCCAAAGCAGCGCTTGCGCACTGCGTAGGCGAGACCTAAAAAGAGTGGCACAGAGGACGCTAGCTCTGGTTGAAAAATCTCAGTCAATACATTTGCTTTCATCTCGATAGTGGTCAACTGCAATTCTAGTGTTTCAAACACCCTCTGAACCATCAATGCAAACAAAGCCTTTTCCTCTGAAGGTGGCCCAATAGCTAGTTTAGCTCCGTTTCATGAAATGTGTCTAGCCAACGGGTATTTTGCAAGTCTAAATACAATGCATCATCCGCATGATGTAAGGGCAACAATCTTTCCCCTTCCTCTTCATCATCAGTGTCCTTAGGGGCATTGGGTGCCTCTTGCACTGGGTCCAAATCAGTCAAAAAGGGTGTGAATCCTAGGCTGGGACTGGTGGGGAGGTAGAGGTCTTGGATTGTAATCTGGTTGTATAACCACTTGTTGATTTACATGATTTCATAGCACAACACAGACATGGAGCACGCTGACGTCAGTTAGGGGTCGGAGATCGGTGTTGGGACTGGATAATCGATTGGTGCTGCCAGTCTGTAAGAAAGGAACCAGCGTGGACCTTGGGGCTGGAGTAGAAGCCAGTACTGGAGTCGATACAGGCCTGGTAGCGTGTCTTGAAAGGGCAGGCAGTGTTGGGGGCGGCCCTGCCAGCAGATGTCCGACCGGAGAATCCTGAGGATACGTTGGGCCTGAAGGTGTACTAGAGGGATCCAAAATATGCAGCATGGCCTCTTTGAAGGCTGCTTTTTGCTGCAGGGTCGATAAGGGCTGACAGAACTTGGGTGTGCCAGGACCAATTGCAGGATCAGTTTGGATTCAGGAAACATCGGTGGAGTGCAATCTTTATTTTGACATCTCATGCCTTCTTGCTACACTCTGAGTGGGAGGATGAGGTTGACTCCCGATTATGCCTGGACTTTGACTTGGACTTACCTGAAGACTTAGAACAGGAAGTGAACTTTTCCCGAGAGCGGTCCTGTAACTGGGGTCGCAACTTGGAGTGTGACCTATGCTTCAACCGCAACCTCTTCTCACATTCAGTGACATCAAGTTTAATTTTCTTATCCCAAATCTCCTTTGGGGGCTTGAGAGCACACTTGTTGCACACTTTAGAGTTGTGATTGGAGCCCAAGCACCATAGGATTAACCTGTGCGGGTCTATAACTAGATTCAGCTTTCTGCAGTCTCGGCATGGCTTGAAT
This sequence comes from Calotriton arnoldi, assembly GCA_963921515.1. Lineage (NCBI taxonomy): Eukaryota > Metazoa > Chordata > Amphibia > Caudata > Salamandridae > Calotriton > Calotriton arnoldi. The sequence goes on from CAWUFW010000337.1 coordinate 2,666,439, forward strand.
ACTGTTGTTTCCAGTGGTGACCGACAAAGTTAGGATCAGAGCTCAGAATCCTCATCAAAGGGCACAGAAAGAAACAGACTTCAGTATTCATGGGTCACGCTTATATGCAGCTCTGCTCCGTCACTTCCGGGGTGGTCCAGAGCCATAAGGTGCCACCTAAAGGTGCGCAGGTACACTGCTAGAAGACTTTTCTGAACCCCGTTTGGCACCTAGGGACATTCTAAACATGATGAATCTGCAGTTAGAAGGATCTACCATAATTCAATATAGAAAGAAAAAAAAGACCAAATTTTCTGATTTACAGCTCCAATACGTATTCATGAGACACATGCTCTCTTTATATGCAGAATGTAATACAGACAGCGCAGTATCCAGTGAAAAAGTGGTTAACTCATATAAAGTGAGTGTGAGGTTACAAGAAAATGTACATAGAAATCTCCAAAATATAAATCCCATCTGAATCCATAATCAGAGTTCATGTTGGGAAAGGGGTAGAATGAGTAAAATAATCCCCGAGTTATAAAATAACTCACAAGTCTGAATTCCATGTAATGAAGCACTCACCCAATACATGTAAATAAAGTGTAGCATAAAATAGTCCATAGGGGACCACACCTGACAAACAACTGGATGTTAACTTAAGGTGTAGCTGCGAAGTGTCCACTTATTGACATAACCGTGAAATGCATCAAAGAATTGCTGCTAAGGCAGAAGACTAGACAACAGTAATTATCTCCATGTGTGCGCCATCTTGAAAGGACCAGACAATTAAACAAGAAACAACTGTACTTTTTTGGAAACCGCTTTAATGTGGTGCACAAAAATTTTTCTGTTATTGCGTTTGTGTGTATTTATGTACCAGTATGCGGAACAAAGCCGATGTATTCTGATCCATATTAAAGGGGTCAATTAGTCCACTTGAATGATCTAAAAGTCTAACAAACAAAACTGTTGGAAAACTGTACACCATCCAGTGTCCTGGTTATTCCAATCATACACAATATCTTTTTACATATTTACAGTAATATAAATAAGTAACAAATATGTAAGCTTGTGCACATATACAAAGTCACTCATTGCTGTGCACAAAAGTTGCATCCATTTTAAAATACAATGTGTCACCAAAACCATGACTCTAAATTTGTCTATATCAGCATATCACGGAAGTAGGGCTACCTTCTTCAATACTGAGAGTTCATTTATCCGAGTTTGTGTAGTATTAAATCTGTCCATCCACTTACGTTTGCGTGCAGATAAATTGTTGAGATTAACCCCTCTAGAATCTTGCTTGATAACATTGATTACTTGCCATATGTCTTCTTCTCCTGTGTGCTTGTGTGTGTTAAAATGTTCAGTCAGAGGCACTGTAATAACTCCACATCATCTCCATTTACACTCCAGTTGCTTACAATGGCATTTCGTCAGCTTGAGTTCCTCTGTTTACCAACTGGCCTGCGGTTGGGCTCTTGCCATTGGGTTGCGCATGATGGGAGCCATGGTGTTGGTGCATGCGGTGATCCAGCTGAGGTTCTTGATGGCTTTCGGCAAGTTGCTGGTGTGCTCAGGGTAGTGCACAGTGAGGGTGGAAGCCCACTCCTCTTTCGTGATGCTTTTCGACCTGCGGGGGCAGTTCAGGTGGTGACAGGTCTTTGGTGGTGAGGGAGGAGTATGCTGAAACAGACGAGGGTGTGGTCTGTCCCAGTGCTTAATTTGTAAAAAAATAAATAAGTGCCCGGGCTCTCATCAGAAGGCCACTGCAGCTTGCAGCACACATTGCCCTGCTATGCTGCCAATGATAGGAGCAACACAACTACTAACCGTCACACTCCTACAAGTGTGACAATTCGTACTATTTCAGGACCCCAAAGCTATAAGGTCTTGAGCTGCAGGTAATAGTTATAATGAATATTGCATTAATAATTAACTGTTGTTGTGGTCTCTAAATCACCTGGACGGTGCCACCTTGTGGTAGGCTGTCCCAAGCGCCGGTGCTGACAATTGTCGGTGCCGAGAACCGGAAACCACCGGCTCAAATTAAGCACTGGTCTGTCCATGCCATAGTTGCTGGCTTGTTGACTGTGATGTTGCTGACGAAGGAGAAAATCAGGTCCAATAGGTGTCCGGCAGTGAGGGAGGGTTTGGTGATATGCTGGGTGTTAGAAATGGGATCTCTAGTTGGCAAGGGCTTGCACCTTTGTCCAAGTAGGGTCCCTTCTTCCTAGTCAGGGTAAGGGTGTTACACTCGTGAAGTAACCCCTGCTCACCCTCGTGGTAGCTTGGCACGAGCAGTCAGGCTTAATTCAGAGGCAGTGTGTAAAGCATTTGCACATAACCAACAGTAATACAGTGTAAGCACTACAAACGGACACCACACCAGTTTAGAAAAATAACCAATATTTTTTATACTCAAGACAAGACCAATTACGACAAAAATCCACAATACTATACTTTGAAAATGAATGCTTGATAAGGTAACTTCTTCTTTGCAGGAATAGCACAAAAGCAAAGTTCGTACGAGTCGGTAGCTCCGTCCGAGCCTACCGTGATGCTGAAAACCACAGTCTAACAGTTCCAGCCGACCGCGTCGATACGGGCCAGCAGAGTCATGAACAGACTCGGTTACAGTACCTTTCTCGTTGTGGCTGGTACGGAGTGTACGAGCCGGTCGGCGTTCGTCGCGGTTGCGGTGCAAGACGGAGCGGTGCAAGGTGCGGTGTCCCTCAATACGGTGCAGGCAGCGGCTCGATGAGCGTCGTGCAGACGGAGTCGGTGAGTCCAAGGCGTGCGATGCAGGGTGAGACGATGCTCGATGCGGTGCTGACAGGTTGCGATGCAGGCGACCTAGCCGGAGTGCGGGAGCTGGCGTCGGACAGCGGTGCGAGTCGGAACGGTGCGTCGCAGACGTGCGAGCGGTGCCCCAATTGCGGTGCGGTCACGACTCTTGAGCCAGTTGAAGCGACCTAGTCGGTCGGGTCCGGTTGGTTCAGTGAAGCGATGCGATGCGAACTGCGGTGCCCACAGGTCACGGTGCAAGCAGCGGCTCGATGTTGGCGGCGTCGGACGTCGCCCACGGTGAGACCAGGGTTGCGATGCGGTCTGCGGTGCAAACAGGTCACCGGCCAGGGATGGATTCGGTTGACAGGGTCGGTTGCAGTTCCCTTCCTCTGTGGCAACTGAAACAGCGTTCCAGAAGCGGTACCCAGAGGCTTGTGAAGTCTTTGCAGTCCCTGAGACTTAACAGGAGGCCAGCTCGGTTCCAGGCCCTTGGAGATACTCAGCACAAGTTTGTAGAAAGTTCAGTCCAGCCCTTTCACTGCCCAAGACAGAAGCAGCAACTGCAGGCCAACCCAACAAAGCAACAACACAGCAAAGGGGCCGTACTCCTCCTGGCAGCTCTTCGTCTTGGTAGGTTCCTTGATTCCAGCGAGATCTAAATTCATGGGGTCAGGGCCCCAATATTTATATCCCAAATTCCTTTGTTCTCTGAAGGCAGAGAGGCCTTTGCCTAGTCCAAACCAGTTCTGGAGCACTTTGTTGACAAGTCTCCGTCCCTTCTTTCAGTGAGTAGGCCAGGGACATCAGACGCACCACAGGAGGTGGTGCCAGCATTGTGGAGGGAAGGCACTGTCCTATTCAGGGCCCAGGTGCGACCCTTCCCACCCATCTACATGTAGATCTTGCTATTCAGCCCTGTGCTGACTCACCCTGTCTCCTGGCATCCCCCAGCCCCTGTCACTCACACTCCAGACAAGGAATACACAACCTCGCAGAGGCAGGCTTGGATGGTTAGACAAGAAAATACCCACTTTCTAAAAGTGGTATTTTCAAACACAGAATGTTAAAACCAACTTCACTAAAAGATGCATTTTATCATTCTGAGTCCAGGCATACTAAACTCGAATTTCTACCATGTTCCCGGGGTCAGTTAGGATTATAAGCTGTAATAATCAAAACTGCCCGTTCTGACCTAGGGGGAACAGGTAGCCTTGCAATAGTGAAAAACGAACTAGGCTGTAATTCACTATCAGGACATGCCGCACACACCAGGGCATGTCCTACCTTTCGCGTACAACGCACCCTGCCCACAGGGGTACCTTGGGCCTACCTTAGGGGTGACTAACATGTAGCAAAGGGAAGGTTTAGGGACTTGCAAGTGTGTGCACTTGCCAAGTCGACATGGCAGCCCCAGGCTGCGCACAGGCTCTGCAATGGCAGGCCCGAGTTACACTTTTACGGGCTGTTTGCGTGGGTGGCACAATCCAGTGCTGCAGCCCACCAACAGCATTTGGTCTATAGGCCCTGGCACTCGCAGTGCACTTTACAAGGGACTGACACATAAACCAAATAGGCCAATCATGGAAACGCCAATCCGTAACACATTTTATACAGGAGCACTTGCACTTTCCCACTGGACCGCAGTGAGGAAAGTGCGCAGAATCATTACACCAGCAAAAACAGAGTCAAAACCGGGAGGTCAGAAAGCAAAAAGTCAGGGGAAACACGCCAAAAGATGCCAAGTCTAACACTGGGTGAGGCCAAGGTTTCCGAGGTTTTCTAGAACAGCCATAGAGTTTGGGTTAGTGCGGTGTTCTAGGTGAAAGTTAAGGTCTCCAAAGAGGATGAAGGTGCTGCCGTTGATGATGAGGTGTGACGAAGTCAGTGATGTCACTGGTGAAATTGGTGTGGGGTCCTGGTGGTATGTATACTAGGGTTCCGCCATGGGAGAATTTGTCTAAGATGTGCATCTTGAACAAGAAGTAAGCATGTATGGGTATGAGGATTCCCCAACATGAAAAAGAAAGTAAAAATAACAAACATTGGCCTTTGGCACTTATTGGGTTTGCCAATTGCTTTTGCTGGTGCTGTACGTTGTAGAGATGCTGTGCAACATTGTCAAAATTTAACATGCATTGGCATAGCCAATAGGTCTCGCCTTTGGGACCTTATAAGTGTTTAGCCATGCAACAGTTGATATTGTTGCACCAAGGATATTGTGCTGGATAACTAAACACTTATAAGGTCCCAAAGGCGAGACCTATTGGCTATGCCAATGTTAATGCGTTCCCCTTTGTTGCAGGAGATGTATGGTCTCTGCAGACTCCGCTGCTGTTAAAAGGCGGGGCGGGGTGAGAAACAAAAGGTGCAAGTGGGTGGGAGCTCGCGAAGGACAGTAGGAAGGCAGAGAGAATGGCAACTTGTGGGGCGAAGCAGGCAAGTAGCCCCCTGATTTATGGACGTACTTCAACAATTGTTTTGGCTTGCATGAGCCGGCCAGCGGCTGGGTGTGAATGAGCACAGCAGGGACCTCTGACTCGAAGGCACTGACATCTGCTGTAATGAACTCCCCGCAACCACCCACTTGGGCCCGGCTTCCTAAAATCTGGGGCTAGGAAGTGCCCACCAAGTGTCACCCGGGGCGCGCGCCGCATGTCTTTCCGAACCCTGACTGCGGATATGCCCAGAAGGGGGGCGGTTGAGTGATACATCACCATGCCCTTTAGGTACCCCGAGTTTTCATTATATGTCCAGAATCTACGCGTTCAAACTGGCAGAGGGGTGGGGTTGGCGAGGGATGTGGGGCGAGGGGCTTGTTCATCTACAACAAACAATAGGTGAAGTGAAAAACACGCCAAGAAGAGAGGCATTCATGGGGTTTGGTGTGTAAGTTGTGTTCTGTGTTTCTCCAGATGATCGCAAACAAAAATACACAAGCACTGGAAAAGCCTGCGGGCCTCGGATTTAGGACCTGTTGTCTTTGCCAGTGACTTTTAGCGATGCTGTTTAACATCGACAAAAAGTGTTTCTTCTTGATACTGTGCAGAATGGTTGTAAGAAAAAAAAAAAACGATGACCCGGCTTCTAGTGAAGGAGTCATTTTGTAGAGGAACATACAGCATGCATCACCATGAACCAACAAAATGACGTGTGTGACATTTTTTTTATCCATCTGAGACTGATCAGCACATAAATAAAAGTAGAATGTAAGCGGTTTTTTTAAGCAGAGTTGGTGGGTGGAAGAAATTTACGGCCTGGTGGTAAAAAAAAAAATATTTTAAAAAATAAGACTATGTAGGGGAGGCAATGGAGGCGTAGGTCGGGGAAGCAGGCGGGGAGGTTAAAGTAAAAATTAAGATGGGTGGAGAAGGAGGGAAAACAAGAAAGACAACAAGCATTGGCCGCGCGGCCGTGCGACGCTCTCTGTGGTGGGGAGGAGCGGGAGATCAAGTGACGCGCGGCCGTGAAAGTGACACGGCCGCGCGGCCCCGAGAAGCGCTCTGTGGTGGGGGAGGGGGAGGAGCAAGTGACATCAAAGGTAGATGGCCTGGAGCATGCGAGGAATGCGCGTTACTGCGCGCGTTCTCGCATGATCTAGGCCAGCCAAAAGTTGTGGTCGCATTTCTGCAAGCCCACACTACAAAATATCTCACCCAGAGCCAGCGCTGAAGAGCTGGCTTTCAGGGCGAGACCTAAAAATGGTGCAACAGGAGTCACGTTATTCCACTGAACAGTGCATGCATCAGAACATATGTGTTTGACAGTGGAATGACTAGGGCACCATTTGCTGTTATTTTCTATTTACCCATCCAAGATGGTGGATGCAACTTGGATCAGTTAAAAAAACAACACATTTTTAGCGCAAAAGTGCCAATTAAACAAAAAGGACCATGGGTGTTAGGCGCGGGGGTAATGGAGGAGTGGATGAGGGGAGCACACTAACGAAAGAGTTTGCGAGGGGACAGAAGCACATAGATGAGAGAGGGCAACATGGAGAGGCAGGTTGAGAGAGAGACAATGGAGACAACAGGAAAACACAAGGTCTTGTTGTGTGCTAAAGCAAAAAGAACCGAGAGAGAGCAGCATGGATGGAAGAAAAGAAGATGGACAAGAGAGGAACATGGAGCAGGGGGAGAGAAGCACTCAAGGGAAACAGGTGTAAAAACATGCACTTGTGAAGTTCTTAAGCAAAAAGAAAAATGTAGTTCCCTAAAAGTAAGCATTGAAAAGACAGATGTAAAGAGGCTATGCTGCAGGGGAGGGACAAAGACAAGATGGACAAGGCAATCCATCGAATAAGAACAAGCAAATGAGAGCAACAAAAAGCCAATCATGGATGGGCTTTAAGCCCGCTGTAAGTTCTTGCTAAGCTGCCAATAGTTCTTTTGCAAAAGGCTCAACCTAAACATGATGTATTAGGTATATGCAGATAGTTCGAAACTGAGTTTAAGACCATGGACTGGGTCACCAGGTGGGTAGGAAATAATTTACGGAGGAGATCTGTAGCAAATTTATAATCATAAATAGAGAATCAAAAGGAAAGCCTATCACCTTTAGCGAAGAAGTCATGATGTTCTCATGTTGCCGTTTGATTAGCTGAGATAGGAGCCAGAGCAGGTTATCTATTCAGAAACCAGGGTCTTTCCACACAGGTGCTTCTGCTTCAACCGTGCTAAATTATATTGGGTCTAGCGGCTCCATGGACTAATGCAGCCAGGGCTCTGTGTTTAACCTCATGGTGACTGAAGCAAAGCGTTCCCCAGCTGGGGTTCGTCCCCTTGAGATCCTTACTCACAATAAATCCAAAAGTCATCCAATAGTTGACCTTTTTAATTCATCTAATCGGTGGTATTCTTGCCTTTTGAAAAAAGTAATCCATTCTTGTCTTACTTTTCTGTTTTTAAAAAATAATAATCAATTTTTCAATAATGACATTCAATTCCATGTCATCCCTCACATAAGAAGGGCATTTGGCAGTGTTCAAGGGGACGGACCCCAGCTGGAGAACGCTTTGCTTCAGTTACACTCTATACTCAAGGATCAGAGAGTGTACCCTTCTGCCCGCTTTTAACCGAGTAAACATTGGTTACCAGACTGGAATATTTTGGATTGCGTGACCCCACATATTAGTGATTATTTAACCTCATGGTAACACGTCGAAACCCCAGTACGCCTATCAGCCTTCCAAGGTCGATAAAAATAAATGTCTTGAGTTAGGTAACAATAAACCTCTGTTATTCAGTGCCAGGGGGTGAATGTGCACTTTACAAATAAACATGGTATGTACAGTCACAAATGATGTGCCAACAAAGGTCTGCTTCTTCAGTAGCTGTGAAGCACCTTCTATTGGTGGCACAGATTGCCTATTACACTGTCCTGTCTTATGTTTATAGAGTGTTCAGGAACTTCTTCCGCTGTACTGACTGAAACCCATACACTGGTCTGTTCAGAGCCATCTCCTCCACTACCCTGCCTGACGCCCAAACAAGGGCCCAAGAGCTCCTCTAATAGCTGGAGCCCTTACAAGGGTCTTTACAGAACCTCTTCCACTCTACTGCTTGGGGCCCTCTGAAAAGTCCAGAATGTCCCCCCCACTGTCTGTCTAGAAGCCATTTAAGAGTCTTTCCAGAATTGCCTCCACTTTACTGGCTGGATCTCGTCCAAGGAACCAGAACCTACTCAGCTCAGTGTTTTGCTGGAACTGCACTTTAATGTCTCATGCCAACCTGAAGACACTGGTGTCGGAGGGGGGTTCTCCTGACATACCGATGCTACTATGGCCTCTGTGTTGTAGAGATGGTGGGAATGCCACAAGATCTCCTGGCATTATCTCCTAAAAGATTCTTCTTCACATTCCCTATCAGTGGGTTGAGAAATCCTATAAGCTGCATAACACATTGGCTTTCTTGTAGGAGTTAAGATCCCTCACACTTCTAGCCGTGCAGCATATGGCTGGTTGGACCAGCTCCTTGGAACCCAGGAAGTAAGCATGCAGAGGACAGCTGTCCTTACTGGCCAGCTGCCTGTTTTGGAGGAAGATTAGGAAAGCGGTGAGAGGTGACATTAAATGTCTGGCACTCACATTCCAGCTATTCCATGTTTCTCACAGAGGCATCCATCCATGCTTTCACCCAGACAAGATATAATAACTTGCCTTTACAAAGCGTTCTAATTTCAAGTTTTGTACAGTTTGTAAGTGCTGTAACTAGCAGGTGTTACTATCACTCAGTTTAATGCTATTTTATCAATCGACCGTAGAAGGATGAAAAACGTACTTGCCTTCCCAGGATGCGAACCTGTGATCTGCAGGTCAAACCATATATCCAAAGCAAGCATTTAAGTCACTGAGTCACCATGCTGGCAGGGGTGGTGCAGCTCTAGTTAACAAGCCTGGATGGAATAGATAGACCATAGAAACAAGAAGAACACTAACCAAGTGCTCCATGCTCAGCCTGACACCATCTGAGCGCTTGTGGCACCCAAGAAATACTGAATGATGCTTCGCTGTCACTAAATCAATGGCAGATGAGGACTTTGCACTGCTCTGTGACCTTGGTTTGGCACTAGCATGAGAGTGTATCTTTGTGTGCAGGAGAGAAACTCTTACCAAGGTAAACAAGCATTGGCAAAGCCAATGGGTGTAGCCTTTGGAACCTATTGGCTTTGTTATTGGTTTTATCAATTTATTCCCGCATATACATTGCATATCTATGTAAGTAAAAGACTTGAATTTGTTAATATTTGTAAACTCTCTTTGTTTTAGTGCAATTGTGTATTGTAATTTTATATTACTTTACTAACTACTGGTAAAGCCAAGAGGTCTTGGTTCTAAACGGCTGAGCTACTGGGTTTTCCAAAGTTTGTTTGGTAGATGTGAGCTGAGTCGCATTTAGGTGTCCAGGTGAGTTCTGGTTTTGAGAGGGTGTTCATAATGGGGTATGGCTAAGAGCTCTGGAGTTGAGGCTGAAGGCAGAGTGAGCCCGCGGGCCATAGCAGGGTTCTGATTACATGCTCATTTAATCCTTGGCCTCACAGTAAAAATAATTGCTATGTGAGCACTGTGTTTTTCACACTTTTTAATCTGTTACCTCTGAGCAAAGCTGGTGTTATGCATCAGAGTGAGGGGAGAGGGTCATGCACTTCAGTGAAAGAAAGCGTAGGGCCTGACCTCCTCCACTGTGGCACCCCAGGCTGTGACTGTAGGTCCTGGGACACTGCGAAGTTGATCCAAAATCGTGCAGGTAATTTGGTTCCTGGTAAAGCAGATTCAACTATCATTCAAATATTGTCAGCTTCTCTGGGAGCCAAACACCAAGCAAGAGTCATGGGCGAGAGACAACAATGTGGAGCGTCAGGTGGGACTGGGGGTTACGGGGCGTGGTTCGTAAGCATTACAGAGGGCGTGGAAGGGGGTGGAATCAAGGAGGACGAGGATGGTGGAAGCAACATGGGGGCGCAGGTGGGGAGAAGCAACATAGAGGGTGTGGATAAGGAAGCAAACTAACGTGGAGAGAGAGCAATGTGCAGCGGGAATAGGAAAAGTAAACGGGCGAGAGAATAAAGGGATCAGGTAAGGGAAAAGCACACAGGGAAAAGAGTGAGCGCATCGCAGAGAGTGGAGCGTGGAACAGAAGCACACTAGGGAGACAGCTGGAAAACACATGCCTTCTCATGGAGTGTTTTGAGCACTGGAAGGACAGAAGTAATGAGTCCATGCTCCAGGGGAGGGAAAAGACAAAAAGAAGTATAGTCCACACAAGTGACCAAATAAGAAGCAAGCAGATCCAACTATCCTCCAAATATCTTTCGCTTCTCTGGAAATCAAACGCCAAGCAAGAGATGTGGGCGAGAGACAGCAGTGTGGAGCACCTGGCGGGGACAGGGGGGGTGGTAATACAGAGGGCAGGGAATGGGCGGAATGATAGAGGACAGGGTGGAGGAAGCAACACAGGGACGCAGGTGGGGAGAAGCAAGATGGAGGGTGTGGGAAGGAGGCAAACTAATGGGAGACAGCGCAATGTGCAGTGAAGAACAAGTTACTTACCTTCGGTAACGATATATCTGTAAGAAACATTAGTTAGTTATAGATTCCTTACCTTAGAATTACCCCCAGGCGTCAGACTGGATCCGGAAAGTTATTTTGTCAGCAGTACCTCTGCGCGTCGGAAGGTGGCGTCGGTCGGCTCCGCGTCCGTCGTCGTGGTCGCCGGGATGACGTTGCGGTAGCTACTTAGACACTGCCCTCGCGCGCCGACGTCGGCTCTGTACACGACTTTCCGCGCCAGAAACGCAGAGCCATGCAAGACACGGACCACTGGTGCACAAAACTAGGGCCCTGAAAGGATGTCCTTAACCCTAGAAATCAGTTTGCAGAACGGCGAGGATGGGTGGGGCGGTAAGGAATCTATAACTAACTAATGTTTCTTACAGATATATCGTTACCGAAGGTAAGTAACTTGTTCATCTGAAAGAAACACGTTAGTTATAGATTCCTTACCTTAGAATAGATACCCCAGCAATGCCAACCCCGGTGGTAGGTCTGCAAACCAAGATCACACCACAAAGTCCTGGAGAACAGAACGGCCAAAGGAGCCGTCTCTCCGGACTTGGCTGTCCAGGCAGTAGTGTTTGGTAAACGTGTGCAGTGATGCCCACATAGCTGCCTGACGTCATTCAGAGGAACTCCTCTCCCCAAGGCAGTAGTGGCGGCCGTCGCCCTGGTGGAATGGGCACGTAGCCCCACTGGAGGCTCCTTTTTAGCCAGAGAATAGCATGCTTTTATACACAAAACGACCCATCGAGAAATGGTTCGCTTGTGTACGGCCCGACCTTTCTTGGCACCCACTTAGCCAACAAAGAGTTGGTCATCCACCCGGAACTGTTTTGTGAGATCCAGATAGAAAGAAAGCGCACTTTTTGGGTCCAGACGGTGGAGCCTCTCTTCCTCTTTCGAAGGATGCGGAGGCGGAAAGAAGGTGGGCAAAGTGATAGTCTGCCCGATGTGGAAGGCAGTGACAACCTTGGGCAGGAAGGATGGACGAGTTCTAAGGACAACTTTGTCCGGATGTACAGAGAGAAAAGGAGGCTTAGAAGAAAGCGCCTGGAGCTCACTCACTCGTCTGGCAGATGAGATGGCCACCAGGAACGCAGTTTTGAGAGTCAAGAGCCGTAAAGGACAGTTGTGAAGCGGCTCAAAGGGAGCACACATTAAATAAGTTAAAACCAGGTTCAAATCCTACTGAGGCATAACGAAGAGAATAGGAGGAAAGAGATGAGTTATGCCTTTCAAGAAGCGACTTACAACCGGGGACTTGAAAAGGGAAGGCTGATCTGGAAGCCGAAGGAATGCAGAGATGGCCGAAAGATAGCCCTTGATAGTGCCCAGAGCAGAGCCCTGCTGGGCTAGAGAAAGAAGAAACAAGAGAACCTCAGAAAGAGGGGCAGAAAGGGGATCCACAGCCTTTGCTGTGCACCATGCCACAAACTTGTTCCACCGGCAGGCGTATACCGTCTTAGTGGAGGGACGCCTGGCTGCCAAGATTACATCACAGACTTCAGGAGGCAGGTCGAAAGACGTCAACTGCCGCCGCTCAATCTCCACGCAAGGAGGTGGAGGCTGGACAGGTTTGGGTGGAGGACAGTCCCCTGCTGCTGCGACAGAAGATCCTCCCGAAGAGGCAGTCTGATCTGAGGATCGGAGGCCATGTTGAGCAGCTCAGGATACCAGACTCTCCTTGCCCAATCCGGAGCCACAAGAATGACTTGGGCCCGGTCGCGCCTGATCTTCTTCAGCACTCTGGGCAGAAGTGGTATAGGCGGAAAGGCGTACAACAGACCGCAACTCCACTCGCGACAAAAAGCGTTGCCTAGCAAGTGCCGCCTTGGAAATTCCAACGCGCAGAATTGCTGACATTGCGCGTTCTCTTCGGTGGCGAATAGATCTAACCAAGGCTCTCCCCACTGTTGAAAGAGACCTTGCACCACCTCCGAGTGAAGACGCCATTCGTGACCCATCATGCACCTGCGGCTGAGTTCGTCCGCCCTGGCGTTCAGAGAACCTGCCGGGTGTTGAGAACCACCAGGGACATGCCCTGATGTTCCAGCCATGTGCAGAGGCGAAGGGGCTCTTGACATAGGGTCCACGACCCCAACCCCGCCCTGTTTGTTGCAGTACCACATGGCGGTGGTGTTGTCCGTGAAGACCTGCACTACTCTTCCCCAGACAGAGGGAAGGAATGCTTTGAGTGCAAGACAAATCGCCCGGAGCACCAGAAGGTTGATGTGGAGCTCGGACTCCGCCGGAGACCAGAGGCCTCTGATCTCCACCTCTCCCATGTGGCCGCCCCATCCCAGAAGGGATGCGTCCGTCACCACAGTGTGGTCTGGGTGTGGAAGGGAGAGGGATCTGCCATTGACCCAATCCTGGTTCGTGAGCCACCACTGCAGTTGTCGTGCAGTGCCCTCCGAGATCTGGACGCAATCGGACAGATTCCCCTGATGCTGCGCCCACTGGAACTTCAGGTCCCACTGCAGAGCCCGCATATGCCACCTGGCATGATCGACCAGCAGGATGCAGGAGGCCATGAGGCCCAGCAGCCTCAGAGTCATTCTGACCGAAACCCGGGATAGAGGCTGAAAGATCGGAATCATAGCCTGAATATCCCAGACTCGCTGTTCCGGAGGATAGACCCGAAACCGCGTCGTGTCCAGAACCACTCCGATGAAGAGGAGCTTCTGAGAGGGAATCAGGTGTGACTTCGGCACATTGATGGAGAACCCCAGCGAATGCAGGAGGTCGGCCGTAGTCTGGAGGTGGGAGACGACTGCCTGGGGCGAGCCCGCCTTCAACAGCCAGTCGTCGAGATAGGGGAAGACTGAAACCCCTGATCTGCGCAGATGAGCTGCGACCACTGCCATCACTTTCGTGAACCTTTCGGGGCCTTACCAGCGCCCCGCTGGTAAGGCCAAAGGGGAGCACGGTAAATTGAAAATGCTCGTGGCCTACCGTGAACCGTGGCCGGCAGGACGGGGATGTGAAAATAAGGGTCCTGCAAGTCCAACGCTACCATCCAGTCTTTCGGGTTGAGGGCAGACAAGACCTGAGCAAGCGTCAACATCTTGAACTTCTCCTTCTGGAGGAAGCGGTTGATGTCCCTGAGATCCAAGATAGGACGCAAGCCCTTGTCCTTCTTGGGGACCAGAAAGTAGTGGGAGTAACAACCCCGACCTACTTCTGGCCCAGGAACGCGCTCGATGGCTCCCTTGGCCAAGAGAGCCGTAACATCCTGCTGGAGAAGGGCCAGATGATCCTCCGACATGCAGTGGTATCTCGGTGGCATGGCTGGATAGGTAGTCTCGAAGGGGAGGAAGTAGCCCCTTCGGACTATTTGCAAAACCCACCTGTCCGACGTGATGGTGCGCCAGTGGGGGAGGTGATGGCGAATCCTGCCGCCCACTGGCGTGTGATGGGCCTGAAAGGTCGGACTAGGAGGGTTTGGAGGCTGCTGCAAAGGGGGTGTTGGTGGACTGGCCTGGCCCCCGGAACCACAACGATTGTTCCCACGTCCCCGGCCGTGCGAAGGTTGGGTAACTTGCTGAGGCCTGTGGCTCTGGGCGGGACGTAGCGGGGCACCCCTTCCGTAGCCACGAAAGGGGCGAAAAGCAGACTGCGCAGGGCGGGTGGAGAGGCCCAAGGACTTGGCCGTAGCCCGTGAGTCCTTGAAACGCTCTAGATCGTTGTCTGCTTTGTCGCCAAAAAGGCGACGGCCATCAAAGGGCATGTCCATCAAGGTATTCTGGACATCCCCTGAAAAGCCAGTCGACCTCATCCAGGCATAGCGACGAAGTGCTACTGACGTGGAAATTGTCCTGCCCAGAGAGTCAACGGTGTCCAGCCCACAACGGATGGTAAACTTCACCGCATCCCTCCCGGCGGCGACAGCCTGGGAGAGCACTGCCCGGGCCTCCTCCGGACACTGAGGCAGCACATGCGTAACCGTATCCCACACCGAGTGGGAATAACGGCCCAAGAGACATGCGTGTTTACCGACCGCAGTCCTAAGCTGGCAGAAGAGAACCTTTTCTTTCCAAGATGGTCCAGCTTCTTGGATTCCCTTTCCAGTGGAGCGGTACGGAATGCGCTTTTGGAAGTGGAGGCTTGGACTACCAAGCTCTCCGGGTTGGGGTGTTGGGAGAGGAAAGTGGGGTCGCCCGAAGCTGGGATGTGGCATCGGGCAATCACCCTGTCCACGGGAGACCCCGTGTTGGGCCTGGACCACGTGCCCAAAAGGACGTCAGTGAGGGCCTCATTAAACGGCAGCAAGGGGCTCAGAAGAGCTCGCAGCCGGTTGAAGCACCTCTGTCAGGAGGTTAGTCCTGACCGCTACCGTAGGAAGCTCGAGGTTGAGAGCCTTGGCCGCCCTACGCAACACCACTGCGTATGACGCTCCCTCCTCCGTAGCCACGGTAGTAGGAGACAACATGCCACGGTCAGGGGAGGTGTCCAAACCACTGGCATCTCCCAGTTCCTCTCTCCAGTCCTGTTCACTGTCCAACTGGTCAGTCAGAGCCCTCCCAGTCCTCCTCCTCATCCTCTGGGTGCCATTCTGCTCAAAAAGGGACCCCAGGAGTGAACAGGGGCACAAACACCCCACTCTGCGCCAGATTCGTCCGGCTCCACGTCGAGATGGAGGCCGGGGTCGACGCCGGCCAGGGGGCCGACCGGCGTCGAACGGGGTAGTGGTGCCGGAGGGAGCGGCGCCGGTGGAGGCTTAATCAGGTCAACCGGTGCCGATCCGGATCCAGGCCTGGATCCAAGGGGGGCCTGCGGCGCCGGAGCCGTCGGAGAAGGCCTAGGCCCCCCAACTGAGTCTGCGGGAACCGAAGACACGCCGGCGGGGTCGGACCGCCCAAAGATGGCATGCATCGCCTCGTAGAACGTACAAAGCTGGGCGGGAGTCGCTCCGGGTCCCGGAAAGGGAGGGAAACGCGGAGTCGACTCTTCGGGCTCCGCGCGCGGAGCCCCGGGAGGGGCACCACCCGCGTCCCTCGTCGGGTCGGCCGACCGACGAGGAGAAGTCGAAGAGCGACTATGCTTCTTCGACTTCTTCTTATGCTTCGACTTACCCGACCCCGAGTGCGAAGACTTCGAAGACTGGTGGCTCCACGACCGGTCCCTCGACCTCCCTCGCGACCGGGACCTCGAACGGCGCGGAGCCGACTGTCGGTGCTCAAGCAGCTTTCGGGACCGCTCCCGCAAAGCCTTCGGCGCCATCGACCGGCAGTCGGAGCACGACTTGGGGTCGTGGTCGCGCTCCAGGCAAAAGAGACACACGCGGTGCGGATCCGTCACCGACATCATCCGATGACAGGAACGGCAGGGCTTGAAGCCGGGCATCCCTCGTGCACCTCGAAAAAGTCGACAAAAGTCGAGAAAAAAGTCAGTCAAAAAGTGACTGGAGGTACCGCTCTTCCCAGATCTGCGCTGGCTGGCGCGGAAAAAGAAATAACTGACGTCAGCGGCCGAGGGTGGCGTCTAAGTAGCTACCGCGACGTCATCCCGGCGACCACGACGCCAACGACGGACGCGGAGCCGACCGACGCCACCTTCCGACGCGCAGAGGTACTGCTGACGAAAAAACTTTCCGGCTCCAGTCTGACGCCTGGGGGTAATTCTAAGGTAAGGAATCTGTAACTAACGTGTTTCTTTCAGATAATAGGAAAAGTAAATGGGCGAGAGAGCAACGGGAGCAAGTAGGGGAGAAGCAGGCAAGCAAAATGTGTGTGCAACACAGAAAGTCTAAGAGAAGGACACTAGGGAGACAGATGCAAAACACATGCACTCTTGTGGAGTGCTTTGAGCAATTGAAGGACAGAAGTAATAAGCCCCATACTCCAGAAGAGGAAAAAGACAAGAAGGAGGAAGGTTCACAGAAGTGACCAAATAAGAAACAAGCAAATGTGTTTGTCAATGAAGCCAACCAATGGTAAGCAATGGGAAGCTCTAGGACTCCTAGAAGCTAACAATATATCTCAACAGTCAGCGCAGACCTAAAAAGTGCAACGTGTAACTCAATAAAATAAAAATACGTTAATAAAAATTTTGAGTTTTTACAACGAAAGGCGTGACTTTTTGTACATCTCCAGAAGCTGTAAAAAGCACCGATTGCCCTGGGCTTGGTGGACTTCATCTGCGGCCACTTTTTCTGTTTCTACACACTGGCGGGGCCCCCTGCTCAACATTGTGAGGCCCCCAAGTCGCCCATATCTCATAGATATTCATAGGCCGCCTTGGGCTGAATGGGCCGCCCAGAAGGCTCCCCCTTTACGCCTGATTTACAGCCCTGCCGCACACCTCCGTCTGCTACAAACAGGTCACCTCCATCCATCACTGCACACAGCTGGGTGGGCACGGGGACCCCTCCGGAGCCCCGGGCCTACAGGTGCTGCGCAGTTTGACCCTGTAATCACGGAGCGTCCCTTGGAGGGCGGAGAAGCATACGATGAGCCTGCGCGCGACCTTTCAACTCCTCGACCTGTGACCCCTGCGCATCCTGCGCCGAGGGAGGCCCTGTCTCCCGGGGCAGCACGCGCAGCATTCCTCTGGCCCTGCGTTTCTGAAGGTTGCTTTCCGTTTTTAATTCGGGAATATGAGGCCGTGAGAGAAACGGTATTTTATGATTCTCTAACCGAAGTATCGCACGTCTTTATTGTTTTCAATGCCGGTCAGAGCGCCTTCCCGACAGGCGGCTGCCCTGCATGGTTTCTGCTGCCTCAGAGTGTGGGCCCAGAGCTGGCAGCCGCGTGCCTCACGGTCTAGTTCAGAGGGTGGGTACACAGGAGGTCGCCCTTGGTGGGCCAGGGGCTCGGACAATGGCGCCTTCCCTGCATCTGACTAGATTGCTCGGCGCCTGGGCTCAGTCCTGGCAGCCTTGTGTCTTTCTGGATGGCTCTGGGGTTGTCTGGCTAGATCTGGCTGTGACTGGCCACAGGCTGGAAGCCCTGTGCCTCCCGGAGAGGGTCAAGGCCTGTGCGCTGTGTCGGCAGCCCTGTGCTTCATTGTATAGCTCACAGATTGGACATAGCGCTGCTGCCCTATGTCTGACTGGATGGCTCAGTGTTTGCGCACACTGCCTGCGGCCCTGTGTCTCGTTAGACGGCCCAGGGATTTGACGACATGCTGGATACCATGTCTTTGACTAAACGACTAAGGGGCAAATTACGAGTCCGTCAGTCCAAGGACCGCCAGACCCGAGGTGGCGCGGCGGTCGCGGTCCTGTCTGCGACGAACCGGCGGTCCGACCGCACCATTACGAGTTGGGCGGTCGGACCGCCACCAGGAGGTGGCGCGGAGGTCAGAGGCCGCAATATGCTTGGCGGGACCGTCGCAGTCCCGCCAAGGTTTATTACGAGTTTCCTCTCCGCCGGCGGTGACATGTAGGTTTCTACTTCATATCAACTCTGGCAAGAAGGAAACAAAGAGAGCCTTAGAGGGCCACCTGTGCCTACTCCCCTTGTGCATGCACAAGAGTTCCTGTACGGCATGGACTTTTCAGTCCATGCCATGCAGGAACCTTGTGGGGCGCAGCGGTGAAGTACAGTCTGCCCCACACTGCCGAAAATCGTAAGCGGGCATAAGTGTTTGGTCACAGCCTGGGGTCGGAAACAGTGGTAGCTGCCGGAGGACTGCTACTACATGGCTCAGGGTTGGGTACAAGCTGTGTATCTGACTAGGGGGCTCAGTGTTGGGGTACAGTGCTGGAAGCGCTGTGCTTCAATGGATGACTCACAGGCGGGGCGCAGTGGTGGCTGCCATGTGTCTCATTGGAGGGCTCAGACACAACTGTGACTCCCTAGTGCCTCACTGGATGGCTCATTGGTCGGGCACAGTGTTGGCATCCCTGTGATTAAGTGGATAGCTCAAACGTTTTGCACAAATGGTGGCTGCCCTGTGTGCCATTGGATGGCTCAGGCACAACTGTAGCTCCCTTGTATCTCACTGGAGGGTTCATGGGTCGGGCAACAGTGCTGGCAGTCATATGTTTCAATGGATAGCTCAGAGGTTTTGCACGAATGGTGGCTGCCCTGTGTGTCATTGGATGGCTCAGGGGGTTGGCAAAGTGGTGTCTCCCCTGTATCTCAAAGGGTAGCTCACAGTTTGGCCAGAGAGCTGGCAACCCTGTGTCTCATTGGATGGCTCAGTGATGGTTGCCCTGTATCTCAATGGAAAGCATGAGGATCGGGCACTAGGGTTGGGTACCTTTCCGACTGACACCAGTTGTTCACATGGGCACCTCCAGGTCACAAAAAGATCCCCATCAATTGTGGAGTTTCCCAGGGTTCCATACTGTCTCCTGTCAACTTCAACCTTGTGCCCAACCTGCTCGGGTTGGGCACAACCTGCTCGGGGTTGGGCACAACCTGCTCGGGGTTGGGCACAGTGGAAGCAGTCCTGAGTGTCAATGGATGGCTCGGGTTGGGTACAGTGGCAGCAGCCCTATGTCTCATTGGATGGCTCGGGGTTGGGCACAGTGGCAGCAGCCCTGAATCTCAATAGACAGCTCAGGAGTGGGTACAGTGGCAGCAGCCGTGTGTCTTATTGGATGGCTCAGGTTGGGCACAGTGGCAGCAGCCCTACGTCTATTTGGATGGCTCGGGGTTGGGCACAGTGGCAGCAGCCCTGAGTCTCAATAGACAGCTCAGGATTGGGTACAGTGGGAGCAGCCCTGCGTCTCATTGGGAAGCTCGGGCTTGGGGCAGTGGTGTCTCACAAGTAGTGCCTAATTTGTAAAACATTGTGCTCGGCCCAAAGTTTTGATCCGAAGCCTGCAGCTGACGCCAGGAACATCAGGTGAGCCTTATACCGGGGCTGTGTAGTCTTGATGTAACTCGTGGCTCTTTCATCCATCGCCAGGCACTCCCTGCCCCTTTACCGCACTCCTGCAAGTGCCATAACACCCCTTCTTTCTCCCTTTGTCACTGTTTTTCCGTCTTTCTTTTACTCCTTATTTCCTCTTTTTGTGTTTGTCTCTCGCTTGTGCTGGGTGAAGGTCTGATGGCGAAAAGTAAGTGCCAGTCCTCAAAAACAACTGCCAGTGGGTCCCACCGGTAGCCACCGGCTCAAATTAAACACTGCTCACAAGGCCGCGCGTGTTTAGGGTTCGGTAAATGGCTTAAGAGATGCTCCTGGCGGGTGGGCTGGGGTTAGAGGAGGAGTTCCCTGTCAGTGAGTGGGTGGGGTGGGGTCTTGCAGCTCCGAGATGAGCTCCCTGACAGCGGTTGAGGGACATAAGGATCAGGAAAGAGGCTTCCTGACAATGGGGGGGGGGGAGGCATGGGGTCGGGACAGGAGTTTCCGGACAGTGGCCGATGGGGCTGGAGGTTAGGAGAGGAATTTCTGAAGAGTAGGAGAGGAGCTTCATGGAAGTGGTAGGTGAGGAGAGGGGTTCCCTGTCTGGGGGAGGTAGAGGCCAGGGTTAGGTAAGGAGTTTCCAGACCATTTCCTGATTGTGGGAGGCCGGGGGAGGGGGGGGGAGGAGGAGGGGCGGGTTTAGGCGATGCACTTTCTGAAAGGTGGAAGTGGTAGTTAGGGGATTAGGAGAACAGTTTCCGGCCCGCGGAGGGGGGTAGGAGGAGATGTGTCAGAGGAAGGGTCTACTGACGGAGGGAGGCGCTGGGTGTTAGGGGAGAAGCCTCCTGTCAGCGGGGGTGGGGTGGGTGGCGTAGGCAGAGCAAGAAGCAAAATGAGTACAAAGGACCCCCATTCGCCACACTGCTGAGTGGGTCAGAGGTCGGCGGACAGCTCGTCGTGCAGGGCTGGGGGACCCTGGGGGGCAGGGCACAAGTCCTAAAAAAAGAAGTGGGGGGACTAACCTACTTAATCAGAATGCAAGTGGCATCACGGCGCGTGACATCACGGCGTGATGTGACATCACGGTGTGACATCACGGCGCATGACATCACAGGAAGTGGCATCATAAGAAGTGACATCAGATCTTGAGCCCTCACATATGTTTAGCAGGTCTATCATGAGTACATTGGAGCACATTTCGAGTATACACGCAAACCCTCCTGATTGAGGCAGAAGAGAAGATTCACACTTTTGAAAGCTACGCAAAAAACAGTGTTGCCTTTTGTCAGCGCAAACTTCCTCTACCCATAGTGCTTTACAAGAAAAAATAGTGGTACTTAAATTATTTCAACACCTCCTAAGGGGTAGTAAGCACTATATAAATTAAATGTATTTTGTGTAAATACAGGGAAAGACCAATGCATCTGACATTCTTACAGTGAATGCATATCTTGTAAACAGGGACTGAACAAAGTGAAAAGCTGCCTCTCTTAAATATGTGTGAAGTGCTAACAAGGTGTGAGCCTTTGTTTCCCCTCTGCTGCATTTGCTTCTAAGTGTGAGGCTCCTGACTGCTGCCAGCCAGGAGACTCGAACAAAAGGAGGCCTGATGGCCCCTCAAATTGGGCCTTTGTTATGGGCCCAGCAGGAGTTTAAAATAAGAAAGCCCCGTCCCGTCTGCACGTTGTTGCGATTGAAAGCAGACAACGTGCAGGCGCTGCTGAATGTGTCCCGGTGTTTGCAAATAACACCGGGACGAATTCAGCATATTTTTCAGTGGGGCCCAACTTCTCGGCAGGGTGGACGGCGTCCACCCTGTGAAAATAGTGGGCGGACGCCGCCCACCCGCGTGGTACCCCGACTCGTGCCCTGCTGGGGGGCACATGTGGTGTTCCTCAGGGGCGCTGACGTTTGCGCCTTCTGCAGTATACACCTGCACGTGCGCACGGTATAGTACAGCGTGCACCGAGACACTGCCACCTCTGCCTGCAGTGCACGGTGTGTACAAGGCGGGCACTGAGACACTGCCACCTCTGCCTGCAGTGCACGGTGTGTACAAGGCGGGCACTGAGACACTGCCACCTCTGCCTGCAGCGCACGGTGTGAACAAGGCGTGCACTGAGACACTACCACCTCTGCCTGCAGTGCACGGTGTCTAGGAGGCGCGCACTGAGACACTGCCACAACTCTGCCTGCAGTGCACGGTGTGTACAAGGCGTGCACTGAGACACTGCCACCTCTGCCTGCAGTGCACAGTGTCTTCGAGGCGTGCACTGAGACACTGCCACCTCTGCCTGCAGTGCACGGTGTCTTCGAGGCGTGCATTGAGACACTGCCACCTCTGCCTGCAGTGCACGGTGTGTACAAGGCGGGCACTGAGACACTGCCACCTCTGCCTGCAGTGCACGGTGTGTACAAGGCGGGCACTGAGACACTGCCACCTCTGCCTGCAGTGCACGGTGTCTTCGAGGCGTGCACTGAGACACTGCCACCTCTGCCTGCAGTGCACGGTGTGTACAAGGCGGGTACTGAGACACTGCCACCTCTGCCTGCAGTGCACGGTGTACACAAGGCGGGCACTGAGACACTGCCACCTCTGCCTGCAATGCACGGTGTGTACAAGGCGGGCACTGAGACACTGCCACCTCTGCCTGCAGTGCACGGTGTGTACAAGGCGTGCACTGAGATACTGCACCTCTGCCTGCAGTGCACGGTGTGTACGAGGCGTGCACTGAGACACTGCACCTCTGCCTGCAGTGCACGGTGTGAACAAGGCGTGCACTGAGACACTGCACCTCTGCCTGCAATACACGGTGTCTACCAGGCCGTCACTGTGTCCTCTAACGTACAGGTGTGTACATATACACCCACTGCACGCAGAGAGCAACCCCTTCTGACTCCTGGGTAACTTCTCCTCCTGGCTGCAGTCACTTTCAGGGCCGGACCGGCCATAGCGGGCACCGGGCGTTTCCCCGGTAGGCCGCTAGGGTGGGGGCCGGTTTTGGGCCCCTGGGGGGCCGTTTTTGTTACCGGGGGTCGGCAATATCGGCCCCCTGTAACAAAATCGGCCAAAACCGGCCCTCGCAAACTGCTCGGCTGCACACCCCCTCACCCCAGGGGGGGGCCAGCCGAGCAGTTTGCCAGGGCCGGTTTCGGTGCCCAGTCCGGCCCTGGTCACTTTAAGTGCGTCATTACATCAGAATTACCAGTGTTGTTGCAATGTGGGCCGTAGCGGTGAGTGCAATTACGCACGCGGCCGGAAGTGCAAAACACCCGGTGTCCCTGCGCTCTCCGCCTGCCCCGGGTATTTCAACAGGTAAAAAACAGCCCAGGGAATAACATGAACTGCGCGTGGTATCAGTGATTCCTCCGGTAACCGTCACGTTTCCTAAGGGCCGCTCAGAGACGCAGTCTGCACACCGCGGTGTCCCCGCCGCAGCGGTCACTTAAGGCGCAGAGCCTCGGCATTCCCACGCCCCGCCTGCGGTGCCCTGAAACACGCGCAGATGTGTCCAAACCAGCTCACCTACAGACACCCAGACCAGCAGGTGTGACCAGACACAAACACAGATGTGTCTAGACCACACACACGCAAGGATGGCACAAGTGTGGCACAAACCCTGAGCAGCGCACTACTGGTCACTGTCGTGAACACACGTGGGCTGCGGGCCCCCGCTCTGACACAACCCCCTGCACCCGAGAGACGGCCGCTGTGCACCAGGACTCTTCTATCACCTGCATTCAACACATCAGCAATCACGGGCGGCGGGGAGCTATGCGCCTCCGGTGTGTCAGGTGTTTTGAAGCAGGTATTTGGTTTTCTACCGATGCATTATGGTTATTGAAGTCTTTATATATTTCAATTTTAATTACCAAAGTAAAGGTGAAAGAGGTTCAAAAGTCCAAGAGGAGCAGATAGATGCAAGAATGTTATGCCATTCACATGGCAGGTCAGTGGCAGTGCAGAAAATAGGGAAGCGCCCTGGATCTCCTGGGCCTATGTTGGACACCCCTTGTTTACGGTCTTACAAATGAACTCCTCAGCAGTCACACACATCTTTCCAGGGCATGCTACGACGATGCCAGGCGTGGAGGGCAGGGTCTCCTCCATGGATTACTCCACCTCAGAAGCTTTTGGAGTTCTGAGACAGTTCCAGACCTCTCGATAGCTTTGGTCCTCACTATCAGTATAGTGTATATTTCCAAACTCTTCTCAATGTCGCAGCCCGAAGAGGCGCTACTCGCTTCCACTCGACGAAAAACCTCTCTCAGGGTTGTTATAATATCACAGTGCTGCTGCCCTCCATGCGGTCAAATACCAAGGGATCTTACCTAGTTTTAGGATATATGTACCCTTAATGGTGTAAGAGAATCTGTCCCCGCCCAGTAATCAAACTCTGGCCATGGCTCTAAATCTGGGCTAAGCCTGAAATAACACTCGGATAACGCAGATCGGCAGTTGGCGACCTGTACCGTCTATAACCCAAGGAAAGACGGCCAACATGCATTTCTTGACGTGTGGCAGAAATACTTATGATTGTCCTGAAAACCACATTTCTGCATACCATCAGTACTCCTCATTTCTCTCCATGCAACCTTCTTTAATAGAAAATCGGATTTCTAAAGCTTCATATGAGCTACCACAAACTAGCGTGTTCCTTGTGGAAGCCGGGGATAGATGCGGGGGTAGCAGAGCCAACCAACCTTCTCGGGTCTCTCCAAGTAGTATATGAATGCCAGGCAGGTCATGCTTCCCTTCACCTACGGAGAAGGATTTAGAATTGGTTGGTCATCTGGCGGCCTATCATCCAGTGGAACGGGCACTATGTCTACTGCAAAAATAAATAACTGAGCCCCAGAATGCGGATATACTTGAAGGCACCTTGAAGATCATGCTTGGTTCGGATAACCTAGCAAGTGCTAAAACTCAAGACATAACCTGGAATTCCTTCTGTCTTAATTGGGAGAAAGCAACGCCCCCCCTTCTTCCCCCCATAAATAATGCGGAGGTCTATTGAAAACTCCAACTTTGCAAAGGGAAGCCAAGTTTTTCAACAATTTACGACACATATCCCGATTTAACACTTTTTAAAAAATGGTTCTACGTGGAATTGGAATGCACTTTGCAGATAAAAATGTGTTCTTTATCTGCACAATGACTGCACATAGAAATGTCCTGCATAAGGTAAACGTGCAGAGAAATTTTCCAGCATGCATTGGTTCGAAGAGTGAAATTACCTCTTTATTGCTTTTCTGAAGTGCAGGTGCAAAGGAAGGGGCCAAAAAAAGAAGGCACTGCCACCAAGGCAAGCTGTGAGAAATTCAGGAGTATGTACGAGAAAGTGACCGATGGATCTGACCAGTCTTGTAAGCCAGTATCTGATCGGATGTTTGGAAATAAATCCTGGAACCTTTCCACAGACTGACTATACCAAAGGCAAAGCCCTTTAAACTAAATAGGAAACTGTAGAGGGAGCCAATTTATTGATCTGAAAAAAGGAGTAGCATCTTCATTTTGAATATCCCGAAGACTGGAAGGTAATGAGGACCGAATAATCAAGACCAGATCCAGCGAGGGCTGCAACAACAGTTCATCTACTTCTTACTGGCTGGGGTGACCACCTCCCTCCAGGTCCTTATGGACACTGTTTCCAGTCCTGCACGGTTGTGTGATAGCACAATGCCTTCTGGGTATTGTAGTCTTGTTTTGCTTCCACTGGTGCACTTAGAGGAACTGCTGAAATCAGTAGTTTGTGGATGAAAAGTCCAGGGCTGGAGACAAGCAGTGTACGTGATGACCTGGAGTCAGGTGGCCACATTAAAGAGGCCTCATATAGAAGGCACAAGATGTGACCACAACCACCTGGTAATCCATCTGTAAGGCTGAATCTCAGTTCACGCCTAAACTTTTCACGAAGTCACATGGTTCAGGACGGGACCACAGTTCACTGGACAGAAAGACGAGTGACGTTACAGTTCACACCGCTGAGCAGGATCTCCGTATTTGCTGCATCAAGCGTGCGCCGGTGGCAACCTCTCTATTCTGGTACAGAAAAAAGATACCTCTTCAGGGTGGGGCTGATCATTGGGGTGCGTCACAGGTGGTCCTACTGCCCGAGGAAAGAAATGGACCCCGTGCTACCAGCCGGCTCCTCTCTCATAGGAAGCCCATCTCAGACAGCCCTGGCAACAACCTCAGGACCGTGGTTGGACCCAAACCCCACTTGGGTCTCATCCAATATTTCATTAGAAACCTAAAAATAATCAGAACTGCCTGGCTACCCGAGACTCTAAAGCGTGCCCGCTGCTGGGGTCAGAGTGACAGGGCGGTCGTTGGAAGCAACCAGTGGATCCTGGCCAGGCGGTCTCAGGAGAGGGATTACAGGGTAGTGCCAACCTGGAGAGAAGCTGGTGGTACCGAGAGGACAGACAGGAGTTGAGGGGAGAAACTCAAAAGAAGAAACCTTGCATCCAACACTGCTGGATGGCAGGTAGGCTGGGCCGCTGTTATTATGCAGCAGTGCATAACCAAACTGTGCAGTGGAGTACCAGATTATGTGGCAAAAAAAGGCAAATTATTCTGCATACTGGCCGTCTTGTGGCAACATTATTCCACTGTTTTATCACTTTAACACGTCTTAATGCACAAGTTACTAACTTGTGTAACGATATATCTGTAAGAGACAGTAGTTAGTGACAGATTCCTTACCTTAGAATATCCCCAGGCGTCAGGCTGGATCCGGAAAGTTTTTTGCGTAGCAGTACCCTTGCGCGTCGGTAGGCGGCGTCGTGATCGCCGGGATGACGTCGCGGGCAGTACTTAGGCGCCGCCCCTGCGCGCTGACGTCAGTTCTGTACACGACTTTCCGCGCCAGGAACGCAGAGCTATGCAAGAAGCTGACATAGGTGTCTGAAAAATACTAGGGCCCTGAAAGGGATGTCCTTAACCCTAGAAATCAGTTCGCAGAACGGGAGGATGGGTGGGCGGTAGGAATCTGTCACTAACTACTGTCTCTTACAGATATATCGTTACACAAGTTAGTAACTTGTGCATCTGAAAGAGACACGTTAGTGACAGATTCTTACCTTAGAATAGATACCCCAGCAATACCAACCCCAGTGGTGGGTCTGCGAACAAAGATCAGACAAGGAAGTCCTGGAGGACAGAACGGCCAAAGAAGCCGTCCCTCCGGACCTGACTGTCAAGGCAGTAATGCTTTGTAAACGTGTGCAGCGAGGCCCACGTAGCTGCCTGACAAATAACCGGCAGCGGAACACCGCGGCCCAAGGCCGTGGTAGCAGCCGTTGCCCTCGTGGAATGGGCACGCAGCCCAACAGGAGGCTCCTTCTTCGCCAAAGAATAGCAGGTCTTGATGCACAAGGTAACCCAGCGGGAGATGGTCCTCTTGTGCACCGCCCGACCTTTTTGGCGCCCACGTAGCCAACAAAGAGCTGGTCATCCACCCGGAAGTGTTTTGTGCGGTCAATATAGAAGGAGAGCGCACGTTTTGGGTCCAGACGGTGGAGCCTCTCTTCCTCTCTGGAAGGATGCGGAGGCGGAAAGAAGGTGGGCAAAGTGATGGTCTGCCCAATATGGAAAGCAGTAACCACCTTTGGCAAGAAGGACGGACGCGTCCGAAGAACAACCTTGTCTGGATGAACAGACAGAAAGGGAGGTTTGCAAGATAGAGCCTGGAGCTCACTCACCCGCCGAGCGGAGGTGATGGCCACCAGAAAGGCTGTCTTTAGAGTCAGAAGACGAAGAGGACAGTTATGTAGAGGCTCAAAGGGAGCGCACATTAAAAAGGTAAGAACCAAGTTCAAGTCCCACTGAGGCATCACAAACGGAACAGGAGGAAAGAGGCGAGTAATGCCTTTTAAGAACCTGTTAACAACAGGGGACTTGAAAAGGGAGGGCTGATCAGGGAGCCTGAGGAAGGCCGAGATAGCACAAAGATAACCCTTGATGGTACCCAGGGCAGAACCCTGTTGGGCCAGAGAGAGAAGGAACAGAAGGACCTCAGACAGAGGGGCAGAAAGGGGATTCACAGCCTTTGCTGGGCACCATGCCACAAATTTGTTCCACCTGCAGGCGTATACCACCTTAGTGGAGGGACGCCTGGCTGCCAGAATTACATCACAAACTTCGGGAGGCAAGTCGAAAGGAATCAACTGCCGCCGCTCAATCTCCACGCAAGCAGGTGTAGACTGGACAGGTTCGGGTGGAGGACCGTCCCCTGCTGCTGCGACAGAAGATCCTCCCGAAGAGGCAGACGGATCGGGGGATCTACGCTCATATTGAGTAGCTCGGGATACCAAACTCTTCGAGCCCAGTCCGGAGCCACAAGAATGACTTGGGCCCGGTCGTGCCGAATCTTCTTCAACACTCTGGGTAGAAGTGGTATAGGCGGAAAGGCGTACAATAGACCGCAACTCCACTGCGTGACGAAAAGCGTCGCCGAGCGAGTGCCGCCTTGGAAATTCCAACGCGCAAAACTGATGACATTGCGCGTTCTCTTCGGTGGCGAATAGATCTAACCAAGGCTCTCCCCACTGTAGAAAGAGTCCTTGCGCCACTTCCGAGTGAAGACGCCATTCGTGATCCATCATGCACCTGCGGCTGAGTTCGTCCGCCCTGGCGTTCAGGGAACCTGCCAGGTGTTGAACCATCAGGAACATGCCCTGATGTTCCAGCCATGTCCAGAGGCGCAGAGCCTCCTGACAAAGGGTCCACGACCCCACCCCGCCCTGTTTGTTGCAGTACCACATGGCGGTGGTGTTGTCGGTGAACACCTGCACCACCTTCCCTTTGACAGAGGGAAGGAATGCCTTGAGTGCAAGTCGGATCGCCCGGAGCTCCAGAAGGTTGATATGGAGCCGGGACTCCGCCGGAGACCAGAGGCCTCTGATCTCCGCCTCTCCCATGTGACCGCCCCATCCCAGAAGGGACGCGCCCGTCACAACAGTGTGCTCTGGCTGGGGAAGGGAGAGGGATCTGCCCATGACCCATTGCCGGTTCGAGAGCCACCACTGCAACTGTCTTGCAGTCCCCTCCGAAATCTGGACGTGATCGGACAGGTTGCCCTGGTGCTGCGCCCACTGGAACTTCAGGTCCCACTGCAGAGCCCGCATATGCCATCTGGCATGATTGACCAGCAGGATGCAGGAGGCCATGAGGCCCAGCAGCCTCAGGGTCATCCGTACCGAAACCCAGGATAAAGGCTGAAAGATCGGAATCATAGCCTGAATATCCCGGACTCGCCGTTCGGGAGGATAGGCCCGAAACTGCGTCGTGTCCAGAACTGCTCCGATGAAAAGGAGCTGTGGAGAAGGAATCAGATGCGACTTCGGCACATTGATGGAGAACCCCAGCGAGTGCAGGAGTCCGGCCGTAGTCTGGAGGTGGGAGACGACTGCCTGGGACGAGCCCGCCTTCAACAGCCAGTCGTCGAGGTAGGGGAAGACTGAAACCCCTGCCCGGCGCAGATGAGCTGCGACCACCGCCATCACTTTCGTGAACACCCGAGGGGCACTTGTAAGGCCAAAGGGGAGCACGGTGAACTGAAAATGCTCGAGGCCTACCGTGAACCGAAGGTAACGCCGGTGGGCCGGCAGGACGGGGATGTGGAAATAGGCGTCCTGCAAGTCCAACGCTACCAACCAGTCTCAGGGGTCGAGGGCAGTCAAGACCTGAGCTAGGGTGAGCATCTTGAACTTCTCCTTCCGGAGGAAGCGATTGACGTTCCGGAGGTCCAAGATAGGACGCATGTCCTCCTTGTCCTTTTTGGGCACCAGAAAGTAGTGGGAGTAGCAACCACGCCCTACTTCTGGGGTCGGAACATGCTCGATGGCCCTCTTGGCCAAGAGGGCCGTGACTTCCTTCTGTAGAAGCACCAAGTGATCCCCTGACATGCGGTGGAATTGAGGTGGCATGGCTGGGGGGTGGTCTCGAAGGGGAGGGAGTAGCCCCTTCGGACAATGTCCAAGACCCACTTGTCCGAGGTGATGGGACGCCAGTGGTGAAGGTGATGGCGGACCCTGCCCTCGACTGGCGTGCTGTGCACCTGAAAGGAGGGACTAGGAGGGCTTGGAGGCCGCGGACGTGTTGGAGGTGGTGGCCTGACCCGCACGCTGGTTGCCCGAACCGCCACGGCGGTATCCACGTCCTCGGCCACGCGAAGGCGCTTGCTGCGCGGGCCGTTGGCCGGGCTGTGGACGTGACTGGGCGCCCTTCCGTGGCCACGAAAGGGGCGAAAAGCAGACGTTTGCGGAGGGCGCACAACAGCAAGGCCCAGGGACTTAGCAGTAGCCCGTGAGTCCTTGAAACGCTCCAGCGCATGGTCTGCCTTCGAACCAAAAAGACCGACTCCATCAAAGGGCATGTCCATGAGAGTATTCTGGACATCCCCTGAAAAACCAGTGGTTCTCAGCCAGGCGTGGCGACGCAGCGCCACCGTCGTTGCAAGCGATCTGCCCAGCGAGTCGGCGGTATCAAGGCCACAGCGGATGGTATATTTAGCCGCATCACGCCCTTCCGCAATAGCGCGGGTAAGCAGTGTCTGGACCTCCTCAGAACACTGCGGCAAAACATCAGCCACCGAATCCCACAGGGAGTGGGTGTATCGGCCCAAGAGGCAAGCGGTATTAACAGACCGCAAGCCAGCACTGGAGGAAGAGAAAGCCTTCTTCCCAAAGTGATCCAGGCGCTTGGATTCCCTATCCGGAGGGGCGGTAGGGAAAGCTGTTTGGGAGGCAGAGGCTTGGACAACCAAGCTCTCAGGGGTGGGGTGTTGGGAGAGAAACAGGGGGTCGCCCGGAGCCGGGCGATGGCGTCGGGCCACGTTCCTATCCACAGGAGCCCCTGTGGTGGGTTTGGACCAGGCACCCAAAAGAACGTCAGTGAGTGCATCGTTGAACGGCAGCACAGGCTCCGAAGAGGAGGCCGCCGGCTGAAGCACTTCAGTCAGGAGGTTAGTCCTGACGGCCACTGTAGGCAACTGGAGATTTAAGGCTCCAGCAGCTCTACGCAACACCGTTGCAAAATTAGCCCCTCCTCCGTTGCCACGGGAGGAGACAGCATGCCAGAGTCGGGGGAGGTATCCAGCCCACTGGCATCCCCAAGTTCCTCAACCCAGTCCGGGTCAAACTCGCACTGTTGTGTGAGAGGGTCGTCAGACCCCTCCCAGCTCTCCTGGTCCTCCTCAGGTTGAAAATATGGAGGAGGAGGGACATAAGGGACCCAAGGTCTCATCGGGCGCCGGAACCGGCGTCGGGCGACGCCGGTCCGGCTCCATGTCCGGACCCGGGAGAACCGGGAACGACGCCGCCCGGAGCCCCGGACGGCGTCGGAAACGGCACCGGGGACATCGGCGTCGGCGGAGGCGTGGTTAGGTCAACCGGCGTCGATGGGGGTTGCGGCACCACCGGAACCGGGGTCGAGGCCGGGGCCGGAGCCGAGGCCGGGACGAAGGCTGGTGGGACAGGCGACGCCGGGACCGGAGTCGACGGCGACGCCGGAGCAACCCCATCAGGGCCCGCGGGGCCCGAAGGCGCACCGGAGGGACATTGAGGCCCGAAGAGGCGGGCCATGGCCGACAGGAATTTCTGTAGCTCGGCCGGAGTCGCCCCCGAACCCGGGTAGGACGGGTAATGCGGGGGCAACTCGACAGGCACGTCCGGGGCCGCGGGGACGGTGCCGACAGGGACCTCAGCCGAGTCGCGCGACCGGCGAGGCGAAGTCTTAGAGCGATGACGCCGCTTAGACTTCTTGTGCTTCGACTTACCGGAGGAGCGCGAAGACTTGGATTCCGACGAACGGCGGGGACTCCGCGTCCGGCCCCTCGACCTCTCCCGGGACCGGGGCTTGGTGCGGCGCGGAGCCGACTGCCGGACTTCAAGGAGCTTTCGAGACCGCTCTCGCAAAGCCTTCGGATGAAGTTTCCGGCAGTCAGGGCACGACTTCGTGTCGTGGTCTCGGCCGAGACAGAAGAGACACTCGAGGTGGGGGTCCGTGATGGACATCATACGACCACATTCCTCGCAGGGCTTAAAGCCGGGCATCCCTACGACACCTTAGGAGTCGTGAAGACTCGTTGAAGAAAACAGTGAAAAATTTCACAAAAAAGATAGTCAAAAAGTGACTAGGGCACTGCTCTTCCCGGATCTGCGCTTACTGGCGCGGAAAAAGAAGAACTGACGTCAGCGCGCAGGGGCGGCGCCTAAGTACTGCCCGCGACGTCATCCCGGCGATCACGACGCCGGACGACGGACGCGGAGCCGCACGACGCCGCCTACCGACGCGCAAGGGTACTGCTACGCAAAAACTTTCCGGATCCAGCCTGACGCCTGGGGATATTCTAAGGTAAGGAATCTGTCACTAACGTGTCTCTTTCAGATAATCATCTTATTAGCACCATTTGATACCGGAATACAGCACTTGGCGATTAAAGGTCGACGAGAGAGCCTTTTTGTTGAGCAAATTATGCAGCAAGTGGTTAATTATGCGGCAAGTGTTACAAGCGACCCAAAGGGCACTAGAGGCTTGGAAAAGCGCCAAGCAGCAAATGAAGTGGGACCGAAAAGTAACCAGAGAGACCCCACTGTGGGAAGGAGCCAGATTGACCGAGATTGAGAAGCTAAGAGGTTTTAGGCACTGGTATTTCTAAAATAGGGAGAAAGGTGTGTTGACCTCTTTCAGCACACTCCGAGCCAGATACCAGCTTCATGACACACAAGCATATGCATACCTCAGTTTGAAGCATGCATGAGCTGCGGAGGGGCTGGATGGGGAGACATTACCGAAATATGCCCCGCTAGAGGGTCGATTCCTGCAGGAGGGGATCCCAGCCAAAGCCATTTCATTTACCTACAAAACGTTGCTCAATAATATGCCTGATAAATTGGGTCCACTTCGTGCCAAATGGGAACGGACCGTTGGGGAAATGGACGATATTGATTGGGAGGCGGCGCTTATGCACCCACGCGAGGTGGCAATAAAACTGAGGTTGCGCCTCATCCAATACAAAATTCTGCACCGCACTTATTTTGATAGAGCTCGACTGCATAAAATAGAGAAAGCGGCGAGCCCAGATTGCCTCAGATGTCAAACGGAATGTGGAACATTCATACACACACTTTGGGAATGTAATGCAATCCAAACATATTGGGGATGGATTGTGAGGGAGCTCAATAACGTATTGGGAGGCCAACTGGAGCTGGGACCAAAGTTTCTCCTTCTGGGAATCCCTACGGAGGTGGACATCCCGAGACACAAACTTATACTAGCCAATTTGGGGTTGGTGGTAGCCAAACGGGATATAGCTAAGTACTGGGGGGCCCCGCAACTGCCTACACTTAAGGAATGGAGGGCAAGTCTGGACCTGTACATGGTGGCGGAACAGGTGACATACAGGGCTAGGGGTTGTCCTCGGAAATTTCGAAAGATTTGGGCACCATGGATAGAATACTATGGTCTGGATGTGGGGGGAGAGGAGGGAGGAAGGGGATTGCTGTTAGAAAGGTCGGGAGAGAAGCCTTGATAGAAGTAATGTTTGCCCCTAATGTTGGTAGCCACGCGCACGGTAAATGTATACCTTTGTCTTTCTGCGCCCAGATCATTCAAGTCCAGCTACAGCCTAACCAGCAAAAGACATTGTACTCTTATAACTGCCTTGCAAGAATGTGGTGGAT
Organism: Calotriton arnoldi; assembly: GCA_963921515.1. Taxonomy (NCBI): domain Eukaryota; kingdom Metazoa; phylum Chordata; class Amphibia; order Caudata; family Salamandridae; genus Calotriton; species Calotriton arnoldi. The sequence continues at coordinate 2,699,752 of CAWUFW010000337.1, forward strand.
TGATATTCATCGTGTGTGGTGTAGTCATGCTTTGTTTGATGTTTTGTTTTCTTCTAAAAACAAAATAAAAATATTTCTAAAAAAAAGTTATGCGGCAAGTGTGGTTAAGTCATAATCATGTGAAAAACGTCACTGTCACAGAATAACATAATTCCAGTGGCCAGTTGGGATCCTCTGAGCTGCGAGGATGAGGGGGGTACAGGACAGCACAAACTGTATGTTACACCCCCAGACAGCGCCTGTGCAGTGACTGGCATGTGCACACGTATCTCACAAACTGTGTTACACACCCAGGCAGCGCCTGTGCAGTGACTGGCATGTCCACACGTATCTCACAAACTGTGTTACACACCTAGGCAGCGCCTGTGCAGTGACTGGCATGTCCACACGTATCTCACAAACTGTGTTACACACCCAAGCAGCGCCTGTGCAGTGACTGGCATGTCCACACGTATCTCAAACTGTGTGTTACACACCCAGGCAGCGCCTGTGCAGTGACTGGCATGTCCACACGTATCTCACAAACTGTGTTACACACCCAGGCAGCGCCTATGCAGTGACTGGCATGTCTACACGTATCTCCGGGAAGACGGACCTGGCACACAAGCCAATAGTCGTGTGACGGTGAAACTCTCACACCAATGGGTAGCTAAGTGCACAGGGTAGCTCAGACGTTGACATGACTTCAATCTGCAGGTCAGACATTTGATTCGGAAAAGGGGGCAGCTCCGCCTCGGGTCCTACAGCTGCCCAATGAGGCGGGTAATGAAAGCACCTGCTATTTCATCGTGAAGAGACAGCTCGTCTTGTGGTGAGTGCCTTACAAACGGGCATTAGAAGTACTCGAGCGGCGAGCCCTTGGACACCCCCAGGGAGTAGGCCTTCTTTTCCGCACCCCGGATCCGTGCTCCCTGTGCGCAACAAGCATCTGCCCCATCGGGCCTGTCTGAGCACAGAGCTGCCATCGAGGTGTTTGGAGGGGGCGCTCGCGCATGCGCGGTGTATTCAGGCCAGGACGTGCCGGGGGGCTAGCGTGTGCATGGGGCTTGGACCCCGCTCCATTACCTCTCAGGCCCATAAATCAGCCTCGGCCTCCAGGGCGTCCCTGGGCTTCCAGAGGAGCTGTGAATGGAGGCCCTTCTTCCACTCTCCGGCCAGGGCGGGAGGAATGTGGCCCACCTCGGGCAGATGGAGATTCCATCCACATCTGGAGAGCCAGCCCTCTGGCAAAACAGCTCTGCGGGTTAGCGTGCCTGCTGCAGGGGTCTGTGCAAACTGTGAGTCAGAGATTCTTCCCACAGGGGGAGGGGCGCCCTCTGGTAAAGCAGCTCTGCGGGTTTGTGTGCCTGCTGCAGTGGCCTGTGAAAACTTAAGTTAGAGTTTCTTTCCAAGGGCTGAGAGCAGCGCCCTCAAGTAACAGCACCTGGGGTTACAGTACCTGCTGCAGAGATGTGTGTCAAATGAACGTTAGGGGCCCTTACCATAAGGGGAATGAGCCCACAAGTAAGAAGCATAGTGGGTTAGTGCGCCTGCGGCAGAGGTCTGTGTGACCAGCTGGGCGGCACTGTGTATCTGTAGGTAAGAGGTGCTGTTTCCCGCGGTGCGCTATTCAGACCGCCATTCTTCCAAGATCGATACATTTAGTTTAATAGCTCTGAGTAGTAAAGTCATTAAGCAGCAGCCATTCCGTTTATGGCCTGCCCTATAACGTCAATGCCATGCTGCCTTTGGCCTTTTCACCCTAGTTCCCCAGAATCCCATCTGACATGGAGCGGACCACACGGGAGGAGGGGCCAAGGGGCTGGATGAGGACATCTAAGGAAGCGAAGCTAAGGGGTGGATCGGGCGAATTCCTGCCAGGCGCCAGTGCTTCGAAGACTGCGGGGCTGGGGCAGAGTATGCTTGTAGGGTCTCTGCCCGAAACGGCTTCGCAGAAGCATCACGGCAACTCCTGGCCGGCAAATAGGCCTTCCCTGTGGGTCGCCCCACCGCCCTCCAGCCCCACAGCGCACACCTTACACCCCTAACCACTGCCGACACTCCCTGCTCAGCCCTGGCACCCGCAGGCGTTGCCAGCCCAATGAAGACCCCTCCTCCCCCATTTGATAGGAACAATTTGGTTTACGTCTCTTAGGTAGTCCAGATACAGAACCAGAGGGGTTACCGTGGGCAGTGACATGCACCAGAAAAGGCCCCCTCACCAAATGCACCCGTGAGACCATCACCAATCAACGTGAGATTTGAGACTGAAATAGTTCGGGTTCTCCTGCTGGGAGTAAATCGTCAAAATCTCCCCAAAAATGGCAAACCATGAAGTGTCGAAAAACGCAACCTGGACATTCGGGGATCTGTTGCTAATAACAAGAGCTATATAACGCTTTCCCAAGGCCCTGATCTCTTCTAGGCATCAACCCCCCTCACCTACTCCAGACTCATGGGGTAGGACTCGGAGTAAATTACATATCCAGATATCCAGCAAGAAAAGAAAAGCCTGTGCCCTACTCCGTGGACAATGCTAGCAGTACGAAGCAGACACTCCCCAACCCTCGAGGCGCTGCCAGAGATCTGACCCTCCAGTCTCTGATTGGATGAAAGATGCAATCATCCTCCCCTCCCTTGAAGAAACCCAGACCAGACTCCCACGCCCTAAAAAATACCCACCACCCCACTCCCTCACACACACACTGCAAGGAGAAGTTACAAGATAACTCCAAGAATACACAGAACATAAAATCACCCCGAGTGACAATCGGGATTTAGACTGCCCTGAAGACCACTTCGAGGCACAGTCTGCTCTGACCTATCAGAGAAGCCCTGGCCGCTAGAGGTGGGCGAGCCAATGCATGAACGGAGAGAGAAGACTCTGGCTCACTCCAAGAGCCGGCACAAACCGAGCCACGAACGTGTTTGGCGTGTATTTCTTGAAATTTACATATATATATACACACACACATATATACACACACACACATATATACACACACACATATATATACACACACACATATATATACACACACACATATATATACACACACACATATATATATATAGAAAGCCTAAACTAACAAAACAAAAATAAATAAATACCCTGGTCAAAGATCGACCTACATTGATGAACTCACTATCGGATCACACTGGAAGCGAGGGAGGAAAGAATGTGGTTCTCACTTGCCAGGATCCACTTGTTACTGATCAAGGAGACCAAGGCGAAGAGAAACATCTATCCAGCAGTGGACCTTATGGTGACCAACAGGTAGAAGGGATGGCACACCGCTGCTGGTCAACAGGTAGAAGGGATGGCACACCGATGCTGGTCAACAGGTAGAAGGGATGGCACACCGCTGCTGGTCAACAGGTAGAAGGGATGGCACACCGCTGCTGGTCAACAGGTAGAAGGGATGGCACACCGCTGCTGGTCAACAGGTAGATGGGATGGCACACTGCTGCTGTGCAGCCAGAACTGGAAGCGCCTGAGGTCAGGGGTACTGGGAAGCATCCCAAAGCAAAATGAAAAACTAGACTCCATCATGCTTTCTACTCTCGGATACGTTAGCAGATGTTGTATTAATAACAGTGGCCATCTCGTAAAGTAATGTATTGCAAAGAAAAGGATGAAAAAAGGTCGGGCTGATAAGACTCCAGCGGGGTCCGAATATCCTGCGAACCTTCAAGACCCCGAAAAATGTTTGGGTAATGATTACTGTTTGCTTCTTCCAGGCCTCAAACCTCAATATGAAACACACGATCATGAGGTGAACAAGCCCTGGAAGAGACTAAAGATGAGCTGTGAAGTCCACACCTAAGAGGAAGCAGCAAAAACATTTTGCTTCTATTTATTATTTTTTATTTTTTTTCGTTCCTCTTCATCTCGCTCCATCCTCCTTTCTCTGTATCACCTTACACATGTTTTTATTAAGCTAGCCTTGAAAGCTTCGGGTGGAATCTAGAATCAAATGGAAAACACTTTGCATTATGCACAAAGCAAACTGGGCCAACGTTCTGGCTACAGCCAAAAATTGTCTTGTAGCTACGTGCTAGTCGTGAGCTTGCGGTTGGCTACCCCTCTCCTAACGCTCTCTTCATAAGACTTAAACATCAGATTTAAGACTTAAACACAGGGAAATATCGCTGGGAGTCCAGGCCCGAGACACTGGAATACCCTCAGCCCTTGGCTCTCAGCAGAATGCAACTATCTTTCATTCAAGAAGTTCCTGGAAACCAACATTTCAGAGCGGATCTGAACTAGATCCAAAAGCGCCAAGAGAAGCAACTGAAGCATGCAGGAGCTAGGATCTTCCCTACAGCCGGCTCCAGGCTAACTGCTTTCAGTTAAAGTTTCGCTTGCTGCACCCCCCCAGCACATTGAGACCCTCACGGGTGAGTAGCGTGCTTTAGAAGCCCCTGATTGATTGCTTGACTAAGCCTACTCCTAATTCTCCAAATGGATTAAAGAGACGAAGGAGGCCTTGGCCTCTCTCCAACTGAAAACGAACACCCTCTGTACTAAGTCCAGTCCCAGCATCGTCTTAAGCTGGGGTATCTAGAGGCTCGACTACCAGATCTCACATGGACTCTAAACAAATCTGTTACACGAAGACAGAAGACAAACTAGACAAGCCCATAGGTAGCCCAATTCATCCTTTTTGTCAGTTCTAAGAATTCCTTTAAGGTCCTTCAAAAATTGGTGAAACCAGTTGACCTGCATCAGGTTATTGAGGGGTGTCATTCACTCCCAGAAACTGGGTAGCTAAAGATTCTTTCTTTCCATGCTCAAGTGGTGGAGGAAACTTCTGAACTTCAGCAAATGCAGACTGTTTTCCTAGTGCTCAGATGTCCAATTTTGTCCCTTTTGACCTCATCGCCAAACAGACCAGAGCAAAGTCAAGTCCACACCTACGGTAGTCCCATGTCTTTCACAGCTTTCTTAGCAGGTCAGTCCGCCTGTAGCAGCTTTGCTGGACACCATTCTTAATGGCTCCAACAAGTGAATTGTTGTACCTGAAGCCTTTAAAGATGCAGTGGTTGTCCCCATAATTTCCCTTCTAATGGCGGCTGACAAATAGTTGGAAGGTCACGTGGTTTTCCCAAGAGTCAAGACTTCCTGTATGATGCCAGTGTGGCAGCCCCTAAATCTGCAGCTATAGTAAATCTTAGGATGACTGCTGATGTCAGCAGTATCAGAAGTTTGATTCTACTGAACCTCTGGGCTGCATCTGGCACCACCAACTATGGAACCCTTGGCTGCACAAGTTATATGGATATGGCCCTGCAATGGCTGCCCTTTTTCCTATCTAACCGGAACCAATGTGTCTCTCTGCCGCCACTCTACTCGGTCAGTGAAGTCCTCCAGGACACCATGCTCTTCCCTTATATTCATTACCTGGGATGAGCCACAAGCGAGGCTTGTCCACTCCCTTAGCCAAGCAAAGCCACTGCTGAAAAATTTCTATTGGCCTCCTATTCAGTCCACAATGGCTTCTGGATTCTCTGTAGTTAGTAAGTGGATCTAGGGCACACCCTTCCTTGTCCTTCTTTGCATTCATCTGCAACCATCTTCAAAATCCTTGAGGTTCTCCACTCAGGTTGTACACTATACAGATACAGTGAAACAAGGTGACGGATACTTAGCAGGGTATCAAACGAGGGGCACAGTGATGGCACGGGGAAATCCCTAAGTTGCCAGCGTACCTAGCTGGAACAAGGATATTGAACGTTTTTTTTGGAAACATCACTTACGGTCATAGAAGATTAAGTCCTGATGAAGTTCCTACTGTTTATGGAACGAAACGCGTTGGCTGGACAGTATATGGAAATACAGAAAAAGCGATGACAAATGAGAAAATAAAGGTTTTGATACAATAAGCCTGATTGGACTGCTCTACCTGGTGCACCTCCATATGCTTTATTGACCAAGGTTCTCCACTCAGGACCATTTGAATGCCCCCTCACCCCCCTTGCAGCCAGCCAGGTAGCAAGATCTTCTCTGTACTAGGCCCTCGTCAGAAGAACTCCTTGCCCCTTTCTTTGTGGCTGGTCTCAGAGCTAATCAATTCTATAAAATCCTGTTGTTTCCTACCGCTTTAGCTTAGAACACGTTTTGGTTTCTGTCTCTCCTTTCAGTAGAGTGGCAATGCAAAAGGTACAATGGTCAAGTGAGAGGAGGGAGCAGGAGAAGGTACCTCAAAAGTCATTTTGTGATGGACTAGTAATGAACCTCTATAGAAGCATGTGAAATAGTGGTGAGGGAGTAAGAACTAATGAGTGAGGAGAAAGATGCAAAACCATTTTGGAGGACAAGCCATGAGCAAGAGAGACAGAAAATAGATCAAGGTAGGGTAGGAAGTAAGACCAAAAGGAAATTGACACACCGGCAAGAAAAAAGCAGCACAGGTGTAATAAAGAAGAAGAGGGGTAGTAACTGCAATAAAGAATTCTAAGAGGAAAGTGATGATCTCAAATACAGTTAGATGGAACTGGTCTGGAAATTTCTTTCAAAAAGAAGCTCAAGATATCTTACAAGAGAACAAGTTAATTACCTTCGGCAATGCTCTTCATGATGGATATTCATTCTAAGCACAGATTCCTCACCTTTTGAATTCCCCAAGCACTAGACTGGATCCCAAAGCTATTCCAGCAGTTGCTCCTGACAGGTGACACCATCAGACTCATTGGTGGCTTCGCCCCGCCTCTAGATGTGACAGCACAGAGCTGTATATAGGCGCCACCCCTGCATGGTGACATAGGTTAGCAATAGAGTATTCCGAATCCTTAGACACAGAGCATCAGTACAGATCAATAACCGTGACAATGCACCATCTAATTTGGAGCATTATTAAACCTACAAATCCGGGGAGGAGGGTGGTTGGTGAAGAATATGCAGTTAGAGTATCCACCAGAAAGAGCGTTACCGATCGGATGGAGACTTCTAACCGGAGATTACTCACCTTTTGAGCAGATACGAAAGCAGTACCTTCCAAAAGGTGGCGGGTCTAAGGAGTGGACTTCTCACCAGCAAATCCTGCAGGACCACATGGGAAAATGGCCCTCTCTACGAACCTGTGAAACAATACAGTAATGCTTGGTGAAAGTGTGGACTGATGCTTGTGAGCCGCCTGGCTGATGCCCAAAAGTGGAACACTGCTGACTGAGATTATAGTGGTAGCCTTAGTGCCTTGGGCCCATAGGGTCTTAGGAAGATCCTTCTTGGCTAAAGCAAAGCACATTTTTATGCAGAGGTCAAGCCATATGGATAGGGGCCGATTCTGCTCCCCCCTTTCTGTTCTTCTCATCGGAAAACTCAGCAATGAGCTAGTTGCTCACTCTGTGGTCCATGGCTCGGTTGATGTAAAAGCCGAGGGCTCTCTTGGGGTCCAACCGACAAAGACTGTCCTCCTCTTTAGGGGAATGTGCCATGCAGAAGCAAGTGGGAAGTGTGATAAATTGCCCCTCATGGAAGGGCAATATAGTCTTGGGTAGAAAAGATGCCAGGGTCCAAAGCATAAACTTATCCAGAAAGAGAGTGGTACATGGTGGCAATATCGACAGCACCTGCAGCTCACTGTGCACAGAAGTAATCACAATGAGGTTGATAATCTTATGAGTCCGAAGTCTCAATGTGCAGCTGTGCATAGGCTAGAAAGACATGCATATTAAGGTTAGAACCAAGTTAAGACCCCCACTGCGGCATAAGAAAAGGTGCAGGGGGAAACAGCTATGTAAACCCTTTCAAGAAATGCATCACAACTGGTGACCTAAACAGGAGGGCTGATCAGGCAAACATAGAAAAGCATAGAGAGTTAACAAATACCCTTAAGCAGTGCCCATGGAAAGGCCATGCTGGACCAAAGACTGGACAAAAAGAAGCACAGAAGACAATTTAGCCTGCAACAGATCAACACAATGGTACCATAAATAATAAATAGCAGCAGGTCATATGACGGCACCTCTCTGGCAAGGATGAAGGCGTTTTCTACCAAAGTCTAGACAAAAACTGAAAGAAGTGGGACAGGGGTTGCCATAAATGGAAGGATGCAACCTTGATTGACAACCTGCAGAACGGAGGGGTCTGAGGTAACTGCGCACCAGTTGGCTAAGTAGAAATGCATACTGCACTCCACTGGTCGTCAGTGACTCCCTTTGGGGTGAACAAAGTGGTTGGCAGCATGGGAAGGGGAAGACAAGTACTGACCATGCTTCTTTTGCCCCAGTCCTCAACTGCCATCACGTTCCCTGGATCCCCAAAAGGACTGAGCAGGCTGCCGGACAAGCTGGGATGGCTGCCTCTGGTGATCAGCCAGACCCTGGGAGTAAAGGTCCGGCACTGGTGGTGAAACTGGTGAGTCGGAGCTCACAAGCCGTAGCACAGGGATCTCAGAGTGGCTCTAGAACTGAATCGCCTTGTCTTGAACCAGTGTGTAGCCATTAAAGGGCAGGTCGGAGGGGTGCCTGCACGTCCACACAGAAACTCAAGGCACACATCCAGGGGTTTTGTTAAATGACCATAGCTCATAGCACGGACTATACAGTTTGTGGCGTTGAGACCAGCCTGATGTACTTTGCTGCATCCTGCCCATCATGGACAATATGGGTGGAAAGCGTTCTGAAACTCTCGAGAGAGTCGCCAAGACCTTCTCGCCACATCCCAGAGGGTGTAGGTGTGTCTGCCCAGTTCACAGACTGCATTCAAGGAGTAGAAGGCCAAGCTGGTAGAGGAGAACACCCTCTTGTCAAGTGTGTCAATGGTCTTACATGCTCCAACAAGCACAGTAGTGAGATAGGCTTTCAAGTTTACCTTGCTGGCCGAAGCTTGCACCATATGACTTTCCGGTTATGAACGCAGAGTAAAAAAGACTGGGTCAATCAGCACCAGGATTCATGGGGGCAAAAGGCGCTGTAGGATGTTATGGGATTGTTCAGAAGATTTGCAGCACCATCTCTTTGATAGCTAGAATTGATGCAGGGTCGCAGTGGCATGGGAAATCCAGGGTGCAAAATGGGTCAGTATGGGACGATCCCTGCCGTCAGGCCTATAGAATGTTGACTGGGCGACCCCTACCCGGTTTGGGAGCCACAAGGGGAGTGTAGGAGGAGGCCTCCCAACTGGAATTCTTGTGTTTCCATCAGGAGATGTCCTCCATCTTTGCCTTCGACTTACCCAAGGACAGGGTTCTAGATTGGGGCTCCGGACGAGAACGGACCCACAACGTTTAGTGCCATGGGCTTCATTTCTTATGATTGTGACATAGCTTTCCATTCTGTGGCCTGACGGCCTTCAGATGAATCAGGAACCACTTTTTGCACAACTGCGAATCGTCCTTTGATCCACGGCACCAGTGGCAGACTTTATGTGGGTCTGTGTCTGACATCTGCTTCCTGCAGGTCTGGCACAGCTTGAAGTCTCTGATTTATGGGGGAGAAGTCCATAGCACACTGTTTGAGGAAAAAACGGATTTGAAGGTAGGTAAGGCACCAACAAAGTTCGGAAGATGTACTATGGATCAGTGCCGAAGGAGGCAGAAAAAAAGGAACTGGCATCGTCAGATAGGTGGCACCTACATATGGTTGCACACCTTCACTTCCAAAGGCAGGACAGAGTGGCCATGGAGTCTATGGCATCACCTGCTGGTGCGTGGGAGAAATTGCTGGAAAAGCTTCAGGATCCAGCCTAGCACCTGGGAAATTCATAAAGGGGAGGAATCTGCAATCAAGACTATCTATCAGAAGTGGTGGTGCGAAGAACTGGAGCAAGTGAGCTCCCAATTTTATTTTGTTTTATATTTTATTTTGTTTTATTTTTGTAAAGCGCAACCAATGCCCAAAGGCGTCTTGGCACTAGCGTCCACAAGGGCTGTTCTGCTAAGGACTCCTAATCAGAGGTGTCTATAAAGGAAGAGAAAAAAGGCACGTTTTGAGATGCTTTCTAAAAAGCTGCAGACTTGGTTGGCATTTCAAGTCCCAGGGCATTTGGTTCCATAACTGGAAGGTGGCATGAGCGAAACTTCTGCCACCCCAGGAGGCTTTGTTAATTTAAGGAAACAACATTGTCTTGGAGCCTGATGAGCGAAGACATCTTCTGGGGGAATGCCACGAAAAATCTTTCTTAAGGTATTCTGGGCCTACATGGTAGAGGGCTCTACATGGCCTGCAAAGTGCTTTAAAAGCCACTTCTCTTCTTGATGGGGACCCAGTGTGGCTCCTCCAACGCTTCTGAGGCTGCTTCAAACTTCTTGATGGGACCCAGTGTGGCTCCTCAAACGCTTCTGAGGCTGCTTCAAACTTCTTGATGGGGACCCAGTGTGGCTCCTCCAACGCTTCTGAGGCTGCTTCAAACTTCTTGATGGGACCCAGTGTGGCTCCTCCAACGCTTCTGAGGCTGCTTCAAATTTCTTGATGGGGAGCCAGTGTGGCTCCTCCAACGCTTCTGATGCTGCTTCAAACTTCCTGATGGGGAGCCAGTGTGGCTCCTCCAACGCTTCTGAGGCTGCTTCAAACTTCCTGATGGGGACCCAGTGTGGCTCCTCCAACGCTTCTGAGGCTGCTTCAAACTTCTTGATGGGGAGCCAGTGTGGCTCCTCCAACGCTTCTGAGGCTGCTTCAAACTTCTTGATGGGAGCCAGTGTGGCTCCTCCAACGCTTCTGAGGCTGCTTCAAACTTCTTGATGGGGAGCCAGTGTTGCTCCTCCAACGCTTCTGAGGCTGCTTCAAACTTCAATGCTTCTGAGGCTGCTTCAAACTTCTTGATGGGGACCCAGTGTGGCTCCTCCAACGCTTCTGAGGCTGCTTCAAACTTCTTGATGGGGACCCAGTGTGGCTCCTCCAACGCTTCTGAGGCTGCTTCAAACTTCTTGATGGGACCCAGTGTGGCTCCTCCAACGCTTCTGAGGCTGCTTCAAACTTCTTGATGTTTTTAAGGAGGCAAACATGCTGCTGCATTCTGTAGCCTCTGAAGTTTCTTTAGAAGGCCTCGCTGCGTGCCCAAATATAGGGCATTCAATAATCCACCCTCGACAGTAGCCGAGAGACAATGACTGTTTTCTGAATTCAGTTTGGAGAAATTTTCAGCTTACTGGTCAGGTAGAAGGGGTGTCTGTGTTTAGGACTTTATGCGTGATGGAGCGAGATTTAGCTTCAATGGAAAGCCACTAGTGCGTTTGTCATCGGAAGCAAACAAGTTTGATCCCATCACTCCCCTCTTACAAAGCAAGCAGCCGCATGCAAAACTGCCCTCAATGGAGCGAGGGGCGCTTCTGGTTGGACAGTTACAAGGGAGCTGCCATAATCAAGTAAATGAAAGATGGTCTCATCCCACGAAGTAATCTCAAGTGGAGAAACACACTATTTGCCATAACACGAATGAGTGACTGGAGATTCAATCTTTTGTCAACAATAAAGCCGAGGGATTTTGAGCAATCAGTGATCACAAATAATGTTAAAAGCATTGATGTGTTTAACAGCAGTTTTGTCAGAACCGTGGGCCGTCCCTAGAGTCCGTCTTCACGTCTACATACGTCATTGCACTGATGCATTTCTCACAGAGGCCGAGGTGGGGTAGATATTGAGTTAAGGTGAGTGGCGCGGTTGGCCCCAAATTTGGCCAGGACTCTGACAGTTCAGCTGCTTCTTGCCTGAATGACTTAGTAGGCCCTGGGCGCAGGAAGCACGCACTCCTGACCCTGCACGTCCGTACATGGCATTCTGGGGCCCAATTAAACCAATCCAGCCTTGAAACAACTTAGAGGTCCATGCAGGAAACAAAACACATTCTTGTGCTTCCATTCTGCAGTAGCTACGTCAGGCGTACCGCATGGAAAGATTTCAGTCAGTAGCTGGCTCGAGAGGTGAGATGGAAGTAAAGGGGTAGAGTGACAACCCGCCCTATGTTTTGGGGGTACGACCTGCTTCTGAGGGGTCTTGCACTGCTCTGCTTCTGAGTGGTCTGTTGGACTGCCCACAATGAGCAGCTGCAGGATGCCAAATGTCCTGCTTTTTGTGACTCACTGGGCAAGCGAGGAGGATTGGAGCTTCTAGATGGGGCATGTGAAGATGCGTGGCTGGGAGTCCAACTCTCACTCCTTAAGACATATGTCCTGAAAAATATGAACCAGTCCATGGCTGGCGGGGAGCAGCTGCAGCACAGCAGTGGCTGAGGTTAGATTAATCGTGCCATCTACTGCTTTTAACCACCCCTGAATGTGCGAATGAAAACCAGGCTGGTGTTCTTTACTGGGAATATGTCTTTGGTGTTTATTGCTTTCATCAAGCCTGTTTCAGAGCGGACAAAGGCACAGGGAGACCATCATATGCCCAAGACCAAACATTTTGTTAAAGCAGGAGACCAAGCCTGGAACTTGCTTCAAAGGCTATACATTTACCACTGTATTGAATTTTGGTGAATATACTGAGACCGTGCCCCCACAGATAATATCCAGTACAGTTTATTTTGAAAGCAAACTAACACGCAGCTTTCAGACTGATTCTAAATACTCCCAACCCTTCCAAAAGGGGAGCAGAGGAATATGTTCACAAAGTTTGCCTTAGAGCAAACAATTTGGCCAAATGGAGAGACTGGGATTAAAAACAATCTCTCCTAGTTCCATGGTTTATAAGTAGCCCACTAAACAACAACGGCGGTGCAGTGATTCTGATGGCAAGGCCAATGGACTACTCTTCCCAGAGAAATGTCATTGCGTTGTGGGCCCAGCCCAGCTCTAATACAACGTGTTTGTTTCCAGTATATTGAGGCGAAGTGGTAAAGCCGGGATTAGATATTAAGTATCCCGGATCATATGCACTGGCACACTGTCGTCTCCCCACGTTATTAGGGGTTCACACTGTCGTCTCCCCACGTTATTAGGGGTTCAATCAACTCAGATTTGTAAAGCACGGCATATCACCCGTGAGGGTATCCAGAGGCTAGGTTCTTGCTGCGATCAGTCGAAGAGCCAGGTAGAGTCCCTTTCTGAATTCCAGGAGAGAGGATGATGTTCGGAGGTGGAGGGGAATGTCGTTTCAGGAGTTGGTGGCGAGGTAGAAGAAGGAGCGCCCTCCTTCAGTCAAGCTTTGTTAATAGTGCCCACTACTTGTACTGAACTGTTTGTAACCTGGCGCCTGCCCAGTCAGATCCCCTCTGAATCACCTCTTGAATGGCTCCCCAGGAGAATCACCATCACCGGACACAGGCAGGTGACATGTGAGGAACAAAGCTGCATATTCAAGGTATCATTATTTATTTGGGAGTATTAAAAAAAACCTGACCTACTGCCAAAAAGCTGCAAGGGCTTTACATAGCACATAGGGTTTACAAGAGAACTGATTGGTTGAGTGAGGCTTTTTGGAAAGGGCGTTGCTACCCGAATTGGGTATCTTGGCGCTGAAAGCATGTGCAATAGAAGGCTACAGGTAGAATAAATGAATGAAATTAAAAACAGACCAGCAATGCTTTAAGATGAAGAAAACCAAGTATGAGAGCAAAAGGAAGTTTGTTCCAGACAGAGGTGGCCAAATACTGAAAAGACCGGCCACCCACCTTGGCTTTCTTGATACTAGGAACATTAAGAAGGCCAGCTGATGAACATCTCAAACCATTAGAAGGACAGGAGTCCTGAAATATGTTGTACAGATCAGAGGGATTAGATAGAAGAAAGCTCGCTATCAAAAGCGAAGAACTTTAAAGATATATGTATTATGTGCTGGGACCCAGCGTAGGGTGGATAAGTGCAAAGAAATGAGCTTGTATTTCCAGTGTCCTACAAGAGTGTGGCAGCAGCTTCACACTGCCTGCAGCCTGTGGAGTTAATTAAGGAAGAGCTCAAGGAAGGCCGAATCACAATAATCAAGTCTGGAGAGGATATCTGCTTGAATTATAGTTTTCCAGCAGTCTTTTGAGGTCATAGAGAGGGATTTCATCAAAACTCTGAGAAGGTAAGTGCAGGAGGAAACATGTTTAGAAATGTGATCCTGAAAAGCGAGGTTAGTATCAAAGATGGCACCTACGTTCTTTGAAGAGAAATAGGGGGGAGCTATAGGTACAAGAGATGCCAGCCACCAGTCAGAATTCCAAGTAGAGGCACTGCCAAAAAGCAATACTTCAGCTTTGGATGTCTTTAATGAGAGAATCTTTGTACATTCAAGACCAGATATACTAAGATATGAGTCACAAGTGGTCGCAATTTGTGCACCAACTTTTTGAAAATCCTATGGTTTTTTGCGAATTGACCTATGTACTAATGTTCAGGTGAAGAAGGTGCATGGCCGGTCCCCACAGACTTTGTCAAGGTGAAGCTTCCTCTCAGGCCACCGACTGACCTCCCCAAACTGATCTGAAATCAGGGTTGGAATAGGGCAATATGGCAGTGCTGGAAGAGCTGGCCTGACTGGTCAGTGTGTGAGATTTCTTTCTGGCTGTTTGAGGGCCTATTTTATGGTCTGGTGGGACGTTTTTTCCTGTTGATTTACCTGATATTACCACAAACATTCTCTGCAGCAAGCACAAGTAAATGCAATGTTCCATATCTTGCAGAACACCTTTACAGCGTGTCTTTAAAAAGGTAAAATCCGCTGAAATGTGGGCCAGTTTTTGAACTGATTCGCTATTGGGGGGCACTTTTGTTTTGATGCTCAGGCTTATTTTCTGTCCCAGTCCGACTCTGTTACTATTAGTGGAGTAAGACACTGATCTCTACTTGTCAATCAGAACCAAAGCCTCAACAGCCTGGCTACACTGGCCTGTGCAGGGAGAGGAGTGAGCAAGGCAGGAGGCAGGAAAGACAGCTTGACTACACTGGCCTGTGCAGGGAGTAGGAAGAGGCATGAGCAAGGAGGAAGGCAGGAGACAGCCTGGCTACACTGGCCTGTGCAGGAAGTAGGAGAGACGTGAGCAAGGCGGGAGGCAGGAAAGACAGCTTGACTACACTGGCCTGTGCAGGGAGTAGGGAGAGGCATGAGCAAGGAGGAAGGCAGGAGACAGCCTGGCTACACTGGCCTGTGCAGGGAGAGGAGTGAGCAAGCCAGGAGGCAGGAAAGACAGCTTGACTACACTGGCCTGTGCAGGGAGTAGGGAGAGATATGAGCAAGGCGGGAGGCAGGAGACAGCCTGGCTACACTGGCCTGTGCAGGGAGTAGCGAGAGGCATGAGCAAGGCGGGAGGCAGGAAAGACAGCCTGGCTACACTAGCCTGAGTAGGGAGAGGCATGAGCAAGGCAGGAGGCAGGAAAGACAGCCTGGCTACACTGGCCTGTGCAGGGATTAGGGAGAGGCATGAGCAAGGCAGGAGGCAGGAGAGCCTGGCTACACCCGCCTGTGCAGGGAGTAGGGAGAGGCATGAGCAAGGTAGGAGGCAGGTAAGACAGCCTGGCTACACTGCCCTGTGCAGGGAGTAGGGAAGAGGCATGAGCAAGGCAGGAGGCAGGAGAGAGCCTGGCTACACCCGCCTGTGCAGGGAGTAGGGAGAGGCATGAGCAAGGTAGGAGGCAGGAAAGACAGCCTGGCTACACTGGCCTGTGCAGGGAGTAGGGAGAGGCATGAGCAAGGCAGGAGGCAGGAAAGACGGCCTGGATACACTGGCCTGTGCAGGGAGTAGGGAGAGGCATGAGCAAGGCAGGAGGCAGGAGACAGCCTGGCTACACCCGCCTGTGCAGGGACTAGGGAGAGCCATGAGCAAGGCAGGAGGCAGGAAAGACAGCCTGGCTACACTGGTCTGTGCAGGGAGTAGGGAGAGATGTGAGCAAGGCAGGAGGCAGGAAAGACAGCCAGGCTACACTGGCCTGTGCAGGGAGTAGCGAGAGATGTGAGCAAGGAGAAAGGCAGGAAACACAGCCAGGCTACACTGGCCTGCGCAGGGAGAGACGTGAGCCAGGCAGGAAAGACAGCTTGACTACACTGGCCTGTGCAGGGCATAGGGAGAGATGTGAGCAAGGCAGGAGACACCCTGGCTACACTGGCCTGTGCAGAGAGTAGGGAGAGGCATGAGCAAGGCGGGAGGCAGGAAAGACAGCCTGGCTACACTGGCCTGTTCAGGGAGTAGGGAGAGATGAGAGCAAGGAGGAAGGCAGGAGAGACAGCCAGGCCACACTGGCCTGTGCAGGGAGTAGGGAGAGATGTGAGCAAGGCAGGAAAGACAGCCTGGCTACACTGGCCTGTGAAGGGAGTAGGGAGAGATGTGAGCAAGGAGGAAGGCAGAAGACAGCCAGGCTACACTGGCCTGTGTAGGGAGAGGCGTGAGCAAGCAGGAAGGCAGGAGAGACAGCCAGGCTACACTGGCCGGTGCAGGGAGTAGGGAGAGATGTGAGCAAAGAGGAAGGCAGGAGAGACAGCCAGGCTACACTGGCCTGTGCAGGGAGTAGGGAGAGATGTGAGCAAGGAGGAAGGCAGAAGACAGCCAGGCTACACTGGCCTGTGCAGGGAGTAGGGACAGGCGTGAGCAAGGAGGAAGAGCAGGAGAGACAGCCAGGCTACACTGGCCTGTGCAGGGAGTAGGGAGAGATGTGAGCAAGGCAGGAGGCAGGAAAGACAGCCTGGCTACACTGGCCTGTGCAGGGAGTAGGGAGAGATGTGAGCGAGGCAGGAGACAGCCTGGCTACACTGCCCTGAGTAGGGAGAGGCATGAGCAAGGCAGGAGGCAGGTTGACAGCCTGGCTACCCTGGCCTGTGCAGGGCGTAGGGAGAGGCGTGAGCAAGGCAGAAGGCAGGAAAGACAGTCTGGCTACACTGGCCTGGGCAAGGAGTACGGAGAGATGTGAACAGGGCAGGAGGCAGGAAAGACAGCCTGGCTACACTGCCCTGGGTAGGGCGAGGAGTGAGCAAGGCAGGAGAAACAGCCTGACTACACTGCCCTGTCCATGGAGAGGAGTGAGCAAGGCGGAAGGCAGGAGACAGCCTGGCTACACTGGCTTGTGCAAGGAGTAGGGAGAGGCGTGAGCAAGGCAGGAGGCAGCAAAGACAGTCTGGCTACACTGGCCTGGGCAGGGAGTACGGAGACATGTGAACAGGGCAGAAGGCAGGAAAGACAGCCTGGCAACACTTCCCTGGGTAGGGTGAGGAGTGCGCAAGGCAGGGGGCAGGAGAAACAGCCTGACTACACTGCCCTGTGCAGGGATTAGGGAGAGGCATGAGCAAGGCAGGAGGCAGGAGAGCCTGGCTACACCCGCCTGTGCAGGGAGTAGGGAGAGGCATGAGCAAGGTAGGAGGCAGGTAAGAGCCTGGCTACACTGGCCTGTGCAGGGAGTAGGGAAGAGGCATGAGCAAGGCAGGAGGCAGGAGAGAGCCTGGCTACACCCGCCTGTGCAGGGAGTAGGGAGAGGCATGAGCAAGGTAGGAGGCAGGAAAGACAGCCTGGCTACACTGGCCTGTGCAGGGAGTAGGGAGAGGCATGAGCAAGGCAGGAGGCAGGAAAAGACGGCCTGGATACACTGGCCTGTGCAGGGAGTAGGGAGAGGCATGAGCAAGGCAGGAGGCAGGAGACAGCCTGGCTACACCCGCCTGTGCAGGGACTAGGGAGAGCCATGAGCAAGGCAGGAGGCAGGAAAGACAGCCTGGCTACACTGGTCTGTGCAGGGAGTAGGGAGAGATGTGAGCAAGGCAGGAGGCAGGAAAGACAGCCAGGCTACACTGGCCTGTGCAGGGAGTAGCGAGAGATGTGAGCAAGGAGAAAGGCAGGAAACACAGCCAGGCTACACTGGCCTGCGCAGGGAGAGACGTGAGCCAGGCAGGAAAGACAGCTTGACTACACTGGCCTGTGCAGGGCATAGGGAGAGATGTGAGCAAGGCAGGAGACACCCTGGCTACACTGGCCTGTGCAGAGAGTAGGGAGAGGCATGAGCAAGGCGGGAGGCAGGAAAGACAGCCTGGCTACACTGGCCTGTTCAGGGAGTAGGGAGAGATAGAGAGCAAGGAGGAAGGCAGGAGAGACAGCCAGGCCACACTGGCCTGTGCAGGGAGTAGGGAGAGATGTGAGCAAGGCAGGAAGAGACAGCCTGGCTACACTGGCCTGTGAAGGAGTAGGGAGAGATGTGAGCAAGGAGGAAGGCAGAAGACAGCCAGGCTACACTGGCCTGTGTAGGGAGAGGCGTGAGCAAGCAGGAAGGCAGGAGAGACAGCCAGGCTACACTGGCCGGTGCAGGGAGTAGGGAGAGATGTGAGCAAAGAGGAAGGCAGGAGAGACAGCCAGGCTACACTGGCCTGTGCAGGGAGTAGGGAGAGATGTGAGCAAGGAGGAAGGCAGAAGACAGCCAGGCTACACTGGCCTGTGCAGGGAGTAGGGACAGGCGTGAGCAAGGAGGAAGGCAGGAGAGACAGCCAGGCTACACTGGCCTGTGCAGGGAGTAGGGAGAGATGTGAGCAAGGCAGGAGGCAGGAAAGACAGCCTGGCTACACTGGCCTGAGTAGGGAGAGATGTGAGCGAGGCAGGAGACAGCCTGGCTACACTGCCCTGAGTAGGGAGAAGGCATGAGCAAGGCGGGAGGCAGGTTGACAGCCTGGCTACCCTGGCCTGTGCAGGGCGTAGGGAGAGGCGTGAGCAAGGCAGAAGGCAGGAAAGACAGTCTGGCTACACTGGCCTGGGCAGGGAGTACGGAGAGATGTGAACAGGGCAGGAGGCAGGAAAGACAGCCTGGCTACACTGCCCTGGGTAGGACGAGGAGTGAGCAAGGCAACAGGCAGGAGAAACAGCCTGACTACACTGCCCTGTCCATGGAGAGGAGTGAGCAAGGCGGAAGGCAGGGAACAGCCTGGCTACACTGGCTTGTGCAAGGAGTAGGGAGAGGCGTGAGCAAGGCAGGAGGCAGCAAAGACAGTCTGGCTACACTGGCCTGGGCAGGGAGTACGGAGACATGTGAACAGGGCAGAAGGCAGGAAAGACAGCCTGGCAACACTTCCCTGGGTAGGGTGAGGAGTGCGCAAGGCAGGGGGCAGGAGAAACAGCCTGACTACACTGCCCTGTGCAGGGAGAGGAATGAGCAAGGCAGGGGGCAGAAGAGACATTCTGACTACATAGGCATGTCAGGGAGCGGGTAGAAGTGTGAGCAAGGCAGGAGAGCCAGCCTGCCTACACTGCCCTGTGCAAGGAGAGGCGTGAGGAAGACAGGAGCCAGGAGGCGAAGCCTTGCTACACTGGCCTGTCAGTGAGCAGTAGAGGTGTGAGAATGGTAGGGGGCAGGAGAGCCAGCCTGGCTACACTCAGCTGAGCAGGTAGAGGAGTGAGCAAGGCAGGGGGCAAGAGAGACTGCCTGGCTACACTGCCCTGTGCAGGGGGAGGCGTGAGCAAGGCAGGAGCCAGGAGGCGAAGCCTTGCTACACTGGCCTGTCAGTGAGCAGTAGAGGTGTGAGAATGGTAGGGGGCAGGAGAGCCAGCCTGGCTACATCTGTGCATGAGGAGGCGTGAACAAGGCAGGAGAAATAACCTGCCTACACCGCCCTGTGCAAGGAGAGGCGTGAGCAAGGCAGGGGGAAGTAGAGACAGCCTGGCTACACCAGCCTGTGCTGTGAACAGAGAGGGGCGTGAGCGAGGGAGGAGAGACAGCCTGGCTACACTCACCTGTGCAGGGAGTCTGGGGGGAGGAGTGAGCAGTGCAGGGACATGCAGGAGACAGCCTGGTAACACTGGCCTGTGCAGGGGGTAGGGAGAGGAGTGAGCAGTGCAGGAACATGCAGAAGAGACAGCCAGCTACAGAGGCCTGTGCAGGGAGACTGGGAGAGGAGCGAGCAGTGCAGGGACATGCCAGAGACACCCAGGTACACTGGCCTGTCCAGGAATTGGGGAGAGGAGTGAGCAGTGCAAGGACATGCAGTGGAGACAGCCTGGCTACACCGGTCTGTGCATGTAAATGTATTAAAGTACACAAAATGATGGATGGAATGCTTGAATTAATCTCAGCAACTGGTAAATTCTGGGATCCTTATTTTGCACACCATGCCACAAATCAGTCTTGACCCTGCTCCAAAAGGGACAGACCAGCGACCTGGCTGAACCGGAACACAAGCAAACCAGGACCGGTTTAGTCCTTGATATGGGCTCATTAGCCGGATATAGCTTGGTTCCAGTGACAGTGTGCACGGAACCCACGTCTTGGCATACTCGTCCCACTTAGGGCGACATATTAAAGTATACAAAGGTGAAGGATGGAATGCTTGAATTAATCTCAGCCACTGATAATTACTCGGGCCGCATCCCAGTCCATCGCTATTTTGCACAACATGCCACTACAGTTTGGATCCAGCTATATGCAAATCAGTCTTGACCCTGTTCCTATAGTAACAGGCCAGTTGAAACTGCCAAGCCAGGTACTCCCTGAACCGGAACACAAGCAACCCAGGACCAATTTCGTAGTTCGGGCTGGACTGTTCCCATGAGGAGCAGGGTCAAGACTGAATTGCATATGGCTGGGTCCAAACCGAAGTGGCATGGGTGGCAAAAAAACGGCCCAGGCGATTACCAGTGACTGAGATTAATTCAAGTATTCCATCTATCACCTTGTTGTTTTTACATGTGCACGGAGAGGGAGAGAGCAGTGCAGGGCATGCAGGAGAATGGCTCTCTCATCACCAGTGCTGTACGGCAGCACGCGTTGGATAGTTTGCCAGTTTCCAAGATGAAACTTTCATCCGAACACCCAGTGGCGGCCAGTCGGATCTGGGGGGTCGAGGCGGTAAGGAAGTATAATTGGCAAGGCCAATAGGTCTCGCCTTTGGGACCTTATAAGTGTTTAGCCATGCAACAGTTGATGTTGTTGCACCAAGGATATTGTGCTGGATAACTAAACACTTATAAGGTCCCAAAGGCGAGACCTATTGGCTATGCCAATGCTTGTTATTTTTTACTTTGCCATGTTGTCCAGCAGCAACACTGCACAACATGGCTAAAAGATAGCGACAAAGCCAACAGCTCTTGGGTATGCGAGAGCTGCTTGGCTTCTTCAATGATTTTTTTGGTCCCGGTGGGGCAAGCAACATGGGCCAGGGTGGGAACTGCAGAGGTAACACAAAATGACCGACAGCAAGAAGAGAGCGGAAAGGGCAAGCATGACCACGGAAGGAAGGGAGGGAGCACGCTACAACAAGGATGGCGGGAGGGAGCCAGTAACAGAGCACAGATCAGCATACTTCAGTTCATCTCTAATTAGAGAGACATCACCACTGCCAAGTAGATTGCCTTCAATTTTAGGATGCTGTTGTGATTTCATCTGTCCAATGGAGTCCATGCATGGGCATTGAGAAAGCCGAGAGATGCTCATTGTTATAGTCAGAAGGATGTTTGCTCTTGGAATCTCCTGATCTGGAAGGCTGATGGACAGCCCAAATCAAAGGGCTGCTGCGGATAGATGTCTTTCTTCACTGTTTAAGAGACTGGCTTCAGTGTGATTTGCTGGAGGATAGCTTAGTTACAAAACTGTGATAGTTGAGTCTGAGTATATGGGTATTAGATGATCTCAAGGAGCAATCTGAACTATAATAAACCCCTGACTGTAGTAGAAGAATGAGAGCGAAAGTAAGAGGGGGAATCATGCATAGCCTGGATCTATTGTGGGATGGGAAAGAAGACCTTGCCTACCTCTGTATCCACATCACCTAACCATTGAGACAGACTACTGAGCATTTGAGTTGTTAATTTCAGACTTCCTCTTCTCCAGGGCCACATATTCGTAGCTATGTTTGAATAGCCAGGCTTCTCCAACGAGTAGCTTGTGAACCTGGTAGCGCTCCAGCTACCTGTATGTAGCTCTCCTGTGTGCAGTCCAGCCTAATAAATCAGAATTTTTTACTTTGCTAAATTAATATATGTATACCAAAATTGAAAGGTGCATATTTAAGATGAAAAGTTGTTTATTTTCAGAACTCCTAAGCTGATGCATAGGGAAAATGGTTGATTTCCAAAATATATTTAATACTGATATTTGAGTGATAAAATCATGTGGCATTGGGGAGACTTATTGTTAACATTATTACCTTGGATATCAGGGGCCCTGCATCAATGGCTGTTATGTATTACCCACATAAAGGCATTCCAAATTGGCAAAGCCGTTTTCCATTACTGCTGGCAACCCTACCTCATGCAGTAACATGATTCCAGCCGGTAAACATGCATAGGGCGGCCACTAGTGTACAGCTGGCTGATGTGGAATTACAACACTAATAATATTAGTAGCTTGAGATGATTTGCATTGAAGATAAGTAGCTCTTATTACAGAAAAGGCTGGAGACCCTTTGAATATGCCCTTCAAGTAACTGAAGCTGCTGAAAAGTTTTGGGTACATTTCATGTTCAATCTCCTTGGAGCACCTTCATACAAGAGATAATAGAATTGCTGTCTTTTTGAATATATAGTTACATCATATTGCGCAATCTATACCCCACTAACCCTTTATCTTGGTTTTACATTTCATAGGAACCTTATACTTTCCTTGCATCCAGGCAGGACTGAGCTAGAATTTCAAGCACATCAATCGGTGTGCCTCCTGAAAAAGATATTGGGCCCTCAGTGGATGAACTTGTAAAGCAGATGATACTGCAAAGATGAGCCCCGCTTATTGCATGCGTTTATAAAAATTATCAATACCAATGTCCTTGGGAATGCAAAGAGGAGTCAATACACAGGTACTGTATCACACACACCTATGCTATTCTGGGGCAAGTCATGTGATGTGGGCACCACAGAGATGGCTGTAGCCAGGATAAATTGGAGATTCCTGTGTTGAATACTGGAAAGTCTGGTGGACTTGGGCAGCACCTTGGGTGAACATGCAGAGTTAGGCCTTGTTGATGCCTTAAAGCAAGCTTCAATTTTAGGCGAAAAGCGCTCTTCGAGGTAATCCTGGTGTCAAAGGCGGGGCAATAGGAAGAATGGGAGTTTGATTTGGAGGCTCCAGAAGCGGTGGAAAGGTGACAGTGCAGAAAGACGTAGTAACATGGACGAAGAAAGTGATTAGGAATTGAAGGGAGGTGAGTTAAGTCAGAGGCACAGAGTGTGCAGTCAGAAACGGGGCTGGTGGCTAAGAATGAGGGACGGCTGGAGGGAACAAAAAGAGGCATAAGAAGTATATGTAGCATGAAGCATTAGTAACTAAGAAGGACAGAAAGAAGGTTTCCTGGCACAACACCATCACCAATGAAACTATCTGTCTACCAGTCAAGCAGAGTCGGAAAAGACTTCCTGTATGGGGCCCATCGGGTCTTGCAGCATCACACTGCGCTGTGCCCTAAGGGGACACCAGGGTTCTTGGAGGGAGGGAGAAGAGCTCACTCCTCGAGCTGTATTACAACCCTTCCCCATAAAACACTAGTTAGTGGGTTGATTTTATGCCCATAGGTACATCGTTCCAGAGCAGAGGATGAATACATCTTTAGGCATAGTTTGCGTATTAGGATTTTTGTATGATTCTCACTTGGTGCGGCTTATCTATCCTTCCGGTGCAGATTGTGACATGTAAAGCAGTGACCATGTCAATGTGATCAACATAGGGTCACAAAGAGCGGGTTACCACTGAACAGAATGGGTTTGTATGAGAGGAGACACTGGTGCATGACATTCGGAAGCCAGCTGTCTTGAACAAGACGTAACACCATTGCGAGTATAGATCACTGAGTGATGTCAAAAACGCTTAAGGAGCACACAGATGAGCGATCAACTCACAGGTGCTCCAGAGGGCGTGCAAGTATTTTATGTGCAATGCACACACCGAATTGACATGTGAGCAAAGGCAACCCGTGGTCAAGAAAGCATTGCGCCTGGAGCCACCTTGCGGTTGATTTTCAGAGCAGTCGACCCTTGGCTCGCGCCCCAGGCCATTCTGCGTGGAATTTCTTCTGTGTAACTTTATTTGTCATTTTCTTACCCGGCCTCATATGTGGCTGTAAACGTTCGAGGAGCAAAGGAGAGACTTAAAATCAATGGGCATTATATCAGTTCTCTGCCATGGCAGGAAAAAGGCCGTGACATCCAAGAAGTCTGAGGTTCGAAGTTCTATGTGCACAATTAAACATGCCTCGTTAGAGGCGAACTTATGTTATATAGTTAGTGTACTATACTATTTTGGGGAAGAGGGCTAGAGGAACCAAAGCAAACGGAAAGTATACAGAGATGTAAATAGAAATTAAATGAAAGAAAAGAGCACGAGAAAAAAGAGTGGAGAAAACCAGGGGTGAAAAAGAGAAGAATCAAAAAGAGAGAGAGAGAGCGCGCCCGGGAGTGCTGCGTGCGCGCGCAGTCTGCTGTTTTTCGAAGCACATACTCGTGCTTATGGCGCGCCGCTGCGCACTCCCGCAAGGTGTATGCCGCCACAAGCACGAGTATGTGCTTCGAAAAACAGCTGAACAATGGCTAAAGGTCCTCCTATGCAGCGCATGCGCGCTGCGTAGGCGAAACCTAAAAATCACTTATTGCCTCGCCGCTCTCTCCCACGCTGTCTCTCCGCCGAACAGGAAGCAGGCAGGCTCCCCTAAACCAATCACAACGCTGCAATGCAGTGCTGTGATTGGTCTGAGCGCCATGGTTTGGCGCTCAGACGGGGACTGGGCATGTTCTCCATGCAGGCTGTAATGCAGCCTGCATGGAGAAGATGCTTAAGTGTGCATGACTGTTTGGCCGGCCCGAGAGGGCTGGTCAAAGCATCATGCGCACTTTAGTGTGCCCTCCACTCCACCCCTGCTCTGTCAGCCGAGCAGCCGCACCCTCGTGCGGCTGCAGCAGAGAAGAATAAAATGATAATAACATTGCGTTATCTTATTTTTCCTTTCTTTTGGTGCTGCACAACAGCACTGTGGCGACGCTCCTCCACCTTAGCGGAGGAGCCGCCACTGCAACACCCCTTGTCACAGGCCTTCTCCCTCATTATACGGCACCTGAATGGATCCCACAGGCCACCTCTGCAGGTCGAACACCTACCCCAGATCCATGTCTATATTTGTTTATATCCCCACTCGAGCCTAGGAGCAGCTGAAACAACCCGAAGAAAGGGATGTGATCCACTGAGCAGACTGCTGGTTGCAGTTCTAATTCCAGCGTCACGTCTGCACAACACTGTGTGATCCTGGAACAATCACTGCATCTCCCTGATCGGTCAAACCTGTGAGCGCTTTGAAGCAGTCTTAACACTGGCCTCAAGCACTAGAAACATGGGCGCAAGACACTGTAAATTGACCCCAAAACTGCTCTAATCAGGGCAAATCCCTGCAAGGAAGGGCCCCAGAGCGTTGTGCTTGTAAATATTGTCCGCAGAAACTGTTTAAGAGGTTCTTTTCCAAGGCACGTTAGAGTCCATGCGTTCACTAAACTATTTTACTCACTGGAACGTTTTAACTTTTACATGCTCGGATTCCCAGAAATATCCGTCCCTAACATTCCGAGTGCGACGGAGAATATTAGCCGGCGCCGTCCACGGCCACACCTCGTGGCCCTGGGAAACGCCACCGCAGTTTCCAAGGTGCAAACAACAACCCGGGCCCGAGATCTGGGGGGCTTCTAGGCGCAGGGGCTTAGAGTCTAAAACTGACGTGGCTCAAGGGTCGGCTGCAGACTGGTGAGACTTTGGGTCTAAACCCCACTCTTTCCACTAAATGCCACTCTGTGATCCTGAGCCAATCGCGTCATCTCCCTCTATCGTATTTCCCAAAGATGCATACAACTGTGAGAGCTTCGAAATGGGCTGACGCTAGAATTAGGCGCTATATACACTAGGCACTATATACAATACTGGACATGTGCATGCACCTCTTCGGTGTGGGGCTGCGGGAATAGCCTGCAGGGCTGAAGCGCACTGGAACGTCTGCATATACACTAGGCACTATATACAATACTGGACATGTGCATGCACCTCTTCGGTGTGGGGCTGCGGGAATAGCCTGCAGGGCTGAAGCGCACTGGAACGTCTGCATAAGGCGCTATATACATTACTGTACATTTGTGGTTCAAATCGCTTTGAGCACATTGAAATTATATTGTATTAGGCGCTATATAAAATACTGAACATTTGCATGCACCCCTTCTGGGGGGGCTGAGGAAATAGGCATGACGCTGCAGGGCTGAAGCGCACTGGAACGCCTGCATAAGGCGCTATATACATTATTGGACATTTGTGGTTTAAAGCTCTTTATTATTTTTATTAGTAATGATGCAATGCCAAAGACAATAGAATTGCGACACTTCACAGGACCCAAAGGGCACAGAGGCTCAATTCGTGACATCGTATTATCGTTATCGTACAATTACTGGGCATTCGTACGCACCCCATCTGTGGGGCTGAGGGAACAGGCATGGCGCTGCAGGGCACCGGAAGCACGTGTGTGGTCCAGGCCAGGAGGCTGCGCTGCAGGTCAAGAAGAGGTGCTCTGGGTGGTCCCGGTACCGGAATGGCTGCAGGGACGGAGGTGCGCTGAGAGCTGTGTGGGCCACAGCACTAGAATAGCACAGGTAGCTAAAAGTAACTACTGGGAAGCAGGGCCGCGCCGTGGGTGGTCGTTGTGCAGGGGTGGCAGCGGATGGCACAGCTCAGTCAAGATACACATCTGAGGGTGAGCGGACAGGCTGGAGGTGAAACAAAGCGTGCTGCGAAGGCTGATGTGCATCTGTACAGCTGCAAGGGGGGCGGAGTCCCCAGTCGGGTGTGAGGTGTATCAGCAGAACTGTGTGTGTATGAAGAGCGAGAGGCCTTGAATGTGGGATCTGCGCTGTGTGAGGAGTCTGGGATCCTCTAAGGGTGATCTGAGATGTTTCAGCAGGGGTGGGTGTGTGTGCTGTGGAAGAGGGTCACTCATGTAAGGAAGATTTCAGAGCTGTGCGTACTTTGTAGTACTGGAAGATGCAGGGCTCCTGACTAACCCCACTACCCAAGGATGACGAGAATCCCTGTCTCCCTGAACTGAAGTCCAGCCATAGTGGAGAATGCTCAATGAGGGAGGTTTATCCTTGATTATTGTTCTGGCCTTCATGACAAGTCTCGGCCATGGGCAACAGTGTGTGGCAGCAGCGAATGCGGCTCGGGGGGCTGAAGCCGCTCACTCCGGGGGTCCAGGTGTAGCTTATTTCCAGGCTGCATTATTGGACTTCACTCATCTCTGGTCTCCCTAAAGGGCATTTGGCGCCCAGGAGCAGTGCTCCACACTGTCGCCCACTGTGATACAGGCCACAAGAAATTCAACCGCATCTTTCCTATTCTCTGTATTCTGCAATGGCTCCCCATTGGGGCAAGAACCAAATTCAAGATTGTTGCATCACTAAAAGTCCTCCACGACTCCACACCTGATCTGGTGGAAAAACTGAGAGCCTCAAGCACCCAACTAGATTTAAGAACGACTTAATCGCTCCTACTCGAACCCCTGCCATTCAGGCAAGAACACTATGAAACCACCATAGCCTAGTAGTGCGAGAGGCTCTGGAGCTCTCTCCCACCAGCCCTTTGCACAACCTCTTGTTTCATCACAAGTACAAAGGAACTCAAAATCCTCTTATCTGAGGGACACTTTCGTTAAAGCGAGGATTGTTGCATCGCCCCTGCCCAGCCTGGTGCTGCCTGTGCTATCAGGATGCATTATAGTTGTTTTGTTAAAATTGTTGTCCAAGTATTTATTTTGTGGAATTATTCATAGGCTGATATGAACTGCCTATTCCTTTTTTTTCCAATACCAATTAGTTGTTTGGTGTTTGTTATCCAGAACTCGTCTTGCACTCTTGCAAAGCACTCGAACGCCTTTGGGTCAAGTCGATGTAACTGAAAATAACAAATAAATAAATACAGGGAAACAAGGGCACACCAGAGTGTGGAGCGTGCATGGGGGAGGAGCATGCAGGAGGGGGTAGCATGCAGGAGGGGGGCATGCAGGCGCATGCACAAGGGGGAGCATGAACAAGGGGGGAGCGTGCATGAGGGAGAAGCATGAAGGAGGGAGAAGCATGAAGGAGGGAGAAGCATGCACAAGGGAGGAGCATGCAGGAGGGGAGAGCATGCAGGAGGGAGAGCATGCAGGAGGGAGAGCATGCAGGAGGGGAGAGCATGCAGGAGGGAGAGCATGCAGGAGGGAGAGGAGAGCATGCAGGAGGAGAGCATGCAGGAGGGGAGGAGAGCATGCAGGAGGGGAGAGCATGCAGGAGGGGAGGGAGAGCATGCAGGAGGGGAGGGGAGAGCATGCAGGAGGGGAGGGGAGAGCATGCAGGAGAGGAGAGCATGCAGGAGAGGAGAGCATGCAGGAGGGGAGAGCATGCAGGAGGAGAGCATGCAGGAGGGGAGAGCATGCAGGAGGGGGAGAGGGGAGAGCATGCAGGAGGGGAGAGCATGCAGGAGGGGAGAGCATGCAGGAGGGGAGAGCATGCAGGAGGGGAGGGGAGAGCATGCAGGAGGGGAGAGCATGCAGGAGGGGAGGGGAGAGCATGCAGGAGGGGAGGGGAGAGCATGCAGGAGAGGAGAGCAGAGCATGCAGGAGGGGGGAGCATGCAGGAGGGGGGAGCATGCAGGAGGGGGGAGCATGCAGGCGAATGCACAAGGGTAAGCATGAACGAGGGGGGGCATGCATGGGAGGGGTTTGGAGAGCAGCAGGTGGGAGGGAGGAGATCAAGATGATCTCCGACAATTTTGACAACCAGGACCTCCCCACCGCACCAGCAACCTCCTCAACAGACGCCCCCCGACAGACCCTGCTCATTTGGAATCCACTCACCACAGACGACACCCTAAAGACCATGAAAAGCATCCACTCCTGAGCACCATCGGACCCCTGCCCTCACCGCATCTTCCACAGAGCCACCCCCGTCATCGGACCCCTGCCCGATCCACATCTTCCACAGAGCCGCCCCCGCCATCGCACCCGAGTTACGCTGAACCATCAACTGCTCCCTCAAGACCGCCTCCTTCCCTGACTGGAAACATACTGAAATCAACCCTCTCCTGAAGAAACACTCTGCGGGCCCGATGGACCTTAAGAACTTCAGGCCCATCTCCCTGCTCCCCTTCCCAGCCAAAGTCATCGAAAAAGCGGTCAACAACCAACTATGAACTTAACATCGTCTCCTACGCCGACGACACACAGCTGATCCTCTCCCTCACCAACTAACCCAATGTCACCAGGCACAACTTCCAAGAAGGGATGAAAGCCGTTGCCACCTTGATGATGAACAGCTGCCTTAAGCTCAACTCAGACAAGACAGAAGTCCTCATCCTGGGATCCATCCCCTCTGCATGGAACATTACCTAGTGGCCCTCTGCGCTAGGAACTCCCCCCACCCAGACGGACACGCACAAAACCTCGGGATCATACTAGACACATCGCTCACTAAGGGCCGCCAGATCAACTCAGTATCCTCGGCCTGTTTCAATACCCTCTGCCTGCTGCGAAAGACCCTCAGATGGATCCTCACCGAATCCAAAAAGACCATCACTCACTCGCTCATCAGCAGGAGACTCGACTACGGCAACGCACTCTACGCCTTCGTTACCCAGAAAAACCTCTGCAAGCTCCAGAATGTCCAGAACACCGCAGCCAGACTGGTCCTCGACCTCCCTCGGCACAGCCACATCACTCAACACCTCCGCAAACTCCACTGGCTCCCGGCAGACAGAAGAATAACCTTCAAACTCATCACCAACGATTACAAGGCCCTCCACAATGCCGGACCAGCATACCTGAACAGCCGCCTCTCCTTCCACGCACCCAAAAGACGCCGCCGCTCCGCCCAGCTCGCCACCGTCCCATGGATCTGCAAGACCAGAACCGGAGGAAAGTCCTTCTCCTTCCTCACTGCCAAGACCTGGAACACCCTACCCCTCCACCTCAGACTATCTCCCACGCTACCCCCAGTTCAGAAAGGACCTCAAGGCCTGGCTCTTCGAATGACCCCAGCACTTAGACGGACCTCCTCCCCACCTCCCATAGGGGCCTTGGACCCTCACAGGTGAGTAGCTGCGCTTTACCAACCCTTGATTGATTGATTGATTGATGGAGGAGCGTGCATGCGTGAAGAGGCACATGCGCATTCCAGTGAGCTCACAAAGGTGTAGATACATTTTAAAGACCTAACACACCTGTTCTCGTGCCCTTAGTTCAGGCATGTGGTTGGGGCAGTGTCAGAGGACTGTTTGTTCTCTTTACAAGGCCCCTCGGAGGGAAGTGTACAGTTATGAGCAGAAGTCCAAGTAGGCGGAATCTACGGGGAAAGACGTGTCCAACCTTTATTGATTTGAGCAAAAACAGTTCACACACTTTTTTATTTTGTTGAAAAACAATCACCCCTGGACAGTAAATGGAGATCTTGAGGTGCCTCCGGCTGAAAATGGAGAGAAAGGATTCTCCTATGCTGTGAAGCCAAGGGCGTGACAGGGAGATGGACACACCACAAGTCTTCTCCCTGGATGCGTGCTACCCGAAAGAAATGTAAATATATGCAACTGGTTAATCAGCAAATCTAATGCTGCTTTGAAGCCAGTACACGGCTTTAATTGGTGAAGTCATTTGAGGCTTCCTTCCTGGTGACAAAGATTTATTCGTTTTAAGTGGCAATGTAAGGGTGTTACCAGCGGAGTTCTGGGCTGCATAATGGACACACATAAAAAAAGGTTTGTAAAAGGTACACTACTACTGCATGTTACTAAAATATATATTTTTTGAAAGCCAGTGTTTTACCTTAAACGCTAATTATTTTTCCATATGTTGCGGCCGCCTAATTTATTTTTAGTTTATTGTAGTTTTAAAAATGATGACCTGCATATTTACTGTACTTTTTGTCATAGCCGAGTCACTATTATCCGCTGCACGAAACCGGATTCAACGCGGTGACTGTCTGGTTAGACACAGACATCTGCAGCGCGGTGGCATTAAACGACTGTCGAAAGTAAACTAATTAAATAAATGCCCGTCAGCAGTGGCCATTTATTTTAATTTATGCAGATACCTGTCGTTGAAAGGTCAACAAAACAGTTACTGTATATTTTGTTGTTTTAGTCGCTGACCCCGCCCCCACTCAGGACCACAGCCCCCATACAATTGAAGCACTTCCACCCCTGGTGATGAGAAGGGGGCGCGGCGCCCCTATTACCCAGGGAGGTATGTGTGCTGGGTGCCCCGGTGACGGAGAAGGGAGCCGGGCCCGTCTTTGCTGGGCCCCAGGGCGGGAGTCCCCAGGGAGGGATGTGTGCTGGGTGCCCCGGTGACGGAGAAGGGAGCCGGGCCCGTCTTTGCTGGGCCCCAGGGCGGGAGTCCCCAGGGAGGGATGTGTGCTGGGTGCCCCGGTGACGGAGAAGGGAGCCGGGCCTGTCTTTGCTGGGCCCCAGGGCGGGAGTCCCCAGGGAGGGATGTGTGCTGGGTGCCCCGGTGAGTGACGGAGAAGGGAGCCGGGCCCGTCTTCTTTCCTCGGCCCCCGGGAGGGGGTCGCCGCTGTCCCCGCCTGGAGGAGGGGGCACCGCCCCCAGCCCGCTCGCGCGCCGCGGCCCCGTGTTTGCACAGGCCGAGTCTGATGAGATAATGGCGGCAGAGTGTGTCGATGTGATTTATTTTTACTTCCTGGGGAAGGCCTGCACCTGGGTGTGAGCAGATGGGCCACCCAGGAAGCGCAGACGGATAATACGGACCTGTCTGCTTGGCTGGAAAAAACAGGCCAGCCCGAAAACACAATCTGGGCAGGAAATGCTTCCACATAAAGACCTGCAGACAGGTGGCGGGTTTACAGTCCGGCCTGGTATGAGTGATGAGGCCTCAGGCACACCAAGAAACAGACTTCACCTCCCGAAAGGAGGTGGACACAGACCAGGCCAGCTTAGGGTGAGAGCACCACAGGCTAACCTAAAGGACGACAGCAGACTGACCCAAGGAGAGAGACAGCAGACTGGCCTAAGGAGAGGGGCAGCAAACTGGCCCAAGGAGAGAGGACAGCAGACTGACCTCAGGAGAGAGGACAGCAGACTGACCTCAGGAGAGAGGACAGCAGACTGACCTCAGGAGAGAGGACAGCAGACTGACCTCAGGAGAGAGGACAGCAGACTGACCTCAGGAGAGAGGACAGCAGACTGACCTCAGGAGAGAGGACAGCAGACTGACTTCAGGAGAGAGGACAGCAGACTGACTTCAGGAGAGAGGACAGAGGACAGTAGACTGACCTCAGGAGAGAGGACAACACACTGGCCTCAGGAGAGAGGACAGCAGACTGGCCTCAGGAGAGAGGACAGCAGACTGACCTCAGGAGAGAGGACAGCAGACTGACCTCAGGAGAGAGGACAGCAGACTGACTTCAGGAGAGAGGACAGCAGACTGACTTCAGGAGAGAGGACAGCAGACTGACTTCAGGAGAGAGGACAGAGGACAGTAGACTGACCTCAGGAGAGAGGACAACACACTGGCCTCAGGAGAGAGGACAGCAGACTGGCCTCAGGAGAGGGGACAGCAGACTGGCCTCAGGAGAGGGGACAGCAGACTGGCCTCAGGAGAGGGGACAGCAGACTGGCCTCAGGAGAGGGGACAGCACACTGGCCTCAGGAGAGGGGACAGCACACTGGCCTCAGGAGAGAGGACAGCGCACTGGCCTCAGGAGAGAGGACAGCGCACTGGCCTCAGGAGAGAGGACAGAAGACTGGCCTCAGGAGAGAGGGCAGCACACTGGTTTCATGAGAGAGGACAGCAGACTGGCGTCAGGAGAGAGGACAGCAGACTGGCCTAAGGAGAGAGGACAGCAAACTGGCCTCAGGAGAGAGGACAGCAGATTGACCTAAGGATGAGACAGCAGATTGACCTAAGGAGAGAGGACAGCAGATTGACCTAAGGAGAGAGGACAGCAGACTGGTCTAAGGAGAGAGGACAGCAGACTGGTCTAAGGAGAGAGGACAGCAGACTGGTCTAAGGAGAGAGGACAGCAGACTGGTCTAAGGAGAGAGGACAGCAGACTGGTCTAAGGAGAGAGGACAGCAGACTGGCCTAAAAAAAGAGGCTGAAGACTGGCCTACGCAGAAAGGACAGCAGACTGGCCTATAAAGAAAAGACAGCAGACTGGCCTATAAAGAAAAGACAGCAGACTGGCCTATAAAGAAAAGACAGCAGACTAGCCTACAAGAGGGGGGCAGTAGACTGGACTGAGGAGGCAGACTGGCCTAAGGAGAGAGGACAGCAGACTGGCCTAAGGAGAGAGGACAGCAGACTGGCTTAAGGAGAGAGGACAGCAGACTGACCTCAGGAGAGAGGACAGCAGACTGACCTCAGGAGAGAGGACAGCAGACTGACTTCAGGAGAGAGGACAGCAGACTGACTTCAGGAGAGAGGACAGCAGACTGACTAGCAGACTGACTTCAGGAGAGAGGACAGCAGACTGACTTCAGGAGAGAGGACAGAGGACAGTAGACTGACCTCAGGAGAGAGGACAACACACTGGCCTCAGGAGAGGACAGCAGACTGGCCTCAGGAGAGAGGACAGCAGACTGGCCTCAGGAGAGAGGACAGCAGACTGGCCTCAGGAGAGGGGACAGCACACTGGCCTCAGGAGAGGGGACAGCGCACTGGCCTCAGGAGAGGGGACAGCGCACTGGCCTCAGGAGAGAGGACAGCGCACTGGCCTCAGGAGAGAGGACAGCGCACTGGCCTCAGGAGAGAGGACAGCGCACTGGCCTCAGGAGAGAGGACAGCGCACTGGCCTCAGGAGAGAGGACAGAAGACTGGCCTCAGGAGAGAGGGCAGCACACTGGTTTCATGAGAGAGGACAGCAGACTGGCGTCAGGAGAGAAGACAGCAGACTGGCCTAAGGAGAGAGGACAGCAAACTGGCCTCAGGAGAGAGGACAGCAGATTGACCTAAGGATGAGACAGCAGATTGACCTAAGGAGAGAGGACAGCAGACTGGTCTAAGGAGAGAGGACAGCAGACTGGTCTAAGGAGAGAGGACAGCAGACTGGTCTAAGGAGAGAGGACAGCAGACTGGTCTAAGGAGAGAGGACAGCAGACTGGCCTAAAAAAAGAGGCTGAAGACTGGCCTACGCAGAAAGGACAGCAGACTGGCCTATAAAGAAAAGACAGCAGACTAGCCTACAAGAGGGGGGCAGTAGACTGGACTGAGGAGGCAGACTGGCCTAAGGAGAGAGGACAGCAGACTGGCCTAAGGAGAGAGGACAGCAGACTGGCCTAAGGAGAGAGGACAGCAGACTGGCCTAAGGACAGAAGGATTGACAGGCTTAAGGAGATAGGCAGAAGACTGGCCGAAGGACAGAGGAATGCAGACTGGCCTAAAGAGAGAGGACAGCAGACTACCCTAAGGAAAGAGGCAGCGGAGCAGGCTAAGGAGAAGACAGCAGAGTGGTCTAAGATGAAAGGGAAGGAGACTGGTCTTAGGAAGGGGGCGGTAGTATACTGGGCTAAGTGAGAGGGGAACCATAATCTGGGCAAAGGTGGTATGACAGCAGACTGGCCAAGGAAAAAGAGGGGAACCACATGGTGACCTAAGGATGGAGGGCACCAGACTGACATAAGCAGCGAGAGGGGCACAGGCTAGCCATGGGAGAAAGGATAGCAGTCTGGCTTAAGGAGAGGGGAGAGCCTCAGGCTGGCCTAAGAAGGGAAGGCAGCAGACTGGCTTAAGGAGAGGGGAGAGCCTCAGGCTGGCCTAAGAAGGGAAGGCAGCAGACTGGCTTAAGGAGCGAGAAGACTTAGACTGTCCTAAGCAGGCTTTCTAAACAGAGAGGAAGGAACACAATCTAAACTGAGGGAGAACTACAGTCTCGACCAGTACTCAATTTGTAAAGAAACAAAATAATAATAATAAGTGCCAGGGCCCTTGTCAGGAGTCCACTGCAGCTTGCACCACCCTTTGCCCCCACTAGCGCTGCCAATGACAGTACTAACATAACGAACCATCACACTCATACAAGTGTGACAATTCAGACTTTAAATATACATTAAAAATGACTAGCACATGCCACCCTGCTATTTGTATTGCTTTGGGTGGTAGGCATTAGTGTTTTTAATGTAGATGTAATTAATTATTAAACAACTGTTGACAAAATCAGATAAACAGCGACATCAGGTGCAAGGCTGTTAAAGAGCCAGTGTTGACAATGTGCTGGTGCCGAGCACTGGAAATCACAGGCTCAAATTAAGCACCAGAAGGAAACCACAGCTCAAATTAAGCACCAGAAACCACTGGCTCAAATTAAGCACTGGTCTCGCCTAAGGAGGGAGGACCGCTGGCTGACCTGAGGACAGAGGAGAGCAGACTGGCAAGGGAGGAGAGGCCAGTCAGCTGTTCAACTGAGAGACAACAAGAGGCTGGCAGAGAGGAGAATTGCCAGCTGGGCTTAAGGAAGGACAGCCACAAACTGATGAGGAGTGAGTGACGTCCAGGGCCAGTTTTAAGGACATAGACCGATAAGCCGGCCTACGTGGGAATGGGGAGTGGTCTAAACAGGAAGTACCATGAGCTAACCTAAAGAGGGCGTGATGACCCAAGGATAATTCGAGTCTAAGGGGGAGGAGGGGCATAGGCATGCTTAAGGAGGAAAATCCTCAAACTGGCTTAAGGACAGAGGGAGGAAAGCAGAGTGGCCTGTAAAGGGAAGACTGTACGAGGGCCAGATGGCCTAAGGATGGAAGTTGGTCCACAGCTTGGCCTCAAGAAGCTGTCTGCTGTATGGCCAAAGAAGAGGGGATGCCAAGATGGCCTGGGGAGAGCTGGTGGTCCAAAGCCTGGCATCAAGAGGCTGACTACAAGATGGTTAAAGGATGACAAGATGTGGTTAGTACACCACAGCCTAGCCTCAAGAGAATGACTCTAGGATGGTCAAGATAGTTGCGTTGGATGGGGGTGGGGAGTTGGTACATCACAGGTTGACCTCAAGCAGCAGAAGCACGAGGGCCTACACGTGGGATGGGTACAAAAGGCCAATGTAATAACAGATGGATCACTGCACACAGTCCTCAAGAGGGAGAACTAGGAACTGGAAAAAAAGAGGGGGAAAAAGGGCAACAGACTTATTGATTGTATGCTGGCATACACAATGAGGATCTGGGGAAGGATCTAGTAGCAAGAGAGAAGGTCACAATTAATATTACAACACAGGTAATAAAGACAAAAACAAAAAAAGGCCCGGGAGAGAAATGGGCAACAATGTCTACCAATAAAGCAGGGCCCAACTCGCCAGGGACTGTGATCCCACACTGTGATCATTGAAGAGCGCCCTCGGCACCACTGCCATAAAAGAAGATACAGCTACATAACTCCCACGCAAACACACCATGCACCTGTTGTGTCTGCAGGTCAGCATCATCTTAAATCCGTGTGAATCACCTACAAAGCAGTAACAACCAGTGCACCATCTTCCTGGCCAAAACAATACTAGCCAGCTGAGATGGGTATTACAACAACTGTCTATGACGCCTCCAGGCTTGAAATGATGAATAGCATCTCTTCACACATCAGCCTCAACCTTTTCCTGGTGCAATTCAGAAAGGAACTGGCGGGTATCCCCAGCATCTTACACTAGTGAGAAGCCTAGGCTGCCCATCCTGAAGGCCCATCAGTAGGAGGACCTTCCCCGGTTACGTAAACAACCACCACTGGTTCCCGCTCTCCTGGTCTGTACACAACACTATGGTTCTCCTTCCTACCTTCGCGTAGAGCACCCAAAGGCTCCCTGGCTTGGTGGACACCATATAAGAATCACTAACAGGGGCAAGGAGGGTTGGGTGAAGAGCAGACCCCTAACTTCAGGGTTTCATTGGAGACCTATCAGCGGTGTGAGGCTGGCCTGCTACAATGCGGCTCCAAGTTTTTAATGGAAAGTACTTTTCCGCTTCAGGCATGAAGCTCTTCACATAGGCTGTTTACCGCTGTTCCAGGAAGGGGCCAGGCTGGAAACCGGAGATGACGAGCACAGCAACAGCACGGTTTTATAGCGCCAACACCAGACAAACTGCAAACAGAGCATGAAAGTCAAGGACGCAGCAAGTTTTCGATTTGAGGCAGACAGCTGCTGTGGTACAATAAACATGGCAGGGTGTAGTTACAGCACGCTGCACGTGCAGCGCAGAGGCGCACTGCACAACCGAGGCCCTCTGATCTCTATGGTGACCTTCAAGGGTTCTCACTTCTAAGTTTTATCCTTATATTGGCACCAATAGACATCCTGAG
This sequence comes from Calotriton arnoldi, assembly GCA_963921515.1. Classification (NCBI taxonomy): domain Eukaryota; kingdom Metazoa; phylum Chordata; class Amphibia; order Caudata; family Salamandridae; genus Calotriton; species Calotriton arnoldi. The sequence goes on from CAWUFW010000337.1 coordinate 2,736,823, forward strand.
ACACCAATACCATGTGCCGAGAGAGCTCCTGGGGAGGCTGCTGGAGGCAGGAGACAGCACTATGACAGAGAAAAAAAGCAATAATGATGGCAGCTTTTCCTAACTCAGGGACCTGGGGCCAGATGTGCGAAGATTAGGAAAAGCGATTTTTCGAATTGTGATTTCCTGTGAATCGCAATTCGGAAATCACTATTCCTAATGTATGAAAGTCTTTTCAGTTTCATTAGCGATTCCTAGTGAATCGCAAATAGACCTACCTCATGCACATTAATGAGGTAGGTCGCAATTTGCGACTCACTAGGATTCACTCCGATCACAGGGATGGTGGCCTGCTGGGGGGTCAGCAGACCACCATTTCTGTGATTGCTTTTAAATAAATAATTTTTTTAAATGCAGCACGTTTTCCTTAAAGGAAAACGAGATGCGTTAAAAAGAAAAAAATGAAACTTATAAGTTTCTTTTTTTAAGACTAGGCAGTAGCTCTTAAATATTTAGTCAACCATTCTCAAAGGCAAAAGGGTCTTTTGGAGCATGGAGCAAGTACTTGTGTCTATTCACTGCTCCCGTTTTTGAAGCTACTTTTTTGTTGTTGTGTTAAAGCACTCCATCTCAGTGCTTGTATTTTCAGTCCATCTCCCATATCCCCTTCCATGTTGCTTCTTTTCCCTCCCACCCATCCCCCTTCCATGTTGCTTCTTTTCCCTCCCACCCCCTCAACGCCATTCTGTTCTTCTCTGCGCCACCCTGCTCTTCTCTGCATCACTCTACTCTACACCACTGCACTCTACTCCACCATTCTACTTTAGGCTACTGCACTCTGCTCTGCAGCACTCCGCGCCACTGCACTTTATGCAACTGCACTCTATGACACACTACTCTTGACCATTCTACTCTAGGCCACTGCACTTTACGCCATTCTACTCTACACCACTCTATGCCACTGCACTCCACGCCACTCTACACCGCTGCACTCTAGGAGACTGCATTCTACGCCACTCTAATCTACTCTGCACCACTCTACTCTATTGAACTGCACTCTGCACCACTCTGCTCTACACCACTCTACTCTGTGCCACTCTACGCTACTGTTCTCCATGCCACTGCACTCCTCACAACTCTACCCTGCACCACTACATTCTACCCCACTGCATTATGCACCACTGCACTCTACGCCACTCTAATCTACTCTGTACCACTCTACACCGTACCACTCTCTTCTATAACACTGCACTCTGCTCAACTCTATTCTACACCACTTCACCCCACTCTATGCCACTGCACTAAACCCCAGTGCACTATACGCCACTCTACTCTGCACCACTCTACTAAAGGCCACTGTACTCTACTCTGTACCGCTCCAATCCTCTGCACTTTTTGCCACTGCACTCTATGACACTCTACTCTGCACCACTCTACTCTACACCACTGTACTTTACGCCACACCACTCTACTCTAGGCCGCGGCACTCTACAACACTCTACTCTACACAACTCTAAGCCACTGCACTTCACACCACTGCACTCTATGCCACTGCACTCCACACCACTCTAATCTACTCTGCACCACTCTACACCACTCTACTCTGTTCCACTACACTCTGCACCATTCTACTCTACACCACTGCACTCTGCACCACACTCCGCCACTGCACTCCACGCCACTCTACTCTGACCCCACTGCATTCTACGCCACTGCACTCTACAGCAGTCATTGCACTCTACTCTGTACCACTGTACTCTATTCCACTGCACTCTACTCTGCATCACTCTACTCCACTCTGCGTCAGTGCACTCTACGCGCACCACTCTACTCCACACCACACCACTATACTCTGTACCACTGTACTCTATGCCACTGCACACTGCACCACTCTACTCTGCACAACTCTACTCCACTCTATGCCACACTATTCTACACCACTGCACTCTAATCCACTCTAAAAAGCACCACTCTACGCTACTGCCCTCTACTCTGCACCACTGCACTCTATGCCAGTCCACTCCACTCTACACTACTCCACTTTAGTCTATGCCACTCCACACCACTCAATGTCAATCTGCTCTACACCACTCTACTCTATGCTACTCTACTCAATGTCAGTCCACTCCACTCTATGCCACTCCAAGCCACTTTACTCCACAGCACGCTCCGCCATGCCACTCCAATCTAAGCTGCTGTACAACATGGCTAAAAGACATTGCCAAAGCCAAAAGCTCTCAAGTAGGCAAAACCTATTGGCTTTGCCAATGCTTGATTAAATAGTTACCATTCCAACCCAGTAGTCAGTAAAAGTGTTATTATGCTACGTTTTAAACCTGTGTTTTTGCAAAACGCAGGCACTGCGACAACAAAACACCTTTATACATGAGTTCTTATTATTTTCCCACAGATCAAATGCTGACTCCAGGGGCGGCAGAATGCTTTATGGTAACATACAGCAATAAAAGCAAGTTCCACTGGCCAGAGAAGAAATGTGGAAGACTAGGGCAACGGGTGGAGCGGTGGAGTATGAACTGGAAGGAAAAATCGGAGACTGAGCAGAAATTTTAAATGATCAGACATGGAGGAGTGTGGAAATGTTTCTTTCACCTGCAAAGTATACTAATTTCGCTTCTCACAGTCTATGCTTGGGCACAGGTAAACCCGGAACTTCAGTAAAGTTTTATCCCCACACTCCAAGTTCATTTTCATTCTAATCGCACACACCCAAGATGGAAAGTGTGTCCTGAATGTCAGCAGAGTTTTTCTGTGCACAATCCACTACACAGAAACGCACAGTGGCGGCTGGTGACATTTGAAAGTGGTGAGGCGTAAAATTAGTGGTGGGGCACAACGCGGCGAGCGAGCCCGAACGATCTAAGGAAGGTTCGGGGGGTTCCCCCCCCCGAGAAAATTTTGAAAAACGAGTGGGCAAATGGTGCATTTTCAAGACTTTCGGAAGCCACTGTGCTAAACAGAAACAGGCCACTGCCTCCCCTCAAACTATCGTCAGTTATCTCGCTGCGCAGCAGAAGGCTGGACTGCATCAAGAGACTATTCTCACTGGGGAATATGAAGCTCACTCCTAACGGGGGCCTAGCATGGTCACCACATGATCTTGTCCTAACTGTTGTAGCAAATATAAACCTCAAACACGGGTCGCTCATGTAGTGCCTTGCTTCACACACTGTCTTAAAAATTATTATGTCTGAGCTGTTGAGAATTGCTATATCCTCCAGGTAGTCGTTCTGTATACTCATTTATTGTGCTGTGGCGTATTGGACAAATGCATACTGTGCACAGTTCCCCGCCCTCTGCGTTATTGTTCCTTCAATTTGTTAAACTTTACAAATAAAATAAGTTAAAAATAAAAAACGTAAAAAAGGGAGGTAAAGTCCCAAATTAGGGCATAGGCCCACGCTAATGCAAAGCGGCACAATGCAATCTGAATAGAACGGAGCGACAATCACAAGTAATGTAGGGAGATGATTCCTGTGTCTGCGGCTCACGCACACCACGATCATCGGATTTGAGTCACTTCCTGTGCATTGCCCTGCCGCTCCGGAGCCCTTATTACAGTCTCCTGACATTACTTATGATTGTCGCTCCGTTTTATTCAGATTGCATTGTGCTGCTTCTTTATACTTCTATGCAATATGTTTTATGGCACTTCACAGTAAGGGGCCCTTGTTCCTCTAAAATACTCACACCCATGGTCCCTTAATATTCCTTGGGTTTCCTTTGTTTCAAAAACACATTGTTATTAGATGTCAACCCATTTGGGTTATACAACCTTTTGTCTACCATATACAAACAGAAATCTCTCAATAAATTAGTGGCCAGTTCGGTCAAATATAGAATCCCGGGGGTGTCTGGACGTAAGAAAACAAAGAAATGTCGATGGAAGGGGGAGGTGGGGGGGAGGGGGAGACATGGCGAGCCTGGCGCTTAAATGAGCCACATTGTACAACGATCTGGGCATGTGGATAGAGGAAAGGGGGGGTTGTAAATGCCATCAAGATAAACTAAAGATCAAACCTGGCATACTTTAGATTGATGCACTTGTGTCACAAGCTTGAAACACTGAATACCATACCAGGCTTATTGGCATAGTACAGGCATGTGTTTAATGAACCAAGGCCATCCTTTCTAAGCCGTAAATGAGTGAACAGCCGATGTCTAAACGTGTCCACTCAGTGGCTGTGAGCGAGGCAGCTCAGTGAGCTGAAGTGCCCATGCAACAGGTTCTATATGTGTGATATCCATAAACTGAGTGCCACTGAGATGCGTCCTAATCTTTTTCCCTCACTAAATGCCGAACATATAAAATCGTTATCAGCAGCGGCACCTTCGAGGAGAGGGTGCACAGTTTCCTTATACCTACGAGCCCTCAGTGCCCAGTTAGTCGCCACTGGGTGCAGACCTTGTGATGCTGCAATTTTGAAAGCGATTGAGTGTATGGCAGGGACTGTGTCCAAACAGGCCTTTTGTGTATCTGCAGCAGCAGACTCGCCTCACAAGTTTTCCACAAGACTGACTATGTAAACTAACAGCCTGTCCGGTGTGATACAGGTGTAAACGGCCCGAGAGGCTAGGGAAAAAGTTTCCCGTGTGGAACACTCCTTCGTGGCCTGTGCAGGCCAGGTGCTCAGCTCACTGGTAACGTGGTGAAAAAGGCCTGGAGTAGTAAGTAGGGATAAGAAAAGCTGGTGAATGGGGGCACGGAAATAAAGAAAAAATGCGTGACAGGAAATATGTGGTAGTGGTAGCTGGCCCTCCTAGAAGAATCTTACCGTGTAGAAATGGGCAGCTGATTGGAGGGTGGGGAGAACAATCTTATCCCAAGGGCCGGGTACGGAAAAACTGGAGTGATGGGAGGAGAGAGGAGAAGAGACGGGGGGAGAAAAATAAATTAGCGTTTGTTTGGGAAGTATGGAGGGGGGAAAGGGGGGCGAAGGTCTCGCATTGAAAGGGAGACCAAGGTACCGGGCCCTGCAACCGTATAGCAAGGCACGGAACTGGCTTGGCGGTCAGCGTGAAGCCACTTGTTAATGGGTGTGCACTGCAGCAACTTTAAAAAATGCCCGCCTGGGCCTTACTTAGGCAGGGGCTGCTGGTGAACTGCCGTGCCGTCGGTGCCAACTACTCTACGGAGACGAGTCACAGAAATGATGGACCAGTCTCAATCAATCGGGGGACTGCAGTCCCTGTCCGACCGTGATACTCCTTCCAGAAAGTTCCACCACAGGACACGCGCGGGAAGGGTCGAGTCTGCGCAAACTCGAATCCTCTGCTTCCCGCCTGCCACACCCCTTTCCCAACTCGTCACAGGGTGGGTCCCACCACGCCCTGTAATGAGTTGGGAAAGCTCTCCACTCTCTGATGGACGTGGAGGGTTAGTGATACCGGGCTTGGACATAAAACGCCTGGGGCTAACTTTGCCTCCACGCCATCAAGGGGTGGAGACTGGGCCCTGAAGCTAGGTTTTTGCAGAGCTGATGACATCACAGCCTTCAGGGATGTGAGGTTGTCAGCCCGGCAAACACTTAGGCTTCTTTGGGACCGCAAGGGGGAGCATGCAAGGGAAGAGTCACGTGAGTGAGTGACATGCCTCCAGCCAGCCGCCACAACGAACGGCCACTGTGACGGTGCAGCGGCAATATAGACTTACTATTATTTATTTAGATAGAAGACAAAGTAAAAACGAAACGGATTTTAAAATTGAGCACGCCACTTTGGTAACGGGGGCGAAGCCCCGACGCCCTCGGGGAGAAACCGCCACTGGAAACGCAGTGTCTTTTGATATGTACATCTAATGCAGAACCATTTTGTTCAAGTTCAGTAAGAATAAATCAAACAAACTGTCAAAAGGCAACATTTTCACATGATGTAGCAAACCAAAAACCTTCAAAATGTTTTCCAAAGACCTTTGTGAAGGCGGAAGATTTTTTTGGGACTTTTTAGACCAATAAGTGTAAGTGTAAATGTATTTGGACAACTTGTCTGTTATTCTTCTTAGCAGCATATGGGAATCCAGTACCCAGCAAGGAAGCCCTGGGAAGAAGAGGCAGGTATCAAATAAACATGCTGTGGTAGAAAGCTTAGTCTCACTACATTGTTTCATGATGAAGCATGCAGGGGGTAACGGCGACCAAAGTGCGTCGCCCATGTGGCTGCCCTGCAGATAGCTCAGAGTTGGACATTCCAATGCAGAGTCACTTATGCTTCTGGGAGAAGGTATATGCGACCCATCTGCATTAGGAGAGAGTCTCATGAATAGAGTCTGAACACCAAAGGAGATTGGATCATTCAGTCCGATATAGGAGCTCTGATCAAAGTAACGGCACAGGCCCATGTGCCAGGGTGAGTAATATCCGCCATCATGGCCAACATACTGGCTAGCAACATTGGAGCGCATCAAGAGAGAAAATTAAAGGTTCAGCAAGCAAAGATGGCCCCAAGGATCGCCACTTATCTTCTCAAACCTGTGTGCGAGTGAACCTTCAGCCACCTACCAAGCCCGGTCCTTATGATGGCAAGAATCAGATCCTGGGTAATTATTCCGAAGCTGCCCAAAGTGATAAACAGATTCAGACCACCACATAATCACCCACAGAAAAGGGAAAACACCCCCTTCCTCCTCAATGCCTGAGCTTTAGAGTAAATAAAGAGTCTGTCAAGGTCAGGGTTAGGCTCTGTCGATGAGGTGAGGCAGAGAGGACATGGACAGGGCAGTGAGAACTGTCTGGTCTCTGCTACCCTGCCGACTCCCTGCAGCAGAAGATCAAGGTATTGGTGCTTCAATGGGCTCTGGAAGAGCAGAGGTGCAGGGCAACTCCACGAGCAGGTCTCAGAACACCATGCTGTGTCAGGTGCCCATCCAAGTCACCCCCCTCTCCAACCTCACCAGGACTAAGCCCCCTCTGTGATGACCCACCTGGTCGTGAACAGGTAGGAGGCTATGGCAGTACTGACTGGCATAGAGGGTGAAATGGAGGCACATCATTACATTAAGAGATAGGCGATAAAGGAAAGCAGCTTGGCACGGATTAACAGGCACATTGTGGCATGGGTGGGCATAAGGGGGAATGTCGAACATCACGCGTTGCCTATCCTATGGGGTGGGTCGGAATAAGGGAAAATCCTAACACTGACTGACAACTGGAGTAACAGGGGCATGTAATGGCACTGCTTGTTACATGACAGTCAACTGGGGAACATCATGGCATTGACTGGCTTATGGAAGGTAACATGGGCACATCATGCAACTTACTAGAATATGGGGGCATAACCTGCGCACAATACCAGACTGACTGCCAAACAGTGCATAATGGCATTAACTGGCATAGGAGTGGATGCCTGAGACATAACACACCGCTGACTGCCATACAAGCGTACACCTGGGTTCCCTGGTGCACTGAAAGGCATATAAAAGGATAAACATGGGCCTATGGTGGCAATGGATCGCATGTGACGAGGGATGCTAGCATTTCAAACAGACATGGTGGTCTGCTGTCCCCAGCAGGCTACCATTCCTGTGTTTTTGCCCATTCCCAATGGGTCGCAAATTGTGTCCTGCCTTATGAAAATTGATGAGGCAGGTTATCTGAGACCCCATTGGAAATCACTAATGTTTCTAAGACACATTAGTACATTTCATTTTGCGAGTCGCAAAATAAAATGGTCGTGCATGTCCCCCAAAGTATATTAAAAATGAAAAGCTGATTATTAGTGAACAGTTAGTGCTATTAAACAAAAATTAAAATCTGATTTTTGAAGTAAAAATTCGTTTATTTTTTACTAATGCAAAGCTGATATTTTAAGATAAAGTTATTTAGATAAGTAAATTGCTGATTGCCGGACATTTCCCTGGTCAAAGAGGTTACTCGCTTGCAGTGGTGAATTAATGACCCATGAATGTGTCCGTGTATAGTTCCACTTGCAGCTTTTGACAACTTTATTATCACTTTCATCAAGTACTAGCTGGGGTTAGAGCTTGTATCGGTCTCACCTGAGGGAGAGAGCTCTGTTGTCAACAACACGAGATTGAGAAATCAAATAAACCTTACATTTCTTATCCTTCTATTTCCAATCCGATTCTGTGTCATCTTGTAATACGGCAGGATGGAGAAATTACATTTAGACGTGTCGGAAGATGCTTTATACATTTTGAAAATGATATGCACAATTTCATACCCATATTATTTCAACTTCCTGGAAAAAGAACTTTTTTAGCTCTCTTGTCTGGAAAGCTGAGCTGCAAAATGCACAATTTGGCCTTATTTTCTGCAAAATGTCCTCTGTGTGGAGAACCCGTCCTGGACACCTATTAGGGGAGTTGGGTTCGCTTACTCTGTGCAACGTGGTCATGATATTTCACACCAATGTTTTTTTTTTTTTTTAATAATAATAATTTTTTAGTTTTACAATTTACCAGTTATGTGATATATATAATGTTCTGTGAATGCTACTGGCGTCCAAGTCCCAGGTATGCGGGTAAATGAAAAAAATAGATTTCAGATTTGAATTGTGGGTCACCATTAAATGACCCTCCTTCATACAAGCCACTTGGTGATCTCTGACATCGCCTATTAACTTGGCCCTGACCCACTCTCAGTACAGTGCTGATAAAATCAAGCTCTTGAAAGGCTAAACTGGAGGCTCACCGCCAAACTGAAGGTGTGCAGGGTCACCGCCAAACTGAAGGTGTGCGGGGTCACCGCCAAACTGAAGGTGTGCGGGGTCACCGCCAAACTGAAGGTGTGCGGGGTCACCGCCAAACTGAAGGTGTGCGGGGTCACCGCCAAACTGGAAGGTGTGCGGGGTCACCGCCAAACTGAAGGTGTGCGGGGTCACCGCCAAACTGAAGGTGTGCGGGGTCACCGCCAAACTGAAGGTGTGCGGGGTCACCGCCAAACTGAAGGTGTGCGGGGTCACCGCCAAACTGAAGGTGTGCGGGGTCACCGACCAAAGTGAAGGTGTGCGGGGTCACCGACCAAAGTGAAGGTGTGCGGGGTCACCGACCAAAGTGAAGGAGTGCGGGGTCACCGACCAAAGTGAAGGAGTGCGGGGTCACCGACCAAAGTGAAGGAGTGCGGGGTCACCGACCAAAGTGAAGGAGTGCGGGGTCACCGCCAAACTGAAGGTGTGCGGGGTCACCGCCAAACTGAAGGTGTGCTGGGTCACCGCCAAACTGAAGGTGTGCAGGGTCACATCCAAACTGAAGGTGTGCAGGGTCACCGCCAAACTGAAGGTGTGCAGGGTCACCGCCAAACTGAAGGTGTGCAGGGTCACCGCCAAACTGAAGGTGTGAAGGGTCACCGCCAAACTGAAGGTGTGCAGGGTCACCGCCAAACTGAAGGTGTGCTGGGTCACCGCCAAACTGAAGGTGTGCTGGGTCACCGCCAAACTGAGGGTGTGCTGGGTCACCGCCAAACTGAGGGTGTGCGTGGTCACCGTCAAACTGAGGGTGTGCGTGGTCACCGTCAAACTGAGGGTGTGCGTGGTCACCGTCAAACTGAGGGTGTGCGTGGTCACCGTCAAACTGAGGGTGTGCGTGGTCACCGTCAAACTGAGGGTGTGCGTGGTCACCGTCAAACTGAGGGTGTGCGGGGTCAGTGGCTTTGGAAGGCGGTTTAAACAGGTGGAGTTGAATGATCTCCAGCACTGGAAATCCATGCTCATGTGAGCTTGGCAAGGACCGCCTTTAGCCAAAGCCATCACATTACCTTAGCATTTATGTCCCCCCTGCAGTAGAATAGTGACCTGAAGTTCCTAACTAAAAGGAGAGGGCTCCAGGGCAGATCTAGTTAGGGAGCTTCAGATTCCCCACTACCCAACGTGTAACTGTCCAACCACAACCCTTCCACGTACAATTTCAGTTTTAAAGGCACCAGGGGTGACAAGCAGCAGAATCATGTCCTTCTGGTTCTCGTCTTTTGCAAGTGTGGACATATTCAATTTTTAACATATAGGTTCAAGCTTGCTGCCAGTGTCTGGGGCTCTCATTGTCTTAATGTTAATGGGGTTTGGATCTGCTGGCAGTGTCTGCGGCCCTTGAGTTGAAAGACAATAGTTGTTATCTGATGGCAGTGCCTGGAGCCCTTAGATTGAATGACAATGGGGTGGTGATCTAATGGCAGTGCCTGGGGCCCTTAGATTGCATGACAATGGGGTGGTGATCTAATGGCAGTGCCTGGGGCCCTTAGATTGCATGACAATGGGGTCGTGATCTGATGGCAGTGCCTGGGGCCCTTAGATTGCATGACAATGGGATTGTGATCTGATGGCAGTGCCTGGGGTGCTTAGATTGCATGACAATGGGGTTGTGATCTGATGGCAGTGCCTGGGGCGCTTAGATTGCATGACAATAGGGTTGTGTTCTGGTGGCAGAGCCTGGGGTGCTTAGATTGCATGACAATGGGGTTGTGATCTGATGGCAGTGCCTGGAGCCCTTAGCTTGAATGGCAATAGGGTTGTGATCTGATGGCAGTGCCTGTGGCCCTTAGATTGCATGACAATGGGGTTGTGATCTGACGGCAGTGCCCTGGGGCGCTTAGATTGCATGACAATGGGGTTGTGATCTGATGGCAGTGCCTGGGGCGCTTAGATTGCATGACAATGGGGTTGTGATCTGATGGCAGTGCCTGGGGCGCTTAGATTGCATGACAATGGGGTTGTGATCTGATGGTAGTGCCTGGGGCGCCTAGATTGCATGACAATGGGGTTGTGATCTGATGGCAGTGCCTGGGGCGCTTAGATTGCATGACAATGGGGTTGTGTATGGTGGCAGTGCCTGGGGCGCTTAGATTGAATGACAATGGGGTTGTGATCTGATGGCAGGGCCTGGGACCCTTCGCTTGAATGACACTGGAGCTGTGATCTGATGGCAGGGTCAGGGACCCTTCGCTTGAATGACACTGGAGCTGTGATCTGATGGCAGGGTCTGGGACCCTTCGCTTGAATGACACTGGAGCTGTGATCTGATGGCAGGGTCTGGGACCCTTCGCTTGAATGACACTGGAGCTGTGATCTGATGACACTTTCTGTGGCCTTTGACTTTAATGACATTGCAAAGCCAGGCTCCCACAGATATGCAAGTCCAAGCCGCCCCTCAAGGCACCAAGAACCATGCATCACGTCCCTGGTCATAAGTTCCACTTCAGGTTCAGCCATTCTTCTTTACAAGGTGGATTAAATGTTCAGCGCTGAGGGAGGCAATGCATAATCTCTTATTGACAACACAAACAGCACGACGGTGGGCACTAGACTGTGGCAGGAGGGGCTAGTTTAAATCACTTATTTTAATAGAAGACCCGTGCATTGGGTTGTGGTGCAGTCACGCAGAAGATCTGTAAGATAGTTCGCAATCTGTGGCTTAGCTGTGAGCGGAAAGATAAATCTACTGGTGCATGCCACCTGAAGGAACAATCAGCGGATCAACCAAAATACCATGGCGGTTCTATGGCCACCACGTTTACTGTCCAAGTGCAGTAGCGCCACCCACTGAGAGAGGATGGACTGGCTCCCAGTAATCGGAAGACCTCATTTGTGATGTCTGCGGACAACAAGACTCCTCTTCACACACTTGACCAGGCTCTTCTTTGCACACGACTAGGGCACCAGGTGCAAACCCAGATATCGTATCCATTGACTAGTATGGTCACCTTACCAGTTATTCGGTCTTGGGAGTAGCAGAGTGAGAACGTGCTAACTTCCCACTTCATGCCTGATGTTCACATACAGACCCTGCAATGTCTGAAGCTTCCCCCCTTCTTACTTACTAAGACTGTAGTTCTGAGGTCCCGCATTGACAGGCTGAGCAATGGCCCCTCCTTGGATTGTAATCAAGGGCCTAGGCACTGTCCCACTAGCCCAGACTAGAACAGCTTACCTTCTTCTATGGGCGTCCTTTGTCGCATTTACAACCTGAGAAACGCCTGTCCAGGGCCTCCTGCCTAATGATCTTCAGTAATTTTGCTGGGAGAACGCTTTCACAAAGAGGTGTTGCCTCCAGACTAATCCCCCTCCAGTAGTTTAGTTGGGAGAAGCACTGCCACAGAGAGGCGCTGCCTAGTCCACCTCCAGTAGTTTTGGTGGGAGGTGCGCTGACACGGAGAGACGCTGCTTCCTGCCCAGTCCACCGCCAATAGGTTTGCTGGGAGAAGCGCTTGCATGGAGAGACGTTGCCTCCTGCCTAGTCCATCTCCAGTAGTATTGCTAAGAGAAGCACTTGTTTGGAGAGACGTTGCCTCCTACCTAGTCCATCTCTAGTAGTATTGCTAAGAGAAGAGTTTGCACGGAGAGACGCTGCCTCCTGCCTAGTCCATCTCCAGTAGTATTGCTAAGAGAAGCGCTTGTACGGAGAGTCGCTGCCTCCTGCCTAGTCCATCTCCAGTAGTATTGCTTAGAGAAGCACTTGAACAGAGAGTCGCTACCTCCTGCCTAGTCCATCTCTAGTAGTATTGCTAAGAGAAGCGCTTGTCCGGAGAGATGCTGCCTCCTGCCTAGTCCATCTCCAGTAGTATTGCTAAGAGAAGCGCTTGTACGGAGAGATGCTACCTCCTGCCTAGTCCATCTCTAGTAGTATTGCTACGAGAAGCGCTTGTACGGAGAGACGCTGCCTCCTGCCTAGTCCATCTCCAGTAGTATTGCTAAGAGAAGCGCTTGTACGGAGAGTCGCTGCCTCCTGCCTAGTCAATCTCCAGTAGTAATGCTAAGAGAAGCGCTTGTACGGAGAGACGTTGCCTCCTGCCTAGTCCATCTCCAGTAGTATTGCTAAGAAAAGCGCTTGTACGGAGAGACGCTGCCTCCTGCCTAGTCCATCTCCAGTAATACTGCTATGAGAAGCGCTGGCATGGAATGGCACTGCCTCTTGCAGGGTCCATGTCTAATCAGCCACCAACAGTAGTACCGGTCTAGCAAAGTGGCAATGTTTAGGCAACTTCAGGAACACGGGAACGGGTCTGCACATGATCCCCTGAAGGTGAAAGGGTCAATATAGGACAGATGGGGCATATTCCTTTCTTACTTGCTGGATGATAGCTGGAATTACACACTGTTCATCTCAGGCACCTACATGCAGTAACACCTTGAGCGAGGTGTGTGTACCTGCTCTCCTCAGATGGCTGAAAGGCGGTCTTTGGCCACCCCGCCCTCTCTCAGCGCAGCACATCTGTTTAACTGAAGGGGTTCTGGTCAGCATAGTAAACTGGTCAAGGGTTTGGAGTGATATGCTGGCAAGAGCAGGGATGGACTGGAAGACACAGGAAGATACAACCTTCAAAGCCATACCCAAACACCAACAAAAGCACCTACACCAAGTTTTGTTTGTATGCCCCTCTGTGTCCGCAAGCCAAAACAAACAAGCAGGTGGAAACAAAATGCAAAGTTTAAATAATAAATGCAAAAAAATCATTAAAGAATGTCATAGATTGTGCATGCTTGGACCAAGGAGAAGAGCAGATTTGTTTTAAGTCCTCTTGGAAAATCATATGTTCTCTTTGAGTCAGACCAATGTTCTGGCCACAATGTGTTTTTTAGAAAGGACCAAAAGCTCACCCATAGGGATACAGAAATACAATAGTACCCCACTAAGCACACTGCCACCATCTGGGCGGTTTCCCATTGTCAGGCAGGAAGTTAACACCCTGAGTTCAAAGACCAGGGCGATTTGTGACTCTTCCTGATGGCGTCTGGGAGTTTGTGCCTGGACGGTCTCAGTTTCAGAGACTCCACACCCCAGGTGAAACCTCTGTGAAACAGTAAGCCAGCGGTTCTCAACCCATTGACTTCTGGGGACTCCCAATTAATAATTACTGGAACCCCCCAAATCCTTATTGGAATCCGGGGACCTCCCACTGAGACATTACTGCTAGCATAGGGACCCTGCCTGAGCATTGTTGAGGATTTGAACCGCAAAACAATCCACAAACAAATACAGAAAAAAACGTTTTAAAAAATACGCAAATGACACATTTTGTTTCATTTGCAAACATATATAAATAAATAAAAAAAATCAACATTTTAATTTTAATATAAAGGTTGGAGCTTTTCTAAATTCAATGGAGGCGACTCATCATCCATACTATATTCGGTTTGATGCGCCTCCACCGCTCCCACGAATCAATCTGAGGATACCAATTTAATTTTAACCTCCAATTTTCTATTCCTTCACATTTGGAGTATGTTTTAAAAATGTTCAATTGTACATTTAGCTTCTTTATTTATATACACTTTATTAATCTGTTAATATTATTTAATTTTCGAAGTAGTCGCAGATCACCCGAGGAGGCTTCATGGACCCCCAGGGCTCCCCGGACCACAGGTTGGGAACCACTGCAGTAAGCCATTGAGGAAGAAAAAGCAAAACCTTGCAGGATACAACTACGACAGGGAGCATTGGACTTTCAGCATCACAGGTGATTTCTGGAGCCATGTTTCCGATAGCTGTACTTTTTTTCTTTTGTTTTAGTTTTCCATAGCGCGGACTCAACCCGAAGGTATCAGAGCGCTTTACATGAGCACCTGTTGCGTTACAGACGGACACATTCATTTTGTTAGGCACGGGGAGGGGAGAATAAGTGATTGGCCCAGAATCATAGGATGTTGAGCGTCCCTGCAAGGACTCAAACCTAGTTCCCCAGCTTCGAGGTCAACCACTCTAGCCGTAGTTAAATGGCGGTTACATACGACATGCTTTTGTTAGGCCTAGGCCCAAAGGCAGTTCCTTGAAATATGGGTTGGCTGGGTCCTGGCCCAAGAGCATGTCCATGCTAGACCCAAAGTAAAGGAAGCACCTGCCGAAATCCAAAGCTGTCAATATTACCCAACCGCGAATTCTAAAAGCCACGAGGTGTCTCGTCTGTGCAATCATGGCACAATACGGTCTGTCCAGCATAATGGATAAGGGCTCTTATTCTTTAATGCAGTCAAATGGAAGATGGGAGCACGGTCAGTTGACAGAGTAAAAAAAGTCTAGTATTCTCTCCAAGTAAACGATTGTGCCATTTGTGCTAGCCAAGCACACACTTCAGTGAGCTGGGACTTCAGATACTCAGTTTACAAAGAAACATACACACCGCACTAAAGTGTTTCAGAATAGACCATGGTGGCGGTGAGATACATGCACCACAGTCACAATACTTACTGTATTGTAGTTGTACAGCTATAGCATTTCTTTTTCATCCCAAATATAGTAGATCTTATTTAAAGTTTGGGTGTCTTAGAAACTATTGGCCAATCTATAAAGCCATTTTGTGGTTGCAAACCCTGTACCATGGTTTGTGGATCCAAAATGGGTTTTGGTACATATTAAACCCATTTGGGAGCTGGAAAAGCATTTCCGACTCTCAAAATAGGTTTAGTGACCCATACCAAATCTGCGTAAAATGGGTATTACCTCTAAATTCTGATTGGGTATGATGCGTATCAATGTGGTTTGCAACTGAAATTTCAGTTGCGAGCCTTTATAGAGTTACTGACGCCTCAAAAACAGTGGTAACAGATTTTCAACGGGGAAGCTGTCCCTGTTGGACCTTTTCAGCCACGTAGGCCTATTTTGTGCATTCATTTCTCGCTTTCTGCAGCACCAGATCTGAGCCTATGTTCAGTACTTAAATGGAAGAGGTCAGCCAGTGCATTTCCGCCGCACTGTGCAGTGCGCCTGTCTGTGGCATTACTAATGCTTACATAGACAGAAAAAACACAGAAGGCTAACTTATATCTGACCCATTTAGTTTTTGGCATTAAAAAGCCAGTTTTTAAAGACAGAGATGCGGAATTGATGCTTTGATTTCCAGGCAGAAGGATCTTTGCTATGCTACAAATCTCAGCAAGCTGTGCCATACCCATGTTTACACACCAGGAATTGAGCATCGCTTCACTAATAGCTTGTGGAAAACACTTTTTATTGAATTATTTTAGTCCCTTGTATCCCACCCGAAAACACAAACCACCACACCAGTACCTGCACCCGAATGTCATATGGGATGACCACACTTTGACAGTTTGGTGCTCCCGGTGAAGAACTGGAGATGACATCAAACAGCAGCCCTGACCCCAAGTGCTATTTGCAGTTGTTTGTGCACTGGAGCCAGGGTGTCCAAAGTGTGTAAGTATGTCTCATTTTGCAAATCATGCGACTGGTTCACTCCAGTGATTTGAAGGTAGAATTAATGCAATAACAAAATCTCCCATTGGGATTCCCAACTTTGGGATAATAATTGATATCTTCCTGGGTACCAGTGTGAAGGTGTAGAAAGCTGCACATATTGCGTATCGGGTGCATCAGACTCATCATGGCTTCTTAGGTGGTTGGTCGGTGCCCAAAGAATTTTACTGGTAACCCAAGCCACACACAAATATAACCCGTACCAACACTTACTCATGTGGAGGGTTTGGTAAGGAGGATGGTCAGGTGTGGTGGATTTCCAACCATGGATCAGAGTCTGCTAAGATAGAAAGGCGTAGGAGGTGGACACTCGGGCATGGCAGAGAGATGGTTACAGTAGAGAGTTGGGTAGAGTCGACAACCAGGTGCCTTAAGGTGGAGAATGAGCTTCAGTTCAGAATCAGGCACAGTAAGGACATACCCAAGGTGAAGCATCAGGCAAAGTTAAACGTGGGAAGGATGTGGTAGAGGACACTGTAGGGTGGAGAGTCCTATACACTTTCCAATCTGGTAAAGCAAGAGACTCAGATTTTGGGAATGATGGAGAGTCAAATGCGGGTCAGTCGTTACAGTAGATACTCGGGTGAAGGAGCGGAGATGACTTGGGTACAGTAGAGCATCAAGCTCAGGTGAAAGACTGGAAGCTTTGAGTGTCAGGTGAGATTGGGAATCAGGTGAGTTGAGAGCTCAGGATGATGAACATGCTTCAGTCTGGCATTCTGTATACTGCTGGCCTGGACCAGGAGCCAGGGGGAAGCGGGAGAGTCGCATGTGAGTGAGCCTACAGTCTGAGCACTAGAGCGCCTTTGCCTTACACACACATGCAGAATCCTGTAGCGGCACTGTGATTCGAAGGCTTAAGGATTACAGCCCTGGTGGGCCTGACAGAGGCTTCTGTAAGACTTAGGAATGTGCTACAAGTGATCTTTTAAAGCAGAATTTATTTCCTTAGCAGGACTCGCCCCATGAGGCACAGAAGCTCAGTGCAGATGTTCTTGCCAGCCCTCCTGAAGGACGAGCTTCAGCCAGCTCCCTCCACATTAGTATAAGTTACAGATTTATTAAGTACAAGAGGAATTGAAGATTCCGCTTTGTTAAAAGGAGTCAGAGCACGGAGCTTGGCCAAGTCGGCTGCTCATCTGCAGGATTCCACCCACAGACCAAGCAAAACAACATGGCGGTGATAGAGCGGGATGCAGGGAGGGCAGGATGGTGGTGGTGTGGGCTGCAGGGCAAGGTTCCAGAATGGAAGGCAGATGAAGCACACCAACAATAGGGAGCAAAAACAAAAGACTTCGACTAGAGACCTGCGCTCTGAATACAACAGAGGGAGGACCACCAGAGGACGAGCTGCAGAAACACAGGCTAGCTGCCAACAGGCACTGTGCGGAGGGACGAGATTTAGGGGCTCACTGGCATCCAGGCGTGAAAAGCAGGAGGTCTGCCAGAGGACGAAGGCATGTCATTCTCGCATTCCGTAGTGCGGTCCACTCTGCCCTGCCAAATGCCAGTAGGGGACCATGCTGCTTTGGCACACAGCCAGAGTGGTGCAGCCCTAATAAAACCATGACGGGTGGCATTAAGCCAGTACAGAGTGCCACCCAAGTCACGCACAAGTAAAGCACGCATACCCAGATGCACAACTCATCTTCTTTCACGTTCTCAGAGAAGTGGTTGGGGGCAAAGTTCTCATGTTTCTGGTCAAAAGTATAATCTTCTCAACCAGGTCTCTATATACATTGGTGCAGTACAGTCCTGTGCAAGGGGAAATAGTTAGACGGTGGTGGGTGCTTTCCTCTTTTATGGTTTAAATCTGTTTTTATTGTTACAGCTTCTGCTCATCACAACAATGAACTTGCCATCATGGGAGGTTCAGTCCCCTTGAAATCACATACATAGAGCGTAACTTTTCAACAATAACAACCCCTTCCCCCCTCCCAATATCCCTCCCTCCTCCCTTCCCGGGTGCCAGTAGCAATATGGAGATACAGGTCCGTTCCCTAAATTCTTGAGACAGCAGGGCTATGAATGGTTGTAGAGAGTTTTATACGTCTCGCCCCGGCACAGAGAGTAAGAGTGAGTGTCTCCATTCCCAGAACGAACCAGAGGCGCTGAAGCCACCCTAGGTGTGTGGTGTAGGATGGTATGATGGGCCGCCCCCAGGGCTATGAATGGTTGTAGAGAGTTTTATACGTCTCGCCCCGGGCAGAGAGAGTTCCCAGAACGAACCAGAGGCGCTGAAGCCACCCTAGGTGTGTGGTGTAGGATGGTATGATGGGCCGCCCCCAGGGCTATGAATGGTTGTAGAGAGTTGTATACGTCTCGCCCCAGGCAGAGAGAGTTCCCAGAACGAACCAGAGGCGCTGAAGCCACCCTAGGTGTGTGGTGTAGGATGGTATGATGGGCCGCCCCCAGGGCTATGAATGGTTGTAGAGAGTTGTATACGTCTCGCCCCGGGCAGAGAGAGTTCCCAGAACGAACCAGAGGCGCTGAAGCCACCCTAGGTGTGTGGTGTAGGATGGTATGATGGGCCGCCCCCAGGGCTATGAATGGTTGTAGAGAGTTGTATACGTCTCGCCCCGGGCAGAGAGAGTTCCCAGAACGAACCAGAGGCGCTGAAGCCACCCTAGGTGTGTGGTGTAGGATGGTATGAAGGGCCGCCCCCAGGGCTATGAATGGTTGTAGAGAGTTGTATACGTCTCGCCCCGGGCAGAGAGAGTTCCCAGAACGAACCAGAGGCGCTGAAGCCACCCTAGGTGTGTGGTGTAGGATGGTATGATGGGCCGCCCCAGGGCTATGAATGGTTGTAGAGAGTTGTATACGTCTCGCCCCAGGCAGAGAGAGTTCCCAGAACGAACCAGAGGCGCTGAAGCCACCCTAGGTGTGTGGTGTAGGATGGTATGATGGGCCGCCCCCAGGGCTATGAATGGTTGTAGAGAGTTGTATACGTCTCGCCCCAGGCAGAGAGAGTTCCCAGAACGAACCAGAGGCGCTGAAGCCACCCTAGGTGTGTGGTGTAGTGGTGGTTCCCCACAGCGCTAGGATGGTTTGATGGGCCGCCCCCAGGGCTATGCTAATGTGACGCCCCCTGCGTGATGTGAGCGGGTAAGGGCATTGGGGAGTCCTAGCAGGGTATATGACGGTAACCAGCGGAGCTGGGTGTGGAAGTGGGTGTCGATATCATCCAGGACAGAATCCCAGAATGAGGTTACCTTTGGGCAGTCCCAGAGGATTTATCTATTTTATTTAGTTATAAAGTTTTATATAGCGCTAGCTAGACCCGTGGGTATCAGAGCGCTTTACATACACAAAGGATGTGAGTGAGGGTGCCCTGAGCCCCGCACTGTCGCCAGCAACACTCGCTACGAGTCGGGCTACCCTTGTGAAGCCCAACAGGAGTTAAATACAAGTCGGTGGCAATCTTCGCAGCCGTTTCAGTGCTAGATGCAGTATATGCAGCGTGTCTCGCTCTATAAAAGATATCATGCCTGCTTTCCTCTTTTAACGGCCATAAGAAAATGTTGCTCTCCGCTACAACAAAAGCGCTTGACCATATTTACAGTAAACATGGCATGAATGCAGAACTCAAGCACAAATCAGGATTTTTGCGGTTTGGTATAAATTCATTTAATAGTTGGAGATGTTAGCATTTGAAAAAAGGTGCAGCATGGGCTAGAAAGGGTTAACACTTTTGTATATCTTGACCCTTGCAAAGGCATGTATTGATTTGTTTACAACTTTAGCACCATTTGACGAAGAAGCATGCCACGTGGCTGACACTTAGCAGGCTGAGGCCACTCTTGATGGTTTCATGTTCTTTCAGATTCATTCACGTGAGGCCCGGTTAAAGAAAGAGGGAGGGGCAAAAACTGCTCATGTGTGAATAACTTTCAAACTCTGACGAATCTGCACAAGTTTAGAAGGATTACTTTTTCACTGGTATGTCAGGTTTTTTGGCACTTGGATACTGTTTTGATCAATCTTTATGAAATATGACAGGCAGTTAACAAGTTACAGTGGGGGCAGGTGTTTAAGGTTTCGCGCTGATCAATGAGTGGCGGGGCAAAATTTCAGGGATCGGAGGAGAACATTTTTGAGGTTATAATAAATACATTTGACACCTTTTTATGGATCTGCACAAAATTAGATTGTGGAATTCTCCATTTCATGCAAGTCCATGGGGCAGATTTAAAGGGAGTCAACGAAGTATTCATTTGCTAACAAAGTTGGCAAAGATTGATGAAACCAACCAAAACCTGGTAGGAATTTACCAGGCTTAGTTTTCAGTTACAATATCCAGTTTTGAAAAGTTCCAGCAGGGTTGACTGTCGAGAGGGCATGGGGGGTGTCGGAAGGGGGCAATAAAGTTTAATTTACTAATAACTTTGGCACAGATAGATGAATATGCATGAAATCTGGCAGAAATAAAAGTAAGGCCCAGGCAAGGCCAGACAGACCCTTTGGACAACCACAGTGCTCACAGCCAAATGAGGCTGGGTCCAGGGACTGGCTTAAGGCCATGTGTAGCATCGAATGGCTGGTGAATGCAGTATGTCATCAAAAAAGACAGTTCCTGAAAATGGTTAACGATTAGTTGTGCATCAGCAAACACAAAACTAAAAACGCTCTGGCAGAGAAGGATGCACGCCACAATCTGCCTACGTCACGGGCCTTCATAATGTTGGTAGTGATGCCCAATGTAGTTCCTCATTTAGCCCCACTTGACGGGTGTGTGTTAGGAAGATAAATCTTTGCTCATTGAACCATCAATCTCTTTCTAATCTTTCTGATTTCCTCGATCACTAGCCATTTAATATCTTTATCTGTACTTCATAAATGCTCAACTAAAGGCGTGAACTCTCTCTTTAGTCTGATTGCACATCCATGTTCTATTTTACTGCATCTTACTTCTGTGGTAGTTAATCCAGTGTAGATTGTTTCACAGGGAACCTAGATTTGCAATCCGACTGAAGACATTGCACATTTAGCACTCTCCGTAATTTCTGTGGGCTGGACTGGATGTGTGTGAACGTTAGGTACGAGGCAGCGTGAAAAGGACCTTGATAAAAAGGTGGGCCTCTAAGTATTCACTTTAATGCTAAAAGAGATTATGAGAGAGGTGTAGCCTTATTTAAGAAAAGCAACAGTTGTATAATTGATTTATGCAGATGAAGGCTTTCTTGGCATCTCTGCTATGCGAAGATAGTAGCCATTGATTCACTCTGGAGAGAATATACAAAAACGTGGGTGGCAAAACTAACTTCTGGAATATATCATGAAATCATGGGACATTAAGGAAAAGGGAATCACTTACTTGCTAAGAATAATGTATACATGTATTTTATATATTTACAGACGCATCGTACTGGATGCGACAAAAAGGACTGAATTAAAGACGTTAACAGCCAGAAAATGATTTATGTATCCTGATGACGGCTGGTAATAGTGAGCCGAATGTTTGAAAGCAAAGTCGATAAGGGGGACAATAAGTGGCTAAAATAAAGATAAGAATACAGAATGAATAACCAGAGTGGAGTGAACAAAATGGAAAATGTTGCACTGCAGTGGGATTTTTAAATCCCCCTTCATCGGAAGAATTATTAGCAGTGAATGTGGCTGCATGTCTGGCTAGAATAGGTTTTAGTTTATAATAATGAAAGACTTTTTAGAAGGGTGATGTATTTTCGAAATGTGTATAATTCTGCAGGTAGGTATCAAAGGAATGAAGATCTGCATCATGAAACGGATAGGGTGGGATGTTCTTCTATATGGTATGAGAAATGTAAATAATAGATGGAGATAAACATGATTTTCGCCCTGTGCCTTTCTTTTCAAGAGAATGGATTGGCAACAGGCAGCTGAGCCCCTCAAAACTAGCTACCTGCCCCCTGCCAATATTCTGTGCCAGTTCAGGCTGCTAGCTTGTGCCAACGGGGGAGAGAGGGAAAGTAGGCAAAGGACTTATAATAGAGTCAAGTCAGAAATGATTGAAATACCCCTGTCAAGGGAAGAAGGAAGCGAGGAAAGCAGATGTGGGAGAAGGACACAGAGCTTCGGGAGGTCCTTTTCCACCTCTCAGAAGAATGTCGAGCATTCTTTCCAACTGGTATTTGGGAGAAGAGCAGCAGTATCAGAAGTGAACAATAAACTAATGAATTATGACAACCTACCACAAACATGGCACCGGTCTATTGAAAACACAATTTTACCTAACAGTACGGAAACAAATGAAACTTCACAATAAATAATGCTTTACAAATTGTACTCAATTATAGGCAGCCACTTTTGTCTGAATAATACGTTTTGTTTTGCGCTTGATCTTGATCTAGCCAGGCCACAGTCAAATCAGATGTCTAACTGTTCTGGTATTAGTTTACAGTGCTCTGAGCCAGTCATTGTATATTAAAGTCTAATAGACCCCACAAACTCGAGAACACAAATTCTCATGAAATACCTTCTCTCAAAAACTGAGCATTGTGGAGCAATCAGCAGACAGCGGACAGATTAGCATTGAGAGAACCTCATCTAGGGCAGGCTGACAAGGGTTCGAGCCTACTTGAACACACGTGTGTTGGGGTACCATATATCCTTGACAAGGTAGGAAATATCCGCATATGTAAATTAGCCAGCCTGAAGTAACCAACAATATAAGAAAATGTGTCACTCATTATTTCGACACGTAGTGGAATATCAAGTCCTCAAAGCCACTACTAGATGTTTTTGCCAAATCTGAGTCACTTATTATGCGGCTATGAAATACTTACTTAAGAAGGCCGTGACAGATGGGTGGAGGCAAAGCTCAAGGGGTCATGGAAAGCTGGATTCAAAGCATTCCTTCAACTTAATGTATTTGAAAAGAGCCCTGCTAGTAAAACCATGTAGGCACAAAGGTGGAATGGTGTGAGTTGGCCAATATGGTCCATGCACTGCTGCAGTCATGGTTGTTGCAATTGGTCAGTGATATTGGGGGAATATAACACATCATCCCAAATGTGAGTTTCATAAGAAATAGTTCAACTCCCAGTCCCAAAGGCATAGAAGGGTATCTTATGCCTTTGGGATTTTTCAGTGCGAGTGGCCTTCAGCTCGATTTACTTACAATCGTTCGGAAAAAGTAGGTGAAAGAAAGTATGTTGGGCCTCCATACTCAGAATCATAGCATGTGCTATGTATTTCCTTAAAGTTACCCAATAATACTGCCTGACATCAGATTGAGTTAAGTACCTGTCACGTGTGCAATCTACGATAAGCCTGGTGAGGTTATTTCAACTTCCATATGAAGGAGGTGAGAACAGACTGAAGCCTCTTAAACCAGTAATGGAGAATATGCCAAGTAATGGCCCAAAACAGAGGAAGATATGTAGTATGGACATCTTGAGGAGCTAAAGCCACCAGGTGAGCGGTAAGGGCAAAACATGTCAAGGGCAAGTTCTATTAAACCCCCGAGTATAGAACCATTTGACGGATTCCTTTGTGGGAGCCGGAAACATTTAGCAAAAAGAGGAAAAAACAAAGAACCAACACATACAAAGAACAAGATGAAGCATGCAAACACTCCCCTTTGTTTCACTCTGTCATGAGGAAGGAAAATGCCTGGCCGCCAGTTCCTCCCTCTTTTCTATAAGCTTAATAACACCCCATCACGTTTCTCCGCCCACCATCCCGTCCCAGGCGCCACCTCTACTCCTGTGCTTACTTTTGTAGGATGGACTTCTTCATCACCAGTTCTTCTTCCATGTCGGCCTCGTTGGACATATATAGCAGTCGCTTCCCTGAGCCGTCCACTCCAATGAAGTCACGCTCTTCCACTAGAAGAGAGGAGAGAGCCGGTGTGATGGGCAAACTGGTGGTCTTGCTTCAGTAACAAGAGGACATGTCTTTTATTTTAAAGTCTTTTCATAAACAGGCATGTACAGCATCTCGCTGAGCAAGAGAGGCAGAGTTCATGCATGCAAAGGAGCATTGGTACATTCAAATGCAATCTAAATCAAGGAGGGCAAGGCAGAAACCACTAAGTCAGGGGCTACCACATCATAGTGTGTGGGTTGGAGAACGCACTAGAAATACATAAAATGTTTTGATGGCTGTGGGAACCGTGCATGGAGAAAGGAGTAAAAACACAAGACATTGTTACATAATGCCCAAACACAAAGTCCATCCTCATGTCTCTGTACAGTCATACTGATGCTAAAAAATCTAAGCCGTCGTGGCCAAGAAACCCAGCCTGACAATTCGACAGTTTGCTAGTCTGCCTCAGTCTCTGCTTCCAGTAACCCACAAGACCAAAACCCCTCCAAGCCCTCTGGGCCTAGGACCTCCCAGGCAAGGTAAGGTGGAATCTTGGGGATGGGACTGCATCTCAGTTCTATGCATGTGCGGTCAGTTTGTTTCTTGCATCCAAAGGGCCCTCCTTCTGGACCTGAACTTGGCAGCACAAGTGCAGAAGGATCACAGGGACAGGCTCCAGACCACACAGCACAGGCTCAAACAAGGAGCACACTACTCTTCCTATGTGGTATCTTGGCTGTGGAATTCTCTCTACGAGTACCTATGCATCACAAGCAATCATTTATCTTTAGAAAAATACTGAAAACATATCTTTGCCAACAAGCTAAACTTAGAAAGGCAGATAATAGCGCCAGGACGCGTGCTAATAAAAAAAAAAAAATTAACATTAAGATCAGTGGAGAGGGTTATGGGGGCAGGGGTTGGGGAACTGCAGAGTTGCTGGTTCAGGATGAAAATGCCCGCCACATACCGTCACTACAGTCTACACACACACCGCACTTACAGTTGTCTTTGGGGGCGTGGCCTGCTGGCCAAGATGGAGGACACAACTTGGTGTGGACCTCACATTCCCTACTATCTGACAGAATCCTAAGTCATCAGCAGTCCGAGTGGGTGGTGAGACAGTCTCCCCCCCAGGCTGCCGCCTAAAAAGGCGGGAGAGTAATTGCCTGCCCCTGGTGTGGCCGGCAGAGTGAGCGCATGTCCTCCAAGCATCCAACGGCTCACAAGATGACGGCCGGACAATGGGATCTAAGAAGGCTGTGGAGATAGCTGTGTGGAGTGGTAGGCCCACCAGACACCAAGTGTAGGTGAAGGCTGGGGGACCTGCTCAGGAAACGCGGGCCCCCAGAGGCTTCTCTTTCCTTCCCGTCCCTGGTCCAGCATCCCGGCGGGAGATGGAGAGTGATGCTGGAGCCTGCTGAGTGGCCGGCATGGAGATGGGGCAGAACAGAGCACTCTCGTTGAGGGAGCAGGCCCCAAGAGGAGCAAACTGCCAGGTGGGTCTGATGGGAGGTGCAGGCCCCTGCTGCAAAGCAGATTGTGCCAACAGCCCGGACCCTCGTGCTTGGGCAAGGAGGATCAGGCGGGGGCAGTGTAGGGGCCTTCTCCCCCTCATGGCCTCTGATTCTTGCACCTAGTGACCTGAATTGGCATGGCAGACAAGGCAAATAAGAGGTGCAGCATCCCTCTCCCCTGTTCGGTGTCCGAAGAGTAGACTGCTGCGGGGGAGCCTTGGCCCTTGTGAGGGCTCGACTAGCAAGTGGTATGTCAGAGCCCAGTGGAAGCAAACTGTTACTCTCAGCTACAGTTACAAGTGGCAAATGCAACAATTGGGGCCAATGCGTTAACACCTTGGGCGGGGTGACATCTCTCTTTTCTTGTCGGTTTGGGGACCTATTGGGTCACATAGGGCCATAGCAAATTAAGCGCTGCAGAGTCCCTGATGTGGGAGTAACACAGACGGGGGGGGGCTCCTTGCTCCCTGTGGACACAAAGGCCTGGAACAGGGCTGTAGGGGGCACGTTGAGCCACACCTAGTCTGTGCAATTTAGAAAAGCATGCAGCCTGAGTAATTTCTTTGCATAACGTGTAAAGTGCTCGGATACCTTCAAGTCTAGCTAGCGCTATATAAAATTCTAAAATAAATAAATAAATAAATAAGAGCCACAGTGGAGCTTTAGACCTGGGTGATGGTCAAATGCTGCTCCTGGAGTGGGGAAAGGGAGCTTAGTTGAGAAGTTGGCACTCTGGCTGTTTGTACTTCAAATGGACAACCCACAAAGCCTCAAAATGGTGGGAGACAAGAGTGCCCAATCGCAAGCAAAAATGGAGAGACACACAAAGACCCAGTGAAGCAAGAGTGCGGAACCTCATTGGTCACCCCCAAAAGGGTGGGATGGGGGAGCCAAAGAACAATTAGCCTCAGCCGAAACAGTCCTGCAAGCCCTTAAGGACTCCAGGTCAGCGCAAGAGGGCAAAATGGATGAAATCAGAGTGGATGTATCCCTGATACACCAGGATCTTTGAAAAACCATTAAAAGAGTCGCTGAAGCTCACTGGTGGAAGATAAGCCCCAAACAATTCAAAAAGCAACGGCCCGTTTGGCTGGGATCTCCAGAAGGCTGGATAACGGAGTTGAGGAGGCCGAAGGGAGGACAAGGAGAAACAAAATCAGCATTGTAGGCATACCTGAGAGGGTAGAGGGTTCATCTGTAGCTCAATTTTTAATGACATGACTCAAAACCCTGGCTTCCACTTAGCACCCCACTGAAGCCTATCATTGCCCTCTCTCAATTATGATGACAGAGACGACATAGTAGGAGAGGCACGGTTTAGACGCACTATAATGTTTGAAAATTGGAAAATCCTATTGTTCCTGGACTTCATGGCTCAGCACAGCAACAGCGTTGCTCCTTTCTAGCTGTCAAGCAAAAACTCAAAGCCATGTACCTGGACTATGTACTCATGTTCCTGGCTAAGCTCTAGGTCAGCTTCCAAAGCAGAATGTGTTTTTTTTTATAAAAAACACTAGAGACAAACTGGGTCGAGGAGAGAGGACCACTGAGGGTCCAGCAGACCAATCAGGGACCCTCCCTGGCGGCGGTAGAGCTACTGTTCCCCAAATGTACAGATCCCAGCAGCATGGGTGGAGGGGTAAAAAACAGAGTGTCCGGCTGAGCGGAGATGTGGAAACGAGGGACTTGATTGGGCAAGACTTAAAAGAAGAGGTTAGGCCAGGGGATCTACAGACACTTGAAAAAAGATTTCCGCCCTGGTGGATCAGTTGGTATCGTTAACAAAGGCCATGAAAGGGGGGACAGACAACATTTTGCGGTCTCAAAGATGGCAATTAAGCAAAGTTTCATAAGAGGGTGATACAGCAGGTGAACTTCTAGTTAATCCCACACACAATTTTAGTTTAAAAGTTAATTACTCTTTGTGTTGGGTGACAGATGCTTCAGGCAAAGAAATATAGGTTGGAGGGGTGTTTGGGGGAGGTTGACAGAGAGAGTACTATTGGAGGGGGGCTGAAAAACACACCTTTCCAGAGTTGTGGAAGCAGGTAGTTTCAAGCCTACATCCACTGGAAAAATGGAGAGGGTTTGGGTGGGGTGACACTGGTGTTTCAAAAGGTTGTACTGCTTTATATACACAGTACATTGGGTCACACATGATGAAGAAACAGCAACATGGTCCAACTGACAGGACAAGGATGAACAGATGCATAAATTCAAAACCTCCCAATAAGTGATCATTACAGCACAGAGGAGCGAGCTGAGGGTCTTCTCCTGGAATGTTAATTGTCCAGCAAATCAAAAGAGGCGTGGTGACAAAAACATCAGTGGCAAATCCCTGGTCAAGTATTGCTCTAAAAGACTGATTTATTGGGAAGTAACTGTAAATGTCTGAATAGGGGCCATATACATCATTAGCGCATAGAGGGTTCACAAAGGGTTCGAGAATGTAGCCATTCTAGTGAGTAAGAGCCCCCCCAGTTCAGATCGTTGACAAGAGGTGGATTGATCCAAATGGATGTTATGTAGGAGTACAGGGTAAATTGGGAAGACAGTCATTACTGATATTGAATGTATATGCGCCTCTCACACTCCAACAGATGGTGTTAGACAAAACAGAACCCATATTACCATAGGCAACGATATGGGATCTGGATTAGAACATTCACTTTGCAGACCCCTCATACACCCACATGATTTTAGCACAATTTGCTCATGCACTTGGCCTAGCCGACATTTGGAGAGACAAACAATATTCGTTTCTATCAGGTGCCCATGAGACACTCTCCTTCTTGGACCACAGTTTCAATCCAACAGGTGCTATCACCTCCGTACAGAAGGTGGAATACTTGGCTAGAGGCATATCTGACCGTTCCCATCTTAAGTTCACACTGGGAAAAACTAGACAACCACAGGATGAACAACTGGCGGTTAGATACTTGGGAACTCAAAGATAAAGAGATAGTAACTAGACTTTAAGTGGACTCTACACTGTATTTTGAATAAAACATAGGGTCTGTGAAATCCCCGTCAATACTTTAGGAGTCATTTAAATCGGACACAGAATATCGTAGCTCAAAAAAGCAAGGAAAGGCAATGCAAATTGCAGTTTTAGATGAAGAGATACTGAAGACTATACACAGAGACAGGATCACAGGATAATATTTGACATCTAGAGGCCATACAGGAAGAATACCACAATGTAACCCACAATGCAACTAGGCAGCATTTTCTCTCCCTGCAGAGAAACGATATGATGTTGGAGACAAAACATGTTGCCTCATAGCTTAGGTTGGGTAAGAAAGAGGAGGAATTTATGCAGTGAAGAAGACATGAATGCTTTCCTGGGGTGGGGGCTAGCAGTACTAACTCTAGGGGAGGATAGTAGGGACTCGTTAGAATAAGATCTTTCACTGACGGAGATATCAGATGCCCTGGAGCAAATGCAGACTGGCAAGACTCCGGGATCTAATGGAATCCCGGTGGAATTGTATAAACAAATATCACCATTGTTGGGTCCATACCTCCTAAATATGTTTAATGAGGCAAAAGAGTCAGGCTACTAGCACCAGCAGGGTCCTTCAGCAACCAGAGATGATACACGAGAATTTTCTTGACATCCTGTTCTGTCCCTTTCAAGTGTACCCCAAGTGTAACACGTGGAAAACCTGCAAAGCAGGATTAGATACTGTGCAGTCAAAAGGAGGCCTACAGCCCCCTACATATTCGGTTGAATTCAGAGGAATCTGCTCTGCCTATTTAGTTCAGCCTATTGTTTGCTCCTGGGACATATTTTTCCCCTTTTTCACACCTATTCAAGGCGAATAACTGGCTGGGATCAGGCAGAGACTCATGCGTATTAGCTGCCTAAGAGTTCAGGCAGGTAAAGGGTAACTTTCTGAAACTTACTTCTCCATAATATTTATGAGAAAGTTGACTACACCATTGACCTAGATTTTGAATAACAATTAAAAATAGTTGTTTTATTATTTTTCTATCTGTTCTCTATCCCAAGTTAGCAGTATTAATATTGTAATCTGCATATAGGACATCTGGACTTGCCACAGTGAAAATAGTCTTTTGGGCCTTGTCACTACAGAGACAAGGTAATATTCATTGTCTACATGTCCCACTTTTAAATATGATGCACCCTGCCTTGTAAGCTACAAAGCTTACTTCGGGGTGACATACTAACATTTAAAAGGGAGGTTTTTACCTATTTTGTTTTTTATCTAAATGGCTATTTAACAGATTGTATTTCAGGTTACACTGCAGCAGCGAGGCTACACAGGGTAGGCCTGTAGCCATGTTTGCACTGCTACTGTAGTAGGTGGCACAATAGGCGCATTTTAACTTCCAGGCCATGGGTGCACTTTTTACAGCATATAACAGGGACTTATAGGCAAGTTAAAAGTTCCAATCAGGAATAAGCCAATCTAAGAACAAAAGTAATGTACTACTAGTTGGCAAGGGTAAAGTGCACAGAGTTCTAAAACCAGAAAAAATATAGGGTCCAGCAAAAGGCGAAGAAAAGTCTGAGGTGACCACACAGAAAATGGGAATTTCGTGCATACGGTATGCCAAAACGGCATTCTCGACTTCCTGAATTGGACATACCTGCTACAGATCTTGAAGAGATTTGGGCTCGGTTCAAATTTTGGAAATGGGTAGCCTTATTCCATAAATCGCCAACGGCCCCGGTGACTGTCAATGGAGTGCTCTCAAAGGCATTCAAGCGGGAGAGTGGCACTAGGCAGAGGTACCCACTGTTACCTCTGTTGTTTCAGATCTATACAAGATTGGTAGGAAGGGAAGGGCAAGAGACATGGCTCACAACAATAAGGTGTCGTGGCGAGTTAGGCCAGTCCACTACCAACGCTTTTGGGGGTTTGGTTTGTTGGGCGGCCCTGCTATTTCAGAAGGGCTACCAAGCTGCCCAATCGATGATCTTGGGCTGAGGGCACTTCAAACACGGTTGTCAGCTAATTGTGTCAAACCCTAGAGGCAGATTTCATTCTAGGGGCCCAGGCTGGAGGGAAATGGGCAGTATTGGGTGGGAATGGGCAGCATGCAGCTTCAGGCTCAGAGAGAATTCTTCAGATCCACACAGGTGGTCATAAGGTTGCTCTTCAAAGTACAGGCTACAGAAGGAAAGTCCTTATTATTTTCTAGGTAGTTGCGGATCTCACTTGAAGAGGTGACATGAAACTCAGAAACCAAGGCAGTTCTGTCTATGTGGGAGAAGAACTGTGAATAGGAGAACAGTCTCAAACATGAAATAAAATCATTAGCTAGAGGAAATTTAGGGAAATCTATTGCCTCAAATCTCTTCAGAAACTAAAAGAATTGCACATACGTGAATCTGAACTGGGGGACAAAATGAGGCGTGTACAGACATTGAAAAGCAAACTAAAAGCCACCAAAAAGAGAAGAGAAGGCACCC
Source organism: Calotriton arnoldi (assembly GCA_963921515.1). NCBI lineage: Eukaryota > Metazoa > Chordata > Amphibia > Caudata > Salamandridae > Calotriton > Calotriton arnoldi. Next base: position 2,767,721 of record CAWUFW010000337.1, read on the forward strand.
AAACCTTGAATTCTTCAAAACAGTACACTTTCCTAGCAACTAAGTGGAAAAACCTAAAATGTAATCAAAGATATAACAAAATCGGAGTCGTTCAGGAGGCAGACATACAATATAAACAATGTCATTTAAAAGATCCCTCATGAGCAATTGCTACACGCTAATTCCCTCTCACCATACACAGCAACACGACCAAGGATTGAGAAACATAATGTGCTTGTCAGTTAAACAAAGTTGTGTTTGTTATGTTTGTTATAAGGTTTCTTTTTGTTCTTTTTTCTTCTCTGTTTTGCTTGAATGCTGGTGCTTTGCAATGTTATTACTCTCATATGATTTAAGACAGTTGGAGAGAGATTGCATCTGAGCTTCCAAGTTGTGAACATTGCTGAGATACTGGGAATGTACCACTGCACAGTATAATGACAAGATGGAGGAGAATGTGTGTGTTTTGAGAAGAAATTTCAGTAGAGAAGTATTTAAAAAATGAACAATGTGGTCTGTGGAAGAAAGACGCTGTTTATCAATGGCCGCTGGCCATAGCATCGGAGTCGTACTGAGATCCAGATATGATGGGTCCAGGTCCAGGATCACATGGGCCATGCAACGCTTGATATTCTTGTATAATCTAGTAATTGAGGGGTAGGATAGAAGGCATAAAGCGATTCATCTTTCCTGATTAAAGAGAGCCTGACACACAGGGTAATGTTGGCCTTTTCCCTATGAGGAGTAGTAAAGATAGTGCTTGCTTAGACAAGCATATCTAACCCCGGACACCTTCAGAGGTCAAAGAAGTCCACATGAGCACTCAGCTACTGTGCAGCCCCTCTAGATGAACAAGAGGCAAGGTGACCTTCTTACATGGGAGCCAAGAGTTCATTTACTATCTCATAGTGCAAAACTCAACACTAACCTGGTATGAACCAAGTAATGAGAAACCTGAAGGGACGGTGAAATAAGCAAGAGTTCCAAAAAGATAATATTAAGAGTAAATTGATTAACGTCATTTTGTTTTTGACCCAACAGTTGTTCAAACATCTGGCATGCTACAGAGCTCAATAGCGTGTCATTAAGGAATGAACAACACTCTCCAACATTTTTTGCTCATGTGACTTTTATTTCTCTTATTTTGGCAAGCACAGCTCACGTAATTACATTAATTAAAACTAGGACATATGAAACCAAAAACTTGCATCAGTTTCATTCAAATTTATCAACTAAAATAATGATATGGTAAAAAAAGCATTTGACTAACCCCAATTTTAACTTTTTAGCTTCTGATAAGCAAATATAGAAATATTCAGCAAAAGACGAATATGAGATTTTTGGCCAACTTTGGATTAATACCCAAGCAAAGCTAAACTTCAATAAATGACAGAGTTGGTATGGCCTTAGATTCCTTTGTTGATCATAAACCTCAGATGAACCCGTCCTGAAGATGCAAAACATCTGTAACTGGAATAACTTGGTCGCCAACATCAACAGCGGTGGGAAACCAGGAAAGTAACTCCATCATCACGTAAAGGATGCTCCATTTGTGCACGTCTTTACTGATATATCATAAGAACTACCAATGGGAGGTTTGAGGAGGTCTTCCAACAAAGCTGCAAAAGTACTTAAAGGGATGCTGACGGTTGTGTCCTAGGGGCAGCTTTCAGACAACACTTCTGTCAGAGAAACAACTGTAAGTGCTTAGAATTATTCTGTCCTCAAAAACACCTGGCTGTGGGGCCAAAGAGAAGAATTCATGTTTGTGTGGACCTGCTGGTGGCTCTGGCAGACCACAACCTAATCCACCTTCCAGATTGCACCATACTCACTCAACCGTATACACTAGATGGAACCCCGATTTACTTACTTGTGCAGAACCAGTGGGCACTCTGCACTGGCATAATCCACTGAAGGTTTTACACCCTTCCTAGGACATGGAAGGGCAGCTCTGATAGATAGCTTTGTTTCTGCTGTTAGGGTAGCAGGTGAGGCCACAAAGATGTTATGATTGTACTGGTATCACAACAAGAAGCTTCCCTGACGTAATGTCTGATTCTTAAAGGAGGTCGAGGCACATTATGCCAACAACCTATATGCTATGGGGCATCTCAAAAAAATGTAAGGACTGTCCTCACACACCACCAGGCGTCAGGCTTCATCATCGGCAGTCCTCGCTCTTTAAAAACCACATCTGATAAAGAGCGGGCCTACACCTGGAGACAGGGAGGCACTTCTACAACTAAGTGGGGGCCCGTGCAAAGGAAGTGAGTGAGTGATTTAAAAATTGATGCAAATACTACATGAGAACTTTAATTGCGCAGGATTTGCTCAATGTTAAAACTAATAAAGGGGACTTGGGGGATTAGTGCCCCATCCCCATCAGTGTCGCCAACATGTTTCTGCCCTTGTGGCCAAGGGGGTCCAAGGCATTCATCAGGACGTCAAATAATGGGCTCCTATCTAGTCTTTAAGAGACTAGAATAAATCCACTTAAGTAGGTTGACCTATGTCCAACTCAACTATGAAAATCCAGAAACCCCGGTTTAGGGGTAGAAATGTCCCATGGCAAGTCACACTTGCCTCAAGGTGCGTCCCTCGTGATGCTCCTATCCTCTGTCCTTGTTGCTTCCCCGCTGGTCCAGGTACTGGTGCCAGAAAAGCCCTGCCCCCTATCCAAGGACACAGAGATTCTTCTATCTATTCTCACCCAGCAAATAATTCAGTTAACAGGTCTGCGTGTGTGTGCGAATGAGAAACTGCAAAACATTGCCTTTGCATGCACCTGCAGCTCCCCTGCCAACCTACGTGTGTGTGTGTGTGTGTGTGTGTGTGTGTGTGTGTGTGTGTGTGTGTGTGTGTGTGTGTGTGTGTGTGTGTGTGTGTGTGTGTGTGTGTGTGTGTGTGTGTGTGTGTGTGTGTGTGTGTGTGTGTGTGTGTGTGTGTGTGTGTGTGTGTGTGTGTGTGTGTGTGTGTGTGTGTGTGTGTGTGTGTGTGTGTGTGTGTGTGTGTGTGTGTGTGCAGCATGCTTTGTGTGCTTAAAAATGCAAGCTAGTCATTGACAATCATCGACAGCTCCTTTACCGCTGTACTTGCCTGGGAAGGCGATTTAGCATTATTTACAGAGCTGTGGAGCATCTGGTGCTTCCACAGTCCCCTCCACTTCAGTCACTTTTCCCTTAGTCTTTGCCAATAAAACACAAGTACAGACTGGCATGAGTCGCAGATCACCAGAGAGCTTAAAGGACATGAGCATGGATTCTGTCTATAGGATGAATGAATTTAGTAACATTTTAGGATAAGCTAAACAAACCAATGAACAATGATAGTTTTGGAAGCATTCTTTCCTGGGTTAAGATCAGCAAAAGAACAAAAATTCAGTTCAAATATCTGACAATCTATGCAGTCCACGCAAAAAACACTGAGAAACAAGAATGTTTCACAGTTTCATCTCATCGTAACAAGCATATAAGGTAAAGATGTTGGACTTGATGAGGATGTAGAAACACGTGAGTCTGTGGAAGGGTCAAGCACACATCTTTGGTCATCACTTGTAATCTTTGCCATGCATTTCCGGCGCTGTCAGGTAGATGGGCTGCTCCAGAACACTAGAAATGGAGCAGTTCGGTTTCTTTATTTATCGTAATATCTGTACTATGGCTGCTGTTGGAGGCGCCCACACACACTGCAATCGATGCACACAATGTGCCTCAGATTCACATCAGAGTTTGTGAGACCACGTCTGTCTTGTTTGTGGCTACGTAAAAATGGAATTCAGCACTGTCTGCAGCAAGGATATCAGAAATCCGCAATATGGGTTTACTTTTGGTTCCTACCAAAGAGGACTGTGCTTATGAAATATCGCCTGGGAAGGCTCGATCAGTGATATATTTCAAGAACAATTTTCCGGCTATGTTGAAGTGAATGTATCATTTTGAGGCACAACCCGAGATGCCACTAAACTGTATAAGATAAGAAAATAAATGCAGAACAGACAAAATACTAACATTTTACCAAAAAGTAGCCCAATTCGTCTAAAAAATTAGGCTTGGTGACAATCTAACTTTAGGGACGAACAGGAGATTCGACCACAATGCTCCATGGACCACTTCCAGCAGACATTTTACAAGTTCACATTTATGTACTGCTCATACCTTTCATGAAGAAACCAAGTACGTATGGTGAGAATGTGATTCTTATGGATGAATAGTAAACTTAGAACAACCACCAAGTGTTATTAGGGTACAGATGAACGGACCAACACATAGCATTTCACAACAATATGCACAATCATTAGTTGATTAGAGCCAACAATGATCCCGTCAGAAAATAGTTCATAATGGAGGTGACACATGCCCGTATCGGTGTATGTGTGTGTTGTCTGGTTTGAGAACTTGAGCAGGGTCTTGCAAGAATTAAAAGTGGTCTTTGGACCTTTTTGAATGCTTGGATGGTGTGGGACTGTTCTATGCTACTTCCCTTTATGGTCTGTGTCTTTAATTACTTTCTTTACAAGTCATTTATGTTTGAATTACTATCTGTAATCTGTTGTATGGTACATGGTGATTCCATGTTCCATGCAGCAGAAGCTCAGGAGATCCCTTCCTGAGCAGTTGGATGTACTGTGCTGAACCAAAATAAACTACCATCTTTCTATATATTTCATGCCTTGGACCTCTTCATTACAATTTTGGCAACGATTGAAGACCTGTCTGCTACATTCCTCAGCACAGGAGTGATCTGTCTTCAAAGGATAAGAACCCTCTTGGACTTTGGGATTTTTCTTTTTTCTGCTCATCTGAAGCGTATTTATCCCTACTTGCATAGACTTCCTAGTTTGTGTACTTGCTATGTCTGCGTTTTTTTTAAATTTGCGCAGTTTCGTTTTGGATGTGTTTTTTTTTTGTTATTTCATGGCCATCAACCTGTAAGCTGTGAGCCGTTGCCTGATTGTGAGACTTTACGTATCCTAAACGTCTTTCAGCCGTTTCCCGAGTACTACGAACTTAGCATCTTTCCTGCAACCAGGCATTGAAATCGCAATTGAAAAAGGTAACGTTTTACCTTTCATCTTTACTTTACATCGTTTCCCTTTCAGCGCCTCGCGACTGTGCTCGCGCTCCTGTTTCCTTTTGAATTTACCTTGCGAGCAAGAGGATGCGCGCGTCCTGCGACAGAAATATTCAGTGGTGAAGTGTGCGTCCCCGCGGCACACGTTGCGTATGACGTATTCACGCATGCGTGAGCCGCCATCTTGATTTCTTTAGCGTTTTCATCTCCTTGGCAACGTCAACACGGAAGCTTCATTTTACACGCCCTTTACGTGCATGTTTTTCGTTTTGTTCAAACAGGCCTCTTAAAGGCAACAAGGCTTTCAGGAAAGACTTATTACTCAAGTAAGTGTGGAAGTTTGGAAACAATATATTTTGTTTTCCACTTTGTTGATGATTACAACATTAACGTCAAGGATCTTGTGGCCTCATTCCATTTTATATTTTACTTCATATTTTTTTTTTATTATGGAGTACACATTATTTTGAATAAAATTTCTCATGATGGAATTTGAACCTCCCTCCAAGTTCCTTCAAAGTAAGGGTGAGCCTCCCATCCCTTGGACAAGGTGGAAAGAGGAGTTTCTGACTTATCTTACAGCTATTGATGGGGAGAGACTTTCTGCAGAAAGGGAAAAAAACATTCTTCTGCATTCTCTAGGGTCAGAAGGTCAAGTCGTTTTTAGAACACTTCCTCAAACGGATGGCAGTGGTGATAGGAATGTGTTTGATGCTGCCATGGCCCGCATTGAAACTAGATTTAAACCAACTTCTAGTGTCGCCTTAAACAGATTTAAATTCTATACAAGGGCTCAAGTCGATTCTGAAACCTTTGATGATTTTCTCACGAGTTTACGTTCCCTATCAGTAAACTGTAATTTTAGACCCATCACTGATGAAATGATCAGAGGCCAAATCATAGTTCATGTTAAGAGCAAGAAGATCCAAGAACATTTATGGATTATGGGTGATCCAAATTTAAGAGATGCAAGAAGTGTGGACGTCGTGGGCATTTCGCCAGTGTTTGCAAAAGTACTTATGGGGGAAACTCCAATAGAGGGAAAATTTCCTATTTGAATGAGGAAGAGTACGATGACAGTATGAATGGGAATAACAGAGGCATTGTGGTTTCTATTACTGATGATGGAAGCCCGGAGAACGCCGAGTTCTGTTTGAGACCCCCCCAAATGCACTGTACATGTTCTTGGTTTAACAATAGAGCTCATGGCTGATTCGGGGTCGCCCTGGACTATAATTACTAAGGCCTACTTTATTTGTAGCTTCAAAGGAGTTCGGAGTCTCAAAGATTTAAAAAAGTCTGACATCATTGCTAAAGCTTTTGATGGCACCACTATTGACGTGGAAGGTTTTGCAGAAGTTGACATGGTATTCAAGGGGCGTGTTACGCATGTGAAGTTGGATGTTGCTGTCAAGGGTGTGAATGTACTGGGTGGGCTGGAAGGATCAGTGGAGTTTGGGGATAATTCTTAATCCCAGAAGTTTTGATCCTGTATTGGTTATATCAGAAGGTTTGAGTGAGAATGAGACCATAAGTGAAGTCAGTGATGCCTTTCCCAAAGTATTTTCAAAGAGTCTGGGCAAACTCAACAATTTCAGTCATAAGATTAAATTAAAGAAAGGAGCTGTGCCAGTCAAGCAAAAGCTTAGGAGTGTCCCAGTTAATGTGAGGGAAGATCTCAAACTTTTGTTGCAAAATCTTATTGATGATGACATCATTAAAGAAGTGGAATCGTCCGAGTGGGTTTCGCCCATCGTTTTAGCCAGGAAGGCTGACAAAAGTTTGAGGCTTTTTGTGGATTTGAGAGCGTTGAATGCTAATTTAGTAATAGACTGCCACCCGTTGCCTAAGATTAATGAGGTGGTGTGTATGTTGGAGGGAGCCAAAGTGTTTTCTACTTTCGATTTGCAATCAGCGTACCATCAGATTGCTTTAACTGATGATTGTAAGGAATTTATGGCATTTCTTACACCGCAGGGACTTTTCCAGTATAAGAGAATGCCTTTTGGTTTGGCCTCTGCGGCGTCTGATTTTCAGAGAACTATGCATCATATTTTCAAGGACATGGATGCTTTCGTGAAATGTTTCCAAGATGATATCCTTGTGTTTTCCCCCAGTCATGAAGCACATAAGGAACATGTTATAGAGGTTTGCAAACGCTTGGAGTTGCATGGTCTAACCCTCAAAGACAACAAATGTAACATGTTTGTGATTCTGTTGAGTATTTGGGACACACTCTCTCTGGGGATGGTGTGGTTCCAAAGAAATCTCTTGTTGATGCCATTGTGAAAGCTCCAGCACCGGACAACAAAGAAAAACTAATGTCTTTTGCTGGTTTATGTGAGTACTACACTAAGTTTATTAAGGGGTTTGCTAGTAAGATGGAGCCCCTTAGGGAACCTACCAGGCAAAAGACAGAGTTCTGTTGGGGTAAAAGGCAACAAGATGCAATTAAGCAGATCAAAGATGAAATTGTGCAGGCGCCAAACCTTGAAACCCTTCTGTGTGAACAAGCTGTGCATTGTCACTGTTGATGCCAGTTTGTATGGTGTAGGTGGTGTTTTGTCCCAGAAATGTGGCAAGGATGAGTGGTGTGGCGCGGGAGGGGAGAACATGGCGGCCAGCTAGGAGAGCGGGTCGCGAGCTCCGTGAGCTAGGGAAGTCCTCGCAGAATGTAACGGCTCGTAGGAGTTGAAAGTCACGGATGTTTCTCTCGGGCGAAGCGTCCTCGAGGGTAGACTTGGTTTCCCTGGTTTTGCTGCAGCGCAGTCCGCCTTGCTGATTGGCGCGGATGGGCGCGGGAGTCACAGAACGCCGAGCCGCGTTGAGCCGCGGAGTCCGCGGCTGACCAGGAGACCGGTCCCTTTTCTTGTTTCTTTCTTCCCTTCCGCTTGGGAGTTTGGAGCCTGGGGCTTGTCGGTGAAGGATTGCGAGCCACTGTTGGAGGCGCGGTGGAAGCGAGAACGGTGACGGAGGAGCAGGCAGGATTCGGAGGAGAGCCGCCCTCTAACCCTCAGACACTGAGAGGAGGGAGGGGAGCGGTTTGGTCAGTTGCTGCAGCTGAGTTACTTCGGAGGAGAAGAGCTATAACGAAAGTAAGTTTTAGAGGCCCCCCAAGTGGCTCTTTGCTACTGCCTTTGAATCTAAATGCTAAATTACCAAGTGAGGAACACAGAACCACTACAGTAATTCGTAAAGTAGTGTGTATGAGTTCAGCAAGAAGGAGGGGGAAGGGCCAGGTAAAGGACCTGTTTACACCCAAAAACAACAGTAGTATAAAATCATTACAAGACGAGGTTGCAACCGCAGAAGATTTTAAACTACAGATTTTGGATGGTACTAAGAAGACTGTTATTGACTTAAGGGATTCGGATAAAAAAGAGAGTACAAAGAATCGAATTCAAGATATAAGTTATGCACTAAGGAATAGGAAACTTACAACCGTCCCGTCTAAAGTCGACGCTGCTCTACTAACGTATAAAGAACCTGACCAAGAACAAACTGCCAGCCCTAGTCATACCACAGCTATAAAAGCAACTAAGAAACAAGAAAACCAAAGAGTAAAAGCTGATACAGTAGCAGTGGTTTCTACTAAAGCAGCAAAGGTGGCGAAAAAAGAGCAGCTAAAAAAGGGCGCCAGCCTAAAAGTTACACCATCTCTTCGCTCCTTTTTTAAAGTTCAACAGGTGTCTAAAAATATACTATTAAAAGAGGAAAAATCTGTAGGGGGGACCCTTAACATGCAAAAACCAATACCTATCGGCGTTATGCAAACAATAGAGATATCTAATCCGTTTCAAGTCCTCGATCAGACAGATAAGGAGGATAACAATGATATCGAAATAGAGGAGGATCACGAGAGGGATGAAAATCAACAACAAAAGGTTATAAATAAAGATCAGTGTTTAGAGGTAAGAAATGAAGCATGGCTTTGCCAAGTCTGAAAAAAATCAGGAGAGGATCCAGGCAACATGCGAGGCTTTAGAATCTAAGGTTAATGCCTTAGTCGTTAGGGTCTCTACTATAGAAGTATCTTTGGAACAAACTAAAACAGAAGTGAGATCATGTCAAAATGACATTGAGGAGTTAAGATCTTCAGAGAAGGAACTTAGAGACAAACTTGAAACGTTGGAAAACAACGCAAGGAGGAGTAATTTACGGTTTCTAAGTATTGCAGAAGGCGCTGAAGGTTCAAACCTAAAGAACTTTATAATTAACCTGATCAAGGGAATTTCTCCAGAGCTAGACGAAAAGTGCTAGAGGACGATATTCAGAGGGTTCACAGGGACCCTTTTAGACTGAATAAACCAAGGAAAAACCCTCGCCGAATACTTGTTAATTTTAAAACTTACACTATAAAAGAGACTATCTTAAACGCTGCGTTAAAGTCTACCACTTTCATAAAGGATGGCTATAATTATAAAGTTCGTTCAGATATATCTAGGGCGACAGCAGATAGACAATGGGCCTTAGGGAATTACATGAAAGAGCTGACAGCAGCAGGAGCCTCGGTTCAAATGAAATTTCCTGCCCTTTTGAAAATGATGTGGAATAACAAGACTTTTAACATTCGTGAACCAAAAGAGGTAGAATTACTGTTGGAGCAAATAAAAGCTCATAAATAAATGAGACTGAAGTAAGAGCCAAGATATAACGCAACAAAGATAGGACAACCCTACCATAACGGAGCTCAAATAGGGCAATAAGATTGCCCAAATGGAAGCTGGGAGGGTTCTCCAGGGAGGGGTGGGAGGCCTAGAGGGTGTAGGAGCTGTTAACTTTTGGCCATCCCTCCCAAATAAATTGTTTCAAGAGATTCCATCTGTCATCTCCAACAACACTGCTTCTCCATGAATCTTCTGAAATGGCAGAGAATTCCTCTGCAACGTAATCACCCAACTGCAACGAACTCAATATCATCATTCATCACAGACCTTTTGTCACCAAGACAAGGTAAGCGGGAAAGACAGTCAGCAGTCACATTGTTTTTACCTGGCACATACTCCACCTCAAAGTTATATTCTTGTAATTTAGACATGAGTCTGCTTATGCGTGCTGTGGCATTACGACCACCCCCAGGTGACAAAATAGATACCAAGGGTTTGTGATCTGTCCTAAGCAGAAATCTGCTCAGGTTTGAGAACTTGAGCAGGGTCTTCCAAGAATTAAAAGTGGTCTTTGGACCTTTTTGAATGCTTAGGTGATGTGGGACCTGAATGTTTATGCAACAAAGGGGTCTGGAAGTGCTAAGGCAGTGCTGCACTTGCAATCAGTGTCCTGTTCTGAGTGTAGAAGGAGACAGATCAAACACAGACTCACATACTGTAGTGACCAATTTCAAAGGGTTCCCTCTGGACAGAAAAAAATCTGGCTTGACTGTGGGGAGGAAGTGGGCCTGATGCATGGAAGGCAGGCAGCATATGGGCGACAACTTTGAGAATTTTCTCACGGGAGGGGACAAATAGCGAGGAGGCTCTTTCTCGTGGTCTTTGTCCAGTGAAAAGAGAGGTGGGTATTGATCCTGCAAATATATAGTGGGCGGGCCGCGGGCCAAGCAGTGCACTCTCTATGATGGAGGAGAGCTGCACGTGTCAGTCGAAGAGAACTCCCAAGGCCCTAGAAGAGGACGTCATGCCTGACCACCAGGACATTTAGTGTGTAAGCTGATACAACGGTGACCATCTGCTTCCATAACATCCCTCAGAAGCCACACAACAGCAAATGAGAGTTCATTTCCTATGGTAATAGAAAAAACGGTGCCAAAGTGTACCTTCTGCCCTTGAAAGCTTACACGAATACACGTACCCACTAGCAGAGGGTGGGACACACCTCCTGGCAGTGCTCACAGAAACACATACCACACTGGCACAAGGGGTGAGCTAGACCTTCCCGCCCTTCAGAGCATGTATGCACCGATGCCACAAGTGGCAACTAAACACCATTACTTAAGTCATACTTTGCATCCTCCTTACCAGGCTTTCGTTTTCCTTTCTGTCCTGGCACCGGCTCAGTAGTTTCGTGTCCTTTTTGCATCAACATGGACAGCGTGGCATCATGTGCTCGGAAGAGGTCAACCACCTCGTGCAACGCAACATCGGTGATGAGGTCACAACTCACAACCAACACATCGCTCTGCAGAGGAAGAGAGGAAACACAACATATTGGGTGCTGCTAAGAAGGACAAGTCCTGCACCTGCACTTCAGTGGAAGGGATTTGGCTGTGATATTCTATGCGTTGATGGTGACCATTGATGACGGCTACTGAACCCCATGCGCTACGAGAAGCAAGCGACTATGCTAAACTTTGTCTTACCGCATACACACCTGGAACACTAGTTCTCCCTTGGAGATGCACATGATCTCATGTGTCAGTCTGCACCATCCCAAGCCAGGTTAAAAAATAAATTTTCCGCTTTTTTAAACATGACCGAAATGTGCCTAAAGAAATGGAGGGGAAGTCAATAACGTTTTACATCTGCTGTTCTTTCCACTCTACCTGCATGGCCCAAAGCTAACAATGGCACCTTTGTTCTACTTGTTCTTTCTCCTGAAGGATAACATGCTGCATGCTAATCACAAGGCTCCCAAGTCCGAGGCCATGCATTACAGGGAAGTAACCTTTCTGGTGCTCGCATCAGGAGTTACTACAGAATGGTCGAGGACAAACCGCTTTGTCAGGAGTTTGAGCACTTCCGTATGACTCGTGTGACGCTGAATCTTCCATCTTTTTTTTTTTTTTAAACGCAGTTACCAATGAACAGATTTTTTTGGGGGGGAATTCTATCTGCTAACACTTCACCGTTTTGCTACTGGTGAGTCACACCTGTAGTGCCAGTACTACTGTAAAGGTTAAATATTGGTTATAAATAATGTTATTAAGAAATGCTTCATGGAGACAATGCCTATCAAAAGGGCCCCATCAATGTACATGGACAGGAAGACCTCAATACCCTCTCTGGGCAGGATACGGTCTAGTGCCGTAATCTTAGATCATTACATTTCTGGATGGTAGCTTTACTCGTTCATAATAAATTTCAAGAACTACCAGATTTTTGGGAATAATGTTGAGAAAGTCCTTTGGTCTACACGATTGCTGTTGACATTTCCACAACAGAACCGGACAACCCATGGGTCGGGGGCCCAAGTGCAGGAACCTGCCCACACTCTGTTACCCGACTGAGGGCCACACAGCCACGTTGATTATTGAAACATGACGTTAATTTTACAAGGATTTTTTAACGTATAAAGCAATGACTTTCAAAGTAATAGCATCGTGGTAGATATAATTATTTCATTCCAATAATCACTGTACCACTATTTCGAAGTATAGTTAGCTCAATATAAATGACATTTATAAATAATATTTTGGTAAACTTAATTGCCAGTTGTACCTAAAAAGCCCAAATAAATAAATAGCCACTTCCTTTTATCAGGTTTATAGATCAAAACAAAGGTGTCTCTGTAGCAAAGTCAAAAGGTCTGGCGTTAGCAGCCAGCCTTTTGACTTGGTCAGTGCTTGTTTTGTCATGGTTTTTGCAAACCTTTAGTTTTGGTGAAGCTGCCAGGCCCACCTCAAACTGAAAAAAATTGGCTAAAAGCAAAAATATTTTTTAATCTCAAAGCAGGGAACTACTTGGTGAGCGGATGTGCTCCTTGTGAAAGGGCAGAATGCCATCACTCACAGTGAAGTTAGCCAGTGTCTGAACTGGGCTGAACCATGGCCCTATGATGTATGTTGTAACTGGCCAAACAAAAATGCGAAGGACACAATAATAGACCAATGGTAGAATAGGACTGGCTGAAAGACCCATTAGGTAAGTTTTTTCTGCATATTATTTAGGGGGAAAAATCTAAAGGTTTTAGCTAACACCAGACCTAATCAGTACCTTGATACAATCTTCGACTGGCTGTGCATCCAAAGCTTAGAATTCTAGCCTCCTGATGCAAACTCTCAATCCAAAATACCCCTCTTTGTCCTCCTTTAAACAAGCATGTACAATGCAATAGGTCTTGCAATTGCGAGATTTTGAGCCACTGGCAGTGTAAATGGCAATGCCTTTTATAATATAAAAAGGCATTGTCATTTACAATACCAATAGGTCAAAATTTGGCAATTGCATTGCAGAGCGCAGTGTCCGTGAAGCGGGCGCCGCGCTCACCATTAAAGTTAAAAAAAAAATAAAAATGAAAGATCGCGGTGTCCCTGAAGTGGGCGCCGCGTTCAACATTAAAGTTTAAAAAATGTTTTTTAACTGAGCGTGGTATCCCTAAAGCATGTAAGTTTATTTGAAAATAAATAAAAGCTGAAAGAAAGAGCGGTGTTCCTGAAGTGGACGCTGCGTTCTTCTTAAAAGTAATATATATATACTTTTTTTAAAGCGTTGCCATTGTATCGTGAGTGCTGTGGGGGTAGGGGGCAGCCACTTTTAAAGTTAGAGCGGGATAGCGCTTCTTACGAAAAGCGGCCGCGATTGTCCTGTGGGGGCGCGCTGAAAATACAAAAAGCAGCCGCCATTGTCCCCATTAGTCAATAAACAAAATAGTTCTCACCGACTTATAACGCAGACCGTGTAACAAGCCAAGTAAAAGGTCCAATCGTTATGGGAGGTAACAAATGCAGACAAGGCGGTACCAAGGAGGGACTAACAAGCCTATTTACGAATCAGAAGCCAGCATTTACGCAGGACAATGACACAAGCCAATGACAAATATGGGCAGAGAGTGGGCGGGGCTTCCAGGGCATACTCCAATACAGCATGCCTCGCAGAGCAGCGGATGTGCGCTGCCTCTAGGCTCGACCTAAAAACGAGTTGAAACTGAAACTGTTACTTTTAAACTGCCACTTCCCCTCTCTCGAACTCCCTTCCTCAGCCATCTATGGGAGCACCCTCGCCAATCTAAGGTCTAGGACCTTAGGGTTCACTTGCTGGTGCAGGCCGAGTTATATGTCTTCCTACACCCCGGCATGTTACTGGTCTGGGAAGGGGAGCGAGATTTCTGTTGGCATACAGGATACGGTCAACCAGGCTACTGCCACTCACACAAATGTATCCCGCAACCCTTTGTGTACAGTCACTACCCAGCTATACTCAAGACCTCTAGGTTCTTAATGACTCTCATACACCCCAACTGGTGTCATGGTCCATCACCAGGTCACATCCTGGTCCCTGGGCTCAACCATTTTCCAGGGAGCATTTGTGATATTATTTCAGAGGGGGGGGGTCGACTAATATAAGATAAAAGAAACCTGAAGGGCACCCAGTGTGCTTTAATATTGGATGCCTTTGGTATGGTTAAAATGTTGTCAGGCAGTTGTTTTGTGTGGATAAAGGGTCTCTACACCCTGATGTACGTTCACCATTTTATCCTTCATTAGTGTGTGCGGGAAAAGGAAACAAGGAGTGAGTGAAGTGTGTTACTGAAAAAGCGATCAGAGCAAGTAATTCTGATGAATGTACAAAGATGGACACTGTGGCTAACTCAGGGTCTCCCTACAACATTGTGTAAAACTGAGTGTGAACAGAAATTTGCAAGGAAGTTGGGAGTGGATTTAGAATCAGCAGGCTTTAGGCCTGGAAACTGTACAGGCGATGCAATTGATCTTTTAGTTTTCAAGAGATTGTTATTTGAATCAAAAGATAGGCGGGCAGAGAAAACATAGTGGTGATGGGAAAGAACATTCTGATTTTTTGAGGTTGTGTTAAGGGTCTTGGAGGGGAGGGGTTTGGTAACTGAACTGAGCAAGTGTAGATCTGCAAAAGTGTGGCTTACCTTGGTCATGAAGTCAACGAGAAAGTGATGAGTCCAAAAACATAACTGATTAGGTTGCCCGAAGAAATTCTACAAGATCTGGGGTCCCTGAATAAAATATTATGATCTAGAATTGATGATAGATAGGGGGGACGGCCCACGGGTCCAGGCTTCACTCCACGATTCGTAATTGCCTACCTTTGTGTGATTGGCGCTAAATAACTGGATATCTCATGATGCCTGTCTCTGTAATTGTTTAGATAATGCTGCAGCTTCACTGTTCAAATGTTTGCATTGTTATGGGTGTAAGTTTGTACCCTTTGGTAACTTGTCAATAAAACAATTTTTTTTTTTTTTTTAAACATAACTGATTAAAGCCATCAAAAATGCATCCTTTACAAATTGTACGGATGACCGAGGGGCCTTCCTAGGTTTAGCAGTATTTAATGCAGAATGTGTGAAACTTTTTTGTTGAGAAAACATTCACAATCAGACAGCTTCTCAAGAACAAAGCTACATTTGAATTAACAAAAGACTATCAAGAGGCATTTTGCAATATTAAACATGACATTTGTAGGGCTCCCCTCAAACTGGATTTTGATCGCGTTCTATGTAGCATTGTGTCCAAGGACGCCATCAACATGGATCCAGGAGCAGTACTATCTCAAAGCAAGGCAAACTGTTCAGAGGTGATATTGGCCTCTGCATCCAAGCAACTCTAGAGGCGGAGAAATACTCAGTGATTGAGAAAGAAACCCTAGCGTGTGTATGTGGGTTGGAGAACTATCTGCAATTCATTTGGGGTTCTCCGGTGGTTTTAAAAAATGATAAAAAACTTCGTTAAAGTGCATACAACTAGGGGCATGGATAAGGCAACTCCTTCATGGAGGCCCTTTAGACTCTTACATTATAACTGTGATGTGCAATATGTGCCAAGGGCAAAGACTAGGGTGACAGATTTCTTAAGTTGAATGCCTGTACCAACAAAAGACTCAGATCGTCCAACGCTAACCTACTAAAACCCCCTGTTTACAGATATGTTTCAAAAGGGGGGAAATCAATCGCAGTGATTGGGACTAAGGCCTGGAACCAACTGCCCAATCACCTACGTTTCATCCAGTCAGAAACCCTTCTCAGGAAGACTCTGAAAACCTGGATTTTTACGGCCCCTGACGCTCTATGCAAAGCACTCCTCTCCCTTTCCAGTCTCAGCCACCCGGTCTGTTAGTGATCCGCTTAGCGCCATGATGCTCCTCGGAGTGAAAGCTGTGCTCTACAAATACCGTATAACATAACTTGACTCCGGAAGAGTGGGAGGACTGTCAAGTAGCTGGTGTTTGGGAGTGAATCGTTAACTGTATCAGAAGAGAGGAGTGGAAAAATGAATTGGTTGAGGACACAGGTTTGAGGTTAATGTCCGAGTATTTGAAGAATTGATCACCACAGAGGAGAGGCGTAGAAAAGGAATTTGTGGTGTTTTGGGAAGTAACGGAGGAACTGTGTCTCGAAGATGAATTATTGATCAGGGGAGATGACGTGGTGCCTCTGGTTTGATTGGGAGGGAACGTTTTAGAGATTTGTAATGAGGGACACCTTGGTGTCATTAACACTAAAAGAATTGTTAAGGATATGAATTGGTAGCCTGGTGTGGATAAGGAAGTGGAGGAGATCATGAGAGATTGTGATGTATGCAAAAGTTTAGACAAGTTCAAAGTAACTTTCAGGTCTCCGCTTTGTCTAGTACGCCCTCTGAAAGAGTAGAAGTAGACATAATGGGACGCACGTTGAGGAATCTGGGGAAGCTGTGTACATTATTGTAATAGTCAACCTTCTTTCGAAATGGCCAGAGGTTGATATGGTGAGAAACGCGGAGGCACCAGTTGTTACTAAATTTATTAACATAATTTGCTTAAGGGAAGGACTTCTCAAGTCACAATGGCCCACAATTTCTTTTGAAGTTGGCATACCATTTTTTTTAAAAGGAATGGTATGTGCCTAGGCCTGCCTATGGGAGGTTGGTTAATTGAAAAGCCAGGTCTTCAGCTTCTTGAGGAATTCAAGAACAGAGGAGGAGGCACTGACATGGAGTCAGAAGTCGTTCCACGTTTTAGCAGCGATGTAAAAGAACACTCGTCCTCCTGATCTGGTACTGTGTATATGTGGGATGTGCCCACGCAAAGTTCTGTGGAGTGGAGGTGTCTGGGTGGTTGGTGTGTGAATGAGTTTTTCTAGTGTTGCTCGGAAGCATCCCGCTTATTGTGTTGGTGGTCTTGTACGAGAGGGAGAGTACGATGTGTGTGTTGGCTGCATAGGAGAGGATGTTGATGTCCTATGTGCCAATTTCTTTGGCCAGAGGCATCATGTATGCATTGAAGAGGGTGGGGGTGAGTGATGAACCTTGAGGCACTCCACAGATGAGTTTGCAGGCTTCAGAGGAGTAAGATGGCCAGCTGACAGCTTGTGTGCTATCCATTAAGAAGGAGCAGATCCCGCAGGGAGTGGATCCTTGGATGCCAATCCCATGAAAGGGCCTGATGAGGATGTGGGGTGTGAGAACATGTCAAAAGCTACAGAGATGTCCAGGATGACCAGGACAATGAGGGCTGCCATGTCTCCTCTATCAAGGATCATGCAGATGCTGTCTGTGATGGCGTTGAGTGCCGTTTCTGTACTGTGGTTGGGCCTGAATCCAGAAGTCGTGGTGTTGAGGAGCTGGTGGTTGCTGAGGTGATCGGTGAGTCGTTGGTTAATTAGTTTCGCTAAGACATTCGCCGGGTATGGTAGGAGAGAGATGAGTCTATAGTTGGAAAGCGTGACTGGGTCAGAGGATGGGTTCTTGAGCAGAGCAGATGAGAAATGTCAACAAAGATAGTATGGACATACAGGATTACTCCTAGTAGTGTCACAGGTTTTAGTCCTTTTGTGCTTAGTAAAGGTAGGGCACCATTTACCAAAGATAATTTAGAGTGGCTGCTCAAGGCTTGGCAAGTGGAATGGTCATCTTTAGGAAATGAGAAGGAATACGGAGTAATGTCAAAAAAGTATACAAAAAAGGGTATTGTTCAAAACACAGGGTGAAAATAGTGGGTAAGAGTCAAAAGAAGTGGTATTGTGAGAAAGAGGGAATGCAGATTTTCTGAACCTGAGGGTAGAAAAGCTACTGTGCAATTCTGCGTTGTTGAATGACAATGGTGCGGCATGTCGGAAGGTTATCGAGCTGCAGGAAGGATTTGGAAGGTTTGCAGCAAGGCATGAGTTGCTATGGTTGGCTAGAAAATGAAGGATAGAGGATTGAAGGTCTTCCGTGTCAAGAGGTTGAGGCATTGTCTGGGAAACTCACCTGCATTGGGGATAGGAGGGAAAATACTTTTTTTTATTTTTATTTTTTTATTTTTTTTAGAGTTTTATATAGTGTGAACTAGACCCGAGAAATCGGGTATCAGAGCGCTTTACATGAGCACCAGTTGCGTTACAGGAGGACACATTCATTTTTGTTAGGCACGGGGAGATTAAGTGATTTACCCAGAATCACAGGATGTTGAGCGACGTTGCCGAGACTCGAACCCGGTACCCCAGCTTCGAGGTCGAGCGCTCTAGCCGTAAGGCTACATCCTCTCCCCATTTTTTCAGGTAATTAATAAACACAAGAGGTTCCCTAAGTATGTTTGTGAATGAAGGTACTGCCTTACCCAGTGGTGTATTCCATTTACAAATTCAGTGAAAACAACACGTGTTTTTTTTTTAACATATATTTATGCTATATTTGGGTTCTTGTTAAGGGAGGGGAATGTATGAGGGTTGGTTTTCGAAGTGTGAGGTCAGCGTTCACTTAGTATGGTTCTAAGTCCCATGGTGCGACAGAGTATGGTTCTAAGTCTCATGGCAGGACAGAGTATGGTTCTAATTCTCATGGTACGACAGACTATGGTTCTAAGTTATAGATGATGTTTCTGGGAGCAGCTGGAGCTCCAGTTTGGTGTAGAAGCAACGTGCTATAACACCAGGGCTGCAATAAAATGTTAAAGCTGAAATCTGACTTGTGGCGTTAATGACGAGACACTACAGTTAGGAGTCTACTACTAGGGTAACAACACTACATTTATGAGTGTGCCACTTGCTCTCCTGCCCCTAGATAATTTTACAGCTCTATATGTCCAGGTCGTACACTGCAAAAACCATAGGTTTCGGGGACATTATAGTTAGAAATTAGCATTTAAAAAACCTTTGAAATCAGTCCACTCATGCATCAGCCTAAAACTGAGCGGGTGCCATAACGAAGCCGTCCCCCGGAGGTGGCGTTTTAACAGCGAAGTACTTTCAGACCCCGCGAATAAAAAAAAGATTGAGGAGGCAATAACTGACTACCTCAAATATAACGACTCCCCGGGGATTAGCACCAATACACTCTGGGATGCCCTAAAAGCGACCGTCAGAGGCACAATAATTGACATTAAGTCAAAAATAAACAAGAGTACAAACCTGAGATTAACTCAACTTGAGCAGGAGATCAAGTGTTTAGAAACGCCCCATGCAAAGGTCACACAAGATAACAAGCTCCTAGCAAAACTAACACAAAACAAATATGAATATAACAAAATCCTGAGTGAGAGAGCAGGACTGTGGTCTAATAAGTACAAAGCCCTTAATCTATGCGAAGCCAACAAAGCAGGGAAACTTCTTGCTTCCTACCTAAAACACAAACGCAACCAGTTTGCGGTCTCATCTATCACAGACTCAAACAACAAAACCCACACAAGGCACAAAGATCTCCTTAAGACATTCCAAGAGTTCTACCAAGAACTTTACAAAAACGACCAGAGCCCCAACCAAGAGGACTGCACAAAATACCTCGACAGAATCGGACTCCCGAAGTTAAGCACTGTGGACACAATCAGGTTAGGTCAAGAAATTACCTACACTGAAATTGAAATGGCGGTCAAATCACTGAAAGGAAATAAAGCCCCTGGGCCAGACTGGTATACAGCCACTTTTTACAAGACCTTCTTAACCCAGCTCAAACCAACCATGAAAAAGGTTTTTAACCACTCTGCAGCTAAGGGGGCAGTTCCACAGTCCATGTCAGAAGCTAACATAGTAGTCATCCCCAAGGAGGGTAAAGACCACCTATCACCAAAAAACTACAGACCCATATCCCTCATTAACGTGGACTGTAAAATGTATGCTAAGATATTGGCAGTTAGACTCAACGCGGTTCTCCCCAAACTAATAAGCAACTCCCAGGTCGGGATCCTACGCAACCGTATGTCTAACGACAACACCCGACTTCTCTGCCACATATTGGAACATGTGACCACTAAATCAGATCCAGCAGTAGCTATCGCATTAGATGCCGAGAAGGCCTTTGGCAAAGTCTCCTGGACCCTCCTGGAACGCTGCATGCAATCCTTTAACTTGGGGGAGGGATTTATACGGATGGTTATGGCCCTGTATCGTGAACCTTCAGCTCGCATCATAGTCAATGGTTCACTCTCTGACCCCTTTACACTGCAACAAGGAACTAGACAGGGTTGTCCGCTATCTCCTGCGCTATTCTTACTGGCCTTGGAACCCCTTATCCAGGATATAAAGTTAAACACCAGCATAAAAGGGGTCAATATCAATGACGTAGAAATAAAATTAGCCGCCTACGCAGATGATATACTGATAGTAACGGAACAACCGAAGTCCTCAATCGGGGCCCTGATGACTACGATAGCAGATTATTCCGGGTTCTCAGGGTATAAGCTAAACAAAGACAAATCTGAATGCAAACCACTAAACATTCACTGCACAAAAGACATCCTGGGGGAATCGGGCTTGGCCTGGCAGACAGGGCATATTAAGTACCTAGGCATACACTTTGGTAGCGACCTAATGGACACACTACACCACAACGAGAAGCTACTACTAGAAAAGATGAAGAAACTTTTGGACTCTTGGTCCCCAAAATTCATAACGTGGTGGGGTAGAATCGAAACTATTAAAATGATGATCACCCCAATGGTTAACTATGTGATCAGTATGCTCCCACTCCTCCTCTCAGACGATTTCCACCGGAAAGTCGATATCCTGATCTCTAAATTCCTCTGGCGCGGAAAAAAGGCATGGATAAGCATTAAGAAACTAAGATTGGATAAAACCCAAGGAGGGGTAAACCTAGCAGACTTCAGAATATTCCAGTTAGCTTTTCTAGCAAAACAAGGCTCATACTGGATATCACCACCGCCCGATTACATACCCGTATGGCTTCAGGTAGAGAGGGCCATCCTGAACAATCTGAGCCCACTGGCCCTACTAACAGCAAATAGATACCCCCACGCCTCCAAGCCTATCTTTAAAAACACAAAAATCGCGCTACTAAAGGTAGACAAGAAGCTGGATTTAATATCAAAGGGTCTAAAATGGAATCGCTTTGTGCAAATAGCAAGGTTCTATATAAAGGGAAAAGCCTAACCTTCGATACATGGATTGAGAAAGGTATTTACTACCCTCACCAACTAGAGAACGAAACGTACCCCATTACATTCACAGATCTCAAATCAAGACATCACTTAAATGACATTGAATTCTATAACTTTCTGAAAATCAGATCGGCCCTATCAAAAACTAAGCTATCAACCCCACAGCCCTCAATCTTCCGATATGTGTCAAACATTAACAAATTAGGACACCAAGTCTCGCAGCTCTATAAACTCCTTCGCCCAAAAACCTCCAAACTTAATGATAAGACATTCGCCTACTGGGATAAACAAACTAAAACTTCACTTAACGAACAAGAATGGGCCACACTATGGGCCTCAACCGCACACAATAAGATCTCCCCAGTGCTCGCACAAACAAAATTCTGGCTGCTTCACAAGGCCTTTTGGACCCCTGCACGATTATTCTCATTAGGCCTCAGGGAGAACGCTCTATGCTGGAATTGTAACAAGGGGAAGGGGGACCTTGCACACCTTATCTTCCAATGCCCAACACTCAAAGTATTCTGGGGGAAAATCTTTGGTTTCATAAATGATTTGTTTGACTGTACACTAGCAGAAGAATTTTCCACCCTCACCTCGGCATTTATGAGCACGAAATTGAGAACGGAACAAGACAAGGACCTACTAGACCTATTACTGACAGCAGCAGTGAAAATGGTCCTAGCCAACTGGAAGGACACAAGGCAACTTACAAAGGCTGGATCAACTGGATCACGCACCTTAGAGGAGCGGACAACATTGCACTACAGAACTCACCCTGGAAACCGGCCTCCAGAGGGATGTGGGGATCTCTGGACACTTACCTAGACTCGTATGATCCTCCATGAAACTGCTAGGCCGGCGAATCACACTCTGGTTACCCCTACGATAGTTCCACCAAGACAACTGCGTCTACTTGGGTCCAAAGGGTCGCATCCAATTATAGCCCTGTCGGGCCTGCATGCGAGCTCATACATCATCACAGAATGTCAGATGTCAGATGTAATTAATAAGGAATGTATCTCACAGTGCCTGTCCCCTATCTCGGTTTTTCACCCCTTGCTTTTCTACCTGCCTTTTTCTCTTCTTCAATAAATAATGCCATGTGAATGAATGAATGAATGAATGAACACTTATAGAGCGCATGGTTACCCAGGGGCATCCCAGCGCTAGAAGTCCAGTAGGCTACGAGAAAAGTGAGCTATAAGAAAATTAATGAAAAAGAAAAGTTTTCAGAAGTTTTCTGAACTTAAGATGTTCAGATTCGGAACATATGTGTAGAGGCAGGTTATTCCAGAGTCTAGATGCATTATATGTGAATAGTCGACCTCCACTACGTGCACGTTTAATCTTCGGTACACAGATTAATCCTTTTTTCCCCGATCTAAGGGTTCTGTTGGGTACATAAGGTTTACTCCAGGAACGGATCAGAGGCGGGCCTTTCCCAAAAAAGGATTTATGGGTGATACAGAGAGCCTTAAATTGCACTCTTTCCTGGACAGGCAACCAATGAAGGGTAGCAAGAGCAGGCCTTGCAGAGGAGCGTTTAGGTATATTCAGGAGTATCCAGGCCGCACAGTTCTGTACTGTTTGCAGTCTTTTAATGGTGGCCTGGGGAGCTCCCAAATACAGGGCGTTGGCATAGTCAAGCCGTGAGAGCACTAAAGCCTGCACCAACAGTCGTCTCGCCAAAGGCGGAAGCAAGGGAAGTAATTTTCTGAACTTTCTTAATAGACCAAAACAACTCGCCGCCACTATGCGTGATTGCTCTCTAAAATCGAGATTGCAGTCGATCCATACTCCTAAACTCTTTACTTGTTTTTAGGAGCAGGAGGGGAACCAAGGCATTTGGGCCACAGGTGTTCCACATTTAGGGGAGCAGACTTCCCAGGAGCAACAGTTCAGTCTTCGATCCATTAAGTTTAAGAAAAGAATTACTCATCCAATTAAAAACTTTTTGAAGACAGGTGGATAGATCGGGGTCTGGTTGGTTGGCTTGCTTCAAGGAGACAATAAGTTGTGTATCGTCAGCATACGTAATTATCTGTACCCCAAATGGGAGTACTAATTCGGCCAACGAACTCATGTACACGTTGAACATCGTTGGGCTTAGGGAAGATCCTTGCGGAACCCCACAAGTCAAAGAAATGGGTTTTGAAGAGCATTCCCCTTCGAAAACCGAATAAACCCTATCAAGAAGGAAGGACTGTAGCCACTTTAGTGCCAATCCAATCACTCCAGCATCTCTCAGTCTTCGTATCAAAAGTTGGTGATTGACAGTATCGAAGGCCGCGCTAAGGTCTAACAGGATAAGCGCAGCGCAGCCTCCGTTGTCAAGAGTCTTCCTAATTTCTTCCACTGCAGCCAATATAGCCGTCTCGGTACCATGTTGGGGCCTGAAACCCGCTTGCTTGGAATGTAAACGATTGTTGTCTTCCAAGAACGCTGATAAAATTGAATTAATATATTTTTCAGTAAGTTTACTGACCCCTGGCAGTAAAGAGATTGGACGATAATTTCCCCATTATCTGGGTCAAGGTTCGGTTTTTTCAGAAGCGCTTTCACCCGGGCATGTTTCCATTGTGGTGGCACAATCCCGGTTCTAAGTGAAGAGTTGATACACTCAAGTATAACCAGTGATACCACCTCCACAATTTTGTGAAGAATGCTGGGGGGGCAACATCTAGGGGGGAACACGATTTAAGTTCTTTAAGCAATCTATACAGGGTGTTAAGATCCAAGGCATGAAATTCCTCCAACAGAAGAAAGGTGTCGGAAGGATTTATATCACTTGATCCACACACTTGTGGAACACTCATATGAGGGAAAGAATTATAAATGGTTTGTATCTTTTCCGAAAAAAAGTCGGCGATTTGTTCACATCGCAATTGAGCATTATTGGTGTCAGAGGGAGGAGTGGGGTTAACTATATAAACACCGATGTATAAACGATAACTGACTCAACCTATGTTAACCCTGTAACAGCTGTTGCGAATGTGTTCTGTATAAAAATAAATAAAAATAAAAAAAACTTTGAAATTCACTGAAAAAAAACATAGGTTTCAGGGACGTTATAGTTAGTTGGAGATTTCACTCGTCAAAACCAGTGAAATTCGGCCGTTATAGTTAGTTCAGCTAATTATAACTCGCGCCCCCGCAATACACTGCTGATGACATCACATATTACATCATTCATGACATGGTCAGTGACATCACTGATGACATCTCAAATGACATAACTGATGACATCATCCAGTGATTGCGTGTTTCTGTAAAGTTTAAATATGTTTTTATAAATACATATGCCAAGGTGTATTGAAGAATGAGTGGGTGTATAAGTGTCTGAATGGAGGATTTAGTAGGTGCGTGACTGACTGTATAAGTGAGTGATTAAACGTGTCTTACTGAATGCATGGGTTAGTGACTAAACTGTGTGAAGGTCTGTATCAGTCTGTCAGTTGGTGTGTAAGCGGCTGCATGGGTTGGTGAGTAGCTACATAAGTGTCTATATGGGTTATTGATTGCTTGTCTGAGTATCTGTATGGGTGCCTGAGTGTCTGGGTGGGTGGGGGGTGTGTGACTGTGCATAGATGTGAGTGGGTGATTCACTGGGTGTATGGGTTCAAGAGTGCATCCGTGAAGGGCTGTATGGGTGGGTGAGTGTGTGTATGGGTGTGTTGGTGAGTGAATGGATGTCTCAGTGGTACATTTGTGAGTAACTACATATGTGAAAGGCAGTATATGTGAGTGTTGGAGTATATAAATGACTGTATGTGAGAGTGAGTGATTGTGAGAGTGGCTGTATGGATGAGTGTGTGCTGGTATCAGTGATTGTATAAGAGAGTAAGTATGTGTTAGTATCTGTATGAATAAGTGAGGTGGTGTGTGTATAACTGTATAGTTGAGTAAATGGGAGTGTGATTGATTCTTTGCATGACTGACTAGGTGTGTGAGTAACTATGGATGAGTGGCGGTGTGTGAGTGTCTGTATAGGTGTATGAGTGCATATGATAGTGCTGTATTGACGAGTGACTGCATGTGTGAGTGACTGTATGGGTGAATGAGTGGATTTGTGTGTAGACCTAGGAATCAGTGAGTGGGTATGTAGTAACTGGTATTGGTGTGTCTATGGTTTCGAAAACGGTAGTCTGTATTTTAGAGTGGGTGTATCAAAGGTTATATTAGGGGATGAGGAGGTGCATCAGATTATCACGTGATTATGTCATTAGTGATGTCATCAGTGATGTCACTGACCATGTCATGAATGATGTAATATGTGACGTCATCAGCAGTGCATTGCGGGGGCGCGAGTTATAGTTAGCTGAACTAACTATAACGGACAAATTTCACTGGTTTTGTACGAGTGAAATGTCCAACTAACTATAACGTCCCTGAAACCTATGGTTTTTTCAGTGTATTTCAAAGGTTTTTAAATGCTAATTTCTAACTATAACGACCCTGAAACCTATGGTTTTTTCAGTGAATTTCAAAGGTTTTTAAATGCTAATTTCTAACTATGCCTACATTGGTAGGACATATGCAGAAAGAGGAAGAGAGGCGCAGAAAGAAGCAAGAGAATTGCAGAAAGAGGCAACAGAAGTCCAGAAAGACAAAGAAAGGTGCAGAAAGAAGCAAGAGATATGCAGAGAGAACCAACAGATGTGCAGAAAGAGGCCTTGTTGCAAAGGCATCCTGTGCCCCCAACTTTTTGTGGGTACTGGTGGTAACTGACTGACTAACCAGGCCTAGAGCCAGTGCTATGCTAAAAGACACTTAGAATACAGTGTAAAAACCTTCATACACCATGGGTTGGGGTACCCCTGTGATTGGCATGACCTCCCCTGTAGGGCCCTAGTACATAGTAGGGCAGGGGGATTAAAAATACCTCTAAGTCAGAGGTGCAGAAAGATGCTTCTTTAACTAGTAGTCGCGTTTGCAAAGTGGTAGAGAAAGGGTGCTGGGCTTCCGACCAGCGCTCAGGAATTTTGCTGCGTAGGACTTACAGGAGGTACCAGGAGGGCTTCTTGGCCCCCAAAGTCCCTTAGGAGTAAAGTAGACTTTATCCCCCATCCCGTAGTCTGCCAGGAGACACGTTTGCAGAGTGGTGGAGAAAGGGGGGGCGTGGCCTCCGAAGACGTCTTAGCAATCCTACTGTGTGGGACTTACTTGTGGTAACAAGAGGGGTAGTTGGCCCCCAAGGACATCCTTGGGGGCCAACTACCCCTCCAATTACCTCCAGTAAGTACCACAAAGCAGGATTGCTAAGTTCTCATAACAGGCCACGTCCCCTTTGCCCACCACTCTGCAAACGCGCTCCCTGGCGTGCTCTTGGATGGGGATTGAGGTCCCCTTCACTGCTGGGGGTCCTTAGGGGCCAACTAGCCTACCTCTTACCTCCAGTAAGCCCCACACAGTGGGATTGCTGAGAGGTGGACACAGGCCACGCCCCCTTTCTCCACCACTCTGCAAACGCGCCTCCTGGCGCGCTCTTGGTTGGGGGATGAAGTCCCCTTTCCTCATGAGGGACCTCATCCCCCAGGGTTGCCACATTAAAAAAAAAAAAGTAATGGAAAGGGGGCTGCGAAGCCCCCCTCCCGAGGCCAATTTCGGCCCCGGGGACCCCTTCACCCGGGGCATGGCCACATATACATATTTTTTTTTTTAATGGAGGGGGGCCACGTGGCCCCCCTCCCGAGGCCAATTTTGGCCTCAGGGACCCGATCCCCGGGGCATGGCCACATATACATATTTTAAAAAAAATTATGGAGGGGGGCCGCTTGGCCCCCCTCCTGAGGCATTTATCTGCCCCGGAAACCCAATCCCCCGGGGCATTGCCTCTTTTTTTTATTTATTCGGGAGGGGGACCGCGTGGCCCCCTTTCCCTGGGCCAGTTCTCGCCCCGGGGGACCCCATCCCCCGGGGCCGGCCCTCAAGTTGGGGACCATGGGGAGAGCCCCAATGCCCCCACGGTCCCAGCCGGCTCCCCGCCTCCTGCGGGAGCCAGCATTGCTTTTGGGCAAGGGAAGCTGCTGACATGCAGCTCCCCTTGCCCAAAAGCAATTCTGCTTTGCTTCGTTGAAGTGAGAGCAGGTTTCCTACTCTCGCTTCAAAGAAGCAAAGCTGTGTGTGCTATGGCAGGGCGGGTGCCGTGCTCCCGCCCTGCCATAGCAAACGGCAATGTCCCGAGGGTGGGCACCCCGGGACATTGCAAGACCCGGCCCTGGGGGGTGGCGGTCCCCAGGGCCATCGAGGGCTCCAGGAGGAGGGCCGAGCGGCCCCCCTCCCAACGTATGCAAAGCTCCGGGGAGGTGGTGGTCCCGGGGGGTCCGCAACGGACCCCCGCCCTTTATTTAAAATTGCCACGGGGAGGTGGTGCTCCCCGGGGCAGTGTGGGGGGGGTAGGAGCCCCCCCACACTCCTTTAATCATTTTGGAGACCCGGGGAGGTGGCGGTCCCCGGGGCTGGGGGGGTCCCGCGAGGCCCCCCGCCCCTATTAAATCAAAGCCTCGGGGAAGTGGCGGTCCCCGGGGCTGTGGGGGCCCCCACACCATAATTATAAATTGCCCCCGGGACCTGGCCCACCCGGGGGGCTTAAAACAAACGAAGCCTGGGAGCCCGCGCTTCTTTTTTTTTTTTTCGGCAGGATTCGCGCACCCAGCGCAAATTCAGCCTATTTTTTTTTTTTTTAAATGCATTTTTTGGCCCTGGGGGTCCTTGTGGGATCCCCCGAGCAGTCCTAGGGGGTCAGGGTGTTTCTACCCTGCCCCCTTTTCTTGTGTTTCATCTTTTTTTTACTTTTTACTTGTGACTCGGTTACCGAGTCACAAGATGGCTGCCAACACTTCCTGGTTTGGAGTGTTGGCAGCCAATCAGTATGAAGCTCGTGCTCAGGAGGGTTCGCGAATCCTCCTCGGTGCTCAGATAGATATTTTTATTTTTTGAATTTCTCAGCAACTACTGAACGGATTTACACCATTTTTAAAAAAGCATGCTTTCTGAACCAAGAGCTACCTTTTTGCCAAATTTGGTGTAATTCCGTTCAGCAGTTCGGGCTGTAGCCTGTTCCAAAAGTCCTATGGAAATTAACATGGTGAAAACGCGTTTTGGGACCCCCCCCCCTTTTTTCTCGGCCCCCGCTTGACGAATCACCCCGAAACTTTCAAGACAGGAGCTGACCTGGGTGAACCATTTTTTGGGAAAATTTCGCGAAAATTCGTCAAACGGCACCAAAGATATTGGCAAAAAAAAAACGCTTTTTGAATAGAAACAAGGTCCTAACTATCTACTGGCGACTGCCAGTAGGTGATCTTGATATATATATATATATATATATATATATATATATATATATTCAAAACGATCTCCTCCTTCGATGAGTAGACAAAGGGATACAGCGGGGTTTCCAGGACAACATTTTATTGTAATGACGGCATAACGCGTTTCAGCAAAGAGCCTTTATCAAATGCCTCTAACACATGAGGTTACTTTCCACTATTGCTTTTAAACGTGTCCCTTCAATCCCATTGGTGGGAGCACAGCTGACCCAGTTCGCTAAGAGAACATTCCTGCAGCCCTCATCACGGACTGCATATCCCATGATGCACTTTGAAACTGGGATGATGTCTCTTGCTGCCCGTGGATTTCTACATATTCTCAAGGTGAGTATGGGCTATTTTGAATCCAAGCGTGGTCATCTGCTGATATTTTTCACCCCAGTATCCATTATGTCAAAAACAGTCTCCTGGTCCCCTACATCCAGCCACAATTACCAACGACGAGCATACCCGGAGACGTTGAACAAGTGAGCACGCCTCTCCGTGAAGTCACGGACTGTTATTCACAGCAGTACCTCTGCTCCCTTTGCTTTGCGGCGGTCCCGATCTTCCAATCCCTTGGAAATGTTTAGCTTCAATCTGCCAATGAATGCCTCCGAACACTTATGGACTGGTCCCCTGCGTGCCACTGGCCGCACGCTTAATATTCAAAACAATATATAGATAGATATATATACATCACATCCAAACAACAGTACCTCTCCCTTGCTGCATATTCAAGTTCCTCTATGTATAACCTAGACATTGTTTGTTGCCCTGCTGAACTTGTCAACTACCACCACTTTATGCAAAGTGTTCTGAAACTCTCAGGCCTCGCACGCGCTACTCAAAATTAATAAATTACTGATCAAACAAATAAGCACTTAAATGCAAAGATCAGTCGGTCATCGAAGGGCCAGCTTTTCATCCGTTTGAGATGGATAAAATGAGTATGTATTATATCCGTGTCCAAGCAGCCCAATTGGTTTCAGCAGCAGAGAAACTTAAAAAGGGTTATTTCAGCACAATTTACCGGCTAGTGGGGTGCAATGCTTTATAGAAGCTTCAGCCTAAAACATGATAGTGTTTTCTCCCATTGATGTTCAAATCTTCAATTTTCACCCTTAAAGGAATGGTCACCCGACTACTTTGCTAGCCCTACAACCCCTTTTCATGTACATGTATGATAAGGTTACCAAACCTTTCAGGTAGGAGGGGGTGAAGTGCATGTGTTGCGTGTGTGGGGGGGCAGGGGGTGCTGGGTAAGCCCAGCAGAAAGTCTGGCCGCCATCTGCTCCAAGCATTGACTGCACTTATGTAAATAAACACCACGGATGGTGTGGGAGAGAGACAGGAGGGTGTTTGAGAGTGTGGGGCTGCATTGAGATGCATGCCAGAGGCTTTTATGTCAAGTGAGACTAAGAGATTTGACAGATTTGATGAAAAAGAGAAATGTTTGGAAAAAAAGAAAAGGAAATTGACATGTGAAACTCCAATTGGAGTCAAAAGGAAAGAGGCACTGTGACTGGCAGAGAGAGTCAGCAGAGAAAAGAGACTGCGCGACTGGCAGAGTGTCTGCCTCAAGGTGTCACACCGAGACTCACCCTCCCCGGGGAGACGTCAGGAGTCTGGCAACTCAAGGGTGTTAAGAGACAGTGCGACTGGCCCAAAGTGTCTGCGTCTCAAGATGTCACAAGGCTGTGACAAGATTGCGCTCAAGCCTGGCTTACTGCCCCACGGTCGGCCGGCCTCAGCGGCCTGTCCGGCTGGGGCCCTCCATGGGGCCTTCCATGGGCCGTGCCTCCTGGAGCTGTCCCAAGGCCCTGGCCCGCTCATAAAGCCCCACTGTCTGCTAGGCCGCATCCCGGGCTTTTCCAGAAGTCGGGCCCAGGCGCTGCGCCCGCAGTGAGAAAATAAACATGGCTGCGCCCTGCCCAGATGGGTTTTCCTTCCCGCTCCATCGTCTGCAGCCGAGGGAAAGAAAATAAATGCCCCGTCCGGCCTGTGTGTGCTCTCAGTCTTCGACTTTCACCATTGGGGGGGTCACTGGCTTGTGTCTGAGGCCTACAGCCCCAGGCGGGCAGCACCGGAGCCACAGTGAGAGGCCACGAGGGGCCCAGGGGCTGTCGGACACCTTAACTCCTCACCGTCAACCCCACGACTACTCTCTGGAAACTGCTCCAATGAAGCTGAAATACCAGGAGATATGATAATGGACTCTATAATAATAATAAACATTTTGGCAACTTGTTGCAACCAGAAGACTCCTAACTTGCCCCCTTGAGAAGTCAAGCCAAGCCTAGAAGAGGTCTTCGAGGAGCTCAGCCTTTTATTTTATGTGCTGTTGTGAGACAGGCTTCACTTGGGCGCAGGGATTTCCCGCTTGGTGGTTGGTTATTGACAGACCACGTGGTGTGATGACCAGGAATCCTGATAAGTCTCCACCTCGCCATTTTTTTTATCCATGTCAGCACGGCGAGGAGTAAGACATCAAGAAGTCTGTACAACATGGAGAGGCGAACATTCTGACAACCTGCGCGCTAGTTAACCCATGTAAGGCAGAAAAAATGAGGATTGGACATGTTTAAATCAAGGTTAACAGCAGGAAATTTCCCAACTTAACATTCAATTCAAATTTTTTTTTAGATAGTGTGAACCATTAATGTAGCGGAGCAATTCTATGCAAATGTGAATTGACCAATCACAAAACGGATAGGCCCATCCTAAACTACTTGTGCACATCCCATCTGAAAAAAATTCTAGCCCAACAGTGCCATCACAGGATAACACCAACTGTATGGGAACCAGCTGCCACCAATGACAACTTTATGATGGTGTCTGCATCACAGGATGAAACCAACTGTACGGAAACCAGCTGCCACCAATGACAACTTTATGATGGTGTCTGCATCACAGGATAAAACCAACTGTACGGAAACCAGCTGCCACCAATGACAACTTTATGATGGTGTCTGCATCACAGGATAAAACCAACTGTACGGAAACCAGCTGCCACCAATGAGGACTTTATGATGGTGTCTGCATCATCGAATAAAACCAGGACTTTATGATGGTGTCTGCATCGCAGAACAACACCAGGACTTTATGATGGTGTCTGCATCGCAGAATAACACCAGTACTTTATGATGGTGTCTGCATCGCAGGACAAAACCAACTGTACGGAAACCAGCTGCCACCAATGAGGACTTTATGATGGTGTCTGCATCGCAGAATAAAACCAGGACTTTAAGATGGTGTCTGCATCACAGGACGAAACCAGAACTTTATGATGGTGTCTGCATCACAGGATAAAACCAACTGTACGAAAACCAGCTGCCACCAATGAGGACTTTATGATGGTGTCTGCATCGCAGAATAAAACCAGGACTTTATGATGGTGTCTGCATCGCAGAATAAAACCAGGACTTTATGATGGTGTCTGCATCGCAGAATAAAACCAGGACTTTATGATGGTGTCTGCATCGCAGAATAAAACCAGGACTTTATGATGGTGTCTGCATCACAAGATAAAACCAGGACTTTATGATGGTGTCTGCATCACAGGACAAAACCAACTGTACGGAAACCAGCTGCCACCAATGAGGACTTTACAATGGTATCTGCATCACAGGATGAAACCAGAACTTTATGATGGTGTCTGCATCGCAGGACAAAACCAACTGTACGGAAACTATTGCCACCAATGAGGACTTTATGATGGTGTCTGCATCATCGAATAAAACCAGGACTTTATGATGGTGTCTGCATCGCAGAATAACACCAGGACTTTATGATGGTGTCTGCATCGCAGGACAAAACCAACTGTACGGAAACCAGCTGCAACCAATGAGGACTTTACAATGGTGTCTGCATCACAGGATGAAACCAGAACTTTATGATGGTGTCTACATCACAGGATAAAACCAACTGTACGAATCCAACTGCCACCAGTGAGGACTTTATGATAATGTCTGCATCGCAGGACAAAACCAACTGTACGGAAACCATTGCCACCAATGAGGACTTTATGATGGTGTCTGCATCATCGAATAAAACCAGGACTTTATGATGGTGTCTGCATCATCGAATAAAACCAGGACTTTATGATGGTGTCTGCATCGCAGAATAACACCAGGACTTTATGATGGTGTCTGCATCGCAGGACAAAACCAACTGTACGGAAACCATTGCCACCAATGAGGACTTTATGATGGTGTCTGCATCATCGAATAAAACCAGGACTTTATGATGGTGTCTGCATCGTAGAATAAAACCAGGACTTTATGATGGTGTCTGCATCGTAGAATAAAACCAGGACTTTATGATGGTGTCTACATCGCAGGAGAAAATCAACTGTACGGAAACCAGCTGCAACCAATGAGGGCTTTATGATGGTGTCTGCATCGCAGAATAAAACCAGGACTTTATGATGGTGTCTGCATCGCAGGACAAAACCAACTGTAGGGAAACCAGCTGCAACCAATGAGGGCTTTATGATGGTGTCTGCATCGCAGAATAAAACCAGGACTTTATGATGGTGTCTGCATCGCAGGACAAAACCAACTGTACGGAAACCAGCTGCAACCAATGAGGGCTTTATGATGGTGTCTGCATCGCAGGACAAAACCAGGACTTTATGATGGTGTCTGCATCGCAGGACAAAACCAGGACTTCATGATGGCGTCTAGATCACAGGACAAAACCAACTGTACGGAAACCAGCTGCAACCAATGAGGGCTTTATGATGGTGTCTGCTTCGCAGAATAAAACCAGGACTTTATGATGGTGTCTGCATCGCAGGACAAAACCAACTGTACGGAAACCAGCTGCAACCAATGAGGGCTTTATGATGGTGTCTGCATCGCAGGACAAAACCAGGACTTTATGATGGTGTCTGCATCGCAGGACAAAACCAGGACTTCATGATGGCGTCTATATCACAGGACAAAACCAACTGTACAGACACCATTGCCACCAATGAGGACTTTATGATGGTGTCTGCATCGCAGAATAAAACCAGGACTTCATGATGGTGTCTGCATCGCAGGACAAAACCAACTGTACGGAAACCAGCTGCCACCAATGAGGACTTTACAATGGTGTCTGCATCACAGGATGAAAACAGGACTTCATGATGGTGTCTGCATCGCAGGACAAAACCAACTGTACGGAAACCAGCTGCAACCAATGAGGACTTTATGATGGTGTCTGCATCGCAGGACAAAACCAGGACTTTAAGATGGTGTCTGCATCACAGGACTAAACCAGAACTTTATGATGGTGTCTGCATCACAGGATAAAACCAACTGTAGGAAAACCAGCTGCCACCAATGAGGACTTTATGATGGTGTCTGCATCGCAGGACAAAACTAGGACTTTATGATGGTGTCTGCATCGCAGAATAAAACCAGGACTGTATGATGGTGTCTGCATCGCAGGACAAAACCAACTGTACGGAAACCAGCTGCCAGCAATGAGGACTTTATGATGGTGTCTGCATCACAGGACAAAACCAACTGTTCGGAAACCAGCTGCCAGCAATGAGGACTTTATGATGGTGTCTGCATCACAGGATAAAACCAACTGTACGAATCCAGCTGCCACCAATGAGGACTTTATGATGGTAGCTGCATCATCGAATAAAACCTGAACTTTATGATGGTGTCTGCATGACAGGATAAAACCAACTGTACGAATCCAGCTGCCACCAATGAGGACTTTATGATAATGTCTGCATCGCAGGACAAAACCAGGACTTTATGATAATGTCTGCATCGGAGGACAAAACCAACTGTACGGAAACCATTGCCACCAATGAGGACTTTATGATGGTGTCTGCATCGCAGAATAAAACCAGGACTTTATGATGGTGTCTGCATCGCAGGATAAAACCAACTGTATGGAAACCAGCTGCAACCAATGAGGGCTTTATGATGGCGTCTGTATCACAGGACAAAACCAACTGTACTGACACCATTGCCACCAATGAGGACTTTATGATGGTGTCTGCATTGTAGAATAAAACCAGGACTTTATGATGGTGTCTTCATCCCAGGAGAAAACCAACTGTACGGAAACCAGCTGCAACCAATGAGGGCTTTATGATGGTGTCGGCATCATCGAATAAAACCAGGTCTTTATGATGGTGTCGGCATCGCAGGAGAAAACCAGGACTTTATGATGGTGTCTGCATCGCAGAATAAAACCAGGACTTTATGATGGTGTCTGCATTGCAGGATAAAACCACGACTTTATGATGGTGTCTGCATCGCAGAATAATACCAGGACTTTATGATGGTGTCTGCATCGCAGGACAAAACCAGGACTTTATGATGGTGTCTGCATCGCAGAATAAAACCAGGACTTCATGATGGTGTCTGCATCGCGGGACAAAACCAACTGTACGGAAACCAGCTGCCACCAATGAGGACTTTACAATGGTGTCTGCATCACAGGATGAAACCAGAACTTTACAATGGTGTCTGCATCACAGGATAAAACCAGAACTTTATGATAATGTCTGCATCACAGGACAAAACCAACTGTACGGACACCATTGCCACCAATGAGGACTTTATGATAATGTCTGCATCACAGGATGAAACTAACAGCACGGAAACCATCTGCCACCAATGAGGACTTTATGATGGTGTCTGCATCGCAGAATAAAACCAGGACTTTATGATGGTGTCTGCATCGCAGGATAAAACCAACTGTATGGAAACCAGCTGCAACCAATGAGGGCTTTATGATGGCGTCTGTATCACAGGACAAAACCAGGACTTTATGATGGTGTCTGCATCGCAGAATAAAACCAGGACTTTATGATGGTGTCTGCATTGCAGGATAAAACCAGGACTTTATGAAGTGTCTACATCGCAGAATAAAACCAGGACTTTATGATAATGTCTGCATCGCAGGACAAAACCAATTGTACGGAAACCAGCTGCCACCAATGAGGACTTTATGATGGTGTGCATCGCAGGACAAAACCAACTGTACGAATCCAGCTGCCACCAATGAGGACTTTATGATGGTGTCTGCATCACAGGATAAAACCAACTGTACGGAAACCAGCTGCCACCAATGAGGACTTTATGATGGTATCTGCATCACAGGATGAAACCAGGACTTTATGATGGTGTCTGCATCATAGAATAAAACCACGACTTTATGATGGTGTCTGCATCGCAGAATAATACCAGGACTTTATGATGGTGTCTGCATCGCAGGACAAAACCAACTGTACCGAAACCAGCTGCCACCAATGAGGACTTTATGATGGTATCTGCATCACAGGATGAAACCAGGACTTTATGATGGTGTCTGCATCATAGAATAAAACCACGACTTTATGATGGTGTCTGCATCGCAGAATAATACCAGGACTTTATGATGGTGTCTGCATCGCAGGACAAAACCAGGACTTTATGATGGTGTCTGCATCGCAGAATAAAACCAGGACTTCATGATGGTGTCTGCATCGCAGGACAAAACCAACTGTACGGAAACCAGCTGCCACCAATGAGGACTTTACAATGGTGTCTGCATCACAGGATGAAACCAGAACTTTACAATGGTGTCTGCATCACAGGATGAAACCAGAACTTTATGATGGTGTCTGCATCACAGGATAAAACTAACTGTACGAATCCAGCTGCCACCAATGAGGACTTTATGATAATGTCTGCATCACAGGACAAAACCAACTGTACGGACACCATTGCCACCAATGAGGACTTTATGATAATGTCTGCATCACAGGATGAAACTAACAGCACGGAAACCATCTGCCACCAATAGGAACTTTATGATGGCGTTCGTCTCACAGGACAAAACCAACTGTACGGAAACCAGCTGCCACCAATGAGGGCTTTATGATGGTGTCTGCATCAGAGAATAAAACCAGGACTTTATGATGGTGTCTGCATCGCAGGATAAAACCGGGACTTTATGATAATGTCTGCATCACTGGATGAAACTAACTGCACGGAAACCATCTGCCACCAATGAGGACTTTATGATGGTGTCTGCATCGCAGAATAAAACCAGGACTTTATGATGGTGTCTGCATCGCAGGATAAAACCAACTGTACGAATCCAGCTGCCACCAATGAGGACTTTATGATAATGTCTGCATCGCAGGACAAAACCAACTGCACAGACAATTGCCACCAATGAGGACTATAAATGGTGTCTGCATCATAGAATAAAACCAGGACTTTATGATAATGTCTGCATCACAGGATGAAACTAACAGCACGGAAACCATCTGCCACCAATAGGAACTTTATGATGGCGTTCGTCTCACAGGACAAAACCAACTGTACGGAAACCAGCTGCCACCAATGAGGGCTTTATGATGGTGTCTGCATCAGAGAATAAAACCAGGACTTTATGATGGTGTCTGCATCGCAGGATAAAACCGGGACTTTATGATAATGTCTGCATCACTGGATGAAACTAACTGCACGGAAACCATCTGCCACCAATGAGGACTTTATGATGGTGTCTGCATCGCAGAATAAATCCAGGACTTTATGATGGTGTCTGCATCGCAGGATAAAACCAACTGTACGAATCCAGCTGCCACCAATGAGGACTTTATGATAATGTCTGCATCGCAGGACAAAACCAACTGCACAGACAATTGCCACCAATGAGGACTATATGATGGTGTCTGCATCATAGAATAAAACCACGACTTTATGATAATGTCTGCATCACAGGATGAAACTAACAGCACGGAAACCATCTGCCACCAATAGGAACTTTATGATGGCGTTCGTCTCACAGGACAAAACCAACTGTACGGAAACCAGCTGCCACCAATGAGGGCTTTATGATGGTGTCTGCATCAGAGAAAAAACCAGGACTTTATGATGGTGTCTGCATCGCAGAATAAAACCAGGACTTTATGATGGTGTCTGCATCGCAGGATAAAACCAACTGTACGAATCCAGCTGCCACCAATGAGGACTTTATGATAATGTCTGCATCGCAGGACAAAACCAACTGCACGGACACAATTGCCACCAATGAGGACTATATGATGGTGTCTGCATCATAGAATAAAACCAGGACTTTATGATAATGTCTGCATCACAGGATGAAACTAACAGCACGGAAACCATCTGCCACCAATAGGAACTTTATGATGGCGTTCGTCTCACAGGACAAAACCAACTGTACGGAAACCAGCTGCCACCAATGAGGGTTTTATGATGGTGTCTGCATCAGAGAATAAAACCAGGACTTTATGATGGTGTCTGCATCGCAGGATAAAACCGGGACTTTATGATAATGTCTGCATCACTGGATGAAACTAACTGCACGGAAACCATCTGCCACCAATGAGGACTTTATGATGGCATCTGTGTCACAGGACAACACCAACTGTACGGAAACCAGCTGCCACCAATGAGAGCCTTATGACGATATTTGCATCACAGGATAAAACCAACTGTACAACAGCAGCTGCCATCAATGAGGACTTTATGATGGTGTCTGCATCAGTAACAGAGGGGGGGCATTGCGGTAATGTTTAAGGAATCTTACTCCTGCAGTTTCACCAGGGAGAATATTCCGGATTGTGAAAATGCCCTTTTTAAAATCACCCTAAATGGTAACCTCACAATTTCCGGTTTGTTAATCTACCGCCCTCCGGGTCCATCTAAAGCTTTTAGGGAAGCGTTGGTTAACCTGGTCGCCATATAGGCTAGAAAATCCGCCAATTTTAACATCCTGGGGATCTTAACCTTCTTTTGGAAGACTGTCACAATAAGGAGATCACCAACTTTTTAGCGGACCTGGCAGCATGCCAGCTGTTGCAATGCAATTCTAGTTCCACGCATCTAGCAGGGCATTTGTTAGATCCGGTATTTTCTAACTTACCCTCATTGAAGGTCCTTCCCCCTCTCCCTATGGCCTGGTCGGACCACTTCCTTATTTCTATGTCATTACGCTGGTAAGGCCAGCCACAGCAGTTCCGCCCTCATCCTACTGTGAAACGCCCATGGCATAAACTAGATGCCGACCACTTTAGCGACCTTTTGCTAGCACAAAAGCCCCAGCTACCCCCCAACATAGAGGCAGCAAATTATTTCTCTCAAGCCTGGCGTACACATGCCCTTGATAGCTGTATCCCTGCTAAGTTTACCTACAGGAAAAAACTCAGACCAACCCTTGGTTTAATGAGTCCCTGATCCTTGGGAGAAAAAACTGTAAGCAGTTAGAACGTGCCTGGAGACGCTCCTATGATCCAGATGCAAAAAGACAGTACCGTGCATCCATTAAAGCTGATCATAAGCGAATACGGAAGTCCAGGGCTGATTATTTTGCCTCTAAAATCATAGATAGCAGTAACCCCTCTAAGACCATCTTATCCCTTCTTAATGACTTGAAGAAGCCCAACTCAGGAGTTGAACCTTTTATCACCTCAAACACCCAGTGTGATGAGTTGGCTATCCATTTCATTAACAAGGTAGAGAATATTTATAAAAAACCTTTCAACAACGAGTAGTAATGCGAATGGTAAGGAAGGGACGAGGGGCAACGTGAACGGTAAGGAAGGGATGAGCCCCTTGGCTCCCTCACTGCTCTCTTTCCCTGTACTATCACAGACAGAGGTAGAGACCCTCTGCAATAAAATTAAATCTGGTTCCCCAGTTGACCCTATGAAACCGGACCAACTTTGTAAATTTCAAAAACATCTTTTACCGGTCTGTGGTGAACTGATCAACCTATCACTGGCTACGGCGACAGTACCTGCGGCATGGAAGCATGCCAAAGTCGTTCCACTGCTGAAGAAACCTTCTCTGGACGTATCCAAACCAGAAAATTATCGTCCCATCTCTCGGCTCCCGTTCTTGGCTAAAGCCACTGAATCGTATGTTAATTCCACCCTGACGAAATTTGTGTAGTCTAATGAGTTATTGGACTCCTCTCAGAATGGTTTTAGATCACACCATAGCACTGAATCTGCCTTGTTGGCAGCCACAGAACATCTACGGAGCTCTGTAGATGAAGGAAATTCCACAGCCTTAATCCTTCTCGACCTCAGCGCCGCATTTGACACGGTATCTCATAAGATCCTATTGCTACGCCTGCAGGAGATAGGTGTTGGTGGCGTTGTACTTGCCTGGATCACATCATTTTTGGATGGCAGATCATTTCAGGTTACTTCATCCCCTTACTGCTCTCGGGACTATGCGGTCCATCATGGAGTTCCACAGGGATCAACGCGGAGTCCCTCGCTTTTTAATATTTACATACAACCCCTTGCGGTGGTGGCGAAAAGCAGAGGATTGTCATTAGTATCGTATGCTGATGACTCAGCTGGTTATCTCCTTCTCCAACAAATCTAACAATAACTTAAATTCCAGGATGATATGATGGCTGTAGCAGAATGGATGTCAGCCAATTGTCTACAGCTTAATGCCAGCAAGTCAGAAATGTTGTTGTTGGGAAAAGACACGCAATTATGGACAGACCAGTGGTGGCTGGACGTGCTGGGGTCCGCACCATCGCCTAAGGAGGCGGTAAAAATCCTGGGCGTATGGGTTGACAGCGTCTTGTCCTTCGAAGTCCAAACAAAAGCACGGCAGGGGCTTGTTTTGGGCTTATACGCGGACTCAAGCCTCTGTTAGGGTTTTTCGACCCACAAACACGCCAGATCCTGTCCAGATTAGACTACTGCAATTCCTTGTATCTAGGCGCAAACAAAATCGGGGATACAGCGTTTGCAGAGGGTAAAAAATGCGGCAGCGAGCACACTTTTTGCGCTCCCTAAATCTTGCTCAGTATCGAAGCTCATTCCCAAATTACACTGGCTGCCGGTGGACAAGAGAATTTATTTCAAGACCCTATGCATTGGCCAAAAAAAATCTTCATCCACCAAGCTCCCCATATTCTATCAGCTCTTCTCTTGCCTTATACACCACGCTGCACGCTGCGTTCCGCGGATTTGCATTTAACATGCGTCCCTCGAGTCCAAAGAGCAAGAGCGGGGGGACGTTCTTTTAGGGCGCTGGCATCAGCCCTCTGGAACTCCCTACCTGTGACCATCAGGAGTATCCAGAATCATGCAGCTTTCAGAAGGGCCATAAAAACCTGGCTCTTCTCGGTCTAGTCGTTGCCTCTTGTTCTCTCCACCCTGCAATGTTATTTCTGGGTATAGCGCTGGGACGCCCCGTTGCTGGGGCAGCTACGCGCTTTATAAATCTAGTAACATAACAGGGACTTTATGATGGTGTCTGCTACTCCGCGTAAAGAACCAACCAGAAACCACCAGATAACCCTACAAAATATACCAATGATAGGCTCATGTGCTCATTGAATAAGAATATGAAAAATATCTACTAAAACACAGGAACACAGGTTCGCTCAAGTCATCTTACCGGTGATAAAAATAAGCTGGCTTTGTCACAGAAAGTTCAGACAGGGGTAACGGGTGCACCCTTCAACCTTTACCGTGACAGGACACCGCCTCATTAGAACCTCTAACGAGGCGCTTAGAAGGCTTTGGCAGTGTGGACCGGGGATACCAGTTCAGAGTTATATGCAGGTCTGGTTCAGGACCTACCTGTAACACTAAACACAGCTGCAGTACACTCCGTTCATGGCAAAGATAAATTGAAAAAGGCACCCAACAAGGTGGTCCTCTTTCCCTAACACCGTTCCTATTATTGCTAGTTCGACTGTCTGTCCTAAGAGCAAACACGTGAACCACAGGTATTTGAGACACAATTCAAACTGTTTTCTGCAGGTAATTTAGCAGCAAACCTGTGGCATAATATAAATACATATAACATAGCATAACGCACTCAAATGTAGAAGACATATATTTGCACCGTCACTGGATAAAGGGAACACTGGCAAAAGTGGGGATTCCTCCCCTTAACAGAAGCAGTTGGGAAAGCCGCTGTTGCCGCCACAGGGGACCACAGCCCCCCAAGCACCACTGCGGCATCACACCGCCTACGCGACGGTCCAGGAGGCGCACTAAACCTGTGCAGGGCTCCCGCAGCGCGAGAGCCAGAGTTGGGAAAGCCGCTGTTGCCGCCACCAGGGACCACAGTCCCCAAGCACCACTGCAGCATCACGCCGCCTACGCGACGCGCCAGGAGGCGCACTAAACCTGTGCAGGGCTCCCACAGTGCGGGACGCGTGCAGGCGTGCCCAGGCCAAGGGCGGGCCCGCCTGCGCCCATCAGCAGCCGGCAGAGCCTGGGCTGGGCCCACCCTCTTTCAAGCAACGCCGGCCAAGAGGCTCGAAGTGAGTGTTCGCCTACAATATCTGGATTGGTAACAGTTGGACTAAATACCCACGATGGGGAAACGCACTGGGATACCACCTGCGCATCCCGCTACTACTAGCATTGACAGTATGCTTGAAAGGGTGGTTAGCATCGTGTCCAGCGAGATTGAGTTAACAGAGGCCTTACAGAGGGGGGGGGGTTCTAGCTGACCCTGCACCTACTACCGCACCTTGTGTTCCCCTGCATCAGTGATCCGGCTCCAATAACATGTCGCTTTCTAGTGGGAGCTCAAAGGGGCACAATACGCCCGAGACACAGCCAACTATGGGTACTCCAACAACTGCAGCAGTATTAGCTGTGAAACATAAAAGGAAGATTGGGAAGCCTGTCTGTACTAAAAGGAAACAACCCCCGTACCAGTTCAACCCATACCTGCTTGTCCACCTGGATGCAATCATCATCTAGCACTAGCATCCCAGAACCAGCACTAAGCAGGAAGTCTAGTCGCTCTATTTGCACTCAGACAGAGGTGGCAGCCGCTGCATCAGATTATGGGGACTCTCGGGACATTCTCATCAATACTGCTTTTTCACGGATTAGTGATATGATAGACACGAGAGACAACAACCCAAACTATTGCTGCTCCTAGGGAGGGGGGGGGAGGTCTATCCCCGTACCTAGTGTTTCATCTAATACTAATCCACCACTTACTGTCACGTGCCTGCCCACCGACACCTTAGTTGGAACCTATTGCAGAACATGTTGCCAAGTCAAGGAGTGTCTTCTCCCAAAGGTTAATATAGTGCCAAAACCTCTTCCCCTTAACAATGGCCTATTAACCGCGGAAGGGACTGCTCTAACTATGCCCCATATTCTCACGTCTGATCCTACTAATAGATTGGTTGGTGACCAACCAAACCTGGGCAAATTGAGCAGTAATATGCCTGATATCCCGAGCAGGAATCTTCTTGGGCCCAACACAGACGTCCTGGGATTGCCGCCTGCAGCCTGCCCTTATGTCTTGGTGCTGGCAGGGGGTACCAACTCTTAAGAGGGAACAGAGGGAAACTTGGGACCAACTGCGTTACAAATTTGTGGGTTGGTTATCTAAGAATAGGAGGTTCACTGTGTCACACATGAATGAGATCATTATGGTACGAAGAGTGGGGTGGGTAGGTGATTCACCAAAGAACATAGAAGGGGATTGCATCGTGATCAATTTTCGTAGACCACCTATGGTAAGATCACTACTGAGAAGTCAGAAGACTACAACCACCAACTCTACGCAAATTTGGTCATTACCAATGGGCTATTTTTACCAGCCAACTTTCGGGCACCCCATAAATGAGCCTCCTTTTCCGGCTGTCCAAAATAGATCCTTAGCATTGTCCAATTTGGACACTCAGGACTGACTACTGTCGCTCCCTGAGACTAATGGCGTTGATCATATATCTATATGCCCCCCACATACAACTGAGATACATGATCACGCTGTCATAATTAAGGCTTCTGATAATTTAGATCTGAACATACTAAGCTGGACCGTTGCTGGTTTACAGTAAAAAATACATCTAGCAGATTGGCTAGAATTGGTTAGACAGCAGGACATTCTCATGTTCCAAGAAACCTGGGCCACCAAAGATATACATATTGAAGGGTTTGAATGTTTTAATACTGTTGCCCCAATTCCCAAATTTGGTCGACCGTCGGGTGGCCTCTCGATTTGGGTAAACATTGCCGCAGGAGGTAGGTTTAAGGTTTTACATACAAAAAGTGACAAACTTCAAGCTTTATTATATAAAAGAGGAGTATCTATTTACCTACTTAACTTTTATAACAACGATTTCCACAGCACACCCAACACAAATTTTATTAATCTATTTGATTTTGTTACCACCCTACAGAACTGTAATGGTT
Source organism: Calotriton arnoldi (assembly GCA_963921515.1). NCBI lineage: Eukaryota > Metazoa > Chordata > Amphibia > Caudata > Salamandridae > Calotriton > Calotriton arnoldi. The sequence goes on from CAWUFW010000337.1 coordinate 2,811,472, forward strand.
TTGATAAAATAGCTGGCATCTGTCTGGGGGGCGATTTCAACGCTAAGCTCCCTAGTAAAGATACTGCTGTTATAAGGTCCAGCAGCAGAGGGCAAATTTGCCATATGGGGCGAAGAACTAATGGAACATCTGCGAAGTCATGATTTAAGCAATGTTATGGATAGTGTTGCTATAACTAATAATAATTTACCTGAGCCGACATTTAGAGGAAGGGGTAGCGCCACCACTATTGACTATGTATTTATCTCCCCCGCCTTTGAGGACTGTTTATTGAAAGCTGAAGTTGTCCCCACAGTCCATGGCGATCACAACCCGATCAAAATAGTGCTGAGACTGTCCCCAGGCCAAATTATAAAATCGAATGTGGTGCCAGGAATCTGGTACCCTCTACAGACAATTTAAGATTGGTATGGCGAGGGGTCAACAGCGCTGACTTGTTTCATATGGTGGCAAGAGATAACCTGAGTCTCATCGATTCCTGTTTGTCAGCACAGAACCCTAATCCCGAGGTAATCAGTGCATTCATCAAACTGTGAGGCAATAAAATCCGTGCTATTAAAACCCACTACCGTTGCACAACATTGACCCAGATGGTTCAATAGTGAGTGTTCAGTGATCAATAGACAGCTACACAAGGCCCTCTCAACTAAACCGAGGTGTCACCTACTAATTAATTTGCTTAGACAGAAGTATAAGTTAGCTATGTCCCAAAGGAAGGAAGAATTATTAAACGAACGATGGGATGCCCTTGCCAATGCCGCCAGTCTAAAGAATGGAAACACATTTTGGGCTGCTGTCAAGGACATGAGCTCAATGGGACAGTCACTTACCCCAATAAGTTGTAATATAACCAGCGAGGCATGGGAGGCCCACTTTTCTATGATCTATACAGCCTCAGTATATGAAGAAGATCTCTTTGAGTATCGGGCCCCCACTGGGATATTAATATCCCTACCTGAAGTTGAGGAAGCTATACAACAGAGCCTGGCTAATAAAGCCCCAGGCCCAGATGGGTTACCAATTGATCTTATTAAGCATAAACCTGATTTTTGGGCGCCGCTTTTGTTAAATGTCTTCAATAATTTAACTAATGCCCCGTTCCCAAGCACCTGGTCAACTAGTATTATTGTCCCGATTTTTAAAAAGGGTAACCGCTCCCAACCTAGCTGTTATAGACCGATCTCCCTGGTAGATAACACTCAAAATTCTAGAAGGGGTTTTATATAACAAGATGAAAACATGGACTGAGGAAAATTTTATCTTACAACCATGTCAACTAGGGTTTAGGAGTAAAGTAGGCACAACTCAACAATGCCTAAATCTCAGCCTAATAATTGGGAAATATACCATTGCACAGCGATCCCCAATATACCTGGCCTTTATGGACCTGACCTCAGCTTTCGATTTCGTTAACCGAAGCGATTATGGTCCATTCTTTTAGAATATTGTTTAGAGGAGGTTTTAGTACAGTTTTAAGCATACCTACATAAGGACTTGAAAGCCCGGGTTAGGATCAACAACGGTGGCGAGGTCTCTAACGACATCAGAGTTTGTAGAGGGGTCTGGCAGGGATGTGTTCTGGCCCCTCTCCTTTTCATCATATATATTAATAATTTACATAAATCACTGACAGCACTTACTAATAATGTTCCTAGAGTTAATGGTAACACTGCCCGCCCTATTATACGCAGACGATGCAGTATTAATGGGCCGCACACCGAGTGCCCTACGCATCTTAGTGCAGGGTTTTGTTGATTTTATGGCCAGTTTAGACCTATGCACTAATTAAAAAAAATCTTTTATAATGACTTGCGGGCCGAGAAAGCACCTTTTAAACTCCATTTCCATGGGCAATCAAAGTTTACAATGCACTAGCACTTTTCCTTACTTGGTGTTGGTTTTTGCTGCCAATGGTTCCTGGTCTGATCATATGGTGTATTGTAGGAACAAGTTTTCTAAAGCTATTAACTCGATTCTTAGTCTCCCCAACCCAAGAGGACAGGGGCTATCTTAGCAATTTAAATTTTTTTTAAATCTCAGTGTATACCTACAGCAACCTATGGCGCAGAGGTATGGGGCTTCTCAAAGAGTTGCAGCATTCAGTGCGAGGAAAACAGATTTTGCCGGAATCTTTTGGGTGCACCGATCTCTATGTCCCAATATGTTTGCCATAGTAAATTAAAATTACACTACATCGAAGATTATACAAAGGCCCGCCCTGCTTTATTTTGGCTAGCAATCTGGAAAAATCCAGCGGCGTCTCTTACAAGAGAGATGATAGGAGACTACCTTAAGTGTGAAAAGGGAATAGATATACCGTGGCTTGCGCGGTGAGCCCGAGTTTAAGCAGGGTTAATCATGAACAGATCTTTTTATGTCCAAATAAAATAGATATTGTAAGCAAAAAAGTTCTTCGGACGGCATTATATACATATTATAGCAAGGCAAGACTTGACCGAGAGTCTAGGAAACCAACATTAGCTACTTTAATGCCTATTAAGAACATCTCTTATCAGCCGTCCAGTTATCTTACAAAACCTATAGGCCGCTGAGGGAGGGGACTCCTTTTTCGTACAAGGGCTGGCACAGTAACATTTTTGCTTTGCTTTTCTCTTGGGTATAATGCCAATCTAGACTCCTTGCCATGCCCCTGTGACGGCCGGAGCGGGCAAACTATACTACACTTTTTATTCTTCTGTAAGTTTTATATAAAGTATGCCAAATGGTTTTTAATACCATATGAAAAAAAAATGTGTCTGTCTATTTGTCTTGAAGCAGCATATAGGAACATCCTCAATTTAGAAGATGAACTGGTTTTCCGAGTTGGCACTTTTCTGAAAACTGCTGTACGTGCCCGCAATAACGATGTGCACTTTATGAATAATGTTTTTACTGAAACTGTTTTTATATTGTTATTATGATTATTAAGAATTTGTGTACCTTAATGTGCTGCTATGTGAATGGCTCTTTTATGGATATGTTTTTTTCCGAATAAAGGATTTGAAAACTACAGAAGCACCAGCTCAGGTCGGCGCACAAATACTTAACGATTAGGTTGAGCGAACGTGATCGCAGATAACATTCATCCATTATGAAATCAAATCGGATTAAATCTTTCGCTTAGGAGAAAGGTGCTAAAGAATGACCAAAGCTCCAAAGCAAAAATATTTGTTTAGAATGATCCTTCTTAAATTGGAGCAAACCCACGTTCTAAATTTTTGAAGGGTGGTTTAGAAATCACTCTGTATATAAAATAGCCTGCCTACAAGAAAAGAACCTCTATGCAAACCCAGAACTGCCATTAAGTGGGAGTGGGTAAAGGGGTGACAACCAGATACTGACAAGTCTTAGCAATACAAGTAACCCACCTGTCACCATGGTCCCCTAAACTGAATTTCACTTATATATTGATGCTGGTAAGTGTGCTGTGAGATAAAACAGAAAGGTTGGAATGCGATATATGTCCTCCCTACGCCACCTCAATCAGAGTGCACTCACTCCTCCAATGATCACTGCTAGGTGAGGGCACACATGCATTCCACCCCTACGTTAATTTGGAATCATCAATGACGGACAGCAGAATGCTCTGGATAGCAAACAAACCATTTCACTGGTAGGTTTGGAAAGAGAAGGGGACCTGGAGGGCAGGATTCAAGACCACTCAAATCTATAATCTCATTTCGGCAATTGTTGAAAATGCCTCATCTCCCCTACTCGGAGAAATGGGGTCTTATCCAACTAAAGCCATGTTTCATGGAACAATAAAGTTTATCATAACTGTATAAGACTTGTGCCATTGTAGCAGGTGCTCTGGCTTAGTCTCAGTACCCCTCGGTAGCTGAAGAGAAACACTTTCAGGAAGCCCAGTCAGCCACTGAAGATGTGAGAAACCTCTGAAGACCTTTCATGATCAAAGGGTCTCTGAGAGCCAGAGGGCCATAACAGTTTGCAGTCATGTGAGGAAATGGGGTGTATTATGTGTATGGTTGTGCGACCTCACTGTGTAATACACTTATCAACCCATTTATGATCAGTAGGTTTTAATTGTTAAGCCCTCAGCTCAACCCTGGGTAGCTGTGGCTATAAGCAGTCAGGCTTACACAAAGGAACAAGTGTAAAACATTTAAACAACACCAAAACAATTGTAAAAGAAATACACAAGACACTCAAGAAATCCAACACAAATTTAAAAAATAGATTGTATTTTTTATGTAATTTTGGACACCAAAACAAACAAGATATACTGGAGGGTTCCGGAGATGCAGAGTTTACAAGCTACAGTAAATATGCACTTTTTACTTAACCGCGAACAAGCATTGGCAAATTCAACAAGTTGGACAATTAGAAACATTTTCAAGAAAATATTTGGTAAGTATCAATGCAGTAATTTGGAGTTACTTTGGGCGACCAACTCCAGCAGGAAACCAGTCAGAGGGACCAACAAGGCCCTCAGAAACAGTTATCTCAAGAAAAGAACCTGTCCTCAGTCAGTTCCAGGTGTTGTATCCCCTTGCCATACTCTATGGAAGTGGTCTTGATGCAAGGGTTACAGGATGCTCAAGATGCTCAAGGATGCTGCGAATTCGGGCGACAGGGGTGTTCCTGCCACTACTCCTTGGTCCCCGGGCTTAGTGAGGCAGTCTTGGACACGGGGGTGGACGTCCCTCGAAGCCCTCTCAAGCCTTGCAGAAGTCTAGTCGCCTGGGATCGCGGTCCTAGGGGAATCCTAACTTGGGCAATAACTTACATTCTGTGCAACCAAGCTGCACTCCAATGACTCTCCCACGTCCAGCAAACTCGGGGGCAATTTTGAGCTTCGGATCTAGGTCCTTGGGGCTGCATGGCGGCGAGGAGCAGCGATTCAAAGATCTGGGCTATCAGCTGGGCTCAGGAGTCGACTTCTCCATGAGCAGGACACAGCAAGTACAGACCCTTTTCCTTTGCTAGCCACCAGGTTCAGCCGGTGCAGTCTTCTTCAGTGCAGCCTCCCTTCACTGTGTCCTTGGTGCAGCAGGGCAGTCTTTCTTTTGTCCTCTTCTCTAATCTAACGAGATATGAGTTCTGGGTGCCCTTTTTAACCCTTGAATAGGACTTCAGGGTGGAATGCAGTCATTAGCCATTGAGCTACTATTATATCGCGCCCGATGACCACTTTCTGCGAAGTGTGGTATCTGGCTGTCCCAGAATTCTCTATTCTGCCCACTTTCAATATGGCAGAACCCCTCTCTCGGTGTGCAGAGCTCCCTACCCCAACCCAGAGGTGTGGCTACCAAGGGGGCTACACGCCTCTGAAAAAAATGGTTTTACAACTGGTTTCCCCTCTCTGTCCCCAGTGCCTGCCTTGCTGCCTAAATAATAGAGCAGTCCCTCGCCCAAGAGTCTCATTTGCCGTTCAAAGACGGCTTATCCTTTGTAGCTCGCTTTTGGGCCAACACCTGTGTGGTTTCCTGCCAGAGAGAGGCAACATCTCTCCCTCTCGCTGGATTCTATTGTGTTTTTTCCTGGGAGCCATTTGCACATCTCCCCAGGAGGACAGAATGGGGTCTCAGGGACAGACCCCAGGTGCAGCCGTGAAGGAGCACAGGAGACTTTGGGTAACAAAGTGGCAACTTTGCAAAAGTTGCACACTGCAACAAGTTACATTAATTTCGACTTGAGTATCAAATCGGGCTTAATGTAACGAGTTGTTTGATACGGAGTATCAGCTTTAGTCGCACTATTCAGGAGTTAGCATAACTGAGGGGTCAGCATGCTATACCTGGTCCTTCCACAGTAGAAACAGTAGTTTCATGTTTTTACTGTATAAACAGGTAAAATACATGTTCTGCTTTAGAAATCTGTTGCACCTTGCCATGGGGCTCGATAGGCCTGCCATAGGGGTAACTTATACATATTGCAGAGGGAGGTTTGGGCTTTGCCATTCTTTTAAATGGCAGAGTCAGGTTAGCGCTTTAAAACTGCTCTTCCAGTCTGCAGTGGCAGACTGGGAGCCAGGTTTTAACTTTGTGACACACATGGTGGCACAACTAGTGCTGCAATCTCTGGGGCCTCCCTCTAAATTACAGACCTTGGGTATCATATAATAGAATCTTAAAAGTAGGTTAGCTTATACCAATTGGGTACAAGCCAATTCAACCTACACACTTAAAGGTCAGGGCACAGGCACTGAGGTCTGGTTAGCAGGCCTCAGTACACTCTCACAGTAAAACAAACAGCAACATCAGTCCAAAACTTTAAGGGTGACTATACAAAAAGTGGAATTTCCTTACAAGTCACAATGAAGATATTAGAAAGGCCCGAACGAACCGTACAAGAAATTCTACACAACTAGGTAAGAACCTCAGCAAAGCTTTAAAAAAAAAAAAAAAAAGAGGGCCACAGAAGAGATCCAGTCTGCTTGCAATGCCCATTGAAGACCTGGAAGTTATAGACATACTCTGGAAATGCACAACTTTCAAGTCCTACTGGTGCAAACTGCAGAGCACAATAAGAACATTCGCTTCCGAAACATCACTCAAGAACACAGTAGCAGCATTATCCTTTTACTTTATAGAGTCATAAAAAATTTGCAAACACCGAAGTAGATGGCAGATTTCTTCCACAATGGCAGCCAGGCAAGCCCTTACCTAAACAGAGGCAGCCCGTGACAGTTCCACCATGGCTACATTAGCAAGCTAGGCACACTTAACCAGTGGGACCAATGATTACAAAGCTATGCGTACGGTTAGCTGGCCACCTTTTATTACCGCTCTGTTTGCCAAGCCTTTAGGTGGCAATCCTAGCAGAAGCTCTTTACTTGGGCAGAGACCCCTTGTTAGTTACAAGTGGATTCCATGTATTTTAAGTTGACACGTTGCGCTACATCGTCTGGAAACCATGTTTCTAGTGCCTGGTTTTGCTGCCTTAGTCCAATTGGTTTTATGGAAATCACCATGACTTCAACCCCCACAACATAGATACTGTCAAGCGAAATCCTAAGTCCGGATGGATTGTGTTCCGATGACATAGAGCAAGGTGGAAATCCTGGTCCCACGAAGTGGAAGCCTGCAAACTATGGGCCTCTTTCATTGGTGGATGGCACCTTGTATTTGGCACAGTGACTTTTGCTTGACCCCCTCTGCATGGAGACACGCGTTATTCCTTTTTGTGTTACTCCCTTTTATGCACGGGGTTTAGTCAAAGTTACACATACCTATAGGTTATCAGGCCAACAGTTTACATTGATTCTTTAGATCAGTCCCAGAGGTCTTCTTACAGCAACAGTTGGATTAAAAGAGAACAGAAATATGAATTAATGTGGCACCCCAGATGTAGGTCTCCCCCGTTAATCTTTTGTTTGTACTGTTTGTATCGTTACTACATTCTTGGTTTTGTTGAAATTGGGATAGTCAAATATTGTTTACAAGGGCATCCCCAAAAATGGGGCACAAATTCAAGTAAATTAAACTCAGGCAGCCTCAATCTGCCTGCGGGTGAAAAAGTTTGATTACACCACTCTTGTGGTGAAGAACCTACGCAGTTCCCAATCAAGTACAAGAAGTTGTTTAAGCTGATGTGCTCCACACACAAACTCTCGTGTCGCACCACAACCTGATGAGACATATCATCGAGACATTCGTAGTGACCTGTACACGCACATTTCAATCACACTGTTCCTGTACAATGTTTAGTCATTTGAGTCCTTCACCCATGGCACCTTTCATTGGTGGCTGGAGGACGTCCATGCAAAAGGTTCAGAAACGATTTAGACGTTGCAGTATTTTATTTATTTATTTAGAGTTTTGTATAGCGCGAACATGACCCAGTTGGGTATCAGAGCGCTTTACATGCAGTTGAGGCATACAAGGTAGTGGAGAGAGATCGGGGAAACAGTGGGATAAAATACAAAAGGAGCAGAATAAAATTAACGCAGACATAGGATGCAGGTTAGGAGAGAGCGAGAAATAGGGCAATATACAACAAAAGCAACCAGATAATATGTCCAGCGACAAAGGGTCGCAACAAGTGATATGTGTACAGTAAGCTAGAGGCAGGAGGAGCAAGGCATCTAGTTCAAGGCATTGTTCATTAGTAGAGCTTTAACTTCCCATTTGAAGGCACGTGTAGAGGGAATCAGTCTTGTTTCCACTGGGAGAGCGTTCCAGATTCTTGGGGCGACGCCCGAGAATGAGCACTTGTAGGTTTTAAGCTTATTAAATTTCTTTGGCTTGAGCAGCAGTGTGCCGGTGCTTCTTGTGGACCTGGAGCCCCCGGATAGTTCCAGCTTGTTTGTCAGGTAGAGTGGGGTGTTGAAGTGTAGTGCTCTATGTGTCATGCAAGCGATCTTTAGTTGGATCCTTGCCTCAAAGGGAAGCCAATTGAGCGAATTCAGGTCCGGCGAAATGTGGTTGGTCTTCTTAGAACCCGTGATGAGTCTAGTGGCAGCATTTAGAGAAGCTCTTATGGGGGCTAAACTGAGTTTCGGCAGTCCGCTTACAGTAGCACTGCCATATTCTAGTATAGAGATGACAAGTGCTTGCACCGCCGCTTTAAAGTCATCTTGGGGAAGGTAGGGTTTGAGTTTTCTAAGGATGCAAAGTTGGAAGTTTGCTCCTTTGGTCGATGATCTGATGTGGTCTTGCATGTTTAGGTTCTTGTCAAGCACAACTCCCAATAATTTAGTGGAATCAATGATGTGGGGAGTTCAGTTGAGGGCAGTGAGGTTACAGAGATATTTCACAACAGTGGTGGATTGCCTAGCGGGTGCAATGAGGAGGAATTCGGTCTTGAGGGCGTTTAATTTGAGATGGTTGGAGGTTAGCCAGTTTAGGGTTTTGAGAAGGGTTCCGTTGAAAGATTTGATGTCATCGGGGGAGGAGATTTTCATGTAGAGTTGGGTGTCGTCCGCGTACATGTGATATTGGATGTTGGAGGCTTTCAGAATTACAGTCAATGGTTCAAGGAAGAGGTTAAAGAGTGTGGGGGAGAGTGAGGAACCTTGGGGGACACCCAGTGTGCAAGGACTGGGGTTGGATAGAGACCTGTTGGATTTGACTGTGTTCTGTTGTTGAGGAAAGAGGCAAACCATTTAAGGACCGTGCCCGAGAGCCCCATCCTACGTTCCAAGAGGTAGAGTAGATTGTCATGTTTAACAGTGTCGAACGCAGATGAGAGATCGAGCAGAATTAAAAGGCAAGCTTCATTTTGGTCAAGTAGGGTGAGGGCGTCGTCCACTATGTGAGTGATGGCTGTTTCGGTGCTGTGGCCAGTGCGGAAGCCCGATTGGAAGAGGTCGAGAAGCTGGAATTGCTCAATATGTTTGCGTAGCTGTTCATGAACACATTTCTCCAGCAGTTTTGCCAGGGTGGGTATGTTTGTGACAGGCCGGTAGTTGTTCAGGTCAACGGGGTCAGCAGAGGGTTTTTTGAGAATAGGAAGCACTAGGCCAGCCTTCAGGCAGTCCGGGATCTCACCTTGAAGAAGTGAGGCGTTGATGATCTTGGACCAAAGCGGTGTTAGGGATCCTATCATATCTTTTAAGAAATTGGGGGGGAGGGGGTCATTGAAGTGATTTGAGGGTTTAAGGGTCGAGAGGATATTGAGGATGGTAATGTCATTGAGGGGAGTGAATTGACTCCATGAGGCATTGTTTTTGAGGGAGAGGCAATGAGGCGAGGTCTGGGGTGTGGAGACAGAGGAGTCAAGAGAGGGCGAAAGATTGAGTGCAGCAGACCTAAGATCTGCTTCGGTTTTGTTCGTCTTATCAAGGAAGAATTCAGCAACCGCATCACAGTTAGGTTGTGGGCGAGAGAGGTGCTGAGATTGGGTAGAGGTGTTGTTGGATTGAGATTTAATCTGCTCAAAAAGACGTTTCGGGCGATTTTTAGCTTTGTCCAGTTGATTTTTGAAGAAGTTGGCTTTTTCTGATCTAATGAGTTTGTTATATCTACTTCTTTTAAATCTTAGTGTTTTTAGAAGATCCGCGGAGGGAGTGGATCTTCAGGTGCGTTCTGCTAGTCTTAGGCTGCGTCTGTCCGCATTTAGTCTGTCATTGAACCAGGGTTTGGAGTCTTTTATGGGAATTCTTTTTAGCTGAAGGGGGGCTGTGGCATTCAAGGCAGAAAGCATGGCGTTGTTATAGTGTGCAGTGAGATCGTGAACATCGCACATGTTTGCAGGCGGAAAAAGGGAAGAATTGCAGCGCTCTATGAGCTCATTAACACTTGTATTATGGAGAGATCTTTTCCAGTGCTTGAGTTTTAGTGGTTGTGCGCTTTTGTGGTTCCAACTTTCAAGAATCAGGAAGTTGATATAATGGTGGTCAGAACAGTCACAAGGAAGAATGGATTCGAGGTGGATGGAGTTGGGGTTGGCGATGATTAGATCCAGTGTCGAGCCTAAGTTGTGTGTGGGACTGTCACAGAATTGGGTCAGGGAGAGGTCGGTTAGGAAGTTTTTGAGGGTTGTAACCGCCTGATCATGTGGGTCATTCCAGTGGAGATTGAAATCCCCAAGGAAGATCTGAGGGCAGTGTCGGCCAAGGTTGGAGGAGATGGTTTACATAGTTTGTTCAATTAGAGGTAGGTTATCACCTGGGGGGTGGTAGAAGATGTGAAGGCTGCATAAGAGTCTGTGTGTGCTAGTGATATCGATGCATAGGTATTCACAGGATGAGAGCTTGGCAGAGGGGGACTGTTTTACTCTGAGAGAGTTGCGGAAGATACAAGCTAAGCCCCCTCCCGTTTTCTTGACTCGGTCGAGTCTGATAATGTTGTGAGTAGGAGGGACTAATAAGTCAAGGATGGGGCCAGAGGAGTCGTTGAGCCATGTTTCAGTGAGGATAAGGAGGTCTAGATCATGAGCAAGGATGAGATCAGCAAGGTCTGTTTAGTTCTAGCAGGAAGCGTATAAATACAATTTGAACTAGTAAAAAGTAATGAGTGAACATTTTGGCAAGTAAGAGTAATTTTTAAATAAGGAGTGGCTTCGGGCAGGGTGCTTCTAATGACCCTGATCTCAGTGTGGGCACCGATACTCCCTACTGCTTGGCTGCGTATCATTACTCAGTTCTTGTTGTTGCTTAAGTAGAGTCATGATGCCTGCAGATTAGGACCACTTCGATGCAGATTGCCTTACCGAGAGCTGGACCCCAATAGTCCAGAAAGGAGTGCACTTTACAGGTCTTTGAAGTGACTGAGGTCAAGGGTCATAGGCTGTAGAACACTAAAGACAGAAGGAATACTTCCCTTCAGCACATCTAACGATCATAGAGGTGTGTTCATCACTGGTTCAGGAGGGCCAGATCTATACCAGATGTTTTGCATAATTGCCGGCTATGTAAATGAAAGTTCCCATTGGATTTAATGCATGCATATTTATTTTATGTGGGTATCCTAAAAATCTAGCACGTATCCTGCCCTCACAGACCTACTCGAACACCCATGCATTAGAGACTAATAGATGCAAATGACAGATGGCTTGTCTTTAAGGAACCGGGTTTACCAAGTTCAGCAGATCAGGTAGAGGCGTAGTAAAGTATCTGCTCATCTTCCATGCAAGAGCACTGGAGCCAGGATTTTTATGATAGGGAAATGGAACGTCAACTAAAAATATAGCTAATGGTAGCTTCCCTGTGAAATGTGTAGAGCTTGTTTACACATCCAGCTTCAGCACCTTTTCTTAGTGCTTTGTTTCAAACGAAACAATCATACAAAAAACAGAGAAGCAAATGACAATCTTACGCTTGGATTTCGTTTAGAAGAAAACACATGGCGCAGCAAGGAGCCAGATGCAACGGTCATGCTCACCATAACACAACCATCCATGCAATGACATGGACACGCACAAGGTGACTCAGCAAAAGTTCTTGAGTAGGTGGAAATTCACCAGATTGGAGCTTACTGGAGAAATCCTTGGAGACACCTTACAACCTGTACTGACCAGTCATGGAACCACGGAGGACCTGGAGAATTCAAGTGTGGATACGCAGCTGCTCCGAGATGACACTTAGAAGGGACCACAGAAAAAAATACTCTCAGAGTCCAACAGAACTATGAGATTATGGGTAAGAACACGCAGACATGGATTGTGCTGCAAATTCATGAGAACGGACTCCTCATAGGAGACTTCTGAAGTTAAGTAACCGGTCACCAGGCTCTGAGAAATTAAATATCTATACAAGGTGTTTGAAAGGGTATGCAGTGCATTTTATAAAATAAATTGTTTTCAGTCTGCAGAAAGCGATCTTTTCCAGCTCTAACATTCAAGTGGGACAGGGATGTGGTCTCGAATCCCCTAGCCACCTGGACAGGCACGGCCTTCATGACCCTGGTTCCAGAAGATTGCACCAGCGCACTGACCTCATGTCTTCGGAAGGGAGGTTTTCAGCAGAGGAAGCCAAGCGCTTCACTGTGCTGTCCAGGACTGCACAGATGAACAGTTCCCCTCCCCAAAGCAGCAGACGCGCACAAGACCACCACTGTGACATCACACTTTCCACAGCTCAGGCCCAGAAGCTGTGCATACCAACTCTCAGCAGGAGAAGGATTTTCGCTCACACTCAGCAGGCATCTTCGCAAACCAAGCATGACCCTTCCCCTTGCGGAGACGGGGAGCCTAGGGGACCACCTTGAGATACTGAGCAAGGGATGACCACACCATACAAGCCCAAACTGTCTCTCCCCGTGGAGTCCAGCAGGATTCTGCACCAGAAGCTGGGTCGTCTGGAGAGCCATTCAAGCAACATGAGATACTAGCAAGGCCTTTTGCTGCAAGTGCGGGGCAGGTGCCCAGCAATGACTGGCGGAGAAAGATTCAATGCTTTTGTGCCATCAGAGCACAATGGCATGACTTAACATTTATTGGCCAACTGGGCTGTTTCCCCCATTGTATATGCAACCTTGAAGCCCTTTTGTATCATGAGATGCTCTTGGGTTTTTGTACTGTACGTTTTTAGATAGCGGAAGCTCCTTTAAGCTCTGCGTGGGAATGAGGAATACTACAAGCGTGTGCACTTCGGATCATTTCACTTCCCAGGTTTTGGAATATATATGATTCAGATGTGAGGACACTTTAAATGGCCGCATCATCAGCAAGCAAGTTATAGCACTCCGACTTCCATTTTCAAGCTATAAAGCAAGTCAAACAGATCCCTGCACGTCAAGGGTTATTTGGAACTGGGTTAGCCAATCAGCATCCCGAGTGCATTATGCTAATTCAGAGAGATGTTCCAGTGACTCCATGTAGCCGGGAGGTGCAGACCTGTGCAAAGCCATAGTCCGCGTAGCTGCCTGACGCCAACGCTGCACCACTGCGTGTTCCATTGGTAAATATGTTTGTAGGGTATAAAGCACTTCAGATCACACGCTTTGCGCAGTAGTGCATAGCATTCACTGTGTGTTATAGGAGCAGCTCCACACAGGGGCATGTGGCCTCCGGGCCGATCCCTTTTTGGCAGTCATCAGAATAATTCTAATTCTACAGCACATCCAGGACACCAAGAGCAAGACAAGAGCACTGAGTAGTGACTGAGATCATGGAAACCCCTTCCCATGGTTTCTGGAGCTGTTGGGCGCAGCATTACAGAGGTCTACAGGGGCAGAAGGAAGCAGGGACACTGAGGCAAGGAGAGCCAGGTGCTCAGAGGGAGGGGAGCACAGGAGAAGGACACTTTGGAGCAGAGTGACAAAAAAGGTGCACAAGTGTCACCAGCAAACAGATATCTATCCACACACCTTCCCAGGTGTGAAATCCACATTGCTGTGCCATCAGAGATGGTCCTTCCACACATCCTAACGGTATACAACATAGGAACCCGCACAGGCGCTTTAAATTACAGTAAGCCTCACAAGGGACAGGTACTGCATATCACGCCAGAGGCAGAATGATGCACAGAAGGTGAAAGGCTGGCACTCAGTTCTCCCTCTCTCAGAGTTCTGTGCAATTAAAACTACAAACGCGTTCGCCTCTACTGTCATCAGGGTGATTGCTCACATGCATAAAAACATGCCAGGCTCATTCCCCGTCCCACACGTAAGGGTGCCTCTGCCACCTCACTGCCAAGCCTGAAACCCTTAATTACTCCACCACACACTGTGGCGAGACTTCAGAGGATCCGGCTACCTAGAAAAACTCCCCTAAATGCCTCCTGCTCTGCTACACACTGGCAGTGCCTCGAAGCTAAAGTGACTAATAAACAGCGCATAATTTATGACTGTGGGAGCGTACAAGCTGATCCCAGAATAAACCATCTTCAAGGGGTTAGCTCGCCCTGTGGCATATATTGCCTGTCTTTATTAAATGTGTTGACAGCAGTGGGGTGCGCAGAACAATGCCATTTATGGGCTGTTTATTCACACAACGATGTAGATGTCAACAAACGGAGACAGCGCACTGAGTGCAGCAGGTTTTCTTATGACTGAGGGATCATATCTGGAACCCCGAATGAACCAGGGTGCAGAAATGATATTGGAGAGCAGTGAAGTGGGGAGATGGTCTTTGAAGCCCTGGAGGTTGCCTGCCAAGGTTCAATGCCCCCCTCTTAGTACAAACTACTAGTGCGTAAGGCCATCCGTCAATATAAACTCAGGACCACACCTACAAGAGACACGGGTCTGAGGTTAATAGGAATTCCAAAACCACAACTGGAAATAGAATGTTTTTATTCGTCTAAATATATCCGTTTTTTTCTCTTTCCGTTAAAAAATAAAATAACATGAAAACTAACTGTTATGAAGGAAACACGGCAGACGGGATGAGCAAGCACAGGTAAGTGGCTTTATCATCTATACAGGATGGAGCGGCTTCCTCTCTTTGCTGGCCAGCAAGCAACTGACCACCGGAGAACAATCCACTTCAAAAGGCTACGTGAAACCTCATGGCCATGAGATCCCACTTGCCTCGAAGCGCAAGATGCGCGAGGTACTTTCACACAATAAGAGAAGCTCAATACAACACATCTCCTTCCCAAAGAATACAATATTAACCAAATCTTTCAGAACACTAAAGAGAAAGATGTGCACTGCAACATAGTGATAAAACAACTGAAAACTGTAAAGAAAAACAATACAAAGAAAATGAAAACAGTACCATAAAAAACGTAAGAGCAATGAACCAGTATAGTCCAAAGGATTTAACATAAAAATATGAAAGAACAATCGTATGTAAATGACATTAACGAACACAGTCTTGTAAATACCCTGGTGGCCTACGGTCCCTCCCACTCCTCCCTTACATGGAACTCGATAAAATAGGTGCATATGTGAAGGAAGATGAGGAAACATTCATACTCGCCCTCCTTTCTTCCTGGAAAGTCACCATCTTTCATCAGCACATAACCACTGCACTCCTCCACAATTCTCGTAGGACAATCACCACCTTTTTGATACAATGCAACCCTGCGTCGATTCCACCGTTCACTATTCTCCAATAGGACATGGAATTCACACACTCGTACAACTTTGAATGACCCATTGCATTTCGACAAGCCTCTTGTTATTCTGCCTGTTTTGATCTTCACCCAATCACCTTCAGCAATCAAACCGTTAGAACTCCAACCAACCTTCCTGTCGCTCCCCTTCCAATCACCACCACTTGCCACCCACTCCAACATCCAGGGTGGCACCAACTTGGTCCCTAGAACTCTTCCCCACATCAATTCAAACAGCGATTTCTGAGTCACCTCCTGCTTAGTGGTGCGGTAAGCCCACACCATCTCTTCCACTGCTCTCCCTATGTCTTGCACCCAGAGGCACTTGGATCACACTCTTCACCAATCTGTTCGCTCTGTCCACAATGCCATTTCCCTGTGGATTGTAAAGAGAGATGCAATGGTGCATAACACCCTGTTCCTGCAAAAAATCCCTCATTTCACGAAAAACTAATTGCGTTATAAGTATAGACTTATAGTAGTAACACTTTTCTCAACATACGCCATAGTGGCCTCTGGATAATCTCCTTGATAAATTTCACACAGAACCACCTCAAGTACACATCAACACCCACCAAAGCAAACCTACACTCACTGTGTAGCTCAGACATAGGACCAATAAAATAGATGCACACACGTGCCATGCTTTGCTAGGATTTATAATATGTCCCATGACAGATTGAACACCAACTCTAAGCCTTTTTTCTTCTTTCTTACAAAAACCACACTTCTCAACCCATGCAGTGATTGATCCTCCAAACCTGGCAACCGAAAACGTGCTTTGAGCGGACGTTTTGTTAAACTTTGGCCCAAATGGCTCTCATGAGCTATGCCTTTAAGTTTAGAACTCAAACCCAATGGTGGCACAAATCTATCACCTCTCAACAACACTATCCTCACACAAGGACAACTCCTCCAAAATCTTCACTAAAGGCCGAACCGATACTGACACACAACTCTCCCTTCTTTTCCCTAAAACCACCAACTAGATAACCTCTTTAGGAGTACCACCAGCGTCCATTTCCCGACACCACTCGTCCGCTAAAAAAGCACCAGCCTCTTCCACCCCAGAATCCTTTTCAGAAGCAACTGCCCCTTCATCCTCAAACACTGCTGGACCATCAACCATTTGCCAATCCACCAACATTCTGTACAAACAGTCAGCCCGGGTATTCCTCCAACCCTGAATGCGGACGATAGTGTAGCGATACTCCTGGAGTCTGGCAGCTAGTCTTGCCAACCTCGCTAAGCCTTTACCAGCCCCACCTGGTAAAAGTAGCTTTACCAGGAGTTTGTGATCAGACCTCAATAGGAATTGTGTACTCCACACGTCTGTAATATTTCACACCCCAGGCAGAAGCCAGTGCCTCTCTCTCGATAACCGAGTAGTTCCTTTCAGCAAGTGTTAAAGTCCTTGAGGCAAAGGCTAAGGTCTTTTCACAACCACCATGTTTCTGGGAGAGGACAGCACCCACACTTGTTGCACTTCCATCAACAGTTATGATTGATTTGAACTTAAAGTCAAATGGCACTAAGATCCTTGCCTCACAAATCACTTTAAAAAACAAAACAATTTGAAGCACTCCTCTTGTTCTTGTGCCAACGTAAAACTCTGCCCTTTTTTAAGTAACACTCTCAACCTTTCTATTTTGTCCGCAAACTGCTGTACAAACTTAGCATAGTACTCAATAAGACCCATAAAGGATCTTAACTGGTCCTTATCTTGGGGTTTAGTGGCCAATTCAATCGCTTTCAACTTATTTTTCTTTGGTTTTACCCCATCAGCCAACAAGGTATGCGCCAAGTATTCCAACCTGATCCTGCACAAAACAACACCTGCCCTTACGCAATGTGAGACCCACGTGTGCAAGTCTATGCAAAGCCTGTTTTAAAACAATATAGTGCTCTTCGGCGGTCTTTACAAAAATCAATGTCATCTTGAAAATACAAAATACTATAAAGATCTTTAAAAACCTCGGATATCATATGTTGAAAAACGACTGCTGCCGCCGACAGTCTGAATAGCATACGAGTAAATTGAAAGGTTAATTTCATTGTTATAAATGCCGTTAGTGGCTTAGAATCGTCATGGAGCTTGATCTGGTGGTATGCGCCCTTTAAGTCTAATTTGGAAAAAATACTACCCCCCTTCAATAGTAGAGCCAATTCATTAATGTTGGGCAAGGGAAACGTATCTGCCGAAATATTCTGGTTTTGAGATCTCAAATCCACACAGAACCTCAAACGTACGCCAGCTTTTTTCATGATCACTACGAGTGACACTAAATTGGATGCTTCAACAGGTTCTATGATTCCTTTTTGCAACATTTCATGAATGAGTTTGACCTCTTACCGAACAATAACCGGTACCCTCCTTAAACTATGTTGAACCGGTACAGCTCCCTTCTTGAGGACAATTTTGTGAACATAGCCCCCCAACAGACCCAGCTTGACATCAAATACATGTTTAACAGAATCCAAAATATTGTACACAGATTCGTCCCCCACCATCATTACCTATGCAGGAGCTCTTGGGTTGACAATGATATGAGACCCGGAAGAGGAAATCACATGCCTGCTGGCCTCAGACTAACTGAAAGAGATAGTGGGGACGGCTGACTTTCCGAAGTTGAGGATCGCCGGGCTCTTCTGAGCGAACTCGACAAATCATTGCAGGAATCAATAGCGGGAGCCGTGCCAGGGCTATGTGGTAAGGCACCAACAGTACTTTGTAGACCCCCGGTGACTCGCCGCTCCTGCAAGAATCTCAGACCTGGAGAAGGCGGACGAGGCCCTCCCCTCTCCTGCCACACGGGGAAGATGGCGGTGGACTAGAGTGCATAGCGGCATAGCGCTGAGCCAGACGGGAGTGGTTTGGCACCCGTGACAGGGATAAAAAGAAGGGGAAAAGAGAATCAGCCGGCTCCAGGCTGCTGAAGCCTGAAGAAGAAAGCGGGCCAACGCCGACTGTACACAGCCTACCAGACGAAGTTCGCATGCCACCGCGCAGGTGCCACTGAACTGTGCTTTGCACCCTGAGCCTTACACATTGCGCCCTGGGAGAGACGATGCAAGACTTCAACTGCCATAAGGTGAGGCGCTGGTTATATTCTTTGTTAACCCCTGTGCCTCGTCACACCTCAAGAGGAATTCCGGGCCTGCAGTGGCCGGCGGGACCATCCTCTCTGCCTATACATTGGGAGCACAGCAGCCATACTGCACGACATCAAGCACCTGACACTAGAGCGGCACGGTGAAGCCGTAGAGGGACAAGCGGGAAAACACCCTGTGCTGGCGAACCCCGGCTGCCTCACAGACTGAATGCTGGGAAACCCCCCTACCACCTCCTCTGGTGACCAAAACGTGCACATATGATAAGGGAGACGTTACAGGAAAAGGAGGGGGTGGACTACGAGCCCCAGCAGAGACTGCAGCAGTAAGCCGCCCATGTTGATTCCGCACCAGGAGGTGCAGTACTTAATCCGGCAGGGTTCCCGCAGCGCATGCCCGGGCAAAGAGCGGGCCCGTCCGCAGCCGCCCAAGGCCAGACCGGGCCCCCCTCTTGGCTTGTCATCTGAAGGCCACATAATCGTCTGGAAGCAGGTGAGAACCACTTTCTATTTCTGCTATGATAAAGTAGAGACCTGAGGGAGGGGGGGGGGGGGGGAGGGGGGGTCGAGCACCCCCTGCGGTGCCGCTTGACTCTATGCTGGAGAGAGTAGTGGGCATCGTCTCAAATGAAATCGAACTCACGGAGCGACGATTGCCCCTTGATTACGGTGTATCTCCTCCGCTGTTGCCCTCTGAAGGTGCCCCGGGGGGGGGGCCATAACGAACGTAACCACTGGTGCACCAATTAAGGGCAGTTTGTCAACGCCTAATATCTCATCTACCGCATCTCGTATTAATGGGAGCACCAACACCACCATAAGCCCCAGTAGCAGGCCTGCGTCACCCAGTCAGAAAAAAAGCACATCCAGACGCTCTGTTACCGGAAAATACTATGAAAAACACAGCAGTTAGGAGGAAAAGGGCTACCAACAAACAGGCAGGAAGCAAGAGGAAGCAGCCACCCAGAACAGCTTCTAGCAGCAACCAATTACTTACGTGGGCCCAACCAGTCCAGCTGGGTAAAGTTTCACAACCTACACAACCTCCTTTGCAACCAGTCTTACGGCAATCAGATATACTGCCACTGCCCAGTAGTAATATAACCAGTAATGCTATCTCAGTCCTCCCCCAAATGGATCCTTCCTTTTGCGATATTATATGCGAAAGACTCAGTAATATCTTGGATGCCAAACTAAAACCTCTATTGGAGAGACTAACCGCACTTGAGAGGAAATGTGATCCTACAAACTGCCCTGTTCAACCGTGTATCGCCGCTAAAAGTACTGACTGTCATTCTAGTTCAATTTCCCATGCTCCATCACCATCCAGTGGCTAAGTACCGTACAGACCCTCTAACGCAGCCCAATGCGATCCCATTCCAACCAACAATCGGGGATATATTTCATTGTAAGGCTTACATGGACAGAACCCTCTAAGTGACAGTGGGCCACCCATCGCCAACCCTCCGGGGAAGGACCTTGCCACCAACCCAAATTGCACCATCCGCAGGTCACATCATACTGTGCCCCCAGGTATTAATAGCACGTCTTGTGCAACAACAACCCGAGTGACTAGAAGCTCCACAGACATTTTGTACCTCCCCCCGGCAGCATGCCACTATGTAGTAGTTCTGGCAGAAGTACCACCGCTGAGGGCTAATCAAAGAGAATCCTGAGAGGATCTGAGAAATAAAAGTGCGGACTGGTTAATTAAACACAGAGGCCTTAGGCCTACTGATATCAACGACCTATTAATGGTTCGGAGGGTGGGCTGGGTAGGACGATCTGAGAAAAGTATTGAGGGGCACTGTATTGTGATTATCCTACACAGACCAGTAACTGCCTGTAAGCTATTAAGACATCAGGAAGACAGCCAGGTTCCGGTCACTAACATCTGCTTGGTTTCTTTTACAAGCCTATGATGATGAGGCTCCCCATATGCTTTTCCCGTCTTCCACTGGAAAATAGATTTGCTGCACTAGATGGTTTAGATAGTCTGGATTGACTGGAACCCATCCTTCCTGATAGGTTTCATCCAGTGATCACTGTTCTAGTCCCAGAATCCACACCTCAGAACACGAAAGGTCTCTGTGCAAATGAAAGCCCTAAAGAAGATATTTTAAAGATATTGAGAAGACCTCGGCAGTAAATGAAGTGTATAATAATGGCTTTGTTTGCTTCCACAACCCAGCAACTCCTTCAAGGTCCGGTCGGGCGATAGGGGTTTGGCAGGGGGAAGCATAAAGCCCTTAAAGGTTGATAATGCTAACTTCTTAACGATAAGATATAAAAGAGGCCGGACAATATATCTAACTAATTGTTACAATAATGACTTCACAAGCGTGCCTAATACTAATTTTATTTCCTTATTTGAGCAGATTTCTTCCCTCCAGAATGCTATTATAGACAGTGGTCAACCGGCGGGCTTATGTATAGGGGGAGATTTTAATGTAAGACTCTGCCCGGTACCTTACTATGACCCCCTTATAAGAAACCCCTACTTTAATACTATGGAGGGCATTGTTGCCATCAACAACCTTAATGCAAGGGAACGTGAGCTGGCCTCCTTGCTGGCCGCTCATGATTTAGTTAATGTTATGGATATGGCATATAATGGGACTGATATCACCCCTACTTTTAAAGGGCGAGGTCAGAACTCTACCATCGATTATATATTTATATCCTTCGACCTTATAGACTCTTTGCTATACTGCAATGTGTTCCCCTCTGGTTATAGCGATCGCAATCCTATTGAAACATTTCTTGTTATAGCCTCTAAGCCAGAGTTTAACAAGGAGCTTGGGGCATGTTATTTTTACCCCTCTTCAGACGGACAAAGGCTAAAATGGAGATCTGTAGCACCTGAGCGCCTATTTCAGAAAGTTATCACATAAAACCTCTCTCTAGTACAGGCCTGTCTTACTGCAGATGATACTACTAATCCTGCAGCTGTCGCTTTTGTCCACTTACGTGGCAAAATAAAAAAAAAAGAGCTCATGATGCCAGCCCATAAATCCTCGAGTAGACCACGATGGTTCAACCGGGATTGCTCTCTCGCTAACCGTCATTTACGACGTACCCTTAAGGCTGCTCCAAAGAATTCTCAAGCCGTGATCAAAGCCCGCAAGCAATATAGGCGGACAATAAATCTCAGGAAAGCAGAACTACTGACCCAACAATGGGAATTGCTCACCCTAGCTGCAAACAGTAAGAGCAGTAAACTTTTCTGGGCTACAGTTAAAAAGATGAAGCAACCCAATTGGACAGACCCAAAGATTGACTGTAATATCTCCAGTCAGGACTGGGAGACCCATTTTTCTAAAATCTATGCCCAGGCTACTCCCATTATTGCTACTCTGACTAACCCCAATTTTAGTGCATTGCAAGTGACCTTGGAAGAGGTAGAGGAGGCACTGCAGCAGAGTGTTGGGGGGTAAGGCACCTGGCACTGACCTATCGACCTTTTGAAGCACAACCCGAACTTTTGGGCACCATTACTGCAGAATGTTATTAATAGTCTTGCAATTGTCCCTATCCCTGCATCATGGTTGACATCTATTATAGTGCCTATTTTTAAAAATGAGGACCGTCCCAGCCCAGCTGTTACAGACCTATCTCATTAATTGACACCACTATAAAACTTTTGGGTAGGGTCCTATGCAACCGCATAAATGAATGGGCTAAAGAGAAATCAAAAGTTCACCCTAGTCAGTATGGATTCAGATCTACAGTGGGCACTATAGAGCAGAGTCTTA
The DNA here is from genome assembly GCA_963921515.1 of Calotriton arnoldi. NCBI lineage: Eukaryota > Metazoa > Chordata > Amphibia > Caudata > Salamandridae > Calotriton > Calotriton arnoldi. Next base: position 2,833,743 of record CAWUFW010000337.1, read on the forward strand.
ATCTCAAACTAATTACAGGGAAATACACTAAAGCAAAAAACTCCCCTGTGTATCTGGCCTTTATGAATCTAGCAACAGCGTTTGATAGTGTTAACCGTTCAAAGCTGTGGTCCATTTTAATCTCCCTCGGTTTAGAATAAGCAGTTGTGCACTTTTTAGCTTACCTGCATAGAGGCATGAAAGCAAGAATAAGAATCAACACCAATGGCGATGTCTCAGAAGATGTAAATATTATGAGAGGTGTGAGACAAGGTTGTGTTTTAGCCCCACTTCTATTCATTCTATATATTAATGACCTTCACTCTTTTAACTACCACCACCCATGCTGTTCTCAGAATTCGGAGTTCTCCCTTACGCGCATTGTTGTACGCTGATGACGCTGTGTTAATGGCCCGTACCGCAAAAGCCCTCTCTCTTCTTGTGAGTGGCTTTGTTAAATTCATGGCATCACTAGATCTCCAAACAAATTTTAACAAGACTTTTATTATGTACTGCGGTCCCAAAAAATATAACACATCATCCTTGAAAGTAGGTGATTCTAGCCTATTCAGCACAAGCACTTTCTCCTATTTAGGAATTACCTTCAGTGAAAGCGGCTCTTCGAAAGCGCATATAGCAAATAGTGAGAACAAGCTCTCCAGACCAATAGGCTCGGTAATTAGTTTACCCCGTCCTAGGAAAGGGAGTGCCTTAGTCTCCTTAATTCAGATCTATAGATCACAGTGCCTTCCGACTGCTACCCACGGGGATGAATTTTGGGGAATAGAGAACTGTCACCAAATTCAAGTTAATGAACATAGATTCTGCAGGAAGATCCCGGGAGCGCCGACCTCTAGCTCCAGCTTCATTTGTCATAGAGAATTAGGCATCCCCTATGTTGAGGACTATATCAGTATCCGCCCGTTGCTTTTCTGGTACGTGATCTGGCAAAACACAGAGGGAGCTCTCACGGAAGATACTATAAAAGACTGCCTTGCATGCGATAAAGGCAGAAAACCCCCCTGGTTAAAGTATATTGAATCCTGCTTGCTTGTTATATCCAGTTATTTGAAAATCCAGTTGACCCTTTTACCACTAATAAAAAACAATTGCAGGCATGCTGGTTTAAACTTGGGCAGGCAGAGAGATTGACGAGGGAATCCGAAAAACCCATAGTTACAGCCTACCTGAGTAGAAACCAGGAATGGAATGTTCTACCCCAAAGATATCTGACCAGCCCCATGAATTATTGGGAACACAGCCTGCTGTTCTGCTTCGGGGAAAGTTCAATAAAATATCTGTTAAACTTCCCATTGGGCTTTCAAGCTCATCTAGATTCTTGCCCATGTAATGGGAAGACTGGTCAATCCATGCTACACTTTTTATTCTTTTGTGATTTTTATTCAATAAATAGTAAAAGTATCCTTCTACCCTTAATTAAGAAGCTACACATCAGCGACTTTAGAGAAATATATAATGCATTATTTCATCTGAATAATGAGGATATCTTTAACTGTGTGGGGCTGTTTCTGAAAGTCGCAGTGCAAGCACGGAAGTCTATGTCTGTTTTAGAATTTTAGCATATTTTTTAGAGATTTTTAATAGTTGCTTTTTAGCTGTTGATTCATATCTATGATGAACTATTCACTTTTATCTATTGAATTGCACACTGTGTTGTTTTTATCATGTACTTTTATGGTTTAAATGTACAAACCGAATAAAAAAATAAAGAAAAGAAAGAAAGATATGCAGGTCGCATTGATGAACCCACCCCAAAATTGAGGGACCCTGTTCTGCCAGACAGAACTTCCCTTGTATTTCCCTTCCTTTAGAATTGATGTGGGCATCCATAAACCCCAAGATGTTGATGGTTTCCCCTTGATATCCAGCATGGGAAATGTCCTTGGATAGTAACACAGTGCCACCCCACTGTTGTTCAAACATCGACTTGGGAACAATGGTGTACATGGATCCTGTGTCCACCATTAACAGTACAAACTGCCCGTTTAGCTTAAAAAGTGCCTTGGGGTGCGTGGCTTGCCGACAAGCAAAGATGGCCGCTGCCTGAAGAGACTCTGCAACTCGACCTTCTAAATCCCCCCGAAATCCGGTATACATCCGAATAAAGCTTGTGGCAGAGGACGGAGAGGGGTAGCGGAGAGGCGAGAGCAGTCGTGGAGGGCGTCAACTGGCAGTTTCCGGACCACCCGGGTGGGCTACGAGAGTCCGGCCTGTCCTCCCCAACCGAAGCCCTGGCCTCAATATTCAGACGAAAGACAGCGACAGACGAAAGGAGGCACAAAGAAGTGAGGACAGCTGAGCAGGAACCTCGGAGAGAGCTCAGTAATCCTCTGAGATCAGACCGCAGAGCTGGCGCTCGGGTGACCACCACACGCTGTATAATACCCAACAGCAAGACGCCGACTGCAGGAAAAGAAGCCAGTCGGGCAGAAGGTAGGTCGGGATGGATATAAACTATTCGACGGTGATTGAGAGCAGGCCTGGGCTGAAATTTACCGGGGGCGGTGAGGTGTGGCCCCAAGATACAGGGTGCTCAATCATTGAGGCGGGACCAGTGACGACGAGGCAGCATTAATAGACCGGGAAGCCACCCGCGCGGACCCCCCACTGCGCTACCAAACACAAAACCCGGACATAAGTGGAGAAGGGGTTACCACATGCCCAAATGATTGCGAGGCAGGGCTGGAGCTCTCCACTGCCAATACAACGCAGCCTCAAGGATACCCCCCCACCCCCCCAACTATACAACAGCCCTCAAGTGGCGCAGGCTGCTTCACGAGCCTCCGGGGAGGGGAAAGCAAGAAACGAAAAGCAAACACCCTGTGGGAAGTGGAGGCCAGAACTGGGGCAGGGAGGGACGACCTGACAGGCCGCAGGGATTACCTAGGTGACCCCTGGCTGGCAGCAGCGGTTCCCTCTGTGTCCGTGCAGACTCGAATCGTAAACTCAACAGAGGCCACACTACACCATGACAGGGGGAAAAATATGAAGGCCAGCCACCAGACGAAACTGGATAAATTCACGATTCTGAAAGGCGCGGAGGCCCAGGAAACTCCTAATGAGCATCCGCCCCCTGAGTCCATGACAACCCCAAACTCAAGGTGAGGGAGAGCAAACCGGTGGGTGCCATTCTATCACTCTAGATACCTGGGCGGTCCTCCGAGACCCCGTGGGGATTGCCGAGGCCTTTGCTGATCATAACTCAGCGATTTACTCCTCGGGAACGGGGGCTACGGAACAAGACTCCCCGGAGTTCCTGACAGATATTCCCCTTCCCGTCTTGACGGCGGAAGAAAAGCAACTCCTAGATGCCGAAATTGGGGAGGAAGAGGTAATGCAGGCGCTCCGAGCCCTAAGCTCGGGCAAGGCGATGGGCCCAAACAGTATCCCTATAGAACTGTACAAGCTCACAGCACCCAAAACAATACCACATCTCCTGACGATGTTTGAGGAAAGCAGAACGCAAGGCAGGCTCCCGACTGACCAAAGGCTAGGCAGCATAGTAGTAATACACAAAGAAGGTAAGCCGAGGGACCAATGTGCCTCATACCGACCCATCTCGCTACTCAATGCAGAGGCCAAAATGTTAGCAAAACTATTAGCCTTAAGGCTGCTCCCAGTGCTCACCACCTTAGTCCATCCGGGTCAGTCGGGCTTTATGCCAGGACTCTGCACTGCTTTAAACATCAGAAGCCTGCATGGGGTGTTGGGGCGGGCCCATAGGATCCGGGAGGCTGCGGCGGTTCTCTCCCTAGACGCACGCATGGCTTTTGACACCATTGAGTGGCCCTATACGTTCGCCGTCCTTAGACGTTTGGGGTTTGGACCGCGCTTCCTATCCTGGATCGGTCTCCTGTATAAGAGACCCATAGCGCAAGTGGTGGTCAGTGGGATGACATCAAGAACGTTCCCTCTGCGGAGGGGCACGAGGAGGGTTGCCCTCTATCCCCTTTAATATTCGCATGGATATTAGAGCCAGTGGCAACCTGGATCCGAAGGGACCCAATAATAAAAGGACTCCGCTGGACGGAGGACTGGGAAGACAAAATGTTGTTGTATGCAGATGATGTCCTCCTCTATGTGGCCTCCGCTCGTTCTTCCATCACCAGAATACTAAACATTTTCAACACTTTTAGTAGATACTCTGGGTACACAATTAACTGGTCGAAGTCAGTGGTGTTTGTTCTCTGCGGCCCTCTCTCCCCCCGGAATGTGAAGCTCAAAGAGTGACGGAGAGATTTAGATATCTTGGCGTCTATGTTACTGCAGACCCAGACCAGTTTCATGTCCGGAATCTACAAGGCCCTTTGACTCGACTCCAAAGTGATGTCCAACATTGGCGGGCCCTCCCCCTGTCCCTTTTGGGTAGGGCGGCCTTATTTAAAATGATGGCACTGACGAGATTTCTCTACATTTTGCAGAGCACACCATTCCCAGTTCCTGACGCATACTTCAACTTGATAGATAGTGCAGACCGAACACTCCTATGGGAGGGGGATCCCCAAGAATTGCACTTATCAAGCTGACCCATAGCTGGTATGAGGGGGGGAATAGCTTTGCCCCACATACAAACCTATTATAGGGCGGCCCAACTAGCAACTATAAATCAATGGGTCCACCAACCGCCCTCGGAACCAGCCTATAGAATGGATCGATTAAATCTCCAGCCGAGAGGGTATCTGCAGTCACTTTATACAGATCCAAGGTGTCTTTCGCTGGAGGGGCCCACGGCACTGACTGTTAAAGTGTGGTACTCAACCCTGGCCAAACTGGGGTGGAAGAATATAATTACCAAAGCAACACCCCTATGGGATTCACAGCAACTGGGCACAATGGGGACGTAAGCAGGATTTGATAAATGGGACCCGATTGGGATCTCGAGGGTGGGAGACCTACATACGGGGTGAACATGATAACATTCGAGCGATTACAAAAATCGAACGAATAGGCCCACACTGAGTTTTTCCGTTACCTACAAATCCGACATGCTAAAAGAGCAGTGGTGCCCCAGGGGGAGTCCATACCTGAATCATCACCTCTGGAATGTAGACTCCTCAAAGAACATTTAACACGTAAGGCGATATCCCTAACGTATCAGAAACTCATTAATAACTTACCGACACTCTGATAATCTTGAGACCGCTGGGAACATGACAGTGACCTACAGGAAGAGGACTGGCCGGAAGCCTTTGGCATCCCCTAGAGAAGTGGCCATTCGGGCCCGCTTCTGACGGATCCAACTCAAAATCCTTCACAGAGCATACATTTCCTGCGGAACTCACTGCTAAAAATGGGTAGGAAAGCTGAGGCACTCTGTCACAGAGGTTGTGGAGAAGAAGGGTCGTTCTTTCATATTCTGTGGGCATGCCAAAGAATCCAGAACTACTGGGAAGCCACAGTAGCCTGTATTGCCGAGATTGTGGGAAATTGTGGGAACAGCATTAATACTCTCTCCCAAGTGGTGGGGGATGAGCAGACCAGGGTCACCCTGGGTCAAATGGTAGCGAAACGTAACATAGCCCGCCGGTGGGGGTCGGAAGCCCAACCGACCCTACGAGACTAGAAGAGGGACATGGACTGGTGTATGGTGGCAGAGAAATCAGTCTATGTGAGCAGGGGGTGTCCAAGGAAATGGGGAAAAATATGGGACAAATGGAATGCTTATAGGGGGTATCCCTGTACGGCCCCCTTGGGGGAGACAGCCCAGCCCAGGTCTATCCTAAGTACTACGGAATGAGGGAATTAGCCCTGCGATAACTTATGGGTGAGAAGAGATGTAACTGCCGGATTCTGTAAGGAATGATCATCATGTACTTACATAATTGCAATGCTGTGTTTCTCTTTTGCTCGAACTTAATAAAAAGATATAAAAAAAAAAAATGGCATGGGTCTATTCCTTCCTTTACCACCCTCAACAACCTCAACTTCACCTCCTACACTCGAAACTCTTTCAGTCCAATTGGATTCACCCAAAGGGGTTTCCACCACTGCAGCTACCTTGCCATGACTGGAAGTCTTGCACATTCTGGCAAAATGACCCACTGGACCACACCTCCTAAACTCCTTGTTATTAGCAAAACAAAATCTCAAGTCAGAGGCATGACTTAGACTCCCACACTGATTGAAACTCCTTCTTTGCTTTGGTGGTGCCAAATTTTTGACAGGTTTACCACTGGGTTTCAACAAAGCTACAGACTCGTACTCGGATTTGCTCACTGCCCCAACTTCTGAAACTTCATTGCCCTGAGTTTTGCTTTTGATTTCCCTCATACATATACCCAAGTGAGCCAGGACCGTAGTGATATCTATAGCATCCTTTAACGTAGGATTCTTTGCCGACCACAATCGCGCCTGAATTTTCCTATTCCTACACTGTATAGTAAGCTGATCCCGGATGAGCTCATCTGTCATGACTCCGAAACGACATTTGGTTGACAACTCCCTTAATCTTGCCATAAACTCGTCGATGGACTCCTCACTTTTCTGATACTGCGTATAAAAAGTGTACCTAGTCATAACCAAGTTCTCTTCCTTGGCAAATCTCATCTCCAACCTACGCCTGGCCTTCTTAAACACATCTTGAATAGGTAGCTCATTAGCCTCCTTAGCCTGTAGCAAATACCTGAACACCCGTTGACCCTCTTTTCCCAGAGCACTTAATAGCGCCTCCTTTCTTGCTGGATAAAAATCTTACCCATCTAAGGAGGTAGTTGTCGAACAGAAGGACCCAATCCTCCCAAGGCATAGGAGGAGAGCCAGCTTGCACCAGAAAACAGGGTGGCGGGTTAACAGAAACCTGAGCTGCTGGGACCACTGGTGAAACCCCACTTTGAGGACTCTCAGACACCTCCATTTGTTAACACGATTAAATGTGTGCACATCACAGATGTACAACTGCGCAAGCCAGTTTCTTAGATGTACAACTGCACAACCCAGAAAACTATAACCAAATATGGCGTAAACAGCCCTAAAAAACAGCTCACTGGTGTGCGCATCACTGTTGCGATGGTTTGAGATGAGCACAATGTGATCAACCGAAGTTAAAAACTCAGACGTGTACTTAGATGTGTGCACGTCACAGATGTACCGCTGCGCAAGCAAGTTTCTTTTCTCCCTAAAAATTTCAAATAAGGAGGTATACGCATCACCGTTACATGCGATGTAAGAACTTACTGATTCAATACATGGGAAGGTGTGCGCACCACCGATGCCTGCGCTGACTCTCACCCACCGATCCAACACACTGGAATGTGAGCAATACATGCGCAGATTCAGCTTGCAATCCGCTGCAAATATGGTTATTGGCCATAATAGTCACGCATCACTATGGTAACGATTAGCAGCTTGCCGGGCTGTTCAGCTAATCAAGATGGCCGTTGTTACAAAGCGCGTCAACGTCACAGAAAGACTGGACCGCACTAACACCACAGTGTTGATTGGCATGAAATGGCCACCAGTCACGCATCACTATGGCAACCATCCATAGCTTGTAGGACTGTACAGCTATTCAAGTTGGCCGTCGTCATGAAACACGTCGACGTTACAGAGAGACTGGCCCGCATTAGCCCCACAGTAATGTTAAGCACAAAATGGCCACCTGTCCGAAAGCTCTGTGAAACGTCACACACTCACCAATCTTTGATAGACAGCCCTCCAACACGGACCGCCCACGCACTTGGTATCCGGTACCTGTCCTTTTTAACGACGCTCGTCTGCAAAGGAGACCCAGTACTACTTGTACTTCAGTGCAACGTACCCCCTTTTCTCTTGCCACACAGGTTCCTGTGTCTGTTTCACTGATGCTTACTGTCGAAACGACGTCACACCTTCTCCGCCAAAATACGGTCATACAGTCATCCCCGTCATTGCTCGAACTGGCCAGCTCATCGCCACATTTATTAAGAAGGAAACACGGCAGACGGGATGAGCAAGCATAGGTAAGTGACTTTATTGGCTTCACAACATGGAGCAAACTCCTTCCTTTGCTGGCCAGCAAGCAACTGACCAACGGAGAAAGTTCGCCTTCAAAAGGTTACGTGGAATCTCATGGCCATGAGATTACACTTGCCTAGAAGTGCAAGACTGAGGTACCTATGCAGGATAAGGTGGAATACTTGGGGTATACCTTGACGGCTGATGGGGTAAAACCATAGAAAAATATGTTGAAAGTGATTACATTGGCCCCTAAACCCCAAGACAAGATCCAGTTAAGATCCTTTATAGGTCTTATTGAGTTCTATGCTAAGTTTCTACAGGGGTTTGTGGAAAAAAAACTGAAGGGTTGAGAATGTTACTTTAAAAAGGGCAGAGTTTTACGTGGGCACAAGAACAAGAGGAGTACTTCAAATTGATTAAATAAAGATTTGTGAGTCAAGGATTTTAGTGCCTTTTGACATTAAGCTCAAGTCAATCATAACTGCTGATGCAGGTGCAACAGGTGTAGCTGTTGTTCTCTCACAGAAACACAGTGGTTGTGAGGCATTGGCTGCTGCTTGGGGGGGTGGAATATTTCCGGACATATGTGTGGAGTACACAGTTCCTCCTGAGGTCTGATCACAAATCCCTGGTAAAGACACTTTTGCCAGGTGGGGCTGGTAAAGGCTCGGCAATGTTGCCAAGACTAGCTGCCAAACTCCAGAAGTATCGCTAGACTATTGAGCACATTCAGGGTTGGAGAAATACCCAGGCTGACTGTTTGTCCATAATGTCGGTGGATTGGCAAATGGTTGATGGTCCAGCGGTGTTTTTTGTTGTTTTTTTTTTTAAAAATAATGTTTTTATTAAATACAAACTTCCAATCATCACATGTAGTAATTTACAGACATTTCGACCTTATAGCATCGGGTGCATATTATTTAACACCAAACATATATTCAATCAAACATGTCAGGTGCATAATGGTTATTCCTAGACAGTTCCATTTCCACAGTCGGGGATATACATAAGTCTCCTCGATATGCATTCCACCCACTCCACTTTTTGTCCCACTTCTTGGGACCAGCGGTGTTTGTTGAGGATGAAGGGGCAGTTGCTTCTGTACAGGATGCAGTGATGGAAGGGGCTGGTGCTTTTCCAGCGGATGAGTGGTTTCGGGAGATGGACATTGATGGTACTCTTAAGGAGGTTATACAGTTGTTGGTTTCAGCGAAAAGAAGGGAGAGTTGTGTCAGTATCGGTCCGGCCTTTTGTGAAGATTTTGGAGGAGTTGTCCTTGTGTGGGGATAGAGTTTTGTTGAGAGGTGATAGATTTGTGCCACAGTTGGTTTTGAGCTCATGAGGATCACTTGGGCCACTGGTTGACAAAACGTCGGCTCAAAGCACGATTTTGGTGGCCAGGTTTGGATGATCAAGTCACCGCATGGGTTGAGAAGTGTGATATTTGTAAGGAAAGAGAAAAAAGGCTTAGAGTTGGTGCTCGATCTGTCATGGGACATATTATGAATTCTGGCAAAGCATAGCACAGCGTGTGCATAGATTTTATTGGTCCTATGTCTGAGCTAGACAGCGAGTGTAGGTTTGCTTTGGTGGGTGTTGATGTGTACTCATGGTTGTTGTGTGTGAAATTTATGGAGGAGATTACCACAGAGGCCACTATTTGTATGTTGAGAAAAGTGTTTTTGGAAGAAGGCGTGCAGTCTATACTTATAACAGACAATGACACACAATTCGTTTCTCATGAAATGAGGGAGATTTTGCGGGAACAGGGTGTCATGCACCATTGCACCTCTCTTTAAATCCACAGGGCAATGGCATTGTGGAAAGAGCGAACGGATTGGTGAAGGGTGTGATCCAAATGGCTCTGGGTGCAGGACAAGATGTAGGGAGAGCAGTGGAAGAGATGGAGTGGGCTTACAGCACCACTGAGCAGGAGGTGACTCTGAAATCGCCGTTTGAATTGATGAGGGGAAGAGTTCCGGGGACCAGGTTGGTGCCATCCTGGATGACGTAGTGGGTGGCAAGTGGTGGTGATTGGAAGGGGAGTGACAGGAAAGTTGGTTGGAGTTTGAACAGTGTGATTGCTGAAGGTGATTGGGTGAAGATCAAAACAGGCAGAATAACAAGAGGCTTGCCGAAATTTAAAGGGCCATTCAAAGTTGTGCGAGTGTATCAATTCCATGTCCTATTGGAGAATGGTGAACGGTGGAATAGACGCATGGTGCATTGTATCAAAAAGGTGGTGATTGTCCTACGAGAAGTGTGGAGGAGTGCAGTGGTTATATGCTGATGAAAAATGGTGACTTTGTGAAAGGTGGTATGTGTTCCAATTTCCAGGAAGAAAGAGGGTTGAGTATTAATGTTTTCTCATCTTCATTCACAGATGCACCCATTTTATAGTGTTCTATGTAAGGGAGGAGTGTGGGGGGCCGTAGGCCACCTGAGTATTTACTAGACTATGTTTGTTAATGTCATTTACATTCGATTATTCTTTCATATTTTTATGTTAAGTCCTTTAGACTATACTGGTTCAGTGTTCTTCCGTTTTTCATGGTAATGTTTTAATTTTCTTTGCACCAATTTTCTTTACAGTTTTCAGTCGTTTGATCACTATATTGCAGTGCACATCTTTCTCTGGAAGATTTGGTTAATGTTGTATTCTTTGAAGGGGATTTGTTGTATTGTGGTTCTCTTATTGTGTGAAAGTACCTCACGCATAGGTACCTCAGTGTTGCACTTCAGGGCAAGTGGAATCTCATGGCCATGAGATTTCACGTAGCCTTTTGAAGTCGATTGTTCTCCGGTGGTCAGTTGCTTGCTGGCCAGCAAAGAGAGGAAGCCGCTCCATCCTGTATAGATAATAAAGCCACTTACCTGTGCTTGCTCATCCCATCTGCCGTGTTTCCTTCATAATAGTTAGTTTTCATCTGATTTAATTGTTTAACAAGAAGAGAACAAAACTGATATATTTCGACGAATGAAAACATTTTATTTCCAGTTCTGGTTTTGGAATTCCCTTTAACCTCAGGCCGTGTCTCTTATAGGTGTGGTCATGAGTTTATATTGACAGATGGCCTTAAGCACTAGTAGTTTGTACTAAGTGCGGGGCGTTAAACCTTGGCAGGCAACCTCGAGGGCTTCAAGAGCATCTCCTCACTGCATAGGTACCTCAGTCTTGCGCTTCTATGGCAAGTGGGATCTCATGGCCATGAGATTCCACGTAGCGTTTTGAAGGCGAACGTTCTCCGGTGGTCAGTTGCTTGCTGGCCAGCAGAGGGAGGAGTCCGCTCCATGCTGTGAAGCCAATAAAGTCACTTACCTGTGCTTGCTCATCCCGTCTGCCGTGTTCCCTTCATAACAAATGTGGCGACGATGGTGGGATGAGCAAGCACAGGTAAGCGGCTATGTGGAATCTCATGGTCATGAGATTCCACTTTCCTAGAAGCGCAAGACTGGGGTACCTATGCGTGAGGTACTTTCACACAATAAGAGAAGCTCAATACAACACTAACAAAAAATTATTTGGCCACCACGCTGAGACCTTTAGAAACATGTAGACTTTCCTAGGCAGGGGCGTCCCTGGAGCAGATAGCAGGAGGAAGGATGGAGAGGGCGGTACATCCACGATTAACTTCTGAAACCGAAGAAAAGAACACAACAGCCTCAGGCCCCAAACCGCCTCCATCTCATGAGGCACATGGAGTGTGTCCCACTCCTATGCCTCCTCTGCAACCAGAAGCAACAGACGTGAGGCGCAAATACGAGCCAGGGTAAATTCACTAGCCTTATCCGGATACATGAAGTTGTGGTTATCATCCGATGGCCACACAGGTAGCCAGAACCTGCCTGAGGGGACTCGTTAGCAGGAATGCTTAGGCTGAAATCATGATACCAACTCTAGGACTGTGATATCTTGGTTATGTGAACTGTGTTTGGTTTAGCCCACTTTATCCACCTACAATGAACAGACAAACAGTGACAGGGGCCAGTGGGATGGAGAAATGTGATGCACGGTGAAAGAGAGCTGTGCTCCCTTCATGGCCCTTTACCTGGCCTCTACGATTTCACCCCTCAACTGTGACGTGTAAAGTTAGAGGAGCTCCTCTCAAGTAGAGTAAACTTGATGTTTGCAGTCCAACACTGAAAAGGAGAAGCCTTATGACGAAGGTGTCAGGTCTGCCTGGATTCTGCCAGGGTGTGCACAGAGAAGCGTCACAAACTGGCTGACGTAAGAACCACTATGGTCGGCCCTTCTGTGGTGATACACAGTGCGTGCTATACTTTGCACCATCCATTATCTAATACCCTGTCCGTGCCCTGCTAGTCTGGTGCTCCTTTGGCAGTGGGGTGACCTCCTGTACCTGGTTAGCTCACTGAGCTATCCCAGTTCCATTACTCTCTTGCCTGTGCTAACAGATCTTATTCTGTATATATGTGCCCATCTGTATTGACATGGATTTGCTTCTTGGTCCTGAAGCGAATTCATCTTTGAGTATAACTATAGTGAACCATTTAATAGAATTCTCCACTTGTGAGAGACCTCTTTGTGTATTGTTCCTGCTTTTGTCTATGTTATTCTGCCACATACAGGGTTAGTTTGTAAACTGCACTCGTGTTCTTTAGCCTTGTACGCATATAAACCCTCAATAAATAAATAAATAAAATAAACAAGCAACCAGTTAACTTTGTATGTCTCTGGGCAGATGTTGGAAAGAATAAGCCAACTTACCTTTGTAGAATTAAACACATCCACCAGTTCCATCTCATTGTGCCACCACCTGACACAGAACCATCAAGCATGTGGTGTAGTGCCACATCGCCATTTTATTTGCCCTTTAAGACGGACAGCCTCGACCAGGCCAGATCTCCAAAGAAGGTTAAGGGAGAAAGGCTCGAGTTGATACATCTGCACCAGCTTCTCCCTGCCTATTAAAAGCACTAAATGAAGAGAATGCATAATGCTGGCAGCTGAAGGCTCTTCTAAGAATGCCCACCATTGTAGCAGGGGTACTGAGGCACAACCTGTTCACTGTAACCTATATGACAAGGAACAACTATATTTGCTCTAGCATATTGGACCAGGTCTAACCTCCTTCTGTTGTTAGGACCAGAACTCACTCATTGAAGAAAACTAACCCTCGAGTAGAACTTCCACCTTTGAATCATCCTCTTGGAGGGCATGTGTTCTAAAGCAGCCACAAGGCAACAACATGGCATTCCAGCACAATATGCCCAATAAATATATAGATCTATTCTAGTGCACGGTGCGCTGCGGACAGCTCAGCTGGAGAAGCGGGAATCAAAAAGAAGTGCATCTGTCAGTCTTCAAACCTCTTGTTAAAGAGTCTCAAATAAAGCCAATGGCATTCTAGCAACACTTATTTTAGCTTTAAAGATTATTTTTAGAAACCATTCATGGTAAATCGTCACAGACTTCCTCGAGTGCAAAAATGTCTTAGGCTCTTCAGGTGAGCACAGAATTGTCAGGCTTTGTGTCTACTCACCAGAGCAATAAACAAAACCAGTGCCCCAAGGCAGAGAAGGAGGTCAGGTCTTAAAGCTGAATATGCCAAGGTTACCAAAATGAAAACTTTTAAAGAATCCCTAGAGGCGAATTACCTTTTACTACTCCTAAGTAACCCGGTCCTGTCAGGATCAAGAGCGGTTCATACCCTAAACAGATTCAGGAATATATCCAGATTAAGAGCAAACTGGGATAAAAGCAGTGGGTTTCCTCTCTGATCATACATTGGAGAAACAGACTGGGCTCGCCAAGCACACATGCTAATCAACACTGAATACTTCAAATATTAAGACAAACAAATCAACACAGAACTTCAAATATTGAGGCATATGGTTAAGCAAAAGCCCAGAAATTGTTTGGTTAAAAATATACAACCTATACAGTATTTGCCCAGATAGACAACACTAGTACACCCTCCAATCTTGAGGATTAGCCGAAAAACATTAATAAAATTAATACTTTCCCCCAAATATTATATATATCCTCCAGGAATGACCCTTTCTGAATTCCCTATACACCTTAACCTCTCAGTTGTGATCCTTCGTATTGCAGTGCGGTATCACGTGTGTAGCCATGGTCAAATGTTGCAAATCTTCTTATGACAAAGGGCCTGGGATGGAAGGCCTATCTCATTACCAGGCAGTGCAACTACAACACATTAACGACTGGATATACAGACTCTCCACAGGCCCAGCTTACTGAACAGAATGGTGAGCACTAGGAGATGTCTCCCTTTTACATTAGTTATACAGAAGTAAACACACACACAAGCTTCACCTGATCACCGGGGTGACAACACCTGGAAAGCCGCACTATCACAAACACAATAGCATGACAAAATTATCAGCGAGACCCTGTTGTGGGTAGGCAACGATGTCCCCAGCTGACTGCCATAAAGAGCTTAGAGGATTGGGACCTTATGGGTGTTTCGAACCTTGACAACATAGCAGGACCAAATACAATGAATTCTTTTGAGAAATTGTGTGAGGGATTCAGTCATAAAAAAAAGTAATTCATCCACTATATGAAGCGGAGATGCACCATTATGCCACATCTCATTGGTTTTCCAAATATCCCTGAATTCAGCCCACTGGAACCTGAAGTTGTGTAAAATGCTGGCAAGGAGGGATACATTTGTTTAGAAATAACTAATAATAACCTTCCACAAGACATTTAATAAACTATGAATCTCCTGGAGGTGGATTCCAACAGGCGACGAAGGCTGGGTCTTCTCCTTAATGGCACCAAGGGAAGCCAGAATATCCACCACAAACCGGCTAACAGTACAAATTTCTCCACCACATCTGCTTGAAACCACAACGCCTATGGTGGAAGCAGCGTAGCCCAGACCCATTAACCTTGAGATGTAGGTCTGAGATGGCCAACTTCCTGCATACAACTTCAATATGTAGGGTTATCCACTCCTTCAGGGAAGGGGTATCTAATACACTACAACAAGTGATGAGGCATCAGACAGACCTAAACCCCAAAATGGCCCCTTTCAAATATTGTAGATGATAAGGGAATCAAACATCGCAAAAAGGCATTACTGAGATAGGGTCTGACCCTGGGTAAGAGGGTCATAGCTAAAAACTGCAGAAACGCATCCGTCCCTAGGATACACAAAATGGAAGGCTAGACTAGACACTTGCTGTACATTAGAACTGCCTGTTTATGCAGCAAGGTGATGCCCCCAAAAGCATACAGAGATTTGAGAAAGATGGCAACACTACTGGGAGGGTGAGAACGGAGACCACAAGGAGACAGGTCAAAGGGCAGAAAGATGCAAAAGGCTTTATTCAACACGGTCCTTCAGGTTAAAAAAAGAGACACGGTTTTGTATACATAAATATGTGACATGCTGAAAAGTGCGATTCTTTTCTGTAATGTAAATAGCATTAAAAGCCATAAGGTTTGTGTTGTAATTGTTGCTTCAACATTTTAAATCTAA
Organism: Calotriton arnoldi; assembly: GCA_963921515.1. Classification (NCBI taxonomy): domain Eukaryota; kingdom Metazoa; phylum Chordata; class Amphibia; order Caudata; family Salamandridae; genus Calotriton; species Calotriton arnoldi. The sequence continues at coordinate 2,849,153 of CAWUFW010000337.1, forward strand.
TAGAAAGACTAGATAAAAAGTGAAAACTCTTGAAGTGGAGAGCAAGCCCTCTTCCTCCGAGGAGTGCGTCTCCATAGATTAGCACTAGGTGCTGGGCCAATCTCAAATCAGGCACCCCAAGACTCTGCTTATTCAAGAAAGACCTGTCTCTTCGAAATCTTTCCGCAAAATACAATAAAAAACAGAAATGGGTAGAAAAATATGATTTAACATGGTACAATAAAACAAAATGTTTACGAAGCTTGGTATTAGGACAACATACAAAGCCGCAATTTATTGGGTTCAGTCCATTTCAAGCTTGCATCTCATAAAAGAGCAACATAGATTGCCACATTCACCCGTACGGTGGCCCGTTTTAAGTTAAATATTAAGAGTTCAGATCTGCTAGAGGATGAGGTTGTACCTTGATTTTCTGGTGAATGTGCCTTAGCGAGTCTGCTGTTCCCATGTCACCTGCAGTATCGTCAGGGATGCACACGATGTCCAGTCTCATCTTGGTGTCGGTGCTCCACGTTTTCTGCACCTCCTTTGTGGTGACTACAATAACCTCTGTGAGGGAGAGCATAACACCCATGACAATGAAAGTGAATAGTACACAAGATACCTCTGAAACTACTGCAAGTGCAGACCTACTCATTAGAAGGGCAGCCACGAGGTTGCACAGCACTGTACAGTGACTTGAATGTTCCAGTACAAAGGATGTAGTGGTTTTGTCAACAGAGAAGAATGGCTTTTCTTGTAGGAGACAACTAAAAATTATTATTTCAACCACTATAGAAGTGAGTGGAAGCCAGCTCATGGACCACCGCAAACCAAAAGCACCCACTACACGTCAACGTGCACCAAGCACAGTTGGCCACAGAATTACCTTGGCCTCTCTATGGATAGCCTGTTGAACCCGACATGAAACAGAATAGTGGAAGTGTATAGAATAGATTGTGATGTAATAGAATTTTGTGATTTTAAAGTGGAGGGTGGGAATGTGTCAGTTGAATAATGTTCTTGTTTGGGTAGGTTTTTCTGGACCTGTGCTGTAGTATATGTAACAGAAGACTTATGTTCATCATACCATAGTTCACCTTGAGTCGTACCTCTCATGCCTTTCTACCAACCACGCTGAATAACTGGTGACATTAGCCACAAAGCAGACTTACATTTATAAAATTTAATTGATCTTGACCGTGCTTGGTGCTAAACTACAGAAGACCTTAGAAAACATGAAGGTGTGTATGACACAAAAGAGGCAATGGACCATATAGCTAATTATTTTGTTGTTGTTTGTACAGAGTAAGCATAGGGCGGATAGCACAATCTTCATTGCCTTGATATCTATTTTTCAGCTACTAGCAATCATTAAATTAGTTTACATTGTGGTATTGTGCTGCGAGCCTGCGAATGAATGTTTGCATCAATGGCAAAAGGTAGTGGTACTTAAGAAATGTAATATGGCTGAGGCGGACTCAAAGGCAAAATAAGGCAGAATCAGTGAGATTTCAGGCAGAGCCATAAACAGGACTGAGCTCGTCCAATCTTTTAGAGACACTCAACTGTTTGAAATATCTAGCTTCTATGTAAATATGAGGACATTAATCATAACAGAGTTCTGCATCAAACTGTTTACTTTTTCATTTCAAACAGAAATCCAAAAGCAAGATTTTCTTTATGAAAATAAAAAAGAAAATGCTCCCAAAATGCTCCCCTCGCCCTGGGAGTCCCGAGGGGAGCATTAAGCAATTTTCATTGCCCATTACTGCCACGGTTTCCCGATGATGGTGGGCAGTAAAAACTGACCTATAATTCCACCCATCTAAATTAGGTGAGCAGAATTACAGGTCTGCCTTCGATGGCTCTTACTCCGTAGGGCTGTCGGAAGGGTTCTCTCACTAAAGCAAAGTCCGCTTGCATCTAAAGTCGGCAGGCAGATCACATTCTTGCCGGTAAGGATACTCCTTCACATTTGAGACGGAAAATCCTTACTTCCGAGAAATTAATCAGGCCCTTAGTCTTCAAAATTCAAATGGACGGACTGCAAATGAATGCAACATAAGGGAGTACTACTAGTTTCTGTTGTCTTGTATTACAGACAGTTGGTTTTTGCCTTTCTTAAAGCAGATTGGTTTTAATTTCCATTGATATGAAGTTGGTGGTTGAGAAAAGCGTGGACCGACAGCTATAATTTGGTTTGGCCATTGTCTGTTGTGGCACAAAACAAATCTGGATCCCTGAGTAGTTGAGAGGTACCCTGTCAAGTGATCACCCCAGTTTCTCTAACCAGAGCAGTGGTCTGATAATGCATTCCGACCTACCATGAAATTTGAAATCAAATGAAATGTATATTTATAAAGCACTCGATTCCCCAGATGCGTCTTGGGGCACCCACTACTCATGGATGTGAGAAAAGAAACAGAGGTTTTTAATAGGGGACCAGTCAGGGTTTGAGGAAACCTATTGGCAGAACAGCCATGTCTTTATAGCTTTCCTAAATTGGGTAAGACATGTTGTTTCCTTCAGCTTGAGAGGAAGGGTGTTCCAAAGTTTGGCAGAGCAGATTGCAAAGCTTCTGCCTCCCTAATGGCATTTCCTGAATTTGGGAACAATTGCGTTCTTGGCTGCTGACGAGCGCAAATGCCTGGAAAGGACTTACCAGGAGAAATTGAGATAGTCGGGCCAGAGTTGTGAAGTGCTTTGAAAGCAATGCATAAAGCCTTGAATCCAATGCGCCTCTTAATAGGCAGCCAATGTAGCTCTTTGAGGGCCGGTGATGCCGACTGATGCCAGGAAATCCCTAGCAGTAGTCAAGCTGTTGCATTCTGCAGGATCTGCAGTTTGTTTAGCAGGAGCAGCTCCTCCGTAATGGCGGAGGAGCGTCGCCCCACAGCCAGTGCTGGCAGATGATAAATAAAATGGTAATAACACAATGTTATTATCATTTTTTATGCTGTCTGAGCACCGCAATAAGTATAGGGCGGGGCCAGGCATGACATGGAGGCGGAGTAGTGTGCACTTATAAGTGCGCATGTGTGTCTGGCCGGCCATCCTAGGCCGACCAAACACACATGCGCACTTATGTTTCTCCAACCCAGCTGTCTTACACAGCCGGGTTGGAGAAAAGCCACAGGCTCCAATTCACTGTCTGAGCGGCAAATGAGGCCGCTCAGACCAATCCTGGCACTGCTCTCATGCAGCCTGGATTGGGTGTGCAGCCTGTGTCCTGAGGGCCCATCCCCTTCCGGTCCGACGAGAGGAGCAGCCAGGCGGCCGTCAGCAGGAGCAGAGTGGCAGGTAGGCCTTATTTTTTTTTCTTTTATATTATTCCCACCCCCAACCCCCTGCCCTTCCCCTCAGCCGCCGTACCACTTTAGATAGGCTGAGGCCGCCACTATTGTTTAGAAGTCTTTGCTGCATATTGGTGTAGAGCATATTGCAATAATCCAATTAGGCTAGCACAAGGGCAGTGACAACGGTCATCTGCAGCTCTTTGGGATTAAATAGAAGTATTTTCTGAGCATCTTCAGGATATAAAAAGCTGATGATGTCACAGTATTAACTTGGCTTCAAAGGTCAACCTGTTATTGAAAAGAATCCCTAAATTCCTCACTTTCTTGACCGGCATTGGCAGTGTTCCCATTTCTTGAGGCCACCAGCTGGGGGACCAAAGGGAGGTGTTATTGTCAAACAGGAGCACCTCAGTTTTGACTGAATTTAATTTTAGGCAGTTGCTGTTCATCCATTTGTCTATGTGCAACATGCAGTCGTTGAATCCGGCTGCGGTATGATCAGGATCACTGGACAATGAGACTACGATTTGGGTGTCATCAGCGTAAGATATTACTGAAAAAACAAAAGATTTTATAAGCCTGGCCAGAGGAGCGACATACAAGTTAAAAAGGGTGGGACTCAGGGAAGACCCTTGCGGCACTCCACAAAAGGAAAAAAGGATTGGATACAAATTCGTCCACAGTGACGAATTGTTCCCATTCCAACAAAAAGGATTTTAAGAGAGCGAGTGACACTTCTGATTCCCATGGAGAGGAGACGGTCAATCAAAAGTTCATAATTGACAGCTTCGAATGCCGCGGAGAGATCCAAGAGAATGAAGACAGCGTTTCCTCCTTTGTCTAGGGTGGATCTGGACCATGGTGTCAAGACGTGCAAGCCTTGATAACATTTATTGCAAACTTGCCATACAGGATTTGCTTCACAAGAAAACCCCTATTTATGGGTTCATCTGTGTGGGTGCTTGCCCCAATTGAATAACTTGTTATTTCCTTTAATCAGATTTTGACATCCCAACAATTATATTAATTGTCAATTTGTAGTCACTTTATGTACAGATCCTTGAGGAGACACTTGTGATGACATATGTGTCGTTCTCTAACCCAGATGGGGCAACAGGTGCTCAGTAGCCTCCACTTCGAAAGAGCCTATTCTCACCACAGGCAATAGACACCTATTTATGAGGATTTCCTGTGGAAATAAGCAGGGATTGGAAAACCACATTGTTCTATGACAGATGGTGATTCCCTGATGCGTGGAGAGGAAATAGAGCAAGACTTCAAGGGTGTATTTGACAAGGTCATTCCAAATTTTCACAATGATGGTGCCCAGCATGACTTAATATTGCTGCGCTACCATTGGCACATGAAAACTGATTTAAAGGCTGGAGCATTGCAAAGGTTGATTTCAGGCATAGGCTCAGACTAGGACCAATTCAAGTCTTTAATTGACTTGTTGCTGCCAGCCAACTAGATCCTGATTGGTTCATGTTTGCTTGCTCATGAATTAAAGGTTGTCTTTTTCATGGTCATACTATACAATTTGTTTTGTAGCATTTAGTTGATTATACAATTAATTTAGTGACTGTAAATTCTGTATTTTACAGACAATGGTTTTGAAAGGCTCTTGCCTTCACCACCTCATGGCAGTGTCTGAGAGCCAGATTTCTACTGTAGTACCAGGTCAGGCTTTTGAGGTGTACCACCAGATTCTGTGTGAACAGACCATGATACTCTACTTCCCTCACTCACTCGGCCACCGCAGCTCACTCTCTACTCAGCCGGCAAAGCAAACTCACGATTCTGTGTCCAACATTCAGTTCCACAAGAATACCACAGATCATACTAATCTGGCCACCACATCAGCACAATGTCTCACCTTCAAACCCGGCTCTCTCCAGCAGGTTGATGGGGTACCAGATTAGCGGCTTGCTGCCCACCAGAAGGAGTGGTTTTGGGATGCTGGAGGTGAGGTCCATCATTCGAGAGCCCCCTCCCACTGCCATGATCACCGCCTGCAGTTCCATCATTCAAGCCTGCAAAATTAAGCAAATGTGCACCGGTTTATCTACAACAATAGTTCGGGTGGCCAGATTTCGGCCTACTTTGCCGTTTTTTAGTTTGTTGCATTACACAATGAACTTGATACAACTAAGAGGCCTACAATTAGCAGCCAATAATAGTGCAGCCAGCATGCAACGTGCAGATGAGTAGGTCTATGCTAGGCTTTAAGAACAGTAAGAAGGTTTAAAACATAGAAAATATAAAAAATGTGCAACAAAGCAAAACAGACGAAGGCATAGGACCCTGCAGAAGTACTAAGGATTGAGATGAGGGCATGTCAGAGAGTGGAACTTTTCAGTTCACATGGGATTATGAGATGTTCTTCTAGGACTAATCTGAGAACAGAGATAAAGGGGATAAAAAAGTAAGCCTAATAATCTGTGGACATTCCATGACTGTGGGAAAAGCCTCAAGGAAGGTTCAAATGAGTCACAGCTCAGAGTATGTAAGAAACTACTTATGTCCCCGAAGGAAAATGGTGGTTTTGCTTGCCCTACCATTGTACACTACTACTGGGCAGCACACCTGCGTGTTATTGCTGGGTGGTCTGTTTGGTCCTCAGAAAAACACTGGATCCATGAGGAAAGGGACCTGGCTGCACAAAGCTTCTGCACCCTTGTGGGGTGCGCTATGGCTGCTCAGGGAATACAAGTCACGCAACATGTATATTTCTCACATTACGAAAACTTTGAACAAGATAGCGGTACAGGCGGGTCTGACTACATTCCCTCTCCATACACCATAATCCGCAATTCACCCCTGCCTTGGACAAACACCAGTGCATCAGATGGAGTAAGGGAGAATACTTACTTACCTTTTTTAAGGGAGGGGCAATCTAATCCTTTCTAGACTGCAAAAATTGATTTGGGTTTACTGAGCAGCACCGTCTCACCTATGCACAAAGGAGACATTGGAGATTGCAACCTAACAGTGTGGCGGTAGTGACTAGGCAATGTACAGCACCTGAAAAATCTTTATACTCTTTCGATTCCACCAGAGGTTTGGTTTTGACCCTGTATAAGTCAGTGAATAATGGTATGCACAGACCTGAGAAATGGAGACACCAAACACAATGGGAACAAGAACATGGCACAGAATATGAACAGAAGGTGTGGGATAAGAGCTTTGGGCTGTAACATGGGGAATGTGATGTCTGCTTCATATAGAAACAGAATATAAGGTTCGCATGAGATGGTACTTGACACTGGAAAGACTGTGCCATATGTATCCCAAAGCATCAGATAAATGTTAACGATCTGAAGAGAATGTGGGCAATATATTTCATATATGGTGGAGATGTAAAACAATCCATATTTTCTGGAAAGAGGTGTTCAGTCATTTTGATAGCATTGTGGGGATACCTATACCTCATAATCAGGAGTTTGTTCTTCTGCACCTGGGAATGTTTGGTTCAATGAGAAGGAAGGGGCTGAACATTCAGGGGGTGGCGAAGCACCTTATATCGAAGTTCTAGAAAAGAGGGACCTGCCTCCAACCTCCTTGTGGGTGGTAGAGATGTGACAAACCATGATCTTGGAAAACTTATCGCATGACATGAAGCAATCTCAGAGGACTTTTGATAATATTTGGGGTCCTATTCTTCCATACTTTATGTCGCAACGTCTGTTGCGAGACTTTGCGCCTAAAATGAGTGCCCTGGGTCTCTTTGAAGTGGGACTCCTTGTGCTTTCAACTGGGGACACTGATGTTTTTTTTAGTTTATACAGTGGGCCTACTGGAAACTGTTGAGAACTGGCAGTACTGACATACTAGGTAGCTTGGCTGGGGGTAGTTAAATGTGGGGGACAGGGAGTTCTCTTTGGGACAGCGTCTGGAGAGCGTAAAGTGATTTCTCAAATACTGTTGTTGGTGCCATGTCAAAACGTATTCGGAAGATCTAAAGTACTGGACCTGCTTATTCATATTGAGATGTAATGGCTGAAAAGGTTTTGTGTTATAGCCTACATAAAAACAAATTCAAAGTTATTTACAAAAAAAAAAAAAAAAAAAAAGTCATAACTAAGACAGATCTGCCTCTATGGTTCCTCTTGTGTGGGGGGAGGGGTGAGGAAGGGGGTTGAAAAGTTAACCTAATAGGATCGAGAATTAAATACTCAGATTGGCCAGAATACATTAGAAAAAGAGAACATGGAACTTATCCATGCTTGAGTTATTCTAATTGCGACAACATAATTAAACATGAGATAGCACTGCAATCACACATGGGTGAAAGAATTTCATAAAAAACTTTGCCACTTGTAATTCAACACATTGCATGCTTCTACTGAAAAGTCCTTTTTGTTTAACATATATTGGGAAAACAGAATGAATACTGAAGTTACAATTAAATAAAGGCAACAGGAACATCTCTACTGAAAATATGAACTCATCAGTAGCGTACACTTGAAAGAATAGGTTCACAGCACATAACTCAATTTTCAGGTTTTAAAACAAGTTCTTTATTTACAGAAGAGGGAGTTGAGGTAAGTAGATGTTACAAAGAGAAGCCTACCTCATTAGACATTTTGATTCAGTAACACCTGTGTGTTTAAATGAGATATTAAAAAACAGCAACATAAAGGGGTGCACTTGAGGCACAGAGCTTGACCTTACAAGCTACTCCGCCGGTTCACCCGAGAGGAACCCTTAAAACTACCTTATTTAGCTACTTTGAAACAGTGAGTGATATTGATGATGTGGGCAAATGGGTGTGACATCATCATACATCGTCAAGCAGCAGATTCCTGATTTCCAACTCCAATGCAAGTTAATGGGAAAATTAAATTCCCTGATTTGTTTTCAAAATTTCCCTCTTTGGTATTCTCATATGTTGACACAATCATCACTGCTGGACCTCCCAAGCAAGTCCTGTTAAAACTGCCACCTGATAGGTGTGGAGATGCCAAGTATAGTCAAGACAGGTTCTACGACTGACGGAAAGGTTCCCTTGCCAGAGTCTGTGCTTGTTGTAGTCTTTAATGGAAACTCAAATAAGTGCTGTCAATCAGCGGTGTAAATATATTTGGACTAAATGTATGTGCTTGCAGCTCATTATATGAAAGATGTGCATAGCACCAATGGGTAAGAAATGACAATTAGAATAATCTTACCCATCATTTTCCTTGTTGTATTGTGTGAGACTTTTAATCAATTTCACTAGACGTTTATAGAGCAGGAATTACTTCCTGCATTCTAGACATATCTGGTAGGCCATGTGCCCAGTACATTAGATGGCCAAGAAGCTAGTGTCAATCCACAACCCTGATTTTGAAGAAAATCACCCAAGGAGGAGAAAAGGGCTGTTGAGTGCTCACCTAGAGGACAAACTTTCATCTACATTTGGCAGCGTTCAAAAGACAAAGAGGATGCAGGGTGGCAACTACTTCTCAAACAAATGGCAAGGTAATGAGCAGACTCAATACGCCTGATGGTCTTCTGAAGGTCCTTCACGTAAATGGATGTACACTGACTGGAGAGCCTCACCATGCTCATGAAGCACTAGCTACAGTGCTTTGCCTCTAAGGTAACGAAGCGTGTTGTGCCGACTGCAAACTCTGGACTACACTGTAGCTTCTCTATGACACAGCGTGTCTGATACGTTTGCCCCAAATTACTCATTTCTAAGTTTACGATAATGCCACATGCCCTTGTGGTTACGTCACAGCACTGTTGTGCATTATACAGGAGTCCATATGGGTACCGGGTGGTGGATAAGTGCATGGAAATGACTCTGCAAGCGTGTTCCCCATTATTTGTAGATATTACAGGCGGGAGAGGACTGGTAATATATCTTAAGGGAAATCAATACAAGTCAATAAACGAGTCTTATTTGCTCCTCACCAAGATGTTACTGTTGACTATGAACGTGGACAGTACATAAAAGTGGAATTTGAATGTGAGTATTTTGATGACTGCATTCATTTCGGTCTCAAACAGTAGCATAGTCAATGATTACACATGGGTCATAGACCTTAAAACTGAGGCTGCTGCTGCTGTCCAGTGAACTCTGGAAAGGTGAAGGGAATAAGGATGGCGGTACAATTTCCAATTGAGACTTTCGCCGTTTAGCCATGATAAAGGTTGGTGAGTCAGTCAGTTAAGCTTTATTCGATTATAAAATAATCATAAAAGCATATATATAAAACAATAAAATCGCATGTTACAGAAGGATGGGAAACCACAAAATTATGGGATAAGTTATACAGTGAAAAATCTTACATCAGGATAGTTTTTCTACACTTGAAAACAGACTTTAAAAACAACGAAACAGATAAAATTACAAATTCTTCCCCAAGGGATTGCATGACTATGAATGCAGGACGGCATTGTCGCAGGCCTAGTGTTCTAAGCAGCGGGAGAATCCACCTTTTCCTCTGGACTGTATGAAATTTACAAAAGAATAAAACATGCATGGTGGATTGTGCTGACAAATCATCGCATGGGCAATTAGACAGCTGCCTAGACCAATCGTTAATTGCTGGAAAACTAAGCGACCTATGGACAATGCCCATCCTGAAACGTGTTAATAAAAATCTTTCACAGTCAGAGGATACAAAAGTTAAATACGACTGCATCTTAAAAGTAGTCAGGATGTTTTGGTGAGCCAGAACAGAGATTTTTAATATCTCTGTATTTAATCTAATATTTTCTAGATACTGCAAACAGCTAAGTTAAAAACTTTCCTATTTACTTTAGTCAAGGTATTGGGGTTGTCAAAATATTCTTGATGTCCTAATTTACAAAAGAATTCCTTGACATACCTGAGCCAACTTATATGTGATACCCCATCTAGCCCACAGCAATCAGTAATCATTTGACAATTTAAAATGGTCTTCTCTGAAGTCCAAATATGATGCCAGAGGAGAATTGGTTGAATGGCAATGACATCCGCTATATAAGATATACCTAGCTCCGAGTGGCAATTGAAAGTAGAGACACTAACCGGGTCAGCAAGCAGGTATCTAAGAAATCTGTTTTCTGCCCTCTGTAAATATGTCACATCTACATGTCCCCAAATACCCGCTCCATAGGTCGCTATTGCGACACATTTAGCCTTGTAAATTTGAAGTAGTTCTGAGGGAGGGCGTCTGCCCAATTTCTTGCTAAAATTAACCAGGGCTGCCAGTGACTTTGAGAATAACAGTCTCCTTAGATTAACAGCCTGTGTCCACGTGCCAGTACGATCAAATTAGACCCCCAAGTATGAAAAGGTATTGGCGCAGTCTAGACGATTCTTCTCTAAGAAGAACGGGCAACACTTTTTGCTCGCCGGTCCACATTTTAAAATGAATGTTTTGGAGGCGTTTACTGTAAGGCCCAAGTTGGACATAAAGTTCACAAAACTAGATAATACCTTCTGGAGACTATTCGGAGTGCGGGCCATAAGCACAGCGTCATCCGCATACATGAGCACAGGAAGTGAACGCTTCCCTACCGCCGGGAGGTCCTGGCACTCATCTCTCAGAACCCGATCTAAGTTATTAATATACAAGGTAAAAAGAAAGGTGGCAGGACACAGCCCTGCCTTACACCTCTTCCGACAGTAAAGGAATCAGTGCACTCACCCCCTGTCCCGAATCGAACCCTGTCCCGATATAAAATGGTCTCATTAATGAGACTAGGGATGGTTCCATGCCCAACCTCTCCAAAATCGGCCATAGTTTTTAGGTCGAGCCTCGAGTAGCGCGCAAGCGCTGCTTAGAGGCGAAGACTTTTAGTAAGCGAGTTTAAAAGCAGTCCCAAAACGCTCGTGCGTCGTGGCTGGCCTTTTGGGATGAGTGCAGCGCGGCAAACATGTGTTTCCAATTATCGTGCCCAGACGCGGGCGCGATAATTGGAACACATGTCTGCCGCGCGTACCCATCCAAAGGCCAGCCACGACGCACGAGCGTCAGCTCTGCAGGCTGCCGCGCTCGCTCCTCCATTGTTGTCCTTGTTGAAAGTACAGAGGTCTCTAATGTGCGCGTTTACCGCGCACAAAAGACTCCCTTGCTCGGCTTCCACAGACAGATTTATAAGGGGCTTCGACTCATGAACAATTTGCGGTGCAGACAGTGGGTGGTTTGAGTCTTTTCTCTTCTTTGAATTCCTCAAGTAAAGAGCCCCAGGTGAGTGATGCGCCACGCCGAGATGTGCATTTACGATAAGGGTCTTTGGTGTCTTGGGTTACGCTCAGGTATTTGGTGACGAGCCGTCTTTCTGTCTCTTCCTTCTCGTGATTATCTCACTTGTGATATTGGTTTGCAGGAGGCTTCCCTCCTCACACGGAGTTTCCTCAGACGCTGAATTTTCAAGTGGGCAGCAGTGCTTTTAGAAACTCGAGTGCGCGCCGCTGCCCGACGGCACAAAGCTTTTACTGTCAGACAGAAACCATTGTACCACCAAGCCGTAGACTGATGGATTTATGTTCTACACGACGAAAGCCATGAATTAAAATCCCTTTACGGTTATTTTTCTTCAAACTCCGAAACCGAAGATGCCACATATCATTATTTTTTATCAAGTTTCAATAACATTTGTGTGGCGCGACCTGCACAAAGCAGAATACACTGGAACGTTTTCCACATGCAAAAAACAGCAATTTAACGAGGCAGAACAACCCTACCCTATTGTAGACCCTGGCTTAGAGCAGCACTAATAAGTGGGTGGTAGCGGGTTGGTGGCATGCGCCGGGGGTGTTTTCTGTCTGCAGTCAGACGGTGCTGAGTCTCCTGGCTTTCCAGAGTCGGCACCACTGCTGCTAGAGAATAGGGAGGCACTTTAAACAAAGCTGTTGGAGGTAGCACTAAGTAACAGAACGTGTATGTTTTTAAAGCTCGCTTTCACTCGAGTATCCTGCAATAAACAGCAGATCAGTGGTACTCATCTTTCTGCCCACGGAAGGCTGGACGACTGAGCAGGCCCTCTCAGTTCTGATTGGGTCAAACAATCAGTGGCGGCTCCTCTGCTGAGGCTGAGGAGTCTCGCCCCACTGCTTAGATTCATGAAAAAGGGAAAAATAAAATAATAATAACAAGGTTATCATCATTTTATTTTTCGTTGCTGTGAGACTGGTTTATGGTAGGGCGGGGCTGGTGGCTCGGGGAGGAGTGGACTGTGCACACTAAGTGCGCATGACTGCATGGCCAGCCGTCTTGGCCTGGCCAAACAGTCATGTGAAATTTGCATATTCCCCACCAGGTGGTAATGGACAGCCTGCTAGGGAATATGCACAGGCTACCTGTCCCCATCTGAGTGCTGATCCACAGCGCTCAGACCAATCACAACGCTGAATTACAGTGTGGTGACTGGCTTAGGGGAGCTAATCACAACGCTGCATTGCAGCGTTGTGATTGCCTATGGGGAGCCTGGGTGCTTCCTGGGTCAGGTACTGTGGAGGAGAGACGCAGCAGGCGACTGGAGGTAAGTGTTTTTATATATATATTTGCCACCCCCCCCCCCCATGTCCTCCCCGCCCAGCCGCGGTCCGTGCAGGTAACAGCGGTGGGTCCTGGTCTGGGAGGATTTCGAGGGACTATGCAGAGGAAACATTAAATAAATAATGAATTTTCCCTCTGCATTGTCCCTCGAAATCCCCCCCATGCGGCCCCTCAGCTGTTTCATGCATGGACCGCGGCTGCCCCCTCCCCGCCACCTCCGTTCCCTACCAGTCGCCACTGGTCAAACACTGTTCACTGAGATTCATTGCCTGCCAGATCCACGCATAAAAATCAGTTGAAGATGAAAGACCATCAAGACATAGGGAAAAAGAGGGACGTTGAAGGGAGATTTCCAACAGAAGTTAGATGCAGTTGAAAGGGCATGCCCCCTAAATATCGAAGACAGAATATAGTGGTATGGAAATATCAAGGACAAAATACCGACACCAAAATAATATTGAAAGGTAGGAACGTTTAGGTTTTCTATACCTAACTCCACATATGTATATACCTTGACAATATATATGTATATCTTCAAGGTATGTAAATGCGGAGTTAGGAATAGTAAATCTATACTTCCCTATATGCACTTACCTTTCGATATTTTGGTCCAGGGTGGGACTGGCCTTAGCAGGCACCAGGCATTTTCCCAGTGGTCCGGAAAAGTGTGGGGAGGTTTTTGAGTGGTGAGGGCCATTTTTAGGTCTCGGCCTGCACCAGCGCTTGCGCTGGTCTGGCCGAGAGTTTTAGTAAGCGAGTTTTGGAAGTGCAAACCCACTGGCTTTCGGCTGTCGACCAGCCTGCGTTCACGATAGCGTGCACGCGGGCAGCTGCCATCTGGGTTTCCTATCTCTTTCTCATTTCCTCGTCATGGCTCATTTACTCTCTGGACTCTGATGTTTCAATCGCAGCAGCAGCTCACATTACCAACTTACGGCCCTGGACTACAGTCACATGAAAAACAACAGCGATTAGCATTGAAATGCAAGCTTTTTTTTGTCTAGTTAGAAATATTGCTTCGGTGGGTTGATTTCACCTTATATCGCTATTTGTTTTATATTGGGAGTCACAGCCTAATTACCAGTATTTTTGTCTCACCCTGTTTTTTTTTTTAAATATTTATTCGCGCAAAGCACAAAGCTATATTTAAGGTTACTTTTTCCGCGTCACTTCTTCACTCTATTTATTTAAACTCCACACCCCCCACTCTTATTGTCTCTCTCCTCTCTCTCCCCTCTCTAATTCTCTCTCTACTTAATTAACTCTCCCCTCTCTATCTTTTTTAGCCTTTCATTCTCTCACCCCTTTATCTGTTTCTCTTTCAAACTCCTTCATTCACTCTCTCTCTCCCCTTCTTTCTCTCTCTCTCTATCCCGCTCCACTCTTTATTCTATGTACACCCTTTCTCTCTCTTTCTCTCTCACCACCCTCTCTAATTGGGCATTATATCTTCACTCTATCTCTCACTCGGCAACACCATAGCATCACTCAGCGCAACCACAGCAGCAATCAGAGCCAGCACAGCAACACTCAGCACCAACACAACATCTCTCAACGCCATCACAGCATCACTCAGTGTAACCACAGCATCACTCAGTGCAACCACAGCATCACTCAGTGCAACCACAGCATCACTCAGTGCAACCACAGCATCACTCAGTGCAACCACAGCATCACTCAGTGCAACCACAGCATCACTCAGTGCAACCACAGCATCACTCAGTGCAACCACTGCATCACTCCGTGCAACCACAGCATCACTCAGTGCAACCACATCATTACTCAGCAAAACCACAGCATCACTTAGCGCCACAACAGCATCACTCAGCGCCACAACAGCATTACTCAGCGCCACAACAGCATTACTCAGCAGCACCACAACATCACTCAGCACCACCACAGGATGACTCGGCACCACCACAGGATGACTCGGCACCGCCACAGCATCACTCGGCGCCGCCACAGCATCACTCGGCGCCGCCACAGCATCACTCGGCGCCGCCACAGCATCACTCGGCGCCGCCACAGCATCACTCGGCGCCGCCACAGCATCACTCGGGGCCGCCACAGCATCACTCGGGCCGCCACAGCATCACTCGGGGCCGCCACAGCATCACTCGGGGCCGCCACAGCATCACTCGGGGCAGCCACAGCATCACAGCATCACTCGGGGCCGCCACAGCATCACTCGGGGCCGCCACAGCATCACTCGGGGCCGCCACAGCATCACTCGGGGCGCCACAGCATCACTCGGGGCGCCACAGCATCACTTGGGGCCGCCACAGCATCACTCGGGGCCGCCACAGCATCACTCGGGCCGCCACAGCATCACTCGGGCCGCCACAGCATCACTCGGGGCCGCCACAGCATCACTCGGGCCGCCACAGCATCACTCGGGGCCGCCACAGCATCACTCGGGGCCGCCACAGCATCACTCGGGGCCGCCACAGCATCACTCAGGGCCGCCACAGCATCACTCAGGGCCGCCACAGCATCACTCAGGGCCGCAACAGCATCACTCAGCGCCAAGACAATATCACTCAGCACCACCACAGCATCACTCAGCACCACAGCAGTATCACTCAGCAAGACCTGAGTATCATTCAGCATCACCTCAGCATCGTCTCTGCAACAGTCACCACCACCACCACTACCACCTCAGCATCACTCAGCACCACCTCAGCCTGCTCTCGGAATCTGGCATTTGTTGATTCTCCCCTAGCGTATGGCCGCTGCTAGTGTTATAATACAGGTACTAGTTCCCAACCTTCACCCTCCGATTGTTTATGCCCCCTCAAAAAAAAAGCTTTAACTTACAACCATTGCAATAGGCAGAAACAAGTTGCCAGCATTGCAAGAACAAAAGAAAACTGAGGAAATTTTTATTGTAAATACTTTTTTAATATGGTCGTTCAGTTTTACATAATGCCTTCTTGGTCATATATAAAGTAACAAAAATGCTTCTGACACTTTTTTATTATAACTTTTCTGCATGCTGCACAGCAGCCACACTTCTCTACAGCACAGCTTGAAGACATTGGCAAAGTCAATAGCTCTGGCTAAACACTTATAAGGCCCCAAAGGCGAGACCTATTGGCTATGCAAATGCTTGTTTATGGATGAAACAGTCAAAGGCCGCGGACAAATCCACAAAGGCCAGGTAGAGAGGGCCCCTTTTCGCCTTAGTATATTTGGCAATAGTTAATTCTAAATTTAGGCACTGATCTATAGTGCCCAAGCCCTTACGGAACCCATATTGTATATTACTGATAATAGAATAATTATCTGCCCAGTCCTGCAATCTAAAAGGAGTACTCTTCCAATTATTTTGACCGTGGAGTCTAAAAGCGAGATAGGCCGATAACACACTGGGTTGTGCCTATCCCCCTTTTTAAAAATCGGAACCAAAAATCGATTCACTCCAGGTAGGAATAAGGCTGGTCGAGATACAGGCATTAATGACTTTTGTTAAAATGGGTCCCCAGAAAGTAATATTATGTTTGAAAAGGTCCACAGGAATGCCATCAGGGCCTGGGGCCTTACCACTCTTGCTCATTGCGATTGCCTCCTCAATTTCATTAAGATCTAATTGGAGATGTGAATGGTAATTTACAGTCTGGTATTCTACCCTATCCCCCACCAAGTCATTACTACTTGTTTCAGGACAGGGTGCAGAATATAATTTAGAAAAGTGATCAACCCATTCACCCTTAGAAACCGCTATCTCTATAGTTGCCCTCCCTGCATCAGCTAAAAAGGGAGCATTGACCGCTTTCCAAAACGCTGAAGAATCTTTCAATTCCCTTGTGGTTACTTCACAGCACTGTTGTGCATTATACAGGAGTCCATATGGGTACCGGGTGGTGGATAAGTGCATGGAAATGACTCTGCAAGCGTGTTCCCCATTATTTGTAGATATTACAGGCGGGAGAGGGCTGGTAATATATCTTAAGGGAAATCAATCCAAGTCAATAAACGAGTCTTATTTGCTCCTCACCAAGATGTTACTGTTGACTATGAACGTGGACAGTACATAAAAGTGGAATTTGAATGTGAGTATTTTGATGACTGCATTCATTTGGGTCTCGAACAGTAGCGTGGTCAATGATTACACATGGGTCATAGCCCCTAAAACTGAGGATGCTGCTGTCCAGTGAACTGGTGAAAGGTGAAGGGAATAAGGATGGCGGTACAATTTCCAATTGAGACTTTCGCCGTTTAGCCATGATAAAGGTTGGTCAGAAAACAGAAATACTGCTCCTGGTGGCTTTTAGCCCAGCCTACCTGCCATAATCGCGGCTTGAGTGACTGGATCCACTGATACACCCAGTGGGATAAGCTGCAAACTTGGAGTGCAGTTCAACAGTGAACTTTCCTTCAAAGCCCAAATGAACAGTCTCTGTAACATCGTTTCACCACTTACTCCACCAGCTCTCTAAAAGAATTGCTACGATCACCACAATCATTCTCTCCAGTATTAATTAGTGCACGTCTAGATAACTGCCTCATTAATAAATCACCCTCTACAGCCAGAGTGCAGAGATCACCGGGCGATCTAAAGAGGTCTGTCCCTTACCTTCCAAAAGGAAAGATCGACGTCTGCTAATCGAAACCTACTTACTACATGGATGGCTCGTTAATATGACATTGGAGGCAAGGTTCTTCATGTGCAGGGGTCATTCTGTAAAAATCTCCACCGTTGGATCTCAAACTGTAAAGATATTTCCTCTAATTCAAGGGTGGCAAAAATTCCACTTCTTCAAGAAGGCTGATTCATAGCCTCCATCCTGGTGCAGGACTATTTCTCCTTCTTCGACCCAGGTCTAGCATTAGACACCTGAAACCGGGCTAGTAGGGTAGTGCTCCCAGAATGCTGCTGGTTGTTCATTCAAAGCAACCCAAGAACAGAACATGAGCCTCTGGTGACATGGAGCACGTGGGTACACAGCACAAACCAAACTTAAGCAGCAGCATCACCAACACGTGGATGAATATGACATTACAGTAGTTCTCACACTGTAGTGCGTGAAAGAAGCTCTCATTCATACTACAATACACGAATTGTTCCAATACTACACAGCAAGGGAACGGCTCTATAGCCATGCTGCAGGAGAAAGCCCTCACTACTAAACTTGTAGTAGAACAGATCCAAAGTCCATTTATTACTGCAAAGGTGCAAGTCAAATTACACAGAAGGCGAAATACAAAGGGGAGACGAGAGAAGTGGCAAACTTACAGTACAAGAGAGCAGGTGTCACAAACAGCATCACAGAGACACGTGATAGATAGCATGGGGGCAGGAGAGCAAATAAAACCATGATACTACCACCGGCATAGCGTGCAGTGATGCCGACACTCACACTGTCAGGAGTCCTCAGACCATCAGAATCTGCTCGAGAAGCACGACAACTCCAGCCTCAGTTGCTGTGCAGCACCAGCATCTTGGAAAGGATGCTGCTGCCGGGTCAGCACACCGCATGCGTGCAAAAGCGGCGGCCATATCGAAACCGAATGTTTCACTTCTGAATACGTGAGTCTTACTATCACTGTGAAAAATATAACATTTTTAGGATAGAGTGCTATCTTAAAACAATTGTATACGTTTTTATACATTAGGGTTAAGATTTTCTCTAAAGTTTCAAAATTGTATTTGAGATAAATACATTTTATAATTCAATCGATTAATCCGTTTCTTTACACTTTAATCATGTTTCTAATACATTTCTCAATTTTTTTTTATATTCTGAATGAATGAGACTTCGAGTATTCATTATTTCAAAACGACGCCTCACCAGAGTAAGAGGGCCGCCAGATGTTAACCCTGCCGAGCGCAGATTTCAGAGTTCCATGTTTTCTTGTCCTTCTTCTGTGTTGCGGGCATTTCCAAATGTCTACTGTGAGTTCGAAACCCTACCCAACAAAAGCCACGGACCCTCGGGGATACATTTTTACGCCCCAGGGGTACAATCTTGCGCCTCGGGGGTACCGACGTTTTATATAGCTGCCTATCTTTTTATCTGAAATGCCCCTGTAAGCAACCACCACCGCCAGACAGTACCGAGTTTCGGAACACAACTTTTGCGTCCTGGGAGTTCTTCGTTTTAGCGGAAATATACGTGTTTTTGCCTACTGTCCATCCGTCCCCTTACCTGCCGAGCCTTATTTTGAGAACGTATGTCCACTGTTATCTTAACAAGTTTTGTTTATTACTTTGCACCTCACCCAGTTCTAGTATCCCTCTGCCTCCTTTCGTCTATCTTCGAGGCTCCTCCGAGAGTGGGTTTTACATTGTGACAAAACACTTTAAACGTTTCATTTGCGGAACATGCAAGCGAAAATGTGTTTTCTCCAAACTTATTTGAATTAGTAGGTTCAACACACACTGGATAAACATTGATTCAGGAGCATTATTTGGGTACCAGATTTTGAGAATGTATCTCAATCTCACATAGGGTGACCAACTGGCATGGGTGTGAATTCAGGACAGGGAGTGTAAAAATTCAGGACAAAGGGTCAAAATTCAGGACAATAATTCGGGACAAAGGGCAAGTTTTACCGACACTACAAATTAAGTTGTGCAATAGTATGTGAGTAAATATACAACAAACATAAGTACAAGTCAAAATAAGTGACATAGTGGCCTCCCCATTTTCAAGTCCTAGAAAATCCCATATTGCTCTGGGTGTTTTTTCTGGCCCATGGGAAAGGAAATAGGATTTTAGTGCTGCCCAGCACTTCAACAGTCTCGCAATGGCTGGGAACAATGTGAGCCACCGTGTTGGGACATGCCGAAACAAAGGCTGCCACTCTAGGTCCACAAAAGCGAAAAACCCTTTCAACTCCGCTGTCCGCTTTGCGGAAGAAGAGAAATGGCTGTAGACTTTTAGAACAAAGGATTCTACATCCATTAAAAGTCCATTAATAGCTTGTTTAGCACAGTTATGCAGGATATGGGCAGAACAGTTTGCAGGCAGAATGTCTCCATTTGCTCCCTTCAAAAGCTGGAACACAGAATGATGTTGTCCATAGTTGACACTTGCGTTGTCCCCACAGTATGCCGCGACGTGCTCCATTTTCAAACCATGGTTATTTAATTTTGTTGTGATCTGCTGTGCAATAGCTGTAGCAGTCTCTGCTGCATCCTCGTAGAAATCCAGCAGAGTGTAGGCCACACCGGAGGTGAAATTAAAGTGCTGCAACTAAAGTGGGTAGAGTTTAATGTTACCTTTGTTTGAGGCGTCACTGCAAACGGAAAAATATCCATCTTTTAAGTCTTCTTGTGCTTGCTGCAACGATAGAGGTGCAGGCACATTCACAGTGATGCTCAATGCCTTTGTGCGGCCACAAGATGCTTTCATCGCTATGGATGAGTCGGGATACATTACTTTGCTTAGCTTGATGCCACAATCCAGGGAGCGGTAGGAGATGTGATGCTTCAAAGCATGGTACACCTGAGTCACCTCTGCAGCTGTGACCTAAAATGTAAAAAAGAATACACAAAGGTATAAGCACGCAAAGAAAATCTCCATTGGTGAAGAAAACAGTGGCCACAATGGGGCTTAGAACTGCAAATTTAAACTAAAGTGTCAGCTGGTAACCCAAAAGCAATTATGATGTGCTCTTAATATAAACAGAGTGAGAAAAGCGCGGTAAAGGCAACCTGACTTGGTAAACACTGCTGCACATTTAAAGAAAGTAACAGAAAATTGTTAGATGGCTCGCCTATTCAGTTTGGGAGTCTTAGAGTGTGACAAAGCAAGAAGAGTGTACAAGAATTACATAAAACCTATGTCACATTATGATGAAGCAAGCAATGACTTACTTTGGATACTTCTGGCTGGAAGCTTGGTTGCAGGTAAGATGAAATTGTGGCCATCTTCGCCCTGCCGGAGGCATTTTTCTTATGCTGTGCTCAGCCTCATGGGTTTTGATATCACGCTCTCCTCCATGGGCAATGGAAAAGTCTTTATTGCAGAGGTTGCACCTGGCCTTGTACACATCTTCTGACACCTTGCGGATGTTGCGGTGTGAAAGTTCCCATTCTGTCTGTACTTCACAAAGAACTTTTTTGCTCATTTCTTGCGTGGCTCTAGCATGGAGTTTGCCTGCGATGTAGATGTTGCATCCGAATATATCTCGCTATCCGATGTGAAGAATTCCTCTGCAGCACCTTCGCCTGACTCATTATCAGACATTGCGTTTTTTCCCTTAAAGTACTCTGTAAAATACCCAACACACTTGCTTGTATATTCATACTGTATTCAAGGAAGAAAATAAAACATATCAGGCGCTTACTTTCCTCTCACTCACTGGACTGCCCCCTCACCCATCCTGGCCATAGTGGAATAGAAGGACTTCTATAAAGCCCAATAAGTCTTAAACGCTCCGCCTAACTAGACCCAGTGTTAAGTTGAAAGCTCAAGTGAAAACACACATGCATTAGGGTAAACTATATAAAAGGGTGCACTTACATTTAGCATGTACTACCCTATAAATCCCTAGTAGATTATAGGGTAGGGGTATTAAACCTACCTACAAGTCCCTAGTATATAATAGGGCCTACATTAGGGTAAACTATATAAAAGTGTGCACTTACATTTAGCATGACCTACCCTATAAATCCCTAGTAGATTATAGGGTAGGGGTATTAAACCTACCTACAAGTCCCTAGTATATAATAGGGCCTACATTAGGGTAAACTATATAAAAGGGTGCACTTACATTTAGCATGACCTACCCTATAAATCCCTAGTAGATTATAGGGTAGGGGTATTAAACCTACCTACAAGTCCCTAGTATATAATAGGGCCTACATTAGGGTAAACTATATAAAAGGGTGCACTTACATTTAGCATGACCTACCCTATAAATCCCTAGTAGATGATAGGGTAGGGGTATTAAACCTACCTATAAGTCCCTAGTATATAATAGGGCCTGGCGGTTTAGAGTCCAGCAGCCCTTTCTGCACTTGCTTGTGTGCACTGTTGAGTGCCTGAGGCCGAAGTTCAACGTATCACCTCAACCAAAAATAACTCCACATACTGAGTGCCTAAAGTAATGCAACTTAGCACTCTAGTGAGCACAATGTAATGAGTTTGATACAGCCATGCTATGCTATATTGAACTCATTACATTGCACTGACTAGAGTGCTGAGTTGCGTTACTTTAGGCACTCAGTATGTGGAGTTATTTTTGGTTGAGGTGACAACTTGTGCATGCTACTATCACGCAACATAATTAGGCCTAAACATAATACTGTGACCGGAGAGTCAGCCGTTTTTAGGCTGATCTGGTCACCGGAGACTGAGGCATAGGAGAATCACAGCATTTGTAAAACTGAAATGTTTAAACAAACTTAAACAAACGTGGGATAAGGAGTCAGAGGCGGACTTGCCTACAGGGACATTTTAAGTTGTCACCTTAATTGTGCCAATATCTTAAAATATTCTTAAATGAACGCAGTGTATTTATAAAACCTGCCCGAGTTCTGCATACATTGTCTGATCCTGGGCATGTGCAATTTCTTTTTGTTTTTGTGACTTAGTGCAGGTACAGGCAGTGCTTTTAGGTCTCGCCTAGCGTTGCAGCGCGAATGCGCTGCCATCGCTTTGCGAGCATGCAGTATACACTATAGTGTGGAAGCTTCATGGAAGCTCAGCCCACTCTCCGGCCCATCTTCTTCATTGGCTTAGGTTATAAATGCTGCCTTCCGATTGGTTTTAAGTTTGTTAGTCCCGCCCCATGACAGCCATGTCAGTCATTTGTATCCTTCCAGGGCTACTGGCCCCTTTACTCGAAACACTATTTTCTTCCCAGTGTCCCCCACCCACGCCCCCTCCCGCAGTCTGTGATTTCTCTGCCCCCCTCTCGCTCGTGCCTTTTAGCCCGCCCGCACTCCCGTTTCAAATATAATAGGACTCGCGTAAATGCGAGTTCTATTGCATTGCAAATGCTTGTTTTTAAAGTAGTGAGCATTAACATGCGCGCGGCGCTGCCTTACATCTGGCGCATGCGCCAAAAGTCTCCCACTCCACGAGGAAAAACAGGAAGTGATCTGGATAGGAGGGTGTTTGGTTTCCAGCGCTCGCGCACACCACTCGTTTAATATGCTGACTGCGAAAATGATGCTAGCCGATTAAGATTTTAAGGTCAACCTACGGCTAGGCTGCTGGCAGAAACAGAGGCTAACTTCAACCTGGGAACAAGATCCTGGCACTCTAAGAAAGTTGGCAAGTATGCTGCTATTACCTCCGCACCGCCACTTTACCCACCCAACCTTCCTTATGGAAGTGGAGGCAGCACAGCCTCTCCCGGCCGCAACCAAGTCTCAGCACACGGCTAAAAGTTTGGCGTGAGTTCCGTGACTGGCCCGTTTTAGGCCACTAGCCTGCCTAGTCACGCCCACTCAGAAGCCCACCTGTCAGCTATATAGTAAGACGGGTCAGACAGATACTGTCTCTGCACCTCAGAGGCACGCGTGGACGACAGCTATTAAGCACATCGGAATTTCACACAGCGCATTAAGATTGGTTGAGGTGCCAAAAATTCTCCAATCCTAGGTCATAGTCTACATTTCGAGTCGCGCCCCCTCCCAGAAAATTTTCAGCCATGGGATTGGCCATGATACGACCCGGAAGTACTGGGGCGGACAGAGGTACAGCAGGATCTTGGAGGTCTCTACTAGCCAAAAGTGAGTCAATAGGCGAAGGGCATGTTTATTGTATAAATAACTTCTACAATTATTCACAAAAGGTACTGTGTTTTTAGTTACTCGCTGGTCCAAGCATAGGCTAATTGGCTGTTTTGATTTATCCTTTCAAAAAAGGTGTTATACATATAGCCCCATGAGCGAATGGTCTATGGGTCGAGATTCTTCGGGGTCGTGGGGACACTGCCAGGTGGTGATATCCGCCACAGTTTATACCAACCTGGGGAGCGAGAAAAGATCTGTTAACCCATATTTTTTTCATAGCGCTAATTCGACAGAAGGTAATGGACTGCTTTACATGAGAACGCATTTGTTTATGGTAGGCACAGGGAGATTAAGGGATTTGCCCAGAATCGCAGAATGTTGAGCTGATGCCGAAACTTTAACCTGGTTCCCCAGCGCCAAAGTCGGCGGTTCTGGCCATTACGCCACATCCTCGCAATCGAGTCTCGGCATTGGCTCAACAACATTCTATGATTCTGGGCAGTTGTATTTTGGAGCGCTTTACACAGGCACCAGTTACCTTTACAAGGACACATCCTCTCTGGATGTTTATCCGCGTTTATATTATTTCGTAATGAGGCCTCTTAATGAAGAAAGCTGCTGAAAGTCTCCTTACACAAACATTCATTCTGTTCTTACCTGGTGAGCTCCCTGCTTTCCTTGTACTTATCCCTATCGCACCAGACCTACATTTTAAAGCGTCCCGATGCTTCATTTAGGCACAAGGTGCTTTATAAATGTAACCAAGTAGCGAGGAAACCAAGTGCAAGTTCGTATTTTTTTTATTACATTTGCTATTACAAAGGGCTTCAGTATGAGTGGTAAAGAAGGACACGCTTGAAGAGGGACGTGGTGGTATGGACGTTGTTTGTGGTAGGGTGACCAGACGTCCCGGATTTCCCGGGACAGTCACGGATTTCAGAGTACTGTCCCGAAGCTTTTCTTCATATTAAGTACGTCTCGGTTTTTAGAACAAAGGTCAAGTCCTCCTGCAAACCAAAGCACTGTTGAAAGTTGTGCTCATGTTTCCAGAGTTTTTAAAGGCACGTCTAACGTTGGAAATAATGTATCTGCCTCTTTCAACCTGCGCAGGAGGAGGCCGGCTGCATGCTCAGAGGAGACAGAGTGGGAGGAGGGCAGGGGGCTCAGGCTGGCAATCCTGCCATAGGCACGCATTTACATAGATAACATAGCAAATGTGTATATATATATATATATATATATATATATATATACATACATACAGGGCTTTAAGTGGGATGGAAAAACTGGGGGTCTCCCAAAGGGGCGTGACCAATGTAATTAAGGGTCCGGCTTAAAAGCACCTAAGCTGAAAATCTATGCTTAGCTTCTCAGGTTGCTGTCCGACTGGCAATTTGGTACTTATGTCATTACATCCAGGTACATAAATTCAGCAAGTAACATTACCCTTACAACAAGCCAGTACTATTGGCTTTGTCAATGGGTGTTAGTTGCATAACATGAATAAGCAATAGCCATGGCTTCGTAGTATAGCGTATTGAAAATGCTCCTGTTTTGAAATGATGACACTATAAAAGAACAATTCTCCTTGAAATTTACATGAAAGACAGTGAAGGGACCAGTCTCAGTACCTGCTTTTTAGAACTGCCGGTGCTGAACACCAGCAAGACCAGGCCCACTTAAAGGGTGTGTGTGTGTGCGCGTATAAAAATCAGAACAGGCCAGAAATAGAAGTACAGGACTAAAAGATCAGAAGCCTTGAGAGCGCTGACATTTACACTGACGAACAGCCATGAACACCCCTTTTAAAGGTGTACTAACACGGAGGCGCGCGCTCTGCATCGACTTCCTTTTGAATGCATTGGACCGAAGAGGGAACTTGGAGGGGCGCATTAGAAAATTATCCAATTGTAGGCATATATTTTCCTAATTTTTTTTATATTTTACATTTTGTCTATTATACAGTGCATTGATTAGTGTGTGTATCCATGTATGTGGATTTAGAGAGATTGTAGCTAACCTCAAGGCAGCCGGGCGCTCTGTTAATTTATAATCCACTTATTCCTGTTATGTAGTTGATTGTTGACTGTTTGAGGCAATTCTTGAGCCTCTATTTACACAAAAATTGCTTACATAACCTGCTGTGGAATGGGAAGAGATGCTTGTTGGAATAGGGAACAGCTGTACCATCTACCATGCCTTAACAAATTACAACTAAGAAATGGAGGGAGTGATTGCTTTCAAAAGCTATGCACTCTTATGGTGTTGTCATTTATATGTCAAACTCATCAAGTTGTTGCCAGGAATAAATTAAGAAAATGTGACATAGCGTGACATTTGTGATCATGGCGAAGCGCTTACACAGTGATATATTTATAGCTTTTCCCTACATATTAACCAGCCGAAACGCTTCATTAAATTGCCATCAGGGTGCAGCTGCCATCAGAGCTTGTTGATTGTCAGCTTCACTAAATCCAAACTTTGCTTTAATTTGGGAGGGTAGGGGCGGGGGAGCTGCGAGCACGAAGCATTACAGAGACCATTGTAATCAGAGCTTACAAGATAGGTTTTTTACGTGTTCTCGGTGGCTGCAGAATGTTGTCGCGGCCCCACCCCGGCTCTCTTTGTGAGAGGGAAGGCTTTCTGCAAGCTTTCAGTAAAAGCATGCAGATCGGTACTGGGGCACACAAGCACGGTGGCCTACACACAATCTGTTGAAGTATTTAATTTGGGCTGCTGGATTTCACCACAGGTCGACCTCCATTGAAGTCATGTTAAACCTCTTAGTACAGCCCTGCTTCTCTAAAGATAATCAACAGGCATGCATAATGCTTCTTGTTTGACGATGTCAGCTCCAGCTTTCTTTATTTTTTTGACATTCAAAAAGTGCCCCTTTAAAGCTGGCTCTTCTTAATAAAGGCAACAGCTCCTCTGCACTTTATTTACTCTCCCCATGGGTGTGCAAGTTTACTTTATATTAGCCACTAAACTACCTCATGAATAAAATTTTAGAGGGGGCTGCATCTGATGCTTTGTCAGAGCGCTTACACAGTGATACATTTACAGCCAGAGATCTACATTGCACTACTGTGCGATAATATGCTGCATCACTAAATACTTATAAGGTCCCAAAGGCGAGACCGATTGCATTGCAAATGCTGATAAAACCTCTGTGTTATCAGCCTCTTAGCATTTAAATAATAAGACAAATATGAATAGGAGGAATTTACTAAAAATGTCGAGGGGGGGCTGGTTCTCGTTCTTTAGGGCAGTGGTTCCCAAACTGTGCGCCGCGGCACCTCGGTGCGCCATTAGGACTAGCTAGGGGCGCCGCGCACGTCTTTGAAATTTAGGGAAGATATTGGGTGTTGTAATCAATGTCAAAAATCGTAAGTCTTTGGTCGCCACGAGTATGTCATGTGGGTGGGGGAATTAAAAGCACCACCGGTAGCAGCGTCAGACAGTGTGATTTGGCCCAGCCCCAGCGCATAAATACTGGGGAGGTAAAGGTGGTGGTACCTGTCAGCCGGCATCGGGAATCGTAGTTTGGCCGAGCTGCAGCGCAACACAAGGGGGGAGTTAAAAGTGCCACCTGTAAAATCGGGATTCATGGTTTGGTCCAAAGCGTACGGCTGCCATACGCGCGTACGTGCTTCACGTAGTTTAGGCGGGCCAGGCATACGACGCACATACAGCAATGACAAGCGATAAGCTGCCCAGGTTCTGCCGCAACTCGAGACCCTCTTCTTGACCGATTAAGACAAGTAGGTTAACCCATGCGCATCGTCGGCGGTAGAAATGCAAAATAGAATAGTAAATAATGAATGGCATGTAAATTAAAATGTGGGCTGCAACGCTTGACTTTCCTGGCTTTGGCACTTGCTGGCCTCGCTGCACAACCGTGTTAGGCCGGCGAGCATCGGGGCTGGGCCTGTGCAGCGAGGCCAGCAAGTGCCAAAGCCAGGAATGTCAAGTGTTGCAGACCGCATTTTAATTTACATGTCCTTGAGGAAGCGGGGTAGTGATAAGGGCCGGCTGCTTGGTTCCGACAGCTGACAGTTCTAAGAAGAGGGTTAGGGCCTAAACTTCTTCTTAGAGCTGTCATCTGTCAGAGCCAAGCAGCCAGCCCTAATCACTGCCACTTCCTCAATGGCATGTAAATTAAAATGCAGGGTTCAGCACTTGGCTTGCCTTTCTTTGGCACATGCTGGCCTCGCTGCACGGGCTCGGCCCTGCTGCTCGACCTCAGAATTTGAGAATTGTTTGATGTTTGCGCTGGAAACTTCAGTTCTTGGCACTGAAGTCTAAAGTTTACACAACAACTTTTAAAGAAACTGGTTACTTTATTTTGTTGGAAATAATGACGTCAATATATTAAATAAAATCATTGCTTTGCTAGTTTTGTAAAGATTGGTAGGCCCCCCATGTCTAATTGAGGTAGCAAAGCTACTTTTTATTTTTTAAAGGACAAACTATTAATTACAGATTTTCAACAGATTTATGATAACACTGAACTCAGCAATACTGGAGAAAGTGATATTCAATATTAGCTTTTCTTCCAATGGTAAAGCAGTCTCTGACCTGCACGTGGCACAGGAAAAAAGGGGAAAGTTATCTTGACTTATGTTATGATGTCCATTTGATTTGACCCATGCAGTGACTCTTAGACTCTGTAAAATAGTGTGCCATGAGCAGTGTTGAGTCACTAATTTGCTCGGCACTGGCTCTCCTCTTTCAATGCAGGGCCCTTCTGTTACGTAAACTAAAGCACAATTTGCATAGGTTCTGCCATATTAGTTCAACCTTTGTAACACTGATTTTTATTTTATTATAAATATGATTATAATAACTTCATCAGCTTCATCATAATTAATGTCAGGGAGAACACTAGAAGTACTCCCAAGGTAGGACTTACATCCCGCACCTGTAAAAAAAAAAAAGTGATATGATGGGGAGCCGCGGCCAATGGGCAATTAGGTCAAGGGAGCCACAGGTCGAAAAAGTTTGGGAACCACTGCTTTAGGGAGTAGACCTTTTAAGGACAGCCTATAAAATGGTGTTGTCCTAATTACACATTACTGCTTTGTAAGTTACATAATTGAGAGCAACCCATTAACGAAAGTCTTGTAAAGATAGTGGACGAACGACCGTCAATGTCTCATCTCTCCCATGGGAATCTCTCCAGGGAATACATGCACGTATCTCTAATAAGTTTACATGAGCCAGGAAGTGTCCGACAGTGTTTATGACTGAAAGTAGTTAATATTAACATTGTGGCAAGGCATGAGTCCATTTCAGCTGCAGGATGGACCTGTCTCTTTTATTCATTTTGTTCCAAATGTACATCTTCTCTTAAATACTTATACCACGAGGGGCACTTTAATCTCTGTGGAAAGGATGTGTATTTATGAAGTGATCTGCACCTGGGACTTCTCATTTACAACATGCGGCTAAGCGGTGGAGTAGTGAAAATGAGTGGTAATCGGGTTTCCTCTTCTTTGTACCTGCTATGCCGTTCACTGAAGATAAATTAAAGTTTTCAGGTTTTATTCTCGACGAGAAATTCTCTAGTCAGACATCCCCAAAACAAGTTTTTCACCACTGGACACAACCTTGAATGCAGCACGGAGATTCATCTCGAACACATAAGTTTCCTTGTGTAGATTTCACAAACACCGTGATTGATTCTCCTTCAGACAGACTATGCCTCAGTCTCTGGTAACCGGAGAGAGCGAGGCATAGTGAACATACACTGAAAATAAACGCACATCACGCTTCATGAGGCAAAGAAAGCAGCAAGCTGAAGCAACTGAACTCACCGATCAACGATTCGGAATGAGAAGGTGTTTGCTGGGAAACGGCGGGTCCGCGGCAGACTGGTGATTCTAGTCCGGGTCTCTCTTCCTCCTCTGGCAGTAGCGGCACACAACTAGGCCAACGCCAGGCCTACACGCACACAGAAGTCCACAGCTCAGGGGTCGAGTCCGGGTCCCGAAAAATGCAAAAGCGAAAGGCTCAAAACGTGTTCTGCATGTCCAGAAATACCGTAGCTGTTCTCATTGGCCCTGAAGCATCAGGGCCAATGAGAACACTCCTGCAGTGTACCAGCAAGCTCTAGGATTGGCTGAGGGCTTTCAAGCCAATCCTAGATCGCTTTGTTTGTTCTCCATAGCAAAGATTGGAGCAACGGTTGGTGCTAGAAAGGCACATGATTGGCTGTCACCCAACAGCAGGTAAAATTACGGACAAATGGCGTCCGTTAAAGAAACCTTCACGGACAACGGACAGACGGCCGAAATTACGGGCTGTCCGTGAAATTTACGGACGGTTGGTCACCCTAAATTCTCACACACTGTGGGGCAGTGACTTTCAAACACTGAAGATCTGAAAACGGTTATAACACTGTTCTTTTGAACTCTTCGTTCATTTACAAGGCTACATAAACATCAGCTATATAGTATGACCTCCACCCTGAGTCACCCTGCCCTCCTCCCACTTCCAACTCTGCCTCTCTTCTGCTGGTAGAATGCAGTTGACGATGACCTCCTACGCTATCCGAAAGAACAAGATGCATTACTTAAGTTGGTTCAGACTTTTGAGGGGCTGAGAGCATCCACTTCAGTTCTGCTTTGTGGGATGCCTTGACTTTTGTCCCAAAGCGGGAAATGTGTTTAAAATTGTGGATAGAGTCAGGACCCTGTTACTGTCTGGGAAAATCCGGGATGTTTTGTCACCCTAACGAGCATGCCATATTTAACAAATAAGTGTTAAACATGATCTCTGCCGAACTGCGTTCTTTTCCCGGCTGTGAAAGCATGTTTATCATGTTAGAGAAATAGCTCAGGGAGTGGAACTTTCGTGACTTGTCACAAGATTAAATACTGACATGTAGGATGAACAGATTTTCCATTCCTGGGCTTTGCTTTTTGTCGTGATGGAAACACCAGACCGCTTTGAAGGTGAAGAAGCCTTTAATACACAATGCCAGGTAAGACATGGTGATTGGATTCTTTACGAAGATCCAGCGGGAGGGTGTTCCAGAGTTTGGCGGCGTTGTATGAAAAGAGCCGTCCACCACTTCTGGCCTTCTTGATCCTGGGTGATGTAGAGAGCCATCCGGGCTCTCCCCTACAATGTAACAGCACACATACACGCACGCACCCCTCGGGGCGGGCTCGTCCCGAGGGTATAAATAAACGGCGGAAGACCGCTCGGGGTCTTCGCGCCAACAGAGAGTGAACAACTGTGTGTGTGTATTATTGCTGTGTGTCCCCGCTGCGGCCTAGAGCCTTCGGGTGACTCATTACACTGGCGACGAGGCCGGTTGGACCGGCACGCGTGCACGCCTCATATCGCTGCGGCCGCTGCACTCGCCCTACCTGCTGGGGCTGTTTTGCCTGACCAAGTGCGGCGCCCGCCCACGCGTCTCCTGGCCCAAAGGGAGCGCGTTCAGCTGGCGGCGCCCGCACGGAGGCACGACGTCGGTGTTGGCTGATCCCGCTTGCACTGCCCACGCGTCTCCTGAGCCCGGAGGAGCGCGTTCAGCTGGCGGCGCTGCGTGCCCAACAAAGCCGACTGTTCCTGCATGCGCCCGCCCACGCGTCTCCCCAGTCAGAGGGAGCGCGTTCAGCCGGCGGCGCAGCGTCTGCAGCGGCAGCGTGAGGGAAGGTGAGTGCGGCCCTACGCGCTACCGTGGGGTTCTTCCTCTCCGCTCGGCAGTGCCCCGTGTGGCAGGCCACGCCCCTCGACACACCCCTGCCGTTTTCTCTGGCCCAGGACACGTGCACCACTGCCTGGAGAGGCAACAGACAGCCCAGCGCGTCTGTGGACAATAAAAAAAAAAAAAAATTAAAAAAAAACGTGCTCCCGGTGTGGGAGGCTTAACCACTACGCGAGAGTTTGCAGGGGTGGACGGTTCCGACAGGGCCCGGCAAGGTCAAGGAACATGTCACAACGGATACAACAGGTGTCCCTAGAGGACTCGCCCCGCGTGAAGACGCCAGGCAAGTGTGGGACGATGAAGAAGATGACGTATTTGTGGTGTCCTATGTCAGTAGAACAGACAGGCGACGGAGACCTCCCCGATGTGCTCGGTGACGGTGGAGGGCACGGACGTGCAGGCCCTGATTGACACGGGTGCCTCGGTTAACGTCATGGACGCGGAACAATACGACTGCCTGTCACCAAGGCCCGCGCTTGAGCCGTCAACAGCGAGAATCTACGTATATGGGGGAACCGATCCGCTCCCGCTGAAGGGGGTCATCCAGGCCAGTGTCAGCAGTGGCACATACACCACGAACACCCGGTTCCACATAACGGAGGGAAGAAAGGGGACCCTGCTCAGTTGCCACACTGCCGAGGATCTAGGACTGGTATTCTTCGCGCACCAAATACATGAGTCGCATGCTGAGACCATACTGAAAGACTTCCCCGCCCTCTTCACAGTCCTGGGGAAACTGAAAGGGAAGAAGTTCCGGTTACATATCGACCAGACAGTGAGACCGGTGGCCCTCCGACATCGGAGAGTGCCTTTTAATCTGAGGCCGCAAGTCGAAGAGGAACTGCGAAAACTGGAAGAACTGGACGTGATCGAAAAAGTCTCGGGTCCCACACCGTGGGTATCCCCGCTGGTGGTGGCCCCAAAGCCCAAACAACCGGGGGCCATACGGCTCTGTGTGGACATGCGCTTACCAAACGTGGCAGTGAAGAGGGAAAGGCACATAACCCCAACAATGGACGACATTGTGGCCGACCTCAATGGGGCCAAATGGTTCTCCAAATTGGACCTAAACGCTGGGTATCATCAGCTGGAGTTAGAACCGGAGAGCCGGTACATTACCACGTTTTCCACCCACGTTGGTCTACGGCGGTACAAGAGATTAAGCTTCGGGATATCCTCAGCAGCTGAAGTTTTTCAGAACGCGGTGAGAGAGGTATTGTCAGGACTGACAGGGGTAATCAACCTGAGTGACGATATCCTTGTCTTCTCGAGCACGCTGGAAGACCATCACAAGCATCTCCGGGCCACGTTGAAAAGGCTAGAAGACTCAGGTCTGACGTTACATAAAGCGAAGTGTTCATTCTATCAGGACACCGTGGAGTTCTTTGGCTACATATTCACGAGAGAGGGGCTCCGGGTGGATCCGAAGAAGGCGACCGCCATCCGGGTAGCCAGCACGCCGAAAAACCCCACGGAAGTGAGAAGTTTCCTGGGCATGGCAACGTATTGTGGGCGTTTCATCCCGAACCTCGCAACGTTGTCAGAGCCGCTCGGGTTTTGACGAAACAAGGGCAACCATGGGAATGGTCGAGTGTGGCGAACAAGGCATTCAATGACATAAAGGAAAGGCTGCAAGACAAAACGATCATGGCGTATTTCCATCCGAGGAGCCGCACGGAACTGGTTGTGGACGCTAGCCCTACAGGTCTAGGAGCGGTGCTCCTACAGGAACAGGATCCGGAAGTATGGAAACCGGTGGCCTATGCCAGCAAGGCCCTCACGGATACCGAAACCCGGTATGCCCAGATAGAGAGGGAGGCTCTCGCCATCAAGTGGGCGTGCCAACATTTTCATCTGTACCTGTGTGGACAGGATTTTCAAGTAGTGACGGATCACAAGCCCCTGATCCCGCTGTTCGCTGGTTCATCACGGCTGGCGCCCCCGAGGATTGAGCGATGGGCCGTGCAATTACAGGCATATCAGTTTAAGGTCGTGTACCGACCCGGAGCCCACAACCCCGCTGACTACCTTTCCCGTCACCCGGACCCTGCATCGCCCAGGAAGCAGTCCGTTGAAGAAATGAGCACTGAAGAATTCGTGAGGATGGTTTCTCAGCAGGCATGCCCGAAGGCAATGACCCTGGAAGAGGTCGGGCAGGCCACGGTGGGGGACGGAACACTGTCGAGGGTGAAGGAAGTCGCCTGCTACGACCGGAGGTTAGACATGACCGACAGCAGCTCTGGAGAGTGCGGCACGAGTTCAGCGTGGGAGAACATGGCGTCATCCTAAGGGGACACTTGGTCGTGATACCGGAGGCCCTGCAACAACACGTTCTAGAGCTCGCCCACGTTGGCCATCAGGGCATGGCCAAGACGAAAGCTCGGTTGCGCCAAAAGGTGTGGTTCGCGGCCATGGATACGAAGGTGGATGAAATGGTCCGAAGCTGCCATGAATGCACTATCACAGGGAGGGACCCCCCGCCGGCGCCGGTGATCACCGAGGACCCGGTCACTATTCCTTGGACCCATGTCAGTCTCGACTTCGGAAGTTTCCCAGATGGCCGCCAGATGCTGGTTCTGGTCGACACGTTCTCAAAATTCCCAGTGGTAGAAATTGTGGAGTCAACAGCGTTTTCCCACGTGAGGAAGGCGTTGGACCGGACCTTTGCCATGTTCGGGCTGCCTGAGGAGCTGAGGTCGGATAACGGGCCCCCATTTCAGGGCAGGGAATTTCAGGAGTATCTGAAGAACAAGGAAATCCGTCACCGGAAGATCACTCCGCTCTGGCCCCAAGCCAACGGGGAGGTGGAGCGGCTGATGAGGACTCTCAACAGGGCCCTGCGCATATCCGTAGAACAAGAGAGAGACGCGGAAGCAGCGTTGGACCAATTCCTCGGAGTGTATCGATCAACGCCTCACAGTACCACCCGGTGTGCACCCTCCCACCTGATGTTTCAAAGACCACCGCGGGACAGCATACCCGTTGATCCGACATGGACTCCACCGAGGCGAGACGACGAGGCCGTCCAAGCCCGCAGAGAAACTACAAACCGGAAAGCCAGTGAAGTCCGGGGGCTCATGAATCCAACGTCCAAATCGGAGACAAGGTGGTAGTCAAAGATCGACACCCTGGGTGGAAGTTTCGAACTCCGTTTGAGCCCGAAACATGGACCGTAACAGAAAGGCAAGGAACGATGGTGACAGCCCGCAAAGGACACCTCCAAGTCACCCGAAATGTGTCGTGTTTTAAACGAGTGATCGGGGGTGGTCAAGGTGGTGAAGATGGTGATGATGATGCGGAGAATCCCTGCGGGCCCTCCCCGGCATCTTCCGAAGCCAGTGACCACATCCCCGAAGGAGAGCTCCCTGGGGCCCGAGAAGCTGTCACCCGACCAGGGTTGGCCATGTCGGAACACGATGGTGGCTCACCTGGGGGTGCCCCAGAGGCTGCCGGAAGCAAGGCGTTGGCCAGGAGTCAGCGATACCACCTCCGGGCTAACCCGGTGCCGAGCCAAAAGTTTAAGGATTTTCTGTGCCTGTCCCCATGAACTTTAATGACTTTGGTGACGTCAACCAAAAGAAGGAAGGGATGTAGAGAGCCATCCGGGCTCTCCCCTACAATGTAACAGCACACATACACGCACGCACCCCTCGGGGCGGGCTCGTCCCGAGGGTATAAATAAACGGCGGAAGACCGCTCGGGGTCTTCGCGCCAACAGAGAGTGAACAACTGTGTGTGTGTATTATTGCTGTGTGTCCCCGCTGCGGCCTAGAGCCTTCGGGTGACTCATTACAGGTATCACTGCTAGGTGGAGCTCATCCGAGCATAGTCTTCTGTTAGCCTTATAAGGCCGGATCAAGTTTTTGATGATAGGTGGTCCACTCCCTTCCAGAGACTTGTGGGCAACCCAAAGGGCTTTAAAATAGATTCTTTCTTGCACCGGGAGCCAATGGAGAGCGCGTAGCGCAGGCTTTGCTGAGCAACGATTGTGGGTCCCCGTGAGCAGTCTTGCAGCAGAGTTCTGCACTATCTGCAGTTTCGTGACCGCTGAGTTTGGGGCACCTAGGTAGAGGGCATTGCCATAATCTATCCTGGAAAGAATTAGGGCTTGGACCAGCAGTTTTTTGGCTTGACTAGGTAAGAGAGGAAGCACTTTGCGTATCATTCTTAGCAAGCCGTAACATGATGCAGCCGTCTTCCTGGCTTGAGCTTTAAATGTGATGTCTTGATCTAACCAGATACCTAGACTTTTAATTTTAGTTTTTGGGGTCGGTACCGGGCCCATACAGGCTGGCCACATGGTATTTGATTTAAAGCTTAGATGGTTGCCGAGAAGCATCAGCTCGGTTTTATCACCATTACGTTTTAGATGGGACAGGCTCATCCACTTGGCTACTTCTTCAAGACAGGAATGGAGGTCAGTGGGCATCTGGTCGACCTGGTTCAATGCGACAACCAACTGTGTGTCGTCGGCATATGTTACTATATGAATCCCAAAGGGGGATGTAATATCCGCCAATGGGGACATATAGACATTAAAGAGAGTGGGGCTCAGGGATGAACCCTGAGGGACTCCACACTGAAGGGGGATAGGTTTTGAAAAGGTGTCGCCTTCAAAAACCTGGAAGAATCTTTCTTCTAGAAAAGATTGGAGCCATAGTAGGGCAGTGCCGGTCACTCCTACGCTCCTGAGACGGTGAATCAAGATTTGATGATTCACCGTATCGAAGGCTGCGCTCAGGTCAAGGAGGATTATGGCAGAAGATCCTCCTGCGTCAAGGATCTTTCTCGATGGGGGCGTGGCCAGGCCGCCGACCAAGATGGCCGCGCGGCACTGAAGCTCCGTCAGCCTTCCCAGCTCAGAGTCGCTATCCCCATAAAATGTTGCAGTGTCCGTCTACTGTGAGCTGACACTGTGGATTGCCCGATGATCCTACTCTGCCGGAGTTTGGGGCCCCCGTTGCTGTAAGACTGCTGCTTGGAGGACTGGGGGCGGAGCACCTGCAGGCCTTGGACTCGGCCTCAGACTACGCAGCCCGATTGAAGACACGCCGCGGCCCGGGCCTGCTGGGTATCGAGAGCGGACCACCACACCTGCGGTGAGTGCTCCGGGCGCGGGCCCCCTCCTGACGCCCTTCGCTGACTCCCTGCTCTGGCCTGGGCACGGCCACGTCGGTTCGGCCCAGGCTCTCCGTATTGCGCCTGCATTCTCCCGGAGGCCTCGCGGGGACAGGGCCCCCGAGTGAGCTTGGGAGGCGACCGCCCGGCCGTTTGCAGGCGCGGCTGCGGGGGAGAGGTTGGGGTGATACCGTCGCTCCCTGCGCCCGGCGGCCCCCCCGCATTGCAACAAGATGCGCTGACCGGCTCGATGTGTGGCCCGCGGGTGGTGCTCCCTCTTGGCCTGACTACACTCCACAGTCAATACCTGAGGCCCGCAGCCCTTTGGCTCTCCACGTTTCGGCAGTCGCAACCACTTGCAGCGAGTTTCATTGGGCCCACAAATCCTTCCCGGATCTCCGTTCCCTCCCGCATTGGACTTCTGCCCTCCAGTATACAGTTTCAACTGAGGCGTAGCTTGGTGGGCGCGACCCGACCGCTTCCACACTAATGCGGAGACCTGTTTAAGCGCCGGACACCTTTTGGCTCCTTACTCCTCACATTCCACGCTATCTTGGGGTGCGCCTCATCGGCCCTTGGTCATTTCTGGGTCCCAACTGCTCTCTCTCGGTCATCCCTGAGCCCAATCATTTTGGCCATCACACGGCTGCGTCACTGCGCCCACCTCCCTGAGCTTGAATCCAGTGGCTGCGGTGTGGGCTTGCTCAGGGGACTGTATGCTGCGGGATCGGTGCACTGTCCCACCTCGTCTCTGGCCCTGACATTCCGGGCTCTGCATCGCCTGCTCTCATCTTGAGCCACCGCTTCTGTGGGTGCTCCTCTCTCTCTCTGCACTGACCCTGCTAACCTTCATTCAGCACCGCGGTGATTCGCGATAGGGCTGGTTTATAGGGTTGCTTTCCCGCTGTGACAGTTGAGCGCTCTTTCAATACACACGTTCTTCGCCTCCTGGCCGCACATTGGCGTTCCCCTGCTGCATTGAAGGCAAACTTACTCCCCGGTTTTGGGGCCTCCACTCCAGCATCAGCGCCCCACGTATTGCTTATCACCAGCGCCCTGCAAGCCTCCCTGGGGGCTCCATCACCCCTATACGCCTCAGTGGGAGCCTGGTCATTGCTTCATACTTGGGCGCCCCCTTCGACGCACTGACCCCTGGGAACTTTGGTTTGTGCCCCTTGCTCCGTCTGCCGCTAGCCACTGACACACCTTCACGGGGGCCACATCCTCCCTCTGCTCCAAACCTTGAACCTGGACATTGCTCTGCACCTGGACGTCCAATCCCGCGTGCTCACTTACTGGGACACCTGCACAGTTACACACTGCCCTGATCGGGGGTGACTACCGTCGGCTCCATCGCCGCCCAGGGTCCTATGCGCCGATCCTTCATCTCTCTCAACTGCTGGCTCCTGGTCTTGGCCTGTCCTCTCTCCGCAACCAACTACAGGGACTGTGCCACCGCCGCTGCCCCTGTTACATCGCGCTGCGGCATGGGCCGCAAAGATCCGAAGCAGAAGACCCTCCCTTTCGAAAAACTTGTGGACAGGGTCCCTGAGGACTGTGCCAGCATGGCAGAGGGCGGGCAGGGTATGGACCGTGTTGATGACACCTCCGCCCCATCCACTTCCCTGTTGCAGGAGATGAGAACGGGCTTTAGAGCACTTGATGGATGGTTTGACGCACTAGACAAGAACCTTGCGAGCCTGGGGGCCAAAATCCAAGTTCACGACAGGCGCCTAGACGTGGCCGAGGCACGCATTTCAGACATTGAGGATGGTACTGCGCAGTCCCTTAAGAGGCTTGAGAGGGTGGAGCGCATCCTCAAGGATGTGGCGATCAAGGACGAGGACCTCGAAGCGCGAAGTAGGCGCAACAACATCCGCATCCTGGGAGTTCCAGAGACCACCGCCACGGGCCGCCTTGACCTCTTTGTTGAGACTCTGCTGGCAGACATATTTGGGAAAGACTCCTTTACTCCCGGATTCATAGTGGAGCGCGCTCACCGCACATTGGGGCCTCGGCCCAACCCGGGCTGCCCTCCAAGACCTATCATCGCCCGCATTATGAACTTTCGGGACCGCGACACTGCACTGCGCCTCGCCAGGGAGCGGGGAGACACAGCATGGCAGGGCTCCAAACTATCCTTCTACCCAGACTTTACCATCATGGTGCAAGAGGCCCGTCGCAAATATAACGGGGTCAAGGCCACCCTCAGGAACTTAGGCCTGAAATATGGCATGTTATACCCCGCTAGACTGAGAATTGATGTTAACGGCCGACCTCGCATTTTTTGACAACCCCTCTGAAGCACAAGAATTCTGCCGTGCCTAAAAGCAGACCACCGCCCAGACGGGTGCCGACGGTGGTAGGCCCTCACCTCCGCATAGTGGCTCTGACGCAAGCATGGAACTCTTTTCTGGCTCCGGGACTGGCTGACACTGCCGCGCTGTTCTTTCTCCATTCTAGCAGCACTGAATTGGGATAATGTTATTCATCAAACCGAAGTGTTTCAAGTAGCTGGTAGG
Organism: Calotriton arnoldi; assembly: GCA_963921515.1. Classification (NCBI taxonomy): domain Eukaryota; kingdom Metazoa; phylum Chordata; class Amphibia; order Caudata; family Salamandridae; genus Calotriton; species Calotriton arnoldi. The sequence continues at coordinate 2,887,963 of CAWUFW010000337.1, forward strand.
CTGACGTGGCGTTGCCACCCCTCATGGTGTACACCTTGGGTTTGTTTCTGGTTACACGGATGTACAATTCCAGGGTTGTCTCATTCCACTGTAAAGCCAATTGGTACTTCACGTATTGTTATCTATTATGGGTTTGCGTTGCTTTTCTTGTAGTAAGGGTGGGTGGGGGTGGGTGGGGTGGGGACAATTGCCATTGTATTGCCATTTATGGTTCACTTCCGTTTGGTACACTGTCATGGTTTGCATTTAATTGTTGGAGCTTGTATCTGTCAGCTATGCCACGATCAACAGATGGCTCAGCTGGGTAATATTGACGGTCCTTCTAGCCGGTCCTTGATGTCCTGGAACATCAGGGGTCTCAATGATAATCGTAAGAGACGGCATGTGGTCCATTATCTTATTCGACACAAAGTGGACATTGCCTTTCTGCAAGAGACGCATTTACCTAAATCCGATTCTGGTTGCTTCGCTTCTAGCTCGGGCGCTCACAGGTATTTTGCCAACTTCAGCAATTATGCTAGGGGCACAGCCATTCTCATTCACAAAAGGGTTCCCTTCCGCCCCCACTCAGTGGTAACGGATGATGAGGGTAGGTACCTAATTGTCACGGGGTCACTAATGGGTCACAGTGCAGCTTTGGTATGTATATATGCCCCAAACACTGACTCCCCAGAATTCTTTCATACTTTACATGCCCAGCTTTCAAAGACAGATCCTATCCTATTATTGGTGGGGGGGGATTTCAATCTGCTACTTAATCCCGCATTAGATAGCACTACTGACTCCCCCGGCACTAAACCCGCGCTCTTCTTGATCTCTGCGAGCAATTCTCTCTCCTAGACATTTGGCGCAGGCGCAACCCATCTCACACCGAATATACGCATTACGCTGGCCAACACACAACACCTGGACTAGAATCGATTATTGGCTAGTTTCCCCTGGCATCTCCAACTGGGTCCATTCCATTGTGACTCTCCCAAGAACGTACTCGGACCACTCCCCGGTTAAGCTTCTCCTTAGAGTTCCCCGACCTGAAGGGTTTGAACGGCAATTGCGCTTCCTAAAGTCGCGCCCTCAACGACGACCTTTTCCATACTGAAATGCGCGAGGCCATTGAAGAATACTTCACCATCAATACGGGCTCGGTTGATACCTGGGCGGTTCTGAGGGAGGGCTTTAAGGCATTCTTCAGGGGCGTGTATCGCCAAGCATGCTGGGGTTCTCAAGGATCTCCGTACTACGCTCTCTCGCTTGGAACGCGACCTGACTGAACTGGACAACGCAATACCACACACTCCGAACCCCGACACGGCGGGGAAATGTTTGGTCCTCCACACCGAGTACAGGGATACTGCGAATCGAGAGATACTTTATTTAGGCAAATATCAAACCGCTCGGCGATACGACGAAGGCGAGCGTCCGGGCCGTGTGCTGGCTCAGATGCTTCGACCCCCATACAGCAAGGCCTTTATCACTGAGCTGCCTACTCCCACACATCAGGTGCTCTCTGGCACCTCGGAAATCCGCGACGAATTTCTCGATTATTTTACATCTCTCTATACCTCCAAGGTGGGGCGTGACCCCACGGCGCAGGAAGCTTATTTATCCGAGATCGCATTGGTCTACTTGGAAAAAAATATGCAGGACTTTTTAGCGGAGCCAATCTCCGAGTCCGATGTCCTCGGAGCCATCGACACCCTTCGATGCTCTTCTGCCCCGGGGCTAGATGGCTTTATGGGGGAGTTTTATAAGGCGTACAAAGAGTTACTGGCGCCGCAACTCATCGAAGTGTACGCAGAGGCCCTCGAGACACAAACTCTTCCCCCCACTCTTCGCGAGGCGGTCGTCATACTCCTCCCCAAACTGGGCAAGGACCCGTTGCTATGTGGGTCCTACAGACCTCTGTCCCTACTAAATTTGGATTATAAAATTTTAGCCAAGATAATCGGCAATCGCCTGTCCCAATTGATGGAATTTATCATCTCGCCGGTCCAATCTGGCTTTGTTCCCCGTCGATCGACCTCATTGAATCTCAGGACGCTCTTCTCGGTCCTCCACAGGATTAATCCTGAGGTCCCCGCCGCCGCAATCCTATTGGACACTGAGAAGGCCTTTGATTCGTTAGAGTGGCCTTTCATCATGTCAGTTATGCGCCGTATGGGAATGCCTGTGGGATTCATAGCCACCACTGCACTATTATATTGCCGCCCCACGGCGAGACTTCGCCTGAACTGCACGCTCTCCCGGCCCTTCTCTATATCCCGCGGCACCCGGCAGGGCTGTCCTCTGTCCCCCTTATTGTTCATCTTAGCCATGGACCCCTTAATTCGACATTTCCAGGAAAAGCATCTGCAGAGAGGCCTACAATTCAATACTGGCCCTCTCCTAGTCTCGCTTTACGCAGACGACACTATCCTCTATGTCAGAGAGCCCCAGATGAACTTGGAGTCGCTCATTAAGGAGATTCTTAGATTTGGTCAGCACTCCGGCCTGGGCATCAACTGGCGCAAATCGGTTATTTTTCCCTTAACCTCCAGTACGACCCCATGGGACTGTGAATTACCCCTCGAATGGCGCTCAGACTCAGTTAAGTATTTGGGCATTCACATCCATCTTGACACCGCCCAGATCCTTCGCCTCAATTATGGGCAGGCAATCAGCGCCCTCGAGACTCAAGTGGAAAGATGGTTGCGGCTGCTGCTGTCCCTCGCCGGCAGAGTTGCGATTATTAAGATGGTGGTGCTCCCCAAATTTTTATATCTTTTCAACAATATTCCCATACCCCTCCCGAACAGTTTCTTTTTAACCTTGCGGTCACACCTTATCAGATTGGTCTGGGGGGGCAAACAGGCTCGTGTTCGCTGGCAGGTGCTTACTCTGCCATACGAGAGGGGAGGGTTTGGGGTTCCGGATTTCCACTTGTACTATCTTGTGGCCCAATGTAGCTATGCTCATGCATGGTTCCACCCCGACGCTAGGATCCCCTTCCTCCGCCCGAGGCGGATTTCGTCCTTCCGGAGCGGTTATCCACTGTCTTACCCAAGGGCGTACCCAGAGACCCTAAGGATATCCAGACTGTCTCCACTACCAGCTGGGCCTGGGAGAAGCTGCGACGAGTCACCGGCGCCTCCACCCTCTATACCTCAGCTCTCCCTGTCCCCAACGCCCGCTGGCTGCCAATCACAGGTGAAAAACTGGTGCAGCGCACCTTGGCCAAATTTGATATCTCTAAACTGGGTGATTTGTACCCAGACGGTCACATTTTCTCGGCGACAGAAGATGTCCGCTTCCATGACGCCACATTTATGGACAGCTTTGTACTGGGCCGGATTCGTTCGGCTCTTCGTGCCACGATGCCTAGTTTCCCCATTGAACCGGACTCGTTCACTCCGTTTTCGCTCGTCATTGAAAACGAGAGCGGGGTTCATCTCGTATCTAAACTGTATAAGACATGCTCTGGGATGATCCCGGTCAATGACGACGAGATCCGCAAACATTGGGAAGAAGATTTAGGCCGCCCCATCACAGATGACCAGTGGGCCAAATGCTGTGCAGTAACGAAGGATGTGTCACTTAACAGCAGGCATAAACTGCTACACTTTAAGTTCTTACGCAGAATATACATCACCCCGGCTAGAGCCCATAGACTGGACCCGTCCAGACCCCATACCTGCCATAAATGCGACGCCCCTTATGCTGATTTTGCACACCTCACATGGTCCTGCCCAAAACTACAGTCATACTGGGAGGGGATACATACGACACTAGGCGATATGACCACGCTGTCACTCGTCCCCACACCTGAAGTGGCACTACTGGGGTATGTGGTCAACTTCCCTAGGGGCATCAGAAGGTTCACATCACTCAGTTTGCTGCTGGCCAAAAGAGAAATAGCTATTCACTGGGGCCGTAGATCTGCTCCCACTTTGCAAGGCTGGCTGAACAGTCTGGCTTACTGTAACAGCAATAGCGAAATATACTCCAGTACGCTGCCTAGCTCTTCCCGTCCTAAGGACATCTGGGGTCCATACAGGTCATATGTGGAAGCTATTCGACGAGCCTCTGGCTCCCAACTGGAACGGGGCATTATCCCTTCGGGGGTGGGGTAGCTGGCTTTCTTATCTACAAGTGATTGTTTTCCTCTGCGATGTGGTACCCTGCAGTACTCGTGTCTCATTGACTATGTAGCCCCATCTGAGGCGGATGTGCCCGGGTGGACCCATAGACCTACTGCTGGGAGGCGGATGCTTGCTTTCGGGGTGGGGGATGGGCCTTTGGGACTGTGTTTTTTAAGCCTTGCTGGTTTGCTTCTTCTAATAGATACACTCCATGTTGATTAATGTATTGACATTTAATGCTCCCTTTTACCTTTCTCAACTGCAATGACAATGACAGTGAACACCTATGCTTGTATCGCTATGATGTACTAAATGGTAAATAAAGTAAAAAAAAAAAAAAAGGATCTTTCTCGATTCTTCCACCACCGCTAATAAGGCGGTCTCGGTGCCCTGACGGGGGCGGAAGCTCGTTTGTGAGGGGTGAAGCAAGTTATGGGACTCGAGGAATGCGGAGAGTGTGTGATTAACATGTTTCTCTGTAATTTTACTGATTCCAGGAAGGAGCGAGATGGGACGATAATTGCCCAGGTCGGCAGGGTCCAAATGCGGTTTTTTTAGCAATGCTTTTACCATTGCCCTTTTCCACTCGGGGGGGACCATACCCGATGCGAGGGAGGCATTAATCAGGCTGGTGATGGTGGGGGCAATTGTAGGTACTACCAGTTTCAGAATATTAGGTGGTGCAGGGTCCAATGGCGACCCTGATTTGACTGAAGAAAGGATAGCTAAAAAAGACTCCTGGGTCAACTGGGAATAGGTCTCCAAATAATGTTCATTTTGGTGCTGACCCGAATCCATAGGTTCAATTATAATATCACTGTCTCTTTGGGGAAGACGCTTGAGAATATTTTGTACTTTGGTACAAAAGTATTCAGCAAGTTCGTTGCAGCGGTGTCCCGATGGATCTGGTGCCGCCGGAGGGTTGGGAACTTTAAGTAACTTTTTAGCAATGAGAAAAGTTTCTCTCGCGGAATTGGCCGCTAGTGCAATCTTTTCCTCGTAATAGGCAGCCTGGGCTCTTTTTATTTCTGCCTTGTATGTTCCGATGGCCGCCCTATAATCTTGTTTCTTACTGGGTGAGAAGTCTTTCCTCCATATCCTTTCTAGTATTTTGCATTGTTGTTTTAGGATACGTAGTTCAGGGGAGAACCATGCAGACTTGTTGGGTCCCGCTTTCTTCTGGATTGATTTCTTTGGGAGCACCGTATTAAGTGATCCCTCAATCCAGTTTGTAAGACTTTTGTTAGCTGCGACTGGATTAGAGTCAAGATTCGGTTTGGTATTTTCGAGTTCCTGTGTCCACCACTCCAAAGGGAGTTTAGGCCAAGGACGAATTTGCATTTGTGTCAACTGGGTGTGTGAAGCGGTAGTAAGTGGGTACCAGAAGAAAGTGATTACAATCCACATAATCCTCCAAATAGCGAGGAGGTCTGCCTGGGATTCCATGTTTCTCTCATACCTACGGGAGGTAGAGTATTGTTATAGCCATGCTCGTTTCCATCCACTCTGCCATTCTCACAGTGACTTCTCACACCAACCACCGTATCCCTCACCAACTCTTTATCATCCATCAGCATATAACTGTTGTGTCCCCCTTGGGTTTTTTTCCTCAATTTTGCTAACAGTTCCTCCTCTTTGTTACAGAGCCTCTTTGCGCTTATGCCACTTGTTTCCATTCTCCAACTCCACTTAACTGTCAAACACTTCCTTAACCTTCAACGGACCCCAAAATTAGGATAATCCTTTCCTCACTCTTCCATGGTTTATTTTTACCCAGTCACCAGATCTTGTCACACCTTTGGTTTCTCTTTTTCTCTAATTTTCACTCTTTTCCTGGCTATTATTGGACAACTATGCCTGAGTTAACTTAGTGCCCGTCCTTCTCCCTCGCATATTTTTCAAATGGAGAAACACTGCACACACAACATGCTGTGGTGCGATTGGCCCAAATCATGTAATTCACCATCACCATAACATCTCTTCCGCTTTGGTTGGCCATAGATATGGCACCCTTTACTAACGGTTGGCCTGTTCCACCATGCCTTTGGCTTGGGGGTTCTACAGCACGGTATGATGGTGTTTTATACCACAATTATCTAGAAATGTCTTCATTTCATGTGATGTGAGTTGTGTCCCATTATCTTTGATTAATATGCAAGGAAATCCTTCCTCCAAGAACACTCCTTTCAAAGTCTCAGTAGTACTTCTTGTGGTCACTTCCGACATAAACTTCACAACTAACCATTTGGAATGGTCATCCATCATTACCATTGCATTCTTCATGCTTTCCGTCATCCCTTGCATGGGTCCAATAAACTCCAAGCACACTGTACACCAAGGTATGCCAGGGTCTTCAATATGTCCACATGCTGCTTGAAAGCCTGTCTTTAGTCTTTTTTTGCTCTCTTTGCATATTTCACATTTCTCCATCCAAGACGTAATCTCTGATCATCCTAACACAGCCACCAAAAATTTTCCCTCACCCTTTTTTTGTCATGGTTTGTCCCAAGTGGTCCTCATGGGCTCGATTGATAATCCTTTCCTTCAGCACTTCAGGTGGCACACATTTAACATTCCTCATAATGACCCCCTTGTCTGCCAGAGTCAACTCATCTATGATCTTCACAAATATTCTTACAGAAGGGGGACCGGTACTTTCTCTGCGTCCCCACTCACCACTATTTGCTCAACCCCCTTCAGAACAAGATCGCACTCCATGCAACTCCACCATTCTTCCGCTGTAAACGTCCCTGTTGGAAAGTGGATTATTGGTTGGGGCAAATGTAGGTCTGCCACTGGCAATAAGGCCACTAACCATTGGTAGGACTCAGCATAGGTCTTAGAAAATTATTCCTATGCTCAACCCTTGGTAACGTGGCTGCGAGCAGACAGGCTTATCTTCAAAGACAGGTATGTAAAGCATTTAAAAACACCAATTCAGTAAATAATTAAGACACAACACATAATAAAAATCCAACAGCAATTAATAAAAATAGGAAATATTTTTATCTTTAAAATGACACCAAAACGACAAATATCCAATGTAGGGAACCGGAGATATGAATTTTCAAAGATTTAGCAAAATATAGCACTTAGAAGCTTATAGCACCATATTGGGATACAGGCTCGCGATAGACCGACCCAAAGTCAAAGTTTCAGGCCGACCGCGATGGAGCCCTGAGCGGATACCCCACGCGGAAGGTGCCGGTCACAGTTTTTACCTTCAGACTTAGAAACTTTTCTGGAGCTTTTCTCCCCGAGGTCCCTCGAAGCTCTCAGCCAGTCCGGATTCGGTGAGGGTTCGCCGGCTTGCCTTGCGATGAACTCCTGGTCACCTCTCTACGTTCGGACTTAGAAACTTTTGCGGTCCAACCTCTAGAGCGTTCCAGCGGAGCAAACCCAGGATCCAGGCCGACACGCGGTTGAAGGCTGGCGGCTTGGGTTTCGCGGTTGCTCCCGGTCACCTTTTCTACGAGCGGACTTAGAAACTTTTCTGGAGCTTTTTGTCGTGGGGTCCCTCAATGCTCTTCACCAGGCCGGATTCGGTGAGGGTTCGCCGGCTCGGATTTCTTCTACTCCTGGTCAAACTATGGAAGTTGGACCGACGGAGCTTTTAGCGGGACGAACCTGGATGGCTTGGCCGGCTCGCGGTTGAAGGTAGGCGGCTTGGCTGACCAGGTTGAGTCGGTCCCTCTATGGAGCTTTTTTTCAAAGTTCCTCCAAAGTTCTCCAAACATCTTGAACTTCTTCCTGAAGTTCCTCAAAGTGTCTCAAACTCACTCCAAGGGTCTGGAAGCTCCAAGATGGTCCTTGAAAGTTGAGGACTTCAGTCCCCACAATGCACTTGGACGTCACCCTTACAAATCCACTGGTAGTTCCCCAGGTTGATGATCCTTGGTGGTGAGGGTCCAGGTGAGCTCTGTTAACCTGTAGCTTGCAGGGAGTCCACTCTTTACTCCTTTTTCAGCAAGGTAGTCCACAGGGATGTAGTTTCTGATGGTGCAGGCTTCAGAGGTCAGGCCTTAGAATTTGCACAGCAAAACTTCTCAGCTTGGCACAATGTCTTGCTTTCTTCAGTTTCAAGCAGCAGATCTGGAGGGCTCTGCCCCTCTCAGATACTTATTCCAAGTTCTCTGGGTCAGACAGGTCACTCCTGACCAATGGGAGCAGGGTAACTCCTCAAAGATATGACCACATCCTGTAGAGTGTGGCATTATTTTGTCCCAGAGTGCATCAAATCTTCCAAATCCATAATGGCTGATTTTCCAGCAAGGAGGTAAGAGCTGGCTAAACACACCCCTAGGATGGCTAATTTACTTAGACTCTCCCCCCTGCATCTGCTCATACCTTCCTTAATCCTACCATCTGCCTAAGGTGGGAAGTTCAGAGTTGTAAATGACACTGTTCTCTGCTATCCTCTTTGATGAACATAGTTTTCGACTCCTCCCCCTGGCCTGGCATTCCTTTGGAACAGCACACTGCCCTGCCAGCAGAGCTGGTTGACCCCAGGGGCTCTTTATCACCTCTTCAAGGCAGCCTGGCTAATCCACTTAACTCTGACCAATCAGGGCAGACCACTGGAAGGCTAAATCTGGACTTACAAACAAGAAAGTCTTATAACTTCTTGTATGTACACTTTAGGAGAAATTCAACAATATCATATTCTTGAATTTATTAATACCATTCGGGAAGTCTTTGAATGGCACTTCTAGCCCTCTCTTATCAAGAGTTATTAGTTAATAACTTTCTACCATGTTAACCTATGTAGCAGGGGATTTGCAATGGGAAAAATGACTTGGGCCATTTTTCCAGCACCAGGACTTACAAAAACATATTTTATAAGTACTTTGCTTATATCTACAGGACCCCCACCCCATGGGACAACTAGGGGAGACTTTAGGGGTTCTGAATCTGTAGAAATATTGCAGATCCTCACTTCACAGTGCTCCTAGCATCAAAGTCGAATTTGGGCAGCACTTTACCACAATGTGGGGAGTGAAATGTGAAATTTCACTTAACCCAGGGCATATAAAACTCATTTTATAAGGGTCTACCCTATAGATACCTGACCCCCCACCCCTGGGACACCTAGGGGAGACCCTGGGGGTCCCTAATATGCCATAACATGGTAGGTTATTCATTTTTAAGTGCCCAAACACCAAAGTCGAGTTTGGGCACAATTTACTTTTAAAAGCAGTCCTGGCACCCAGGGCTGCTTTTAAAACTGACCTCAGGCCTCAGCAGTGCACACATGCAAGTGCAGAAAGCTGCTGGCCTCTAAACTGCCATGCCCTACTATATACTAGGGACTGATAGGTAGTTTCAATTCCCCTGCCCTATTATATACTAGGGGCTTATAGGGTAGGTCATGCCAATCACAGGGGTACCCCAACCCATAGTGTACCCTAGTGTATGTAGGTGTTTTCACTGTATTCTAAGTGTTTTCAGCATAGCACTAGCCCTGGGCCTGGTTAGGCAAAGCCCAGGGTCAGTCAGAGTCAGTTACCACCAGTACCAATCAGCAAAAAGTTGGGGGGTGCCCAGGGCACAGGATGACTTTGCAACATAGCCCCCCCCAAACGAAAGGTGATGGGTTACTAACCTACACCTTGGTAGTCCTCATCAGCTAAGTGGAAAAACCTGGAAAGTCCATCCGCATTTGCATGGGCAACCCCAGGTCTGTGTTCCACTGTAAAGTCCATTCCCTGTAGGGAAATGGACCACCTTAACAGCTTGGGAGGGATTCTCCCCTCTCATCTGCATGAGCCATCGGAGAGGCCTGTGGTCAGTTTGAACACGAAAGTGAGTCCCAAACAAATATGGTCTCAACGTTTTCAGGGACCAAACCACAGCAAAAGCCTCTCTCTCAATGGCACTCCACCTCTGCTCTCTGGGAAGAAGCCTCCTGCTAATAAAGGCAACTGGCTGATCAAGGCCCTCTTCATTTAGCTGTGACAACACTGCCCCAATCCCTTGCTCTGAAGCATCTGTCTGAACCACAAATTCTTTTGTGTAGTCAGGGGCTAGTAGCACTGGTGCTGAACACATAGCAGCTTTCAGAGTGTCAAAAGCCTTCTGACACTCTGGGGTCCAATCCACCTTCTTGGGCCTCTTTTTAGAAGTGAGTTCTGTTAGGGGCCCCACAATGGTCCCATAATTTTGAACAAACCTTCTATAGTACCCTGTCAGTCCAAGGAATGCCCTGACCTGAGTCTGGGTAACAGGAGCTGTCCAATCCAAAATAGTTTGGATTTTAGCTTGGAGAGGCTGTACATGGCCCCCACCTACCAGGTGGCCCAGGTACACCACATAACTCTGCCCTATTTGGCACTTGCTGGCCTTAATAGTCAGGCCTGCCTGCTGCATGGCCTGAAGCACTTCCCTTAGGTGGCTTAAGTGATCCCCCCAGGTAGAACTGTATACAGCTATATCATCCAGATAAGCTAACTGTTCCAACCCAGACAAGACCCTGTTCACCAACCTTTGGAAGGTGGCAGGTGCATTCTTTAAGCCAAAGGGCATTACCTTGAACTGATAATGTCCCTCTGGTGTGGAGAATGCTGACCTCTCCTTTGCTCCATTAGTGAGGGCAATTTGCCAGTAACCTGAAGTCAAATCAAAAGTACTCAGGTACTTAGCAGCCCCTAACCTGTCAATGAGCTCATCAGCTCTAGGTATAGGGTGAGCATCAGTCTTTGTGACTGCATTCAATCCTCTGTAGTCCACACAGAACCTTAACTCCTTGGGTCCCCCGAGGATTAGGTTTAGGCACCAGTACCACTGGACTGGCCCATGGACTCTCAGACGGTTCAATTACCCCCAATTCCAGCATCTTAGCAACCTCAGCTTTAATGCTGGCTCTGACATGGTCAGACAACCTGTACAGTTTATTTTTGACAGGTAGGCTGTCACCAGTGTCAATGTGGTGCACACACCACTCAGTGATGCCTGGGGTCAAAGAGAACAGGCCAGCAAACTGCTCCAGCACTTGCTTACAGTCTCTGTGCTGCTGGTCTGTCAACTGGGGAGAGAGTATCACCTCCTCCACTGACCCATCTTGCACATTTATTTATTTATTTAGAAGCTTACAAAGCGCGCAGCTACCCCCAACGGGGGTGTCCCGGCGCTTGGACAGGCGAAGGATGTGAGTACACTCAGCAGGTTAAGCACTCGAGAAGAGCCAGGTCTTCAGGTCACGTCGGAAGATAGATTCGGATTTGGTCAGCCGCAAGGGCAGAGGCAGGCTGTTCCAAGTCTTGGCGAACACCGCAAAGGCTCTACCGCCCATTCTGGCGCGGCGGAAGCGGGGGTGACAAGGAGACGAAGATGGTTGGATCTAAGTGCGCGGCTGGACTGTGCATGCTTAAGCCGAGCTCTGAGGTAGGCCGGGCCCATGCCCTGCAGTGCTCTAAAAACCAGAACCATTGACTAGAATTGGATGTGTTTGGTCACTGGGAGCCAGTGAAGCTTCTTCAGATATGGGGAGATCGAGTGACGATAAGGAATGTAAAATATCAGCCTAGCTGCCGCATTCTGAACAGTCTGTATGCGTCTGATCAGGTACGCAGGGGCCCCTGCGTACAGACTATTAGCGTAGTCCAGATGTGAGGTGATCGGTGCATGGACAATGGTCCTGCGAGATTCCCGAGGGAGAAAGGGGAACATTTTTCGGATCATATGAAGTTTTCCGAAACAGGCCGCAGATACCTGATCGATTTGATTTTTGCATGAAAGTTCATTATTGATCTGGAATCCCAGGTTCCTAGCTGATATCACTGGTTCCGGAGGGGGGTTCAGTTCTGATGGCCACCAGAGTGGAGGAGGGGGAGGGCTGTTTTTCGACTTAGCCAGACTGAGGCCCTGCTAATCAGGACCCCAGTCTATCTGCTTTCTACTCTAAATTGGTTGTATGTACTTTAGGTACACTCCAGATTGGATTCTGGGGTACCCTTATAAGTCCCTAGTATATGGTATACTATGTACCCAGGGCATAGGTACCCCAGAGGCCTACCAGGGGCTGCAGCATGTATTGTGCCACCCCTGGGAAGCCTTTTAACCCCTTCCGTGCTCATGACGAGCTCAGCTCGTCATGCTGCGCGGTAGCGCTGTGCGCATGACGAGCTGAGCTCGTCACGACCCCACCCGCGATCGGAATGTCCAGCACACGAGCGGAATTCCGATTGCGGTCAAGGGGTTAAAATGACACAACAGGTCTGCTACAGCAGCCTGTGTAAGGTGGTGTATGCACCCCTTACTGAGATATAGGTTCCCTATATCTCTCCATATCACTGCACATGTAAACCTATCAGTCACCCCTATGGCAGGCCTTAACAATCCTGAAGGCAGGGTTCTGGGTTTCATGTGAGAGGGTGCTCATGCATGAGCAGAGCCCCTCTGCAGCCTTCGGAACCACTCATTCCGGGGTTGTCTGTGATGCAGCCAGACCATATACTCTTAAGTGCATTATAACCTCGCGGTAAATGCTAACTTTAAAATGGCTGCATGGAAACATGTCGTGTTTGGTGTCAAACACCTTGGAATCATACCTCCACCCCAGTAACTGGGTTGGGAGGTATGATCCCACCCTACTAGAGGGAGAAACATGGCACCACCGGTACACCCGGTACAAGCTTAACAGAACCCTGGCATCACAAAATGGATGCTGCAGCCACAGACACGAGTCTGCCCTCCTGCTGCTGGACCAAACTCCGGCAGGGGAGGCCTGGACAATAGGTTTCCTGTCACAGGGAGGTGTGACCACCTCCCAGACAGGCTTTAGTGTATTGGGGCTGGGTGGGTGCACTCCAAGAGTGCTTTGAAGTCTGCACTGGGGGCACATTTGGTGTCCGTGTGCATAGTCCAGCTCAAACCGGTTGCAGGGGCTACCAGCCCCTGCTCTGGCGTGAAACTGGACAAAGGAAATGGGTGTAGCCACCCCTCTTTCCTGACCCACCCATAGGTGGGTCCCCAGAGTTTGTCCCACCCCTTCCTTGGGTATAAAGTAGGAACCCCTGACTACAGGACTTTAGATTTACCTGGACGAAACTCTGATACAGAATCCCAGAACTTCAACTATCTAAACGACGTTGGATGACCGAAGAATCTCCCTTGGAGTAAAGGAGTTACTCCCCTGCTTGGCAGGCACCAAAGACGCAACTGACCGGTTGGCATCTCCGAAGCTCCTGAGGACTCCGAAGAATATTGCCACACAGGAGGTGGGTTCCCGAGGTCTCTGAGGTCGGTCTGTGTGTTCAGCAAGTCTGAGGCCTGTATCCCTCGTGGAGACCGTGCAACCCGAACCCCTGGACACCGCGACCATTTGCAGAAGCATCAGCTTTGAGGCGACCTCTGAGGCTGAGCTTTGGGTTACTTGTAGCCCCAACCCCGAGCAGCAATTGCACCGAAAATTGCCAGCCTACACTCCACGAGTGTTCCGTGAGCTGGCCCTTTGTGTTTTCTCTCGAGGTCCCTTCGCGATCCCTGGTCCGTTGAATGGTGGGTCCCTGTGAAGGCAACACTAAAATTAATTGGGCTACCCTGGTTGCTCTAGACGAGCCCTGACTCTCCATCGCTTGGGGAGTCCCCCGGACCTTGCTGGTCCGCACCAAAGCATCTTTCCTCTTCCTGCGTGGGTTGCTGTTGCCAAGGCTTGTTGTGTTCAATTCGAGCACCGACACCCAGCACTCGACATCCTTCGTGGGACAGCTCGAATCCGGCTCCTGGTCGTCCTCGACTTCCCCTGGACCCCGTGGCTGCAGAGTCAAACTTCACCTCTTCACCTCTTCGCACCTGAAGCACCCGACATCGGTGGGCATTTGATTGCTCCGCTCCTGGTCACTGGCTAGTGACCCAGACTCTGTCCCCTCTGCTTTCAGGTTCTTCACATCTTCGATCCAGGCTTGGATCATCCCGGACACTTTTCTTCTTCGCGGCAGCAGCACTTTGCAGCAGATCGCCATTGAAATCAACGACGATTCCCGACACTGTTTGACACCTATGCACCCGGCTTCCCTGGGTGAGGTAACTCGAGTACTCCGGTGCTCCTGTGGGTGTTGGCCCTAGAACCCCTTAAGTCTAAAGGGGTTTGCTCAAAGTCCTCTCCTAAGTGTCCTTTATCTTTAAAATTCCAACCGCGACTTTCCTCATAGAATCCTACGGCGCTCGCGGCTGTGTTCTCACACTGCACACGTACCCCGTGGGTCTCCTGTGTCACTACCTTGGGTGGTTTCTTGGGGTCCCAGCGATTCTACGTGCTCTAGGCACTGTGTCTAGTCAAGTCGTGGTTCTTATACCACTTTCTTAATATATGGTTTGGTCCCCCCCTGGGGCCCAGTGTATATTGTGCTATTTACTGTCGTTTGAATACTGTGATATTGTGTATCTTGGACTCTAATCTCATAAAGAGATTAGTAGTGAGTGTTTAGAAATAAATACATATATTTTATATATATACCTGGTGTGGTTCTCCTTTCATTTGGTCATTCAAGAGGTTATAATCTGGTAAACCAAGCTGCTTTGCACTCCTTCAAGACTTAGCCTGAAGGCTGCTCTCCATAGCTACCACTAGGATAGCTTTCAATAAAGGTTGTCTTTAAACCTATCATCAATAAGGGTCGTTTGGACTGGTGCAAGGTGCCCACTATAACTAGTGGACAGCGTATGCCAGGTCAACTTCTCACAGTGGTGTGCAGCGGTGGGATTCAAGCTTGCTATTGCTTTACCAGATAATCTCTTTGAGTGACTAACTGAAAACCACTATAGGTACATAAGTACATATAAATCAAGTCTAGAATACAGTAAGTTCTACTGAACTTAGAGTTGTGTGTAAAGGGCTTAGCACACCCTTTCTACAACTCAAGAGAGTTTAGTAGGCCCCACTAGAGTAGGTAGGTGCATACACCACACCACACTAGTCATGTCTTCAAGGGCAGAAGGCAGTGGGCCTCTCCCAACTAAGTATGACCATGTCTCATACCAAGAATTGAGGACTATGTGTGCCTCTAGGAAATTGAAGACAGGGAAAAGCCCAACCACACAACATCTCATAAAGTTGTTGCTTGCAGATGACCTCAATAAGACCCCAGGGTCTGATGAGGTTGGCAGAGTGGGTGGGGCAGCAGAAGAGGAAAGGCCAGGTAGTGAACACTACTATGACCCAGACTCTGATGCTGGCCAGGAGGATCAAAATGATTCCAACCTGGAAAATCCAATTCTTCCTGAAGGTGAGGAAGGAGACCCCAGTGGGGTTCTCTTTACCCCACCTGGAAGGGTTAATAGTCTACTAAGAAGATCAAGATCTCCTTCTCAGGAATCTAATCATTCTGGTACTTCTATAGGGTCCTCTGCTTCTCATAAAAGGGCATCCTCTTATGAGAAGAAATGCCAACTGCTTGAGTTTGAGAGAGCTAAGCTCAGAATAAAGAGAGAGCAATTGGCCTTAGACAGGGAATCCCTGGAGCTTCAGAGAGCTTCTCAGAAGTTGGGACTAGAATCCCATGGTGGCAGCCACAGTGTCCCTAGAGGTAGAGATCATACTCATGACCATAGGAACCTGAACAAGATTGTCCCTCCCTACCAGAGTGGGGATGACATCCACAAATGGATAACTGCACTTGAGAGGGCCTGTAAGGTACAGAGGGTCCCTCAGGAGCAGTGGGCAGCAATCTTGTGGCTCTCCTTTGCAGACAAAGGTAGAGATAAGCTCCTCACTGCAAGAGAAGAGGATGCTGATAATTACAAGGTCCTGAAGAGTGCTCTGATTGATGGGTTTGGCCTAACCACTGAACAATACAGGTTAAAGTTCAGAGACACCCAAAAGGCACAGACTCAGGACTGGGTTGACTTTGTTGATTGTGCTACTAAGGCTCTAGAAGGCTGGTTACTTGGCAGTAAGGTGTGTGATTTCAAAGGATTGTATAATTTAATCATGAGAGAGCAGATCCTTAATAACTGTCAAAATCAACTGTTGCATCAGTACCTGGTGGACTCTGATCTGACCTCTCCCCAAGAATTGGGTCAGAAGGCAGACAAATGGGTCAGAACCAGGGTGAGGCAGAAGGTTCAGAACCAAGGTGGTGACTCCAAGAAGCAAGATTCTAAAAACTCTGATAAGGGTGGGGAGAAGGGTAAAGACCAGAAGTCTTCTCAAGGCCCCCAAAAATCTGCATCTGGTGGGGAGTCCCAATCTAACAAAGGAAAAGGCCAAAAGAAACCGTGGTGTAAAATCTGTAAACAGAAAACCCATTGGACTAGTGATTGTACCAAGACCAAAGACTCAACTCCAGCCACCATTGCCCCTAAGGCAACTGTTCCCCCTAGCTCAGCTCCAAGTGGTGGTGTTCCAAATAAGGGTGTAGTAGGGTTAACCCTGGGATCTGAGATGGACTCTGGTCTAGTCAGAGTTCCAGCTCAGGCTATGTTGGTCTGTGATGGAGGCATGGATATGGCCTCCCTATTTGTAAGCCCCAGTAATCTGGGCAAATACAGACAACAGCCTATAATTAATGGAAAAGAGGCTTTGGCATTCAGGGACACAGGAGCAAGTGTCACAATGGTGACAAAAGATCTTGTAGCCCCGGAGCAGATCATACTTGGTGAAATGTACCAAGTGACCAATGCTAGCAATGTCAGGACAGACCATTCCCTGGCAGTTGTTAATTTCACCTGGGGAGGGGTAACTGGCCCTAAGAAGGTTGTGGTAAGTGCAGACCTCCCTGTTGAATGCTTGCTTAGAAATGATTTGGAAACTTCAGCTTGGGCTAAAGTTGAGCTCAGGACCCATGCAGAAATGTTGGGCATCCCTGCAGATGTGTTTGCTATGACTAGGTCACAGGCAAAAATGTCTAAAACTGAACAGGTCCTGGATCCTGGAAAAATGAACCGGGCACCTTCCAAGAGAAGGAGCAGTAGGGTTAAGGCAGTGTCTTCCCCCCTGCCTCAGAATCCAGATCAGTCTCTTGAGGGAGCTGATCTTAGTCCTGAAGAAGGAACTGTCTCAGATGAGCTTGAGCCTGATCAGGTTGAGTTCTTGGGGACAGGGGGCCCTTCCAGGGCAGATCTGAGCCAGGAGCAGCTGAGCTGCCCCTCTCTTGAACCCCTCAGACAGCAAGCTGCTGCTGAGGCTGCTGGAAGTGCTAGTGGTTCCCATAGGATCTACTGGGATGATGGACTCCTTTACTCAGAGTGCAGAGACCCCAAGCCTAGAGCCACCAGGAGGTTGGTTATACCTCTGAAGTTTAGGAGCTTCCTATTGACCCTAGCACATGATATTCCCTTAGCAGGACACCTAGGCCAAAACAAGACTTGGGACAGAATTGTCCCTCACTTTCATTGGCCTCATATGTCTGAAGACACCAAGGAGTTTTGTCGCTCCTGTGTCACCTGTCAAGCCAGTGGGAAGGCAGGTGGCACTACAAAGGCCCCCCTGATACCACTACCTGTGGTGGGGGTTCCCTTTGAGAGGGTAGGAATTGACATTGTTGGTCCCCTAGATCCTCAAACAGCATCTGGGCACAGATTTATACTAGTGGTGGTGGGCCATGCCACTAGGTATCCAGAAACAATTCCCCTCAGGACCACAGCTCCTGTGGTGGCAAAGGCCCTCCTGGGAATCTTTTCCAGGGTGGGTTTTCCTAAGGAGGTAGTATCAGACAGAGATGCAAACTTCATGTCTAGTTACTTGACTGCTATGTGGAAGGAGTGTGGAGTAAATTATAAATTTACCACCCCTATCACCCACAATGCAATGGTTTAGTTGAAAGGTTCAACAAAACCTTGAAGGGCATGATTAAAGGTCTCCCAGAAAAGCTTAGGCGCAGATGGGACATACTTTTGCCCTGCCTTCTCTTTGCCTACAGGGAGGTTCCACAGAAGGGGGTTGGTTACAGCCCATTTGAGCTTCTGTTTGGACATCCAGTTAGGGGTCCATTGTGTCTAGTGAAGGAGGGATGGGAGTTACCTCTCAAACCCCCTAAACAGGATATTGTGGACTATGTACTTGGTCTCCGCTCCCGGATGGCCGAGTACATGAAGAAGGCAACTAAAAACCTTGAGGCTAGCCAGGAATTACAAAAAGACTGGCATGACCAAAAGGCTGTGTTGACTGTTTATCAGCCAGGACAGAAAGTATGGGTATTGGAGCCTGTGGCCCCAGCAGCCCTCCAAGACAAGTGGAGTGGCCCCCATACAATTGTTGAACAGAAGGGAGAGGTTACCTACCTGGTAGACCTTGGAACTCCCAGGAGCCCCCACAGGGTGCTCCATGTCAACAGACTAAAACCATATGTTGACATGGCAGACATGGGCTTGCTCATGGCTACTGATGAGGGACAGGAGGAAGAGAGTGACCCACTCCCTGACCTGCTCTCTCAGAACCCTGATGATGGATCAGTAGATGGTGTAGCCTTGGCAGGCAGCCTCACTGTCCAGCAACAAACTGACTGCAGAAAGGTTCTCAGCCAGTTTAGACATATGTTTTCACTGACTCCCAGTCAGACCACCTGGTGCACTCATGAAGTGGACACTGGGGACAGTCTGCCTGTTAAAAATAAGATTTACAGGCAACCTGACCATGTCAGGGACTGCATCAGGACTGAAATCCAGAAGATGTTGGATTTGGGTGTGATTGAACCCTCAGATAGCCCTTGGGCTAGTCCAGTAGTCTTAGTGCCTAAACCTCACACCCAGGGTGGTAAGAGAGAGATGAGGTTTTGTGTAGACTACAGAGGTCTCAATGCAGTCACTAGGACTGATGCCCATCCAATCCCTAGGGCAGATGAGCTTAAAGACACTTTGGCCTCAGACAAGTTTCTCAGCACATTTGACCTGACAGCTGGCTACTGGCAAATCAGACTAGCTGAGGATGCAAAAGCCAAAACAGCATTTTCTACCCCTAGTGGGCACTACCAATTTGTGGTGATGCCCTTTGGTTTGAAAAATGCACCTGACACTTTTCAAAGGTTGGTGAACAAAGTCCTTACAGGCCTGGAAGCCTATAGTGCAGCGTATCTAGATGATATTGCTGTCTTTAGCTCCACCTGGGAGGATCACCTGGTCCACCTGCGAAATGTTTTGGAGACCCTGCAGAAAGCAGGCCTAACTATCAAGGCCACCAAGTGCCAGATAGGGCAGAGTCAGGTTGTGTACCTGGGCCACCTAGTGGGTGGAGGCCAGGTTCAACCATTGCAGAGCAAAATCCAGACCATCATGGACTGGGTTGCTCCAACCACCCAGACTCAGGTCAGAGCTTTCTTGGGCCTGACTGGGTACTATAGAAGATTTGTCAAAGGTTATGGATCCATAGTGACCCCTTTGAATGGCTTGACTTCTAAAAGAATGCCCAAGAAAGTTCAGTGGACAGTGAGCTGTCAAAAGGCATTTGATGACCTGAAGCAGGCCATGTGCACTGCTCCCATTCTGCAAAGTCCTGATTACTCCAAGCAATTCATTGTCCAAACAGATGCATCTGAGTTGGGGGTAGGGGCTGTGTTATCACAATTGAATGATGAAGGTCAGGATCAGCCAGTAGCTTTTATTAGCAGAAGGTTGACCCCCAGAGAGAAACGTTGGTCAGCCTTTGAGAGGGAGGCCTTTGCTGTGTTTGGGCCTTGAAGAAGCTGAGGCCATACTTGTTTGGCACTCACTTCATTGTTCAGACAGACCACAAGCCCCTCTTATGGCTAAAACAGATGAAGGGTGAAAACCCCAAACTTTTGAGGTGGTCCATTTCCCTACAGGGGATGGACTATACAGTGGAACATAGACCTAGGAGTAACCATGCCAATGCAGATGGACTCTCCAGATATTTCCACTTAGAACATGAAGACTCAACTGGTCAAGGTTAGTTTAATGTCCCTGCGTTTGGGGGGGGGGGATTGTGTAGGAGAGTAGGACCTGCTTCTTATAGTTTCCCCCACTTTTTGCTGATGTTTCACAGTTTTTCGACTTAGCCAGACTGAGGCCCTGCTAATCAGGACCCCAGTCTATCTGCTTTCTACTCTAAATTGGTTGTATGTACTTTAGGTACACTCCAGATTGGATTCTGGGGTACCCTTATAAGTCCCTAGTATATGGTATACTATGTACCCAGGGCATAGGTACCCCAGAGGCCTAACAGGGGCTGCAGCATGTATTGTGCCACCCCTGGGAAGCCTTTTAAAATGACACAACAGGTCTGCTACAGCAGCCTGTGTAAGGTGGTGTATGCACCCCTTACTGAGATATAGGTTCCCTATATCTCTCCATATCACTGCACATGTAAACCTATCAGTCACCCCTATGGCAGGCCTTAACAATCCTGAAGGCAGGGTGCTGGGTTTCATGTGAGAGGGTGCCCATGCATGAGCAGAGCCCCTCTGCAGCCTTCGGAACCACTATTCCGGGGTTGTCTGTGATGCAGCCAACCATATACTCTTAAGTGCATTATAACCTCGCGGTAAATGCTAACTTTAAAATGGCTGCATGGAAACATGTCGTGTTTGGTGTCAAACACCTTGGAATCATACCTCCACCCCAGTAACTGGGTTGGGAGGTATGATCCCACCCTACTAGAGGGAGAAACATGGCACCACCGGTACACCCGGTACCAGCTTAACAGAACCCTGGCATCACAAAATGGATGCTGCAGCTACAGACACGAGTCTGCCCTCCTGCTGCTGGACGAAACTCCGGCAGGGTAGGCCTGGACAATAGGTTTCCTGTCACAGGGAGGTGTGACCACCTCCCAGACAGGCTTTAGTGTATTGGGGCTGAGTGGGTGCACTCCAAGAGTGCTTTGAAGTCTGCACTGGGGGCACATTTGGTGTCCCTGTGCATAGTCCAGCTCAAACCGGTTGTAGGGGCTACCAGCCCCTGCTCTGGCGCGAAACTGGACAAAGGAAATGGGTGTAGCCACCGCTCTTTCCTGACCCTCCCATAGGTGGGTCCCCAGAGTTTGTCCCACCCCTTCCTTGGGTATAAAGTAGGAACCCCTGACTACAGGACTTTAGATTTACCTGGACGAAACTCTGATACAGAATCCCAGAACTTCAACTATCTACACGACGTTGGATGACCAAAGAATCTCCCTTGGAGTAAAGGAGTTACTCCCCTGCTTGGCAGGCACCAAAGACGCAACTGACCAGTTGGCATCTCCGAAGCTCCTGAGGACTCCGAAGAATATTGCCACACAGGAGGTGGGTTCCCGAGGTCTCTGAGATCGATCTGTGTGCTCAGCAAGTCTGAGGCCTGTATCCCTCGTGGAGACCGTGCAACCCGAACCCCTGGACACCGCGACCATTTGCAGAAGCATCAGCTTTGAGGCGACCTCTGAGGCTGAGCTTTGGGTTACTTGTAGCCCCGACCCCGAGCAGCAATTCCACCGAAGATTGCCAGCCTACACTCCACGAGTGTTCCGTGAGCTGGCCCTTTGTGTTTTCTCTCAAGGTCCCTTCGCGATCCCTGGTCCGTCGACTGGTGGGTCCCTGTGAAGGCAACACTAAGATTAATTGGGCTACCCTGGTTGCTCCAGACGTGCCCTGACTCTCCATCGCTTGGGGAGTCCCCCAGACCTTGCTGGTCCGCACCAAAGCATCTTTCCTCTTCCTGCGTGGGTTGCTGTTGCCAAGGCTTGTTGTGTTCAATCCGAGCACCGACACCCCAGCACTCGACATCCTTCGTGGGACAGCTCGAATCCGGATCCTGGTCGTCCTCGACATCTCCTGGACCCCATGGCTGCAGAGTCAAGCTTCACCTCTTCGCACCTGAAGCACCCGACATCGGTGGGCATTTCATTGCTCCACTCCTGGTCACTGGCTAGTGACCCAGACTCTGTCCCCTCTGCTTTCAGGTTCTTCACATCTTCGATCCAGGCTTGGATCATCCCGGACACTTTTCTTCTTCACGGCAGCAGCACTTTGCAGCAGATCGCCATTGAAATCAACGACGATTCCCGACACTGTTTGACACCTATGCACCCGGCTTCCCTGGCTGAGGTAACTCGAGTACTCCGGTGCTCCTGTGGGTGTTGGCCCTAGAACCCCTTAAGTCTAAAGGGGTTTGCTCAAAGTCCTCTCCTAAGTGTCCTTTATCTTTAAAATTCCAACCGCGCCTTTCCTCATAGAATCCTACGGCACTCGCGGCTGTGTTCTCACACTGCACACATCCCCCGTGGGTCTCCTGTGTCACTACCTTGGGTGGTTCCTTGGGGTCCCAGCGATTCTACGTGCTTGAGGCACTGTGTCTAGTCAAGTCGTGGTTCTTATACCACTTTCTTAATATATGGTTTGGTCCCCCCCTGGGGCCCAGTGTATATTGTGCTATTTACTGTCGTTTGAATACTGTGATATTGTGTATCTTGGACTCTAATCTCATAAAGAGATTAGTAGTGAGTGTTTAGAAATAAATACATATATTTTATATATACCTGGTGTGGTTCTCCTTTCATTTGGTCATTCAAGAGGTTATAATCTGGTAAACCAAGCTGCTTTGCACTCCTTCAAGACTTAGCCTGAAGGCTGCTTTCCATAGCTACCACTAGGATAGCTTTCAATAAAGGTTGTCTTTAAACCTATCATCAATAAGGGTAGTTTGGACTGGTGCAAGGTGCCCACTATAACTAGTGGACAGCGTATGCCAGGCCAACTTCTCACAAGCAGCGTCTAAAATTAGAGAAGGTTGCTTCGGTGTGGTCCCTGAATGAGAACACCAATTGGGTGTCGTCAGCGTAGGAGATCGCTCTGACTCCACAGGATTCTACTACAGTGGCCAAAGGGGAGAGATATATATTAAAAAACAGTGGGCTTAATGCGGAACCTTGAGGGACACCGCAGTTCAGTGGTTTCTCCTCGGACACAAAAGGCTGAGGGAAGACCTGTTGAGTGCGATTTATTAAAAAAGATCTGATCCAGGATAGAGGGGTGCCCTGGATCCCGAGGCTGAGTAGTCTCTCAATTAAAATAGCATGAGAGACCGTATCGAATGCCGCGGACAAGTTGAGGAGCACTAACATTGCCGCTTCGCCTTTGTCCACGCATTCACGGATAGTTTCAGAAACCTCCAGCAGTGCAGTCTCCGTGCTATAGCCGGATCTGAACCCGGATTGTGAGTCATGTAGGAGGCAGCCTGATTCAAGATAGGTGGATAATTGCTCCTGTACTATTTTTTCAAGCACTTTGGCTGGTTTTGGTAGTAGGGAGATGGGGGCGATAGTTTTTAAAAACCGAGGGGTCAGCACTAACCCTGGGCGTAGTACTAAGCTCACGGAGCATGCGTAGTTTGCGCTACTACACACTACACAAATTGCACATAGCACAGTGCAAAAACTGTGCTAAAACACGTAGCATAGCAGCAAAATCATCAACACCTACAAATGCTTTGATAAAGCAATTTTAAATGCTAAAAAGCATATAACCAATTCACAAAAGTGAACTTTGAGAATGAAAATATTAGGCAATGAGAGAGTGATGATTTTGGGGTCCCCTAACTTAGGGGAGGACCAAGCAGATGCCTTGAACACAAAGAGCATATCATGCTGAACGATTCAGTGGTGGTCCCTTCCTCCTAGGACCACCCCAAGCACAGTTATGGGCAAAAATACAATCCCAACCAAAGGCCCTGCAAAGCATTATGGGACGAGATTAGCAGTGGGCAGTGAATATTATAGTGTCCAATATCAAAATAATTCTACAAAGAGCTGCAGTTCAACTAGTCGTTACTAGATGTCCCTCAGAGTCAAATGCAAAAGCATTGAAATTATTATTACATCAAGCTGCAGTTCCACTAGTCGTTACTAGATGTCCTCACGAGTCAAATGCAAAAGCATTGAAACCCTTTCATGAAGCTTTTGCATTTGACTTGTGAGGGACATCTAGTAACGACTAGTGGAACTGCAGCTTGATGTAATAATAATTTCAATGCTTTTGCATTTGACTCGTGAGGGACATCTAGTAACGACTAGTTGAACTGCAGCTCTTTGTAGAATTATTTTGATATTGGATACTATAATATTCACTGCCCACTGCTAATCTCATCCCATAATGTTTTGCAGGGCCTTTGGTTGGGATTGTATTTTTGCCAATAACTGTGCTTGGGGTGGTCCTAAGAGGATGGGACCACACCGAATCGTTCAACAAGATGTGCTTTTTGTTTTCAAGGCATCTGCTTGGTTCTCTCCCTAGGTTAGGGAGGATCCCAAAATCATCACCTCTCTCACTGCTTGTTAAGTTATTGTTTTCACTTTAGTGAAATGACTATATGCATTTTGGCATATAAAGTCAGAGATAATTATTTTATCATAACTTGCATTCAGCTACTGTAGCTGAGTGTAGTTCAAAGTGTGCTACGTGTAGTGCTACTACGCAAACTACGCCCAGGGTTAGTCAGCACATTAGTGGAGAGGAGGTCGGGCACAGGCTCAGTTTCCTTCTCCACACCCTCATCAGTGACCAGTAACATGGACATGTCTGCCCTGTCATGGTGGGGTTTCAATCTATTCACATGCAGGACCCTATGAGGGTTCCTGGGGGTGCCAAGGTCAACCAAATAGGTAACCTCCCCTTTCTTTTCTAAGATTGGATAGGGCCCACTCCACTTGTCATGGAGGGCACTGGGAGCCACAGGCTCCAGCACCCACACCAATTGTCCTGGAGTATACTCAGGCATAGTAGCCTTTTGATCATACCAGTGCTTCATGAGCTCCTGGCTGGCCTCCAGTTTCCTGTTTGCCTTGTACATGTACTCTGCCATTCTAGATCTCAGGCCTAGCACATAGTCAAGCACATTGTCCTTTGCTTCTTTAAGAGGCTTCTCTAAAGACTCTCTCAGCAGGCTCAATGGCCCCCTCACAGGGTGTCCAAACAACAACTCAAAGGGACTGAAACCAACCCCTTTCTGTGGCACCTCCCTGTAGGCAAACAGTAAGTATGGGAGGAGAACATCCCATCTCCTCCTGAGTTTCTCTGACAACCCATTTATCATGCCCTTCAGGGTTTTGTTGAATCTCTCAACAAGACCATTTGCTTGTGGGTGATAGGGGGTGGTGAACTTGTAGTTGACACCATACTCATCCCACATAGCAGTCAGATAGCTGGACAGGAAATTTGTGCCCCTATCTGACACCACCTCTTTTGGAAAACCCACTCTGGTGAACACACCAAGCAGTGCTCTAGCCACTGCAGGAGCATCAATGGTTCTAAGAGGGATTGCTTCAGGGTACCTAGTGGCATGGTCCCCTATCACTAAGATATACCTATTCCCTGATGCAGTAGGTGGGTCCAGGGGACCAACAATGTCCATCCCCACCCTTTGAAAAGGGACCCCAACCACTGGCAGTGGTATTAGGGGAGCCTTTGTCTTGCCCCCTGCCTTGCCACTGGCCTGACAGGTGACACAGGAGCTGCAAAACTCCTTTACCTTTTCAGACATATGGGGCCAGTAAAAATGGTTCACCAACCGGTTCCATGTCTTTGTCTGTCCCAAATGTCCTGCCAAGGGGATATCATGACCCAAAGTCAGGATGAACTCTCTGTACCTCTTGGGCACCACCAACCTCCTGGTGGCCCCCTCCTTGAGGTTTCTGGCCTCAGTATAAAGCAGTCCATCTTCCCAGTAGAGTTTGTGAAACCCACTGTCATCCCCTTCCTCTTGCTTGGAAGCAATCTGCCTCAAGCTCTCAAGGGTGGGATAGTCACACTGTCCCTTACTGAACTCCTCTCTGGAGGGTCCACCTGCTCCTGTCAGTTCTGCCAAATCTGACAGCTCTGGCAGGGATGGAGTCCCTCCCTCAGAGGCCAGATCCTCCCCATCAGGGTTAGATTCTTCCTGCACCTCTGGAGTTCCCTGGGCTGGCTCACCAGGCCCAGTACCCTTGTCCTTGGATGCTTGGCCCTTTGGTCCAGGGTCCAAGTGTCCAGCCCCTCCCTTCTGGCTAGTCTGTGACCTAGTCACAGCACATACCCACTCAGGGAGCTCCAATATATTCATATGGAGTCCTCTCTCCACCTCTGACCACACAGAGGCTTCAAGATCATTGCCCAGTAAACACTGGACTGGGAGCACCTTAGACACAGCTACCTTCATAGGGCCTGTCACACCTCCCCATTCCAAATCCACCACAGCCATAGGATGGAGTTTGGTAGTGCTGTCTGCATAAGTCACCTTGTGAAACTCACCAGGTAACAACCTCTCTGGAGGCACCAGCTCATCCAGGACCATAGTTACACTAGCCCCAGTGTCTCTGATAGCCTCAACCTCAGTCCCATTCACTTTAGGCCTCTGCCTGTACTTTTCCATGTTTGGAGGTAAGGCAGCAAGGGTTGCAATATTCACCCCACCCAGGGACACTAAGGTTGCTTCCACCACCTGACTACTCCTCACTGGGGCACCACTCTCCACCCCTACACTGACACTGGCAATCCCTGTGGATGGCCCCTTAGGGGGGAGCTTCTTGGCGCAGACAGCATTTCCTTGTTTGTGCCCTGGCTGGTTACAGTCAAAGCACTTACCCACTTTTGAGGGATCAAAGAACCTACCATTCTTTCCCTGATTCCACCTCCCTTTGGATTTGGGTTGGCTCAGGCCCCCCTCCTTGTGCAGGTTTTTGTGGGTCTTTGGAGGACTCCTTCTGGTTTTGACCTTCTTTCCCTTGGGCTTTCCCCTGGGGAGGGACCTGTCCTCCTTTCTTCTGGTCACCCCCTGGTGCTGAATGGAAACCCGGGTTCTCACCCACTCATCAGCTGCTTCACCCAGCTCTCTGGGGTCTGTCAGCTTAGAGTCCACTAGATACTGGCGTAACTTCTCTTCTGCACAATGAGTCAAAATATGTTCTTTCAAAAACAAATTATACAATCCCTCATATGTGTCAACTTTGTTACCAACAATCCAGCCTTCCAGTGCCTTCACTGAAACGTCCACAAAGTCTACCCAAGACTTTGAACTCAATTTCTGGGTGCCTCTAAACTTCACCCTGTACTGCTCTGGAGTCAGACCAAACCTCTTGACTAAGCATGCCTTCATCTGCTGGTATGATTCTGCATCCTCTCCCTTCAGGGTCAGGAGCCTATCCCTCCCAGCTACTGGAATCAACTCCCACAGGAGTGCACCCCAATACCTAGAGTGGACCCTACTCATTCTAAGGGCCCTCTCAAAAGCTGCTAGCCATTTGTCAATATCATCCCCCTCAGTGTACTTGGGTACTATACCCTTGGGAAGTTTGTGATCAAATGCACCACCCCTGGACATTTCAGAATCTTCATCATTTTCACTGCCACCATTTCTTTTCAACGCCTCCTCCCTCTCCCATCTCTTCTCAGCCAATTCCAGTTTCCTCTGCTCCAAAGCTATCAAAGCTAATTGAGCCTTAAGCTGTCTCTCTGCAAGGGACGGTGGTGGTCCCTGAGTAAGGAACCCTTCCCCACTCCCACCATCTGGATTCATATTGCTCACACTAGAGAAAATGGAAGCGGCATCATCCTCACCCTCCTCTTGGATGAGGTTGGGGGGGACACCCTCTATCCCCCCTTAACTCTCCTCAGCTGCCCCAGCCCAGGCCTTTAGGGACTCAATCAACCCTGCCTTCCTAAGCTTCTTGGTAGCAGGCAGCCCCATAAGCCTACACTGTTCCCTAAGATCAGCTATCTTAAACTGGGACAGTTTAGCCAGGTCCAGCTCCATGGTTCCCTAGTTTTGGGTCACAGAAACTAGGCACAACAGACTTAGAACAATTTGGAAAAATCAAAACAATGGATTAAAAACAGTTTAGTCCAAATTCCAAAAATCAAACTCAAAAGATTTGTTCTAAGGCAATTTAGAGGATTTTTATAATCTTAATTCACTTTACTGAAAGGTGTACTTTTTAAACACAAGTCCTCATCCACACCGCTGAGCACCAAATGTTGGAAAGGGGATTATTGGGAGGGGCAAATGTAGGTCTGCCACTGGCAATAAGGCCACTAACCATTGGTAGGACTCAGCATAGGTCCTAGAAAATTATTCCTATGCTCAACCCTTGGTAACGTGGCTGCGAGCAGACAGGCTTATCTTCAAAGACAGGTATGTAAAGCATTTAAAAACACCAATTCAGTAAATAATTAAGACACAACACATAATAAAAATCCAACACCAATTTATAAAAATAGGAAATATTTTTATCTTTAAAATGACACCAAAACGACAAAAATCCAATGTAGGGAACCGGAGATATGAATTTTCAAAGATTTAGAAAAATATAGCACTTAGAAGCTTATTGCACCATATTGGGATACAGGCTCGCGATAGACCGACCCAAAGTCAAAGTTTCAGGCCGACCGCGATGGAGCCCTGAGCGGATACCCCACGCGGAAGGTCCCGGTCACAGTTTTTACCTTTGGACTTAGAAACTTTTCTGGAGCTTTTCTCCCCGAGGTCCCTCGAAGCTCTCAGCCAGCCCGGATTCGGTGAGGGTTCGCCGGCTTGCCTTGCGATGAGCTCTCGGTCACCTCTCTACGTTCGGACTTAGAAACTTTTGCGGTCCAACCTCTGGAGCATTCCAGCGGAGCAAACCCAGGATCCAGGCCGACACGCGGTTGAAGGCAGGCGGCTTGGGTTTCGCGGTTGCTCCCGGTCACCTTTTCTACGAGCGGACTTAGAAACTTTTCTGGAGCTTTTTCTCACGGGGTCCCTCGATGCTCTTCACCAGGCCGGATTCGGTGAGAGTTCGCCGGCCTCGGATTTCTTCTACTCCCGCTCAAACTCTGGAAGTTGGACCGACGGAGCTTTTAGCGGGACGAACCTGGTTGGCTTGGCCGGCTCGCGGTTGAAGGCAGGCGGCTTGGCTGACCAGGTTGAGTCGATCCCTCTATGGAGCTTTTTTTCAAAGTTCCTCCAAAGTTCTCCAAACTTCTTGAACTTCTTCCTGAAGTTCCTCAAAGGGTCCCAAAGTGTCTCAAACTCACTCCAAGGGTCTGGAAGCTCCAAGATGGTCCTTGAAAGTTGAGGAATTCAGTTCCCACAATCCACTTGGACGTCACCCTTACAAATCCACTGGTAGCTCCCCAGGTTGATGATCCTTGGTGGTGAGGGTCAAGGTGAGCTCTGTTAACCTGTAGCTTGCAGGGAGTCCACTCTTTACTTCTTTTTTTTCAGCAAGGTAGTCCACAGGGCTGTAGTTTCTGATGGTGCAGGCTTCAGAGGTCAGGCCTTAGAATTTGCACAGCAAAACTTCTCAGCTTGGCACAATGTCTTGCTTTCTTCAGTTTCAAGCAGCAGATCTGGAGGGCTCTGCCCCTCTCAGATACTTATTCCAAGTTCTCTGGGTCAGACAGGAGGTCACTCCTGACCAATGGGAGCAGGGTAACTCCTCAAAGATATGACCACATCCTGTAGAGTGTGGCATTATTTTGTCCCAGAGTGCATCAAATCTTCCAAATCCATAATGGCTGATTTTCCAGCAAGGAGGAAAGAGCTGGCTAAACACACCCCTAGGATGGCTAATTTACTTAGACTCTCCCCCTGCATCTGCTCATACCTTCCTTAATCCTACCATCTGCCTAAGGTGGAAAGTTCAGAGTTGTAAATTACACTGTTCTCTGCTCTCCTCTTTGAAGAACATAGTTTACGACTCCTCCCCCTGGCCTGGCATTCCTATGGAACAGCACACTGCCCTGCCAGCAGAGCTGGTTGACCCCAGGGGCTCTTTATCACCTCTTCAAGGCAGCCTGGCTAATCCACTTAACTCTGACCAATCAGGGCAGACCACTGGAAGGCTGAATCTGGACTTACAAACAAGAAAGTCTTATAACTTCTTGTATGTACACTTTAGGAGAAATTCAACAATATCATATTGTTGAATTTATTAATACCATTCGGGGAAGTCTTTGAATGGCACTTCTAGACCTCTCCTGTCAAGAGTTATTAGTTAATAACTTTCTACCATGTTAACCTATGTAGCAGGGGATTTGCAATGGGAAAAATTACTTTGGCCATTTTTCCAGCACCTGGACTTACAAAAACATATTTTATAAGTACTTTGCTTATATGTACAGGACCCCCACCCCATGGAACAACTAGGGGAGACTTTAGGGGTTCTGAATCTGTAGAAATATTGCAGATCCTCACTTCACAGTGCTCCTAGCATCAAAGTCGAATTTGGGCAGCGCTTTACCACAATGTGGGGAGTGAAATGTGAAATTTCACTTAACCCAGGGCATATAAAACTCATTTTATAAGGGTCTACCTTATAGATACCTGACCCCCCACCCCTGGGACACCTAGGGGAGACCCTGAGGGTCCCTAATATGCCATAACATGGTAGGTTATCCATTTGTAAGTGCCCCAAACACCAAAGTCGAGTTTGGGCACAATTTACTTTTTAAAAGCAGTCCTGGCACCCGGGGCTGCTTTTAAAACTGACCTCAGGCCTCAGCAGTGCACACATGCAAGTGCAGAAAGCTGCTGGCCTCTAAACTGCCATGCCCTACTATATACTAGGGACTGATAGGTAGTTTCAATTCCCCTGCCCGATTATATGCTAGGGGCTTATAGGGTAGGTCATGCCAATCACAGGGGTACCTCAACCCATAGTGTACCCTAGTGTATGTAGGTGTTTTCACTGTATTCTAAGTGTTTTCAGCATAGCACTGGCCCTGGGCCTGGTTAGGCAAAGCCCAGGGTCAGTCAGAGTCAGTTACCACGAGTACCAGTCAGCAGCAAGTTGGGGGGTGCCCAGGGCACAGGATGACTTTGCAACAGTCCCTCTGACACATTCTTTGACATCACACAACGACACCACACCTCCCTCATGTTCCCTGATTAAAATGCTATGTCCGTCACCCTCTGCCTAATCTAAGGACAAGCGTGACACACAGTCCGCTTGCGCTTTTTCCCAACCTAGTATACGTTCAACCCGGAATCGATACTCTTGAAGTCTGGAGGCTACCCTCGCCAGCCCCTCCTGGGCTCAACATCTTTATGAGGGGCTTGTGATCACTGCAGATGCAAAACTCCAGACCCCACAAGAAGGTTCTGAAATGTTCCACAGACCATGCTGCAGCCAAGGCCTCACGCTCTATCATGGAATAGTTATGCTCGCTTTCCGTTAAGGAGTGTGAGGAAAAGGCCACAGTTTTTTCCTTGGAACTATACATCTGGGAAAGAACTGCTCCCACCCCACATGCGCTTGCATCCACTGTTAAAATCAATCTCAGATGGGTGTCGAAAGGTGCCAGAATACCTGACACACATACGTCTTTCCTCACCACATCAAATGCTTTTTGTTGGACATTACTCCATTTAAACGTACATGCCTTTCTCAACAGCATCCTTAAACCTTCAGTCTTTGCTACAAAATTGCTGACAAATTTTTGAATAATATTCGATCAGACCCCTTAAGGATCATAACTGATCTTTATCACAAGGCACAGGTGCAGATCTGATTGCTATAAATAAATCCTCCTTGGGTTTGACTCCCTTCCCCGAGATGGAATAGCCAAGGTATTCAATTTCCTCAACCAGGAACCTGCATTTGTCTCTCCTCAAAGTGAGACCTGACTCCCTTAGTCTTCCCAAAACTGCTCTCAAGACATTGTTATGTTCTTGCATAGTTTCACCAAACACCAGGATGTCATCCTGAAAGTACGTCAACTTTTCTAACCCTTTGAAAACCTCCAACATTATCAGCTGAAACACAGGGGCGGCTGGTGACATTTGAAAGTGGTGGGCGTAAAAAAAAATCGGATGACTGAGGTGTATCAAGTGAGCGTAGCGAGCTAGCCCAACTGTCATAAAGGCTGGTTGGGGGTGGTGGTGCGGGGGGTTCTTCCCCTGAGAACATTTTGAAAAAAGATTGGGCAAATGGTGCATTTTCAAGCAAATTTGAGAAAGTAAGAAGGTTAATAAGGCACTTGTGAAAGCGTAGTTATGACATCAATAAAAAGATTTCACATGAAAATGATATAGGTAGCTGCTTATTCAGTATAACCACAGAATGACATCACTTTTCTCTAGGATATACACCCAAATTACAGCCTGCATCAATGATTGTCATTGCTTTTATATACTAAAGTGTCACATCACACACCAGTCATTGTCATCATATGCACAGTTACCCCATAACATGGCAGACATACGTCTCATGTAACTAATTAACCACCACAGACCATTCAGTGCCTTAGGATGCATCTCATATTTCCCGCATATTCCGCCAATGCCATGATGTACTCTAGGGATTTCCCATTTGCCAATCAACCCCATGGTGTGCCCCTCATACCCCGTCTGCCATTTAGTGCCATGATGTGCCTCAGAACTCTGACTAACAACACTTAGAGCCATATTGTACTCCAGAGATCACCTTTTAACCATTCTATGGATATAATGTGCCAGCGTTAGCCTGAAATGTCGTTTAAAATCGTGATATGCTCCAGGTAATCAATGGCCATAACGTGCTACAGATATTTTTCCCTAATCCAGTTAATGGCATGATACACCCCAGGTGCACGTCATATGACAACCGACCTCTTGATGGGCTCCAGTTACTGTGTTGGGCTAGTTAGCTCCCTTGGTGCTCCGGTATTCTCCTGCAAACCTGACAGCACAGTGTAACCCACACAGGCTAGTCAATTAAACATTTTGCACAATCCATGAATTAATGTATTCCGATCCACAGTCATGCATGATCTCAGCAGCATAAACACGTACCAACACCTCTCACCGACACAGATATAATAAACGGATAACACAAACAGGCAGGCTAAGTTAACGTTGTAATGTCATTTAGCATGGGCACTGCCATCGAGCTATTCCTACATGCCTCGCTGCCTCAATCACCCAGGAGCTGCCTACTCTATCCACTTCGCACCCTTTCTTCATACGCCCCCGACCTCCTCCACAGCCCAGCTGCTGTCGCTCGCCGTTAGCCGTACCCGTGACTAGAGGCAGTCCAAATCTCCAGGATAAAACGTGACAGTGTGGCGGTTTTTTTATTAAGTTTCTGCTAGGGTAAAATGAAAAAAATATGTGGAGAAAACCAAATAAGCTGGTAGAAACTACGATCAAAGTATACACTTGGGTGTGCTAATGAAGCATCAGAGTTCAAGGCAAGATGTTTTTTTCAATCTACGCTTGAGAAAAATTAGCACTATGGCAGTGCCTGCTTGCCCTCACTGTAGCCTCACAGATGCACACAGAGCATGTGAGATAGCAGTAAACATAACAAAGCTTTTTAAGTTAGCATAACTAGGCCTCAAATCCCTCTTGTTTGTTATACATTGCACACTTCTAAAGTTGACATATTTTCTCATTTCTCTGCCTGAACATCGAGTTGCAAATGTGTCCTTCAGCATTTCATAAAACACCTTTAATTCAACCCGTTTCATGGCCCCATTTGTTGTATCTTTAAAAAGTATTCTTCTTTGTGTTTGTGATGTTCCTGGAAGAAGGAGTGGAGCTTGACTGCATCTTTACAAGGCCACTTCTGGCGTAGTGGAGGTTGTGTCTATATTTTTAAAAATGCCTTTGCTTTCTCTTTTATACAAAATACAGGATTATTCAATAGTAGTATATTAAAAGTGATTTTTCATGTGATGTGTATTTCTGTTTTAACATTTGATATTGTGATGTAACTTGTTTCACACCACCTTGATAGTATGATTTCTCGGTTTGAAAATACATAGCACTGTATTTGGGGTCTGAGCCACAAACCTCCCCTGGTCTTTCTGGAGACAGGCTTCATGCCAGATTCACTACCGATTTAAACCTAGAATAATTTCAGAACCTTTTTTTATTCTTTAGAGACATTCCTTATGACTTTGTATTAGAATATTTCACTATTGGTTGATACGGATTTGAATTGACTAACCATTTGCCTTTTGCAAGGTTTCTTTAATGTCTGAATAAACCGTCATGGTTTGTTCTCTTTAATCTTGTCCAGATTTTACTGAGTGGCTTTTTCCTATGTGGGTTTTCCTGTAGTACAATGCCTATCGCCCTCATCCCATGGGACTCACACGGGCCCATTCCGACGTATCAGTTCTTTTTATGGTAAAGAGCGGGGACACCCTCATGATGTAACCCTCAGTTTCACCTGTTTGATGTAAAACTTCCGTACACGTGGTCTTTGATGTCCAGTCCTTGGGGTGTCGGGTGTACAGTCACTACTGTGCTGCACCTTTACCACCCGCGTTAGAAGTGGGATCGCTGCCGTCCGCTCTGCCAATCTCCCATCCCCTCCTTCTGGCTGGGCTCTGCCTCGAAGCGCTCCGGCACGCTGCATCTGTCGCCGTCTTCTCTGAGGCCACCTTCTCCGGACTTTCAGAAAATCTAACCCCGCCAGGAGAATGGATTTACTTTTCAGCCTTGTGGTAAAGATCAAGTGTAGTATCCCTGCAGTACCTAAAGCAGAACTGTGTGCACAACTGATAAGTAAAACACATCGGAGCGGCAGGTGCGTGCCGGGTATTATCTTCTGTATATAACCCACCTAGCAATCTAGGTCTCCATCTAGTCGGGATTTCAGCCACTGGCAGTCGCGGCTCGCGGGGGGGAGGGTCGCGCGGGGG
This sequence comes from Calotriton arnoldi, assembly GCA_963921515.1. Taxonomy (NCBI): domain Eukaryota; kingdom Metazoa; phylum Chordata; class Amphibia; order Caudata; family Salamandridae; genus Calotriton; species Calotriton arnoldi. The sequence goes on from CAWUFW010000337.1 coordinate 2,922,584, forward strand.
GGGGGGAGTTTTAAAATAAATAAAAGAAATCCTACCTGAGCAGCAGGTCTGCCGTCCGCGCTGCCTCGGGTCCGTTGGCGCCTACAGCCCCTCTCAGCCAATCCTGGCGCTGCCAGCAGCGCCAGGATTGGCTTAGGGCACGGTTAGTACTCGCCCGCCTGCCCATTAGGAGACCGAGGTTTGAGCCTTTGCTCAACCCTCGCTCTCCTAATGGGCATGCGCAAGCCAGTGCAAACACAAGTGCGCATGACTGGGCACGGCGCGAAAATTCGTTGCCCTTCCCCACTCATGCGCACTTGTGCTGCTGCCTGTTGCCCTGGGCCCTGGTCCGTCTGACAATCATGTCAGTCAACATGACGCCGGACCGCCCACCCCCTTCAGACTCTGAAGGGGGTGGGCGGTCCGACGTCATGCTGACTGACATGATTGTCAGTTCTCCCTCGGCGTCTTTGAACTTAAGTAAACTGATTCAGTTTACTTAAGTTCAAAGACGCCGAGGGAGCTGCGGGCGGGGGGGCTATGCCCCAACGCCCCAATGGACGCACTGCGCCTGCTGAAACACGCTTGCAGCCGAGGATAACCCGAACAGCATCCTTGTAAACTGGAAAGTGCCCTCCATCGTGACAAATGGTGTAAGCCTCCTAGAATCTTCATGCAAACTGATCTGGTGGTAAGAACTTTTCAGATCAAGTCTAGAAAATTACTTACCACCCTTAAGCAGCAACCGCAGCTCATTGATGTTTTGGAGTGGAAATGTGTCCGTCATACATGATGATTTAGACTGCGTTGGTCCACACAGAACCGGAGCCTGCCATTGCTTTTCTTGGTTATGACCTCTGGGGAGACCCATGCAGAGGCTTCCACCGGTTCTATGACCCCATCTTTTATCAAGTCATCTAACATTTTTTTTTACTTCTCCCCTTACCACAACTGGCACTCTCCTCAACTTGTGTTTCACATGAACTGTACCCTTTTCCAATATAATTCTGTGAACATATCCTTTCATTTCCCGCTGGATTTGCGTTAAAAACATTTTTCTTTTCATCTAACACTTCCTCTGCACTTAAATCTCCCACAGCCAGCACTTGACCCTGAGCATGAGGATCAATCACAATATGTAAGTCATATTGATGCACCAATCCTAATATCGGTGGTCCATCTTCAGCCACGTAGACTTTCCCTTTATTATTTCATGACTTAAATTCCACAGGTGAACAAAAGTACTCCAACACATCTATTCTCTCCCTCTGGTATCCTCTCGGATTTATGTCTTTAGGCAATAGAGTAACTAGCAGCCACTCCTTCCTCCACATCTTCTTTGACACAATGGTGTACAATGAACCAGAGTCTACCATTAGTTCAACAACCCTGCCCAAAATCGTAAAGGAGGCTTTTGGCCTTACTTTTCTGTGATTTTCATCTGCTTCATGATGAACTATCAACACCCTAGCCTCATTGCTGTCCTCCCAGAACGTTCCTTCTTCAACTGCTACACTGGATTTATTATTGTCTCTATCCATGCAAGCAAAATGCCCTTTGCGCCCACATTTCCTGCATTCCTTGTTGGACGCAAAGCACCACTTAGAATCACTGGAATGTAATGCACTTCCACACCTTGAGCACCATTTTGTTTGAGCTCCTTTCTGTGACTTGGTATTATACTTACTGATTGCTCCCATATTTCTTTCCTCCTTATTCCACAATGCAGCAACGTCTCCTTCTGTGCTCACTAATTCTTTCTTACTCATTACGTTCATGAATGAATTTGAAAAATGAATTTGTACTTGTAAAGCGCACTGCTACCCTGAGGCATCCTGGCGCTGAACGCATACCGCTGTGGAACCCTTCCTGGCTTTTCCCTGTGAAATGTCCACTCCTGGGCACCCCCAAGGTGAAGCCAGGCATCCCAGCGCTGGTGGGGCCATTGTGGAGATTAAGCAAGCTATTGCCCAGAGTTGCAGAGTGGGACCCATGATTAGAATAGGCACGAGGCGAGAATTATCAGGTCCGAGGAAGTTGAGCACAAGACCCGCCGAGGCGGGAATTGAACCCTGGTCCCGGGCCAGATCTCTGCATCAGGGTCTGCCGCTCTAACCATTGAGCCACACTTCTCCATGCACAGTTCAGACTCTTCTGTGACTTTAGCAATGCTGTTAGCATCTTTCAAGGACAGATTCTTGTCAGCCCATAAACGTTCTTGAGTTTTTTTGCTTTGGGATTGAACAATAAGTTGGTCTGTGATTAGCTTATCTGTCATCTGCCCAAACTTACATTTGACTGAAAGCTTGTGTAGCCCTGAAGCAAAGTCTTCCAACGATTCACCTGGTTTCTGTGGCCTAGTATAAAACTTGTAACGAGACATAACAATGTTTTCTACCTTAGCAAGGGGCATATTATCAAGAACGGCGTTAAAATTATCGCCGGTTTAGCGGCAGAAAACTGCCGCTAAAGCGGCGATAATGAGCTTGATAATATGCCCTGGAGAATTCCAATAGAAGCCCATGTTCACACCAGAACATGGACTTCTATTGGAATTCTCAAGGGCATATTATCAAGCCCATTATCGCCGCTTTAGCGGCAGTTTTCTGCCGCTAAACCGGCGATAATTTTTAACGCCCTTCTTGATAATATGCCCCCAAATCTTTTCTCTAGACACAGCTTGGCCTCTTTATACACATCTCCCATAGGCTAACTGTCATTTCCAAGCATCTGAGCTAAGTATTTAAATAAGTGGTGAGCTTCTTTGCCTAATAGTAATAACAATGTTTTTTTTCCATTCAGGAGTAAACTCCTGACCATCTGGGGCTATTAGATAATTATCAAAAAGATTTATCCACTTTTCCCATTGGATAGATGGTTGCTAATGATGTGTGCTAAAAATGCTGGTGGAATAACTGTAGATGAAGCAGTCATTGTAGAACACTAAAACAATGTCTTTAAATTAATTCTCGATGCTTGACTGCCTATAACCAATTAAGCCTGTACACCAATCCTGAACGTGCTGTTGCCTAGGTATTTTCTTCTAATGGTCACAAGGGGTGTGACGCGATCGTTTTTTTGACAGTACAGAGTGAAGAAAACCAGAACAGGGGAGTTTGAGGAGCGGCCATGCAGAACAGCCAGTTATCACTCCCAAACAGGTTAGGAGCTTCGCGTTGGTGATCTCGGGGAAGCTAAAGTAGCCAGGAGCCTGTGGAGCGTGTTGCTAGGCACGTGTGCAGCGCACGTGGGTGAACATGCTCAGGAGTTCTGGGATAGGATCACAGGGAGCGCTTCAGCCGAAGGGGCCACTCAATGCATTGCCGCTTGGGGTCTACTTACAGGCTTGACTTTGCTCACCACCTTTGCTGTCCTTCCCGCAAAGGCATATCACTGGGCAATATCTTTGCCGTCAGTTGTCTTAACCGCTCCGCACGCGTAGCAGTGCCGCTTGTGGCCTGAACAGGATACAGGTGCCTGCTTTTTTAGGTCTCGCCTAGGCAGCGCGCATGCGCTGCTCTAGGAGAAGGCCTTTAGGAATCGGTCTTCACTTTTGAAGCACTCGTGCTTGTGGCGGCATCCACCTTGCGGGAGCGAGCAGCGGCGCGCAGGGGCCATGTGTTTGTAATTAACGCGGCCGCGCCGCTGCTCGCTCCCGCAAGGTGGATGCCGCCACAAGCACGAGTGCTTGAAAAGTGCAGACCGCTCGTTTCTCTTACAGCGTCTGTTCTTCCTTTTTACGTTGCAAGCTCCGCCCCTTGCCAGATTGTCGAGTCTTCCCGTCTCTTGAGCACTCTCTCACCACAAACGCTGCGGGGCATGGAAAACACAACAGGTAAGGCACTGGCTCCTTCCTTAATCTTGTTTCACTGCTGCGCTTAACCAGAAACCTGTGAGAACTTTGTACTGGTGTTTCTGCGTTGTGCTCGGTGTGTGTGGGCGTCCGCGAGTGCTGCCAGTAGATGCTGTAACTCACAGTCTCTGCCTGGTGTTGCGCTAGTGCACTGTCTAGCAACCAAGGCGCCTAATAAGAGCGGCTTGCAGCGTGTCCTGCGGCTGCACTCGCGCGTTGCTCCTTACTTAATGTCACACGCTCCAGTCTTAAAATAATATTATCGCTTCAGGCAAAGGCTTTCTTTTACTTGTTGCTTTCACGTAGATGGCATATACTCACGCTGCTAAGCAGCATATCTCGATCTCCACACTCTGGGTGCTTTCTTGACAAACAGAAGCGGTTTCAGCTTCCCGACTTCACACTGGGTTCAGCATTGTCTTGTTTGCCGGGTCCTGAACAGGCGGTCGTCGCCAAAATGTAGTGATAATGTAGACTCCGACAGTTCCTTCCTTATTCCTTGTTTTATCGGGCAAACACGCAGGCAACAGGCTCCCTCGCCTATTCTCCCACCGACTGACTTCTTCCCGGCTTCTGGAACCCCAATATGATTCCACAAAGCACTATGGCAACTCCGAGCCTGAACATTCCTCATACAACACAAGACACATGCTCTGCTGGCAAAATGTGGTACAAAACTAATTTTAAACTTAGCTGTTCCTAAAACAAAAAGAAAAAAATTGGTACATTCTCTTTTCTGGTCTCGACAATTTCTATATGGTCCATGTTGGTGGCAGAGGGAGTAGTCAGAAGGCACACCTGGGCTCTGTAGATGCTGGGACACCCACAGGTTGCACCCGGTGGGTGCTGGGGTCCTGATACGGGGCACAGCTGCAGGCTGTGGGCAGTGGTCTAGGCAGTAGTCTAGATTACCTGCCCTTCTCCAGACATCCGAGTACTGTGGACAAGGGCTATCCTTTAGCTTCAATGGAACTTATTCCTCATGCTGATAATCAGAGGTTTTCCTGCTTCAGCTTTCCATTGGGTTTCCCTACTGTTCCAGGCGCATGTTTTCCGTTTACCTGTGCTTTCCTCCATGCCTTGTGCTGCCGAAGTGCACCTTGTGTTCATTTATATGCTTGATTAATTGGCTTGTTTTAGGAATCCTGTTCGAACCCATTGCTGGCCCCTTGGTTGTCCATGTTTAACTACACCACAGAACGCTCCACATGACCTGTTCTTAATCTCACACATTGAAGGTATGGGTGCTGTCTTCACAAATGACTTCAGCAAGGGCATAATCAATAACCTCTCTGAAGGGATAAGCAATTTTTTTTTATTGCGTGCTGTAGGAAATGCTGTATAGGTCTCACATTTTTAAATCTTTGACCTATTGGTATTGCAGATTTTTTAAACACATAAATCAAAGGCATTATCATTTACAATGTCAATAGCTCAAAATCTCACAATTGCGAGACCTATTGCATTGCAAATGCTTGTTGTTTTTGAATCTGTTTATTGAAGTTTTTCCAATTATACAATACAATGGCATAGCAAGAGATGGGTAACACGGTATACAGAGGAAAACATGATGGCATATAATCTTAACTATACAGTGTGATAATCATGTAATGCCAATAATACGGTTGCACCACAATTGTGAGTGTACACCAGTAAGCCTGTACAATATGAGAAAAACTACAGCTTAGATTCAAAATAGGACATATGACCAAGATGTATATACTTTCGGAAGTAATGGGACGTTTGTATGGCAACCCCTGCAATAGAGGGTAGGCGAGGAGGAGCGCTTGTGGAAACATAGCTGACATTGGGAACAGATTCATACATTTCAATAAACATTAAGCAATAGAAACCCGAACAAAACATCGCAAAGGACCCCACGACTTAACTACCAGCCACCATTCCCCCTGTCTGTCATCTGCAACAGATGCTGTGTGGAATATTCACCTATAATGACCTCAACAAGGGTGTGCGTGAGGGGTGTCATAATGAACACGATAAGCAACATCAGCTTACAACCCCTGTCTGTGCATCCGGTGACCACCAGCGCCTGATCACACAGTTCTCTGGCCAATGGTGTCTCCCTTTGTGGATGGCAATCGTCACCAAAAATGTTGTGATGGAAACACTAGACCGCTTTGAAGGGGAAAAAGCCTTTAATACACAATGCCAGATAGGACGTGATCCTCCCTTCGCCAGCCACGGAGTAACTGACGAAGATAGAATCCATACAGTACAAAGGTTCCATAAGAACTAAGGTGATAAAACATTCTAACTGTTAAAGGTAAATAACAATGTATGAGCACACATTACCACACTTTTCCATATCATTTTTATCAGGTGTGCTGGTCCCGTTGGCCCAATTGTTTTTGCAGTTTTATCTAGCACAAACTCAGCCCAAGGGCATTGGAGCTCATTACATGAGCACCAGATTACATTACACAAGGTCAGATCAATTTTTTTTAGGTACGAGGAGATTAAGTGATTTGCCCGAATCACATGTTGTTGAGATGACACTGGGACTCGAAACTGGTTCCCCAGTTCCAAAGTCAGCAACGCTGGCTGTTAGGCCACATCTTCTCTCCTTATGTTAAAATGAACCAAGATTACAACTTCAAGAATGCACTGATATGTAAAAGCAAAGTCCAGGAATTGAAAGGTGGTATTCCAGTGAAATGGAGTCATCTGGTAACTGAACTAACAAGGCCCCCTAACCTGTCTGTCCTAAAGGTCAGTAAAATGAGTCTAATTTAACAGCAAGGTGGGATAAAAAGCGAGTCTAGGGGGTGAGCGGGTGTAGGACCCTCCACAGGAGAGGTATCACCTGCCAACATTTGAAAGGTCTGTGTCTCTGTACTGCTAATGCAAAATTTCTTAGATTTCATGTATTAAAGTTTTAATTCTATTAATGATATTGATATGAGGATTAAGCTCTCTGTTCCACTGCTTTTATTAACAGCAGATCTTTCAACGTACACAGAAACTACAACTTCCATAAGTAAAGGCGCAGAGAGCTACAGATCATGATAACATTCAACCAGTCCTCATCTACACAGACTATGAAAGATCTTCACAGCAATGTTCCTCTCCTCTTTCCTTGCTGCTAAGATAAGTATCCTCTTTTGTCCTGCCTGGCCCTGTTTCACCTCAGGTCTTTCATTTATTCTCCATAGTACTATCAAAACCTCAAGACATGTTCAGGGATCAGAATCAAGGAACATTATAGTTAGGTGAAAATGTCAGTAAAAACATACTATTTTAAACAAACAAAACCACTGAAACTCACCAATTATAGTTATTTCAAGTTACTATAACTTGTGCCCTAAAGTGACTATAACTCAAGCCCCCACCAAGCACAGTGTTGTCATCAATGATGTAATTTCAGATGTTGCAGTGGTGTTATCAGTGATGTCATAGAGCATGTCATGAGTGATGTAATATTGGAAGGTAAAAAAGCGGTGCATGGCCCTGGGAGATATGGACCGCGGGACATCAAGGAGGCTTGAGGAGGGGGAGGGGGCGCATTCCCCCTCCCCAATTTAAAAATCGGGCCCAAGGGATAGGGTCCAGAGTCCCCAAGGAGGCTTGGGTAGGGAAGCTGCACGCCACACTCTCCAATTTAAAAATCAGCTCGGGGGATGGGGGTACCTGAGGTCTCAATGGGGCTCTGAGTGGGGGGGTGCATGCCCCCTCACCACTTTTAAACTGGCCCTGGGGGATGTGGTCCCTTTGGCCTCAGGTTCAGGAAAGGGTCCGCATGCCACCCTTCCCCCATCAAATAAATTTCACCCCCACTTTTTCTTTTAAAGTGTGGGCTCTTTTTAAAAAAAAATGTTTTACCATGGATCCTCTGCAAATTTATAGTAAAGTGATTCTAAAAAATGCCTTTTTTCCCCCCATCAGGCCTAGGGGGCAGTGTATTCCTACCCTGCCCCCCCTTATGTTTTTTTTAACTTATTTACAGGAAATTGGACTAAGTCCCTGAGTCCTAAATTGGCTGGCACCACATCTTGGCTGATGTGGTGGCAACCTATCAGATTTTATCTTGAGATCTGTCAGCCCCATGGTTCCTCAGTGGTGTGAAATATACAAAGTTTTTGTGTCCTAATTTCTCAAAAACTACTGAATGGATTTACACCAAATCACAAAGAGCCCACTTTCTGGACCAAGATCTAACTTTCTGCCAAAGTTGGTGTAATTCCGTTCACACATTACAAGTTTTTGCAGTAGCACTGTTTAATTTTTCTATGGAAAATGAATGGGATAAATGCGTTTTGGGACCACCCTTATTTCTCGGCTCCCCGCTTGGCGGATGACCCCGAAACTTTCAAGGAAGGAGCTGAGGTGGGTGAGAATTGTTTTGGGACAGTTTTGTGAAGATTCGTCAAACTGTGCCAAAGTTATAAGCAATCCAAAAAACGTGGTCCTAACTATAACTACAGACCACCACTGGGATAGATATATAAACATATATACATATATACACATACATATATTATATATATACATACACACACACACATATATATGTAAATATACACACATTCATATATGGAACTAGATATATGCAAAAAAAAGAAGTAGGGAACTCTGGGTAGCAGAGTTTTCAAGCATAGGATTAGCACAGTGCTATCCACGCTGAGATAGAGAGTGACACAGTCTGATAAAGAAACAGACATTTGAGGTGCTGGTGATGTTGTAGGGTGCTCCATATAAAGGAGCTGCTCTCCACCTAAACTTGTGAACTATCCAGAATTTCCTATTTCCTTTTTTTCATAATTTTTGCAGCACTCGAAGCCTGAAAGGATATTGTTTTGACTTATACTGGGTACTCCCTTGTGTCTGGACAAAGCTATACCTCTTTGCTGAGCTCTAACTAGAGTGAAACATGTGTCAGGGACTGCTTTTATTCATTCCAGGTTAGCTTAGATGGTATTTTACCAATCCAAAACCGTAATACTGTGCCTGGAGGGGTAAAAGGCTTTTGTCATTTTTGAGCTCGATGTGGATGGCACTAGCTAATGCAATGCTTAAATACTTTGCTGTAAAAATATCAAAAGGCTTTGTCACTTTCTAGCTTGGCGTGGATGTCACTGTGCTAATCGTAAGCTTAAAAACTGCTAGAGAAACATATATATATATATTATATATATATATATACATACATATATATCAACCACCACAGGTTGCCTGTAATGAAGGAGCCCACAGCTGGTAAGTGCATAGCCAACAATCTTTATAGAGAATCAACAGCGAGGACACAAAGCTGCAACAACAGGGGTGAAAGTCCAGCCTAACGCGTTTCCTGCATTTCGCACTTCTTCAGAGGCAACGAACCTAGACGAGGCATTCAGCACGGCACAATTCGGGTAACACTTTTAAAGTAGTAAGTCCCGCCTCAGTGGGCGTGGCCAACCTCCGTGGCCTGATGGAACTTGTGGTCCCGAGTATTGCTCAAGTGAGGGGTCGCGCTGTACTTCTCTTTGTCACAATTATCCCAAGTGGGTCATGCTGCAAAACTCGGGTCCTCGCTGTCATTGTCACTCCTCCACAACAGCCTACCCGTCTCAAGGCGGAGGCGTCGGTTGGTGGTTGGTTCAGCCTTTCAAACGGCAACCGACGCCTCCGCCTTGAGACGGGTAGCCTGTTGTGGAGGAGTGACAAAGACAGCGGGGACCCGAGTTTTGTAGCATGACCCACTTGGGATAACTGTGACAAAGAGAAGTACAGCGCGACCCCTCACTTGAGCAATACTCGGGACCACAAGTTCCATCAGGCCACGGAGGTTGGCCACGCCCACTTAGGCGGGACTTACTACTTTAAAAGTGTTACCCGAATTGTACCATGCTGAATGCCTCGTCTAGGTCCGTTGCCTCTGAAGAAGTGCGAAATGCAGGAAACGCGTTAGGCTGGACTTTCACCCCTGTTGTTGCAGCTTTGTGTCCTCACTGTTGATTCTCTATAAAGATTGTTGGCTATGCACTTACCTGTTGTGGGCTCCTTCATTACAGGCAACCTGTGGTGTTTGATGTTGTACGGCCTGCCTGAGCCGGGAAGAGAGCCCCGAGGCTGGTTCAGCCTTTCAAACGGAGATGCCAACCGACGCCTCCGCCTTGAGACGGGTAGCCTGTTGTGGAGGAGTGACAAAGACAGCGGGGACCCGAGTTTTGCAGCATGACCCACTTGGGATAATTGTGACAAAGAGAAGTACAGCGCGACCCCTCACTTGAGCAATACTCGGGACCACAAGTTCCATCAGGCCACGGAGGTTGGCCACGCCCACTGAGGCGGGACTTACTACTTTAAAAGTGTTACCCGAATTGTGCCGTGCTGAATGCCTCGTCTAGGTCCGTTGCCTCTGAAGAAGTGCGAAATGCAGGATACACGTTAGGCTGGACTTTCACCCCTGTTGTTGCAGCTTTGTGTCCTCGCTGTTGATTCTCTATAAAGATTGTTGGCTATGCACTTACCTGTTGTGGGCTCCTTCATTACAGGCAACCTGTGGTGTTTGATGTTGTACGGCCTGCCTGAGCCGGGAAGAGAGCCCCGAGGCTGGTTCAGCCTTTCAAACGGAGACGCCAACCGACGCCTCCGCCTTGAGACGGGTAGCCTGTTGTGGAGGAGTGACAAAGACAGCGGGGACCCGAGTTTTGTAGCATGACCCACTTGGGATAATTGTGACAAAGAGAAGTACAGCGCGACCCCTCACTTGAGCAATACTCGGGACCACAAGTTCCATCAGGCCACGGAGGTTGGCCACGCCCACTGAGGCGGGACTTACTACTTTAAAAGTGTTACCCGAATTGTGCCGTGCTGAATGCCTCGTCTAGGTCCGTTGCCTCTGAAGAAGTGCGAAATGCAGGAAACGCGTTAGGCTGGACTTTCACCCCTGTTGTTGCAGCTTTGTGTCCTCGCTGTTGATTCTCTATAAAGATTGTTGGCTATGCACTTACCTGTTGTGGGCTCCTTCATTACAGGCAACCTGTGGTGTTTGATATATATATATATATATATATTCCAAGGGTTCTCCACCAATTACAGCCCCCCAATCCAAGGGCATGGAAGAAAACAGCCCAGCCAGGTCACTGCAGGTTAAAAGTAAGTCCTTTTTATTTTCATTTCAAGTCACGGACAGTGCAAAGAGAGACCTAAGCGCTTCGGCCTGAGCCTTCAACAGGGTCATAGAGCATATGTGTATAGACAAACGATTTAAAGGGAAAGTTCCCTCCAAAATTACCTCCATAATTAAAAGAGACACATACTCATTTTTTATATACATTTTCACATTTTTTAATTTTTTTTAATTTTTTAACATTTGCTGCACTGTTCAATTAATAGAGTAGGTGAGAGGCAGTACGTTATTTGCTAGACCCACAGATTGTTATTCCAACTCTTTATTCATGTGGTGTTTAGTTGTTGCATGTTTTTCATTTTGTTTAGTTTATTGTTGCTTTCTAATTACGGTAAAGTACCCGTATATCACAATTTAACTAATCACAACAATCAATCAGGGGTTTGTTAAAGCGCGACTACTCACCCGTAAGGGTCTCAAGGCGCTAGGGGTGGGGGGGGGTGCAGGTTCCATTCCATCAAGGAGGGGGTCTGTCGAAGAGCCAGTTTTGAGGTTTCTTGCGAAGATGGGGAGCGATGTTGTCTGTCTGAGGTGGAGCGGAAGGACGTTCCATGCTTTGGCCGCGAGGAAGGAGAAGGAGCGGCCTCCCGATCTGGTCTTTCTGGAGCGGGGGACCACGGCGTAGGAGAGCTGGGCTGATCGTAGGGTCCTTTGGGGTGCGTGGAATTTGAGTCGGCTGTTCAGGTATGCTGGTCCGGTGCCGTGGAGGGCCTTGTGTGCGTGGGTGAGCATCTTGAAGGTAATTCTCGCCTCGACGGGGAGCCAGTGGAGTGTGCGCAGGTGCTGGGAGATGTGGCAGTGTTTTGGCAGGTTGAGGACCAGTCTTGCGGTGGCGTTCTGGATGTTCTGTAGCTTGCGGGTGAGGTTTTTGTTTATTCCAGCGTAGACTGCGTTGCCGTAGTCGAGTCTGCTGGTGCCCAGGGCGTGAGTGACGGTCTTTCGGTGTTCGAGGGGGATCCATTTGAAGGTCTTACGAAGGAGGCGGAGGGTGTGGAAGCAGGAAGACGAGACGGAGTTGATCTGGCGGTCCATTTTGAGCTCGGAGTCCAGGATGATTCCCAGGTTGCGTGCGTGGTCCGTGGGGGTTGGCGGGTTTCCGAGGGCGAGGGGCCACCAGGTGTCGCTCCAGGCGTCTGGGTTTGGGCCCATGATGAGTACTTCTGTTTTGTTGGTGTTTAGTTGTAGGCAGCTGTTTTTCATCCATTTGGCGACGGCTTCCATGCCTTCTCGAAAGTTGCGTCTGGCGGTGTTGGGCTCGTTGGATAGGGAGAGGATGAGTTGGGTGTCGTCTGTGTATGACACGATGTTGAGTCCGTAGGTTCTGACGATGGGGGGAGTGGAGTCATGTAGACGTTGAAGAGCGCCGGGCTGAGGGAGGAGCCCTGGGGGACTCCGCAGGTGGTAGGTGTGGGGTCCGAGAGGAAAGGGGGGAGTCTGACCCGCTGCGTCCTGCCGGAGAGGAAGGAGCGGATCCAGGCGAGGGCCTTGTCTTGGATTCCTGCATCGTAGAGTCTGCGTATTAGGGTGCGGTGGGAGACTGTGTCGAACGCCGCTGATAAGTCGAGGAGGATGAGGGCTACTGTTTCTCCTTTATCCAGTAGGGTGCGGATGTCGTCTGTTGCGGCGAGGAGGTCGGTTTCAGTACTGTGGTTTTTTCTGAAGCCGGATTGGGAGGAGTCGAGGATGTTGTGTTCCTCAATGAATGTGGCGAATTGGCTGTTGATGGCTTTCTCGATGACTTTTGCTGGGAACGGGAGCAGGGAGATGGGTCTGTAGTTTTTGAGGTCGGTGGGGTCCGCTGAGGGTTTCTTTAGGAGGGGGTTGACCTCAGCGTGTTTCCAGTCGTCGGGTAACGAGGCGGTCGCCAGGGAGCGGTTGATGGTGTGGCGGAGAATGGGTGCGATGGTGTCGGAGGCTCTGTTGAAGATGTGGTGGGGGCAGGGGTCCGTGGGGGCCCCTGAGGGGATTGACTTCATTGTCTTCAGTGTGTCTTCGGTGGTGAGGGCTGTCCAGTCGTCAATCGCTGGTTTCCGGGTGTCGGGGGTGGTTGGTGAGGGTTCAGTGTGTTGGTTGTCTTCGTCGAAGTTGTCGTAGATGCTCTTGATTTTGTGGTGGAAAAAGGTGCTGAGTTTGTCGCAGAGGTCTTGTGAGGGAGGGATGTCGGTAGACTCGCTGGTGGGTTGGGCGAACTCCTTGATGATGCTGAAGAGTTCCTTGCTGTTGTGCGCGTGGGTGGAGATTCTGTCTTCAATCGCTTTTTCCTCGTTTCTCTGATGAGTTGATGGTGGGCGTTGGTGGCGGCTCTGAAGTTGTTGTGGGCTTCTGTGGATTTGGTGTTCCTCCAGGCCTTTTCGAGGCGGCGGCATGTGCGTCTGGACTCTCGAATTTCGATGGTAAACCATCTGGCTTTCTTGGTGCGGGTATTGTTGTTTTTCTTGAGGGGGGCTATGGTGTTGGTGCTGTCCGACATCCATCTGTGCAGGGTTCGGGCTGCGGTGTTGGGGTTGTCGTTTTCCGCGATGGTTGGGGTGGAGTTGTTGAGTGAGGAGGTGAGCTGGTCGTCGGTGATTTTGGTCCAGTTTCTTCGTGGGAGCAGGTGCTGGTGTCCGTGGATGGTGGGTGTTCTGAAGGTGAAGTGGACGCAACGATGGTCGGTCCATGGGAGTTCAGTGGTGTGGCTGAAGGTGATGGAGTTTCCTGTAGTGAAGAGGGGGTCGAGGGTGCGTCCTGCTGAGTGCGTGGGCTCGGTCACGATCTGGTGGAGTTCAATGTTGTGGAGGTTGTCCAGGAGGGATGTGGTGTTGGGGTCCAGTTGGTTGTCGAGGTGGAAGTTGAGGTCTCCCAGCAGGGTGTAGTTGGTGGATGCGATGGCCTGCGGGGAGATAATGTCAGTGATGGAGTTGGCGAAGGGTCCGCGGGGTCCAGGGGGTCGGAAGATGAGGGTTCCTCGGAGGGTGGTGGTGGGGCTGGCCAGTATCTTGAAGTGAAGGTGTTCCATCAGTTCTGTGGGCTCGTCGGGGAGTGTGCTCAGGTGGAGGCTGGATTTGTGGACGATGGCGATTCCTCCACCTGGGCGGGTGCGGCGATCCTTCCTGGAGATCTTCTATCCTTGGGGGATGGCGATGGCGATGTCCGGTCCCGAGGTGGTGTTGGTCCAGATTTCGGTGAAGAGCGCTACGTCCGGGGTGGTGCTGTCAAGGAGGTCCCAGATTTCGGTGGCGTGTTTGTGGAGGGATCGGACGTTGAGGAGGATGCATTGCAGTGTCTTCGGTTCGGTTGTGTTCTTGTGGGCGGGTTGTGCTGGATCCGTGTTCTTGGCGGTGCTGCAGGTGTGCCGGCAGCGGTGACAGTTGAAGGGTCCGTGGGTGTCGGCTGGTGATGCTAGCTTGCAGTTGTTGTTGCGGCCTGGGTTGAGTGCGTGGACTGCTGCTGGGTCATAGCGTTGGCGGGGCGGAGGTCCAGGGTTCCTGGCGCTGGTCGCGGTCGGGTCGCGGACGGGCGCAGATGGGTTTGCCTTTGACGCACCTTCGGTGCATCAGCGGCGCGCCCGCTGCCCGCGGCCGCGCAGGGGGGGAGGGGCCACGGGGGCAGCAAGCGGCGGGGAAAGATAAAGGGAGGAAATAAAGGATAAAGAAAAAAGGGAAAATAAGCAGAAATAAGGCACAAAAGAGCAGAGATGCAGAAAAGTGTAGGAAGGTGAAAGCTAAAAGAGGGTAGAAAAACGAGTGAAAACGAGTGAAAGAGCAGAGTGAGAGGAAGGAAACAGAGGTCCACTGGACCACCAGGGATGAGGCGCAGGGAAACCTGCGGGTGGAGGAGGGCCTCGATCACCAACACTCGAGAGTGCAGGGGCAGGGGCAGGCCTCACTTAATGGTGGAGCTGTGAGGGTGGAAGAGCAATTTCACTGACAATGAGTCAATGGTCTTGCTCGCCTGTCCCCGCAGCGGCCGCCATAAAGTAGGGGTCGGGGAGGGCTGGACAGCTGGGAGGCGGGAGCGGGGAGGGGAGCTGGATTGGGCCGGTCGCGCTGGGGGGGGAGGGGCCGCGGGTACAGCAGCGGCGGGGAAAGGTAAAGGGAGGAAATAAGGGATAAAGAAAAAATGGAAAATAAGCAGAAATAAGGCACAAAAGAGCAGAGATGCAGAAAAGTGCAGAAAGGTGAAAGATAAAAAAAGGGTAGAAAAACGAGTGAAAGAGCAGAGTGAGAGGAAGGAAACAGAGGTCCACTGGACCACCAGGGATGAGGCGCAGGGAAACCTGCGGGTGGAGGAGGGCCTCGATCACCAACACTCGAGAGTGCAGGGGCAGGGGCAGGCCTCACTTAATGGTGGAGCTGCGAGGGTGGGAGATCAATTTCACTGACAATGAGTCAGTGGTCTTGCTCGCCTGTCCCCGCAGCGGCCGCCATTAAGTAGGGGTCGGGGAGGGCTGGACAGCTGGGAGGCGGGAGCGGGGAGGGGAGCTGGATTGGGCCGGTCACGCTGGGGGGAGGGGCCACGGGGGCAGCAGCGGCGGGGAAAGGTAAAGGGAGGAAATAAGGGATAAAGAAAAAAGGGAAAATAA
This sequence comes from Calotriton arnoldi, assembly GCA_963921515.1. Taxonomy (NCBI): domain Eukaryota; kingdom Metazoa; phylum Chordata; class Amphibia; order Caudata; family Salamandridae; genus Calotriton; species Calotriton arnoldi. The sequence goes on from CAWUFW010000337.1 coordinate 2,938,112, forward strand.
GCAGAAATAAGGCACAAAAGAGCAGAGATGCAGAAAAGTGCAGAAAGGTGAAAGCTAAAAGAGGGTAGAAAAACGAGTGAAAACGAGTGAAAGAGCAGAGCGAGAGGCAGGGAAAATGAGCAGAAATAAGGCACAAAAGAGCAGAGATGCAGAAAAGTGCAGAAAGGTGAAAGATAAAAAAGGATAGAAAAACGAGTGAAAACGAGTGAAAGAGCAGAGTGAGAGGAAGGAAATAGAAGTCCACTGGACCACCAGGGATGAGGCGCAGGGAAACCTGCGGGTGGAGGAGGTCCTCGATCACCAACACTCGAGAGTGCAGGGGCAGGCCTCACTTAATGGTGGAGCTGCGAGGGTGGGAGAGCAATTTCACTGACAATGAGTCAGTAGTCTTGCTCGCCTGTCCCCGCAGCGGCCGCCATTAAGTAGGGGTCCGGGAGGGCTGGACAACTGGGAGGCGGGAGCGGGGAGGGGAGCTGGATTGGGCCGGTCGCGCTGGGGGGGAGGGGCCGCGGTGGCAGCAGCGGCGGTGAAAGGTAAAGGGAGGAAATAAGGGATAAAGAAAAAAGGGAAAATAAGCAGAAATAAGGCACAAAAGAGCAGAGATGCAGAAAAGTGCAGAAAGGTGAAAGCTAAAAGAGGGTAGAAAAATGAGTGAAAACGAGTGAAAGAGCAGAGCGAGAGGAAGGGAAAATGAACAGAAATAAGGTACAAAAGAGCAGAGATGCAGAAAAGTGCAAAAAGGTGAAAGATAAAAAAGGGTAGAAAAACGAGTGAAAGAGCAGAGTGAGAGGAAGGAAATAGAGGTCCACTGGACCACCAGGGATGAGGCGCAGGGAAACCTGCGGGTGGAGGAGGGCCTCGATCACCAACTCTCGAGAGTGCAGGGGCAGGGGCAGGCCTCACTTAATGGTGGAGCTGCGAGGGTGGGAGAGCAATTTCACTGACAATGAGTCAGTGGTCTTGCTCGCCTGTCCCCGCAGCGGCCGCCATTAAGTAGGGGTCGGGGAGGGCTGGTCAGCTGGGAGGCGGGAGCGGGGAGGGGAGCTGGATTGGGCCGGTCGCGCTGGGGGGGAGGGGCCGCGGGTACAGCAGCGGCGGGGAAAGGTAAAGGGAGGAAATAAGGGATAAAGAAAAAAGGGAAAATAAGCAGAAATAAGGCACAAAAGAGCAGAGATGCAGAAAAGTGCAGAAAGGTGAAAGCTAAAAGAGGGTAGAAAAACGAGTGAAAACGAGTGAAAGAGCAGAGCGAGAGGAAGGGAAAATGAGCAGAAATAAGGCACAAAAAAGCAGAGATGCAGAAAAGTGCAGAAAGGTGAAAGATAAAACAAGCATTGGCATAGCCAATAGGTCTCGCCTTTGGGACCTTATAAGTGTTTAGCCATGCAACAGTTGATGTTGTTGCACCAAGGATATTGTACTGCATAACTAAATACTTATAAGGTCCCAAAAGCGAGACCTATTGGCTATGCCAATGCTTGTTGTAATTCTGAAGTGAGATGGAAACATACATTCTAAAAGGATCAAAACAAATCAAGACACTTTAATTAGTGATGTGTGAATGACAATTATTCACTGAAACCCACTCTCCACGTGTTGTTTCTGTGCTATATAGTTTTATCAGCAAAAATGCATGTCTGTGGGCATTTTATTGAGAAATGTGATGTCTGTAAATGATTGTACACTACCACACCATGCTTTAGTAATATATTTATGTCAGTGTGGTCCTAATTGCACCACCACCTACATACTGCATCCTTACCCCTCTCCTGTTGAACTGGTGTGGATCATTTGCTACAATTTCTCTTTGTGTGACACTTGGATTTTTCACAATCCCTACGACATGGATGATGTCATACTGATGGCAGCACCCCACTCTGAAAATTGTTCGAGCACCACTGGACTTACAGTTGCAGAGCTCATCGTAAATTGCTAATGTCGGTGTTTTATTGTCCATGGGACTTAAAGATTACAGAGGGGCTACAGGCCTGTATCACCAAGGCATCTGTATGCTACAACCAGACCAGTAGCACAGAAGGCCATTTGGGTAGATGACAAGGAGGAGGGTGAAAGAAAGGTTGCAGTGACCAGGCATAGATAAGGGTATTGCACAGTCAATTAGGGATCATCTTTTTGTATTAGTTGATTGTTACTCTCGGTGAAATAAAGTGAATTTTGTCAGAAACTTTTTTACGGTTCTTGAACCTTTTCATGTTCGCACTGGCCTATAGGGCATCTGACAGTGCCAGAAGGGCTGGTCTGCTGAGTGAGTGTGTGGGCTGTTTTTTGGTCTTGGTGGACCTGTTTTATGTTCTGGTGACATGGTTTTCACTGTTGAGTTACTGATGTTACCAAAAACATTGCCTGCAGCAAGCCCAAATGCATGCAGTTTCCCATTCCTTGCAAAATGCTTATACAGCATTTCTTCAAGTTGAAAACTGCATGACTTACAAATGTGAGCGACTTTTATCTTGGTGCCCAAGCCTGTTTTCTGTCCCAGGCCGACCCTGGACCTTTTACCTGGACACCTCTTATTGCCCTGCTCTGTACCTAGCGTATAATCATTCTATGTCTATGGGAAAATGCTTTAATACATATGAGCCTTAGAGTTTAGTAAAGGTGTAAAACCGTGTTTCCTGAGGACGTGCAGTTTGCTTTCTTTATATTTCAGCATAATCTAGGCCATGAGGTTTTTGGTGCAGGTGCATACCAGTTAAAACTCACTGAAAGGTTGTCATATAGACTTCTTAGCTTTACCATGTTTACCCCAATTAATGGGAGTTACAGCCAATGTTGGTTTATTTTACAAAGAAACACTGGCGTCTGGTTTTCTATATTGGTTCATAGTTAAAGAACTGCTTCTCTCATTTAATTTCGGCTTCCTCTACCACAACCCGCTCACTTTCATTCCAGCCAACTGACTAAACCACGTTGTGGGTAGCTTTGCAGGTGCACAATCATTGGGGAGAGGATGTGGTCTCACGGGGGAAACAACCTTTAGAACGCATGCATTACATCGCATGCCATTAGATTGCGGTTTTTACAACGAAAGTCGTTACAACGACTTGCACTGGAGGGCGCTATAGGACAAGGAGTAGTTTAAATTACTATTTTATTTTATTTGAAAAGTTTTATATATCCAACACCTTCCCTACTGTACGTAGGCTGGAGTTGGAATAGTAAATTAAACTACTCCTAAGTCCAGCGCCCTCCAACGCAAGTCGTTGTAACGACTTGCGTTGTTAAAACCGCGATCTAATGGCATGCGATGTAATGCATGCGTGGTATCATCATACATCCCCCGGCAGTGGCTAGACTGCCGACCTTGGAGCTGGGAAACCAAGGTCCCAGCCTCGGGGTCGACTCCACGTCCTGTGATTCTGGGCAAATCACGTAATCTCCCTGTGCCTAACCGAAACTCGCTATATAAATCTGCAACAAAAAAAATCATGTTCTAAGTCGATAACCTAGAGCGGCGCAACATTTCTAACTTAGGATGACTCTTCTGCACTGACTTGCATGTATATGCATACCTTTTTTAGGTAAAGGGGTTTGTAGGAGAATGCAGTCCTTTTGTATGATGGCTTGGTTGTGTTTTAACTGAACGTGTGCATTGTTTGCAGGAGGATTAGCTCACTCCATCATTACACAGGCCCCTGCTGACAGGGGGACTGAGGGAGCCGAGGGGATCATTCGGTGCAACCACCACTTCCCAGACAGCAGCTACGATTCTTTATACTGCTACCGGCAAAAGTCCGGCCGGATGCCGGCGTTCATCCACCGTGTGTACGAGGGCACAGAGGCGGCTGGACGACACACCATCCTCGCGGATCGGAGAGAGGGCTCCAGCACCCTTGTCATTTCTGCCTTGCGTCCCGGGGATGGTGCCGTGTATTACTGTGCCATAGAGCCACGGTAGTCTGGGGTAACACGTGTGCTGCACAATAACTGCAGTGGATAAGCAAGCTCCCCCCAAAGCATGAGTCTTCTTGCCAGATTTCTGCTCTTAAAAATCAAAACAGTTATTCTGATTTTCAAGAAACTATCTACAGAGAATTCTAGGAGTTCGCCCCAAGGAAAGTTTGAAAACTGCATTTTGAGACATACTTTTCAATTTGTTTGGTTAAAGGCAGCAGGTTTTGCAGGAAGTTCTGAAGGAGCATGCATAGAATATTAAAATACTTTCATGCGGAGTCACATTGATGGTTGGAAGGGAGCTGAACCTAAGAACAATCAGAGAACAAGCGCCCGCCTTTGTCTCAGCTGCGCACGTCGTCCTGCCTGCAGTAAGAAAAGAGGAGTGGGGGCGAGCGAGCGCGGCAGCCTGCTAAGCTGACCACACGCTCGTGCACAATGGCCATGTGTTTTCAATTATCGCGCCCGCGTCAGGGCACGATAATTGGAAACAGATGTCTGCCGTGCGGGTAACCGCAGGGAAAAGGCCATTGTGCACGAGCGTGTGGTCAGCTTTCAAATGCCCACTACATAAAGTCTTCGCCAGAAGCAGCGCTTGCGCGCTACTCTAGGCTCGACCTAAAAAGGGTAGAAAAACGAGTGAAAGAGCAGAGTGAGAGGAAGGAAACAGAGGTCCACTGGACCACCAAGGATGAGGCGCAGGGAAACCTGCGGGTGGAGGAGGGCCTCGATCACCAACACTCGAGAGTGCAGGGGCAGGGGCAGGCCTCACTTAATAGTGGAGCTGCGAGGGTGGGAGAGCAATTTCACTGACAATGAGTCAGTGGTCTTGCTCGCCTGCCCCCGCAGCGGCCGCCATTAAGTAGGGGTCGGGGAGGGCTGGACAGCTGGGAGGCGGGAGCGGGGAGGGGAGCTGGATTGGGCCGGTCGCGCTTGGGGGGAGGGGCCGCGGGGGCAGCAGCGGCGGGGAAAGGTAAAAGGAGGAAATAAGGGATAAAGAAAAAAGGGAAAATAAGCAGAAATAAGGCACAAAAGAGCAGAGATGCAGAAAAGTGCAGAAAGGTGAAAGCTAAAAGAGGGTAGGAAAACAAGTAAAAGAGCAGAGCGAGAGGAAGGGAAAATGAGCAGAAATAAGGCACAAAAGAGCAGAGATGCAGAAAAGTGCAGAAAGGTGAAAGATAAAAAAGGGTAGAAAAACGAGTGAAAGAGCAGAGTGAGAGGAAGGAAACAGAGGTCCACTGGACCACCAGGGATGAGGCACAGGGAAACCTGCGGGTGGAGGAGGGCCTCGATCACCAACACTCGAGAGTGCAGGGGCAGGCCTCACTTAACGGTGGAGCTGCGAGGGTGGGAGAGCAATTTCACTGACAATGAGTCAGTGGTCTTGGTCGCCTGTCCCCGCAGCGGCCGCTATTAAGTAGGGGTCGGGGAGGGCTGGACAGGTGGGAGGCGGGAGCGGGGAGGGGAGCTGGATTGGGCCGGTCGCGCTGGGGGGGAGGGGCCGCGGGGGCAGCAGTGGCGGGGAAAGGTAAAGGGAGGGAATAAGGGATAAAGAAAAAAGGGAAAATAAGCAGAAATAAGGCACAAAAGAGCAGAGATGCAGAAAAGTGCAGAAAGGTGAAAGCTAAAAGAGGGTAGAAAAACGAGTGAAAACGAGTGAAAGAGCAGAGCGAGAGGAAGGGAAAATGAGCAGAAATAAGGCACAAAAGAGCAGAGATGCAGAAAAGTGCAGAAAGGTGAAAGATAAAAAAGGGTAGAAAACGAGTGAAAGAGCAGAGTGAGAGGAAGGAGACAGAGGTCCACTGGACCACCAGGGATGAGGCGCAGGGAAACCTGCGGGTGGAGGAGGGCCTCGATCACCAACACTCAAGAGTACAGGGGCAGGGGCAGGCCTCACTTAATGGTGGAGCTGCGAGGGTGGGAGAGCAATTTCACTGACAATGAGTCAGTGGTCTTGCTCCGTGGGCCAATAATACTTAAAGAATGCCTCTAATCAGAATTGGTGAGATGTTTCCAAAGGAAAGGAGGCAGAAATTGACTACTAATGGGGTTATAAGGTATATTTACTATACTTCATTCTGGTGAAGGTCCTGTGGCGGGGAATGAGAGAGTGTGCAAAGGTGTTCTAAATCTATTTGAGAACAATATCGTCTGATGATATCAAAGGGATATGAAGGATATAAAAGAATATATACACAGAAGAGGATACAAAAAGATATGCAAGGATGTAAGAAGATGTAAAAAGATAAAAAAAGATACATATGGGAAACTCCTCCTAAATTCCAAGCTATCTGTCTGTAAAGGATTGGCTAATACATGTCAGAGAGCAATATCCTTTTACCTATTTATATTATTATAATTATAAATAAATAAATAAAATCCATCCGAGGTTAATCAACAGTACTTTGATATTTAAAGTGCTATTGTCCTGCAAACAAATACCAGAACCATATTCCTATACTTAAAACTGGTCTCATCCATATTTAAGAATGGAAGAAAAAGTAATATTTAGATTAAACCCTAGAAGGCATGGCCTTCATTTAATGAAAACTACCAGTTATCAAAAAGTGCAAAGTGCTGTAAATATATATACATATATTATAGCTCCACTCCTCCCACCAGTTGCTGCCGAACTCTTGGGGCGGGTGCCTCCGTGACCTTGAGGGTAGGGCTCACGTTGTATATTGAAGCTCAAACAATTACGGGGCACTCTTGGGGTTATATAAATTACGCATTTATTTATGCATCCACGTTTCAGCCGTAAGCCTTCCTCAGTTCTTAAATGCATACATTTCGCGCACAGCATTGAGTTCATTTAAAAAGTAAGCACATTCTCCTCATTGGTAGATTTCAAATGATGACAAGTAAGGAAGGACTATGATGTTATTCCTTCAATTATGGCCGCCATGTTGGAGAGGCAATGTCTTGATACAGGATCATAGGTTGTATACTGACTAAATGCCACAATGGAATAATTCTCCTCGTTAGGTAAGCACAAGTCATTGTCCTTACTTTCATAGCATGCCATATATTTTAGTCATCCCTCCTTTGATTGAGCCCCGCATGGGCTGCCACAATGGTACTGTGCGCTGAACACCCCTCGCCTGGTCGCTGGATCTTCTGCCAAGGTATGTCCGCAAGCAACAGTCGAATTACTGCCTGCTCTGGGATTAGATAACCCACAACCATTTGGTCGACGGAGAATCTTTCAGCGGCGGTTCTGGCAGCCTTTTCTCTTCAATTATAGCTCCACTCCCTCCTAGCTGCAGCTACTGGTGGGAGGAGTGGAGCTATAATTGAAGAGAAAAGATTCTCCGTCGACCAAATGGTCGTGGGTTATCCAAACCCAGAGCAGGCAGTAATTCGACTGTTGCTTGCGGACATACCTTGGCAGAAGATCCAGCGACCAGGCGAGGGGTGTTTAGCGCACAGTACCATCGTGGCAGCCCAAGCGGGGCTCAATCAAAGGAGGGACGACTAAAATATATGGCATGCTATGAAAGTAAGGACAATGACTTGTGCTTACCTAACGAGGAGAATTATTCCATTGTGGCATTTTAGTCAGTATACAACCTATGATCCTGTATCAAGACATTGCCTCTCCAACATGGCGGCCAAAATTGAAGGAATAACATCATAGTCCTTCCTTACTTGCCATCATTTGAAATCTACCAATGAGGAGAATGTGCTTACTTTTTAAATTAACTCAATGCTGTGCGCGATATGTATGCATTTAAGCACTGAGGAAGGCTTACGCCTGAAACGCGAATGCCTAAATAAATGCGTAATTTATGTAACCCTTGTGAGTGCCAGGTAATTGTTGGAGCTTCAATATACAACGTGAGTCCTACCCTCACGGTCACGGAGGCACCCGCCCCAAGAGTTCGGCAGCTACTGGTGGGAGGAGTGGAGCTATAATTGAAGAGAAAAGGCTGCCTTAACCGCCGCTGAAAGATTCTCCGTCGACCAAATGGTCGTGGGTTATCCAAACCCAGAGCAGGCAGTAATTCGACTGTTGCTTGCGGACATACCTTGGCAGAAGATCCAGCGACCAGGCGAGGGGTGTTCAGGGCACAGTACCATCGTGGCAGCCCATGCGGGGCTCAATCAAAAGAGGGACGACTAAAATATATGGCATGCTATGAGAGTAAGGACAATGACTTGTGCTTACCTAACGAGGAGAATTATTCCATTGTGGCATTTAGTCAGTATACAACCTATGATCCTGTATCAAGACATTGCCTCTCCAACATGGCGGGCAATATTGAAGGAATAACATCATAGTCCTTCCTTACTTGCCATCATTTGAAATCTACCAATGAGGAGAATGTGCTTACTTTTTAAATGAACTCAATGCTGTGTGCGAAATGTATGCATTTAAGCACTGAGGAAGGCTTACGGCTGAAACGCGTATGCATAAATAAATGCGTAATTTATGTAACCCCGAGAGTGCCCGTAATTGTTGGAGCTTCAATATATATATATATATATCGAAGACAATATCCCGCTCACCTCAAATGTCTGTTTTTCTAGCAGTTTTTAAGCATACGATTAGCACAGTGCCATCCACGCCAAGCTAGAAAGTGGCAAAGACTTACAGCAAAGTGCTATATATATATATATATATAACCTACTGGCAGTCGCCCATAGGTAGTTATAGTTAAGACCATGTTTACATAGGAAAAGTGTTGTTTTGACTTGCCTATATCTTTGCCGCAGTTTGATGTATCTTCAGGAAATTAAATTTTGCCCAAAACATTTTGTTTCGGTGATTCTTGTTGTGCATGGGAAGTTGCGGGGCGATTCGTCAAGCGGGAGCTGAGAAAAGAAGAGGAGGTCAAAAAAAGTGAGTTTCTTATGTTAATTCCCATTCACTCTTTAGACATGGCTGCAACCTGAATCGCTGGACGGAATTACACCAAATTTGGCAGAAAGGTAGCTATTGTTCGCAGATTACGGTTTTTGTTATTTGGTGTAAATCTGTTCAGAAGTTTGCAAGATATTAAAGGAAATCCAAATTTGTATATCAACAATCTTGAAGCCTTCACAGATAATGACGAGCTTGGGCAGAGATGTGAAGAGCTCAGATTGGCTGCCAACACTTCAACCAGGAAGTTTTGGGCAGCCATCTTGGGACTCGGCTTCAAACAAGTCCCAAACAATGTGAAATAAAATAAAAGGGGGCAGGGTAGGAATACCCTGGCTCCCCAAGCCTCGGTCTTGGTGTCCCAGAGGGACCCCAGCAGGACTAAAAAGCATTTTTAGAAAAATAATTGCCACGAATTTGCGAAATTCCCAGCGAAACAAAAAAAGAAAAACAAGTGCGGGGGCACGCGGCCCCCTCCCCCATTTGTTTGTGGCTGGCTCATCGGGCCATAATTGGCCTGAGGAGGGGAGCCGCATGGACGCCCTTCTCCTCCCCCATTAAATTATGGTGGGACCCGGGGGATAGGGGTCCCTGGAGACATTGACATTACAGCACCCCTCCCCCATTTTAGAGGGAGAAAAAGGACAAACAAAGGGCAGAAAAATTAGCAGAAAAGGCAAAACAGAGGGCAGAAAAGCGAGCAGAAAAGACAAAACAAAGGGAAGAAAAACGTGCAGAAAAGGCCAAACAGAGGACAGAATAACGAGCAGAAAAGGCAGAACAAAGCAGAAGAGGGCAAAACAGAAGGCAGAAAAACGAGCAGAAAAGGCAAATACAGAGCAGAAGAGGACAAAACAGAGAGCACTCAGACACTCACACACCCACTTACAGACCCACTCAGAGACTCACGCACTCACTCACAGACCCAAAAAGACACTCATGCACCCACTCCCAATCCCACTCTGAGACTCATGCACCCACTCACAAACCCACTCAGACACATATGTACTCACTCACAGACCCACTTAGACACTCATGCACCCACTCACAGACCCACTTTGAGACTACGCACCCACTCACAGACCCACTCAGATTCATGCACTCACTCACAGACCCGAGAAACTCATGTACTTATTCACAGACCCACTCAGAGACTTATGCACCCGCTCACAGACCCACTGAGACACTCATACAACCATTTACAGACCCACTGAGACACTTATACACCCACTCACAGACCCACTCAGACACTCACTCACCCACTCACAGACCCACTCAGAGACTCACGCAACCACACACAGACCCACTCAGAGACTCACAGACCCACTCAGAGACTCATACTCACTCACATACCCAATAAGACACTCATGCACCCACTCACAATCCCACTCTGAGACTCATGCACCCACTCACAAACCCACTCAGACACATATGTACTCACTCACAGACCCACTTAGACAGTCATGCACCCACTCACAGAGCCACTCAAAGACTTATGCACCCACTCACAGACCCACTCAGACTCATGTACCCACTCACATATCCACTTAGACACTCATGCACCCACTCACAGACCCACTTTGAGACTTACGCACCCACTCACAGACCCACTCAGACTCATGCACTCACTCACAGACCCGAGAAACTCATGCACTTATTCACAGACCCACTCAGAGACTTATGCACCCACTCACAGACCCATTGAGACACTCATACAGCCATTTACAGACCCACTGAGACACTCATATACCCACTCACAGACCCACTCAGTCACTCACTCACCCACTCACAGACCCACTCAGAGACTCACGCAACCACACACATACCCACTCAGAGACTCACAGACCCACTCAGAGACTCATATACTCACTCACAGACCCAATAAGACACTCATGCCCCCACTCACAATCCTACTCTGAGACTCATGCACCCACTCACAAACCCACTCAGACACATATGTACTTACTCACAGACCCACTTAGACAATCATGCACCCACTGACTGAGTCACTCAAAGACTTATGCACCCACTCACAGACCCACTCAGACTCATGTACCCACTCACATACCCACTTAGACACTCATGCACCCACTCACAGACCCACTTTGAGACTTACGCACCCATTCACAGACCCACTCAGACTCATGCACTCACTCACAGACCCGAGAAACTCATGCACTTATTCACAGACTCACTCAGAGACTTATGCACCCACTCACAGACCCACTGAGACACTCATACAGCCATTTACAGACCCACTGAGACACTCATACACCCACTCACAGACCCACTCAGACACTCACTCACCCACTCATAGACCCACTCAGAGACACACAAAGACCCACTCAGAGACTCACAGACCAACTCAGAGACTCATATACTCACTCACAGACCCACTCATAGAAGCACACACCCACTCAAAGGCTCACTTAGAGACTCACACACCCACTTACAAACCCACTCAGGCACTCACTCACAGACTGACTTACACACTTATGGAGACAGTCACAAACTCACTCTGACACCCACTCACAGACCCACTCAGACACTCATGTACTCACTCTCAGACTGACTCACATACTCATGGAGGCACTCGCAAACCCATTCAGACACTTTCACACCTAGTCACAGACCCACTGAGACACTCACTCAGACACTCATGCACCCACTCAGACACACACTCAGAGACTCATGCACCCACTCACAGCCCCACTCAGACACTCATGCACTCACTTGCAGACTGAGTCACACACACATGGAGGCACTCGCAAACCCACTCAGACACTCTCACACCCACTTACAGACCCACTCAGACACTCACTCGGACACTCATGCACCCACTCAGACACCTACCCAGACACTCAAGCACCCACTCACAGACCCACTCAGACACTCACGTACCCACTCACATATCCAGTGAAACACTTATGTAGCCACTCCCAGGCCCACTCAGATACTCATGCAGCCATTGAGATACCCACTCACGCGCTCACTCACACACCCACTGAGAAACTCATACACACTCTTACTCACACACTCTCTCTCAAAGGTTACAGGTTACAGTTAGGAAATTAAATTAAAAAACCTTAGACATTCACTTAAAACACCAAAGGTTACAGAGACGTTATAGTTAAGAAATATAATTTAAACAAATGTTGAAATTCACTGAAAAAACAGAGGTTACAAGAAAGTTATAGTTAGAAAATAGAAAATTAAAAAACTTAGAAATTCACTAGAAAGCCAAAGGTTACAAGGACGTTATAGTTAGGCTCAGATTTCACTCATACAAAACCACTGAAATTGAGCAGTTATAGCTACCTGAGCTAACTATAACTTACGCCCCTGCAATGCACTGCTAATGACCTCACATATTACATCACTCATGACATGGTCAGTGACATCATTGATGACATCTCAAATGACATCACTGATGACTTCATCCTGTGACACCTGGTGCTTACAGGCTGCCATGCTGGAGGATCAGATTTTCTGAGACAAGACTGTCGAGTCTCTGTCCCTATATCTGATCAAAAACTGGGGCACCTCCACTTAAAAGTTAATAGACTGAGAAGCAATGAAGGTTGTCCTTAGAGGCCACTGTATTCGTGCAGTTGTGCAGATGAGGGCAGAACTGCAAAGAGACCTGGCCCATGTCGAGATGTCCTTGGGTAAACTGGAGGCTGAAGCCCGGGATGATCGTGCGAAACTGGGGACATTAACGGAGTCACTGGGTAGGCATACCCAACTAATTGAACAGTTCCGCTGCCTAGACTTCCACGTGTACCAAGCAAAAATGCTTGCAGAGGGGGACAAATTGGGCCAGTTATTAGCTTGGCTTTTGCGCAGCGGCACCCCAACTTTACTGATCACAATGGTCAGGCTAGCTCAGGGGCAGGTGGCTACGAACCAAGTAGATATTCATAAAGCATTCACAACACATTATCAAACCCTATATTACCCGCCGTTTGTGGACCGACGGGACACCATTCAACACTTCCTTTCCTCTGTAAACTTAGCTATCTTGACTTCATTGGACAGAAAAGAGCTTAATGCACCTCTCACCTTGCGGGAGATAAAAGGGGCCATACGGGGTGCAGCAACCATCAAGACCTCGTGGCTAGATGGATTCCCAATTGAATTCTATACGAATCCCACCTCACCCCAAAATTACTTGAACTATACCAAGAAGCCCAGTCGAAAGGTCAGCTCCTGTGCAAGTTGCATGAGTTCCTCTTAGTATCCCTTCCAAAGCCAGATCCATTCCAGCTTTCTTCTTACCGTCCATGATCCATGTTGGGGTCCGATTACAAGATTCTGAGTAAGGTTATAGAGGGCCGGCTATATGAACACATGCTGCTTCTGGTACATCCGGACCTGTACAGCTTTGTGCCTGGATGGTCTATCACCCTAAATATCTGCCGCATGCACAGAGTGATGGAGCTTTCTTCAGTCCAGTGGCCATATGCTGCATGCCTTGTGCTGGACTTGGAGAAAGCATTTGACACAGTGGATTAGGAATACTTGTTTTTGACCTTGACATCCTTTGGCATTATGGGGAGTCTGCACGGCCTAATCAGTCTCCTATATGCAGAACCCACGGCAAGGATGAAAATTGGTTAATGTATCTCCCCTTCCTTCGCAGTAAGTAGGGAGACGTGGCAGGGCTGCCACTTTCCCCATTGCTTTTCGCTTTATCAATGGAACCTTCAGCCTAGAGACTTCATTAGCAGGGAGACGCTTGCGCCATTCCACAAAACAAGGAATTCAATGTAGTCTTGTTATATGCGGATGACGCACTAGTCTACATACAGGACTTACAACAGGGTAAAGTAAGAATATAGGCTATATTACAAGAGTTCCGTGCTACTTCAGGCCTAGGTGTAAACTGGGCTAAGTCCTGCCTGTTCCCATTGCACCCGGAGTGCACCCGGCATCATTTCACTGTGGATTGCCATGCCTTGCGGTGGGAGCCCCACACATTTCGCTATTTAGGAATAAACATTTACCATTAGACGAGGGACCTAATAGATGGTAATTTCTCAAGAGCCATAACGTTGGTGCGTCCCCAAATGGCTTTCTGGAGCACTTTGCCACTCCAGTACAGGGCAGAGTACCTTTATCCAAGATGGTGATGCTTCCTCCTTTGCTCTACTTCTTTCGTAATCTTCCATTCCCCATTCCCAAATCCACATTCCGCACATTGCACTCAGTGCTGGGGAGCTTCATCTAGAATAAGGGGAGGAGGCGGGTTGCGCTTCATAAACTGCAATTGCCTGTGGACAAAGGGGGGTTGGGAGCCCCGAATCTTGAGCAGTATTATTCGGCAGCACAGCTGCAGTGGCCCGTGTGCTGGCTGGTGGGGCGAGTCACAGAAGAGCTGGGTTTCCCTGATATCACCCCTGAGCAACAAGTAGTCCAACAGACCTACCTGCCCTATGCCGGACTCCCACCAAATGCTAACGGACTGTTACGGATGGCATATGACAGCCTTTATTGTGGTTTGCGACTTATGCTCGCATCGCTTGGTACTCAACCTGAGATACCCTTGCACTATATCACTCCCTTCAGTGACATGCTGGGGAGGATGGGTATGGAGGCCTGGGAGGGGACGGGGCTGGGTGCACTTGGTGCGCTGTTACAGGATGGGGTGCTTCTGCCCTATGACCAGTTACAGGAAGAGCACGAGATCCCAGCTGGTCATTTTCTAGCTTATGGTGGTCTGTTGGCTGTGTTAGAAAGATTTTGGGGCATCACAAACACTGAGCCTGACTAACATCCTCTGATACATACACTTTACATAATAGGTAATGGTCGTAGACTCATCAAATGGTTTGTTCGCACTCTAGCATACACAACGCATGACCCACTGGCTGCTACCCTCAGATGCTGGGAGGGGGATTTGGGCAGAGAGCTAGCTCATAAAGAATGGAAAAAAGCGCTTACATAACCTAGGAAAGTGTCGCAGAACGCTAAGTTCCAGTACATCCAGCATAATATCCTCCACAGGGCCTATCTTACCCCAGCAAAGCTTCACTAAATGTTTGGGTCCCCCTCTAATTGCCCTAGATGTCAGAAAATAGGAGCAGACATGGTACACATGTTTTGGAGCTGTCCGGAGGCTGAGGTACTATGGGCAGCAGTGGCTGATGCACTGACAGAGGTGACTGGCCATACAGATGTGTGCACATTGGAGGGCTCATTGCCAGGACTGTTTAAGTGCCCGAAAGCTACAAAAAATGCAAACAGATTAATTGATTTGGCATTACTAATTGCTCGTAGACTTCTAGACATGCATTCGAAAGCTCAGACATTACCAGGTTCAGCTCAATGGTGCAAAACAACAGATAAATGGGGGCTGGCGGTGGCTGTGGCCCTCCGACAAGAGGAAGCTTGTGGACTGCACAAATATACCATAGTGGCAGACTGTGAGACACTGTTGACTGACTTGAAAACCCACAGTGAGGATCTGCTTGGCTAGAGATAGCGCTCATGCATATAATTTCCTGCAGTCCTTGGTGGATCCGAAATGCTGTGCCCCCTAGCCTCACTTCTTTTTGTCTGCAAGGCTGCATATGCTTACCCTCCCCTGCTCTCTCCTGCTGATACCACCCCCTGCCTTCTCCTATATATGTAATAACGCCTCCTTTTCACATGCCCTGATGATCCTATGAGATGATACAATGACATAATCTGACATTTCAGAAACAATACTAGACTCCTGTGGGGACAACGTAGATCCGGGATGGAAAGGATTCATACCAGCGAATGTGATAATATGGAATGGGCAGATGTCTCCGCATGACCTCTTATGTTTCAGGGGTGTGGAATTTAATAAAATATCTAGTTGTCCATGGGGCAGGTTGCTACATAAATCTACTTGTCCTGTAACAAAATCCACTTGTCCATTTGGTGCCATGTAGTGTGGCGACAAATTATGGCAGCAGTCTCATTATATAAGAGCTCTGATATGGCCTCTCTGATTATGCCAAGGCTCATACCATAGTAGTGTTTGAATACTTGCAATCCCCTTATGTTGTCACGTTTCTGCAGATCTACATACTGGGGCTGAAGGTAGTGATAAGCAATAGTTCCATGGTTAAAATGCCCTTTTGAGTCTGTGCAAACCTACTAACCTGCATGTTTTAAGGGTTTTCAACAACTCTTCTCTAATCTTTTCCCATACTGAGAAATGTTGGCAATTTACTCCTGACAATGGCAGATGTAAACCTTCTTCCAGATTTGTGAAAAAAGTGCTTGGAGGTAAAGTGAACTTGCAAACACTCAGATTTTCGCATGAGCAAATCTACACATGCACATTTGCTCATGCTAAAATGCAGTTCACAAATATTTTCTAGGGGTACTATTTCTTGACCTACTTCTGTAAATTCTTGGGAATTCACGAAAGCTGTATAGCTGCACTTAATGCAAGGACATATATACCATGGGTGCACTTTAGAGACTTTCTTTAATAATTGGGCCCCTAATTTGGTCTGGCGTTGACCGTGACCTTTTGAGTTTATTAAAATTCTGTCTCTCTCACTGTGAGTGACAGCATTCTGCTCTTTCACAAGGAGCATATCAGCACACATAGTAGTTTTGTTCAGTGCCAGTAACTGTGGCAGTGTGTGCTTTTTGAGACCAAAAACAACTTTTGCTTTTGCCAATGTTTGTTATAATGGTGAGGGCCCGGCAGCTCTCACACCAATAAGGTTTTACAAAAACCATGCCAAAACAAGTCACACATTGACAAAACTAAAAAGCTGACCACCAATTTCAGACCTACTGGCTTTGCCAATGCTTGTTTATTTTTGTTTCCCATAATCTTATTGAAATTGGTTATACTGATTTTCCATTCTGAATATTTTTGGGAAATACTAGTATGCATCAACATGTTACTAAATGATGCTGCAAAGAAATGGTACCTAAAATTTTACAGTGGTTTAGCGAAATGTTTTTTTTCCTGCTTTCATTTTTTTTAATGAACATTTAATTTTGAAAGCAAAGAATCATCAATCTTGCTTTCAAGCTTCTGCAAATATTTGCATCAAATCAGAGAGCATTCTGGGAGCATTATACATAGCCTCATATTGCTAAACTTTGAAAACCTGTGTACACATTTTTATACTGGAACCACTGTCAGTAGTGCAGTCAGACCTTACAACATTTACTTTGAGCGTTCACCCTAATAATAAAGGCTTTCAATTAATGAACCATAAATACAAGTTTGAACTGCATTAACATATGGACAAAAATATTACCTTAACTGCAGACAGTGCCCTTCCCTGATCCTTAAGGTGGTACTGCAAACTGGCAGCCAAAGGGGGTTGGGCCTACCACATGAAAACTTGTTGCCCTTGACCCCAAACAATATGTCCTGGGAGTCGGGCTATAGGAATTCCACATCCCTGTGATTAATTGTTTTTTCCATGTTTGTCCCTGGCATACATGATCATGCCCCTTCTTATGTTTAGCCCTCCCCCAGAGCATGGACCAAGTACTTGTAAACATCCACTGCTCCCATTTTTATGACCATATTACAATCTACGTTTTTCTTTCTTTTTCAGCACTCTACCCAGTGCTTGTGCTTTCACCAGCTCCATCTCCTCCCACCCACCTTCATGCCCCATCCACAGATCATCCACTCCCCCTCTCCGTCACTGCTTTCTCCTTCTGTCCTGCTTTCCGTTTCCCCCTCCTCATCCCTCCCATCTCTGCTTGCTCCCTCACACCCCCCGGTGCTTGCCCTGTCCACAAGTCCCTCCTGACCCCGTCACTGTTTTAAACCCCCATCGTAGTCTGTTTCGCTCTAGTGAGTGGTGGTGTCCTGCCTTTTAATGTCCTGTTAGTGTATAGCTGACGTGCTGAATGGAGCATGTGTGCACGGCTGCTATTACTTGTCACACGTGTAGTCTGTGTTTATTTTCCGCACATGTGGGTACTAGGTGTGTGTGTGTTTACACCATGTGTGGTCGTTCGGCAATGGTGTTTAAAGCTGGAAAATCAGACCTCAAGTGAATCAGGTATGCGTTATCACAGGACATGTCAGAGCTTCAAAGTGCCTGTGTCTTCCCCTGTAATTGCATAGCGACGTTTCTCCTGTGCGAAATGATTGAACTGTTCGTGTCTCACCTTGTGGCTTCTCATTTCATAGGGTGGGACTTTATTTCTTCCAATTTCTCCCGTCGGGACACTTTCTTACTTTTTCCGCAGTCACTGGTGAAGTGTTTCCGTGTGCCATTTTTGCTTAACCTAAATTCTCTTCAAAGGAGCCATGCTGAGACTTCATGCCATCAAGGTCTGCCTGCCCATCAGTGTCCATGGCAAAAGTAGTCCTTTTAATGTGGTTGTCGATGCAATGTATTTCCTCATATTCACTACTGTAAACCAGCCTAACACTGTGAGTCTTTCTGTTTTTTGTGTGCGGTTTTATATAGCCCTAACACCACCCAAAGGTAGTGGAGCGCATTACATTAGCACCTGTTACTTTTTGGGCAGTTTTATATAGTGCCAACACCACCCAAAGGTATTGGAGCCCTTTACATTTGCACCAGTTCCTTTACATAACACATTCATTTTTGTAGGCACAGGGAGCTTAAGTGATTTGCCCATAATCAAAGATAAGCCGACGCGGAAACTCAAACCCAGTTTCCCAGCTTCATAGTCAGCAGCTACGGTCCTTGCACCACATCCTCTCCCATGAGGACGCCACATCGTCTCCCTAGCCTCGGTCTCCGTATCACATTTTGTGATTACGGCCAAATCACGTAATCTCCCCGTGGCAGCCTGAATTTGCTGTTGGTTGCCCATCCACCTCCCGCCCGTTGCTGCTTGCCCCACTGAACTCCGTTGCACAGATCCCCTCCCCCGGCCCTGCTTTTCAAATTTTTTTGTGTGCAGTTTTATATAGCGCCAACACCACCCAAGGGTATTGGAGCATTTTACATTAACACCAGTTACTTTTTTGTGTGCAGTTTTATATAGCGCCAACACCACCCGATGGTTTTGGAGCGATTTACATTAACACCAGTTACTTTTCATGAGGACACCGTAACCTTAGGCATATCACTTAATCTCCCCATGGCAGCCCGCATCTGCTGTTGGTTGCCCGTCAACCTCCCACCCGTCGCTGCTTGCCCAAGCTGAACTCCCGATGCACAGATCCCCTCTTCCCCCAGATCCCCTCCTACCCTGACTGCTTTTCGTATTTCATTTTTTTGTGCAGTTTTATATAGCTTCAAACAACACCCGAAGGTATTGGAGTGCTTTACATTAGCACTAGTTCCTTAACACAAGGACACATTCATATTTGTAGGCACGGGGAGATTAAGTGATTTGCCCAGAATCAAGGATGTTCAATCAGACGGGGCGTGGCAGAGACTCTGAACATGGCGGACGTGTAAGCGCTGAGCTCCATCCCGGCCTAACATGAATCCTGCAGTAACAAATGGCAAGACTGTGAAAAGCGGCTCTCGAACGACATAATATCCAGGACACTACCTTGTGGTCCTCGCAGAGTAGTGTCCTGGCGGGGGTCTTGGTGCAAGATCCGTAACGGAGAAGAACAGACCCAAGTGGACGTGCGCACAGGACCAACGTATTAACAGTGACGCCGGATCGAGGCAACCGACGCCGGGGAACATCTCTCTGGCCTTGACCTCTGTACTGGTCAACTGCTGCTGGCGAAAGACTGAGAGGTGAGGGGCCTCGAGGCATGGGGGACGAACGAGAGCAGGCCTGTCGAAGACGTCCGGCCTGCCTGCAGCGCTCGCCGCGGGAGGTCGGGCCAGTGTTGGGGCTCAGAGACAAGAAAACCGGGAGGGGAAGCTACGTGGCCGAGTGTTGGAACGGCCCCGGGACCTGGTATGCACAAATTACAGATGCTGCCCTGTGGAGGACACGCCTCCAAAACTGTAACCCCCCCAGCAGCATTGAGGAACTCCGTGTTAGCAAGGAGGGACCACGTAAATGGACATCAAAGGGTGGACCACTGCTAGAGGTCGTGGCTGCTGCTGGGGCCCAGTGGGGAGGCAGCGGGCAGTCCGGGTGCCACAAAGAAGGAATAGAGAGGCCTAAGTACATTTAGCGTTGAGGGCTCCCAGGTCACAGGCCCACCCAGGAGCAGAGACACCGCACTTAAGGCACATAAGGCAACCCGGACCTACAGGTGGAAACAGGATTCTGCTCACTATACTGCAGAGCGATCGGGACGATTGGCCCTCCCCTTGTCCTCACACCCAGTGGTGCGCCAGAATAACAACACAGGGTAAGGTCCTTCCTACCTTTTAATGAACTGAGAGAGTCGGGCTACACCAAGTAATAACTCTTCGGCAAGATAATTGGAGGCTGCAACGGAGGGGCAGACTAAAGTCACCTATCCCCGAGGCCCTGCTAAACCGTCAACTGAAGACCTCCAATGAACTAAAAGCCCCGACACGGGCTCTGCGCTCGCTGGTGGAGCGCGGAGTGGGACAGAAAGTAAGAGATTCAGAAACACCCCCTCTTGGAAACGCACCGAATCCCTACTGCGGCAAGATGCCCAAACAGAAACATGGGAGGACACTACCAAACACGAGAGAAGCCTCCCCAGTACCTCCAAGAAGAGAAGAGGAACTGAACAATGGCGCAGAAGTCTCGCTTCATTCGCATCTGGACTGAGTGCTCGCCGCCATAGAGGATACCAAAACCACCCTTTAACATGATATTGGAGTGGTCTCAGTAGGCCTGGGGCTCCTGCAGGAGGAAAACCGTAAGTTAATGGACAGAGTAAAAGAAGTGGAGAGCTCAGTAGCGGAATTACAACCTGAACAAAAACTGAACACTTCCAAGTTAGAAGAGCTCACCACCAGAGTAGTGATTTTGGAGCACAGAGCTGAAGACACAGAGGGCCACATCAGACGTAATAACATAAGACTTATTGGCATCCAGGAGGGTGCGGAAGGGACGGATATGGTGACTTTTATAGAAAAATGGTTGCGATCAGTTATAGCCCCGGAACATCTCTCTCAGTTCTTTGCGATTGAGAGGTCCCATCTGGTTCCTGCCCATCGCCTTGCACTGGGGAGACCCCCTCGTCTAGTTGTGGCAAGGCTCCTCCATTATAGAGACTGGGACAGCATATTACTACAGGCCAGAACACACGGCCCACACACTCTAGATAATAGCAAGGTGTTAATGTTCTCAGACTTCACAGCCAAAGTACAGGCCCATTGTGCATCCTTCTTTGAAGTCAAGAAAGCCCTCCGAGAAGCAGGTCTTCAATATTCGCTAATGTTCCCAGCAAAGCTCAGAATCATACTAGATGGCCCTACTCATTTTTGTGACAGCCCAGAGGAGACATGGTCCTGGCTGGGAGCATACAAGGCGGGAACACCACTGCCCGAAAAGCAACCGGGCTCCAGAGCAACGAACTACCCCAACAGAAAGAGGCTACGCCGCTCACGGAGAAAGTCACAACTGCAGAAGCCTACAGCCTCTCAAACTGAACTAGACAGGAAGGCGACATTGCAAGCGGTAGTACAGATCATTTCGCCACAGAAACAAGACTGAACCACTGAGGCCTCATCGGAGTCGAGATATGCAGCATTGGACTCAGGAAACTCCACTGGAAGCGAAGTAAGCTTACCAAAAGTAACCCTGCGCTCAGCAGATGAAATCATATGAGTACTTTGGGTAAAGGCTGTGCGCAGTGTACCAGTATCCGAATTGGAAGAGGCCATAGGAGGGGGTGATACTGCCATTGAAACTACCCCCGCCGGGACTCAGGTAATAAGGCACCAGGATATACCAGAGGGCTGCCGGCGCGGACTCAGACATTGTGGGTGGGCCCGGACGAGGTACATTTGATTCCCCCCCGATAGAGTGCTATGCCTGGTATAACGAAGGCGGCGCTCCAAACTAAATGTGTTTGTTTGTTTACAGGTTTGGGCAGACAGCAGTTGCGCTGCTGCCCTTGGGCAGGGGAGTTGGGCTTAAGGAAGTTCAGTTGAGCATACAACTGTCAGAATATAATATCACTCTGCTTATGGGTCAGGGTCGCACACTGACACGAGCGAAGGGGGGGAAGGCACAACCACAACCAGGTACATGGCTGTCACAACCACATCCAGTAGCGTGATAAAACTATTATCCTGAAACATCCGAGGTATGGGGTCCCCTACTAAGCGTCACAACATACTCACCTATATACGCCGAAGGGGAGCACATATAGTGATGCTACAGGAGACACACCTCACGGCTAAAGAAGGTCTCCGTCTTCGCCGGAGATGGAGGGGGCAATTATTTGCAACCTCCTACACAGCATATTAGCAAGGGGCTCTACTGTGGATACGGCCGGGGACCCCAGTTGAGGCAACGCATACACATATAGACCCTGAGGGGAGATATGCGATAGTCAAAGGCAGGCTAATGGGTAAGAAACTGACACTTTGGGGCAGTGGAGAGAAGGGGTAAGAGAGATGAGGGCGAGGATATCTCCTCCCGAATTGGACTATACTCACAATAGTGTATCCAAACCCCAATGTGGCTCCTACAGCCTTCTCAACTCCTTTTGATGGCGTGTACCGCAAAAAGCGGAAAGGAAAAAATTCCTTTTGTTATTTAACCCTCACACACCCTATTGGTGTCATGCTTCATCATCGGGCTCAACCGTATTTCAGGGAGCTCTTAGGAGATGTAGGCCAGGGAGACTTAAAGATAAAAATCCTACTACACCCCCCAGGTATCCCTTTATTAATGGGGATGTAGTGGATATTAAAAAAGATAATAAAACTGGTCTTCTTGGAGGTTATGGTCCTAAGACCCTAAAAAACTGCCAACATGTTTCAGCCCAAACATTCAGTGGCCAAAAATGGTCCTGGGCTTTCGTCAGGGCACAATGAATATTCCCTCCCTGGTGTTGGCCAAAAAACACTTTTTTCTGACCTATATATTAGTGTTGAAGGTGCAGAAAGCTGCAACCTTCGTGACAATAGTGACAGTAAAATCAATCCCAGTAGGGAGAATAGTTATCTCCCTTCTTCTGATAACGAAAAATTCCACCCAATTAGAGGGGAATGCAAGTATCATGGGGTCACGATGGGGTAGCCTTGTAGTCAAACGTACTCCAAAGGTCCTGCCCAGTGGTCAACCTATTTGGTGTACGTGATCCCCGGCTCTCCCGGTGGGGACATCTTTAACTCATGGCTTATAATATGATATTGGACACTTAGCGGAGATTACACCATGGTCCAGTTGAACCTTTTGTCTGTATGATGTTGGGATGCACTATACAGATCCAGCTTTATCCGGACCTCGCTTTAGAAGACTCATGAGACATGTCGAATCGCTAGTTTTACAACTTTACCATCTTTTAGATGCTGCTGGTTTATAACTGTTCATATACAGTTTTTTTGTTCTCATCTTGATGCTGCTTCAGGATATTTTTTTTCATTTGTTCAAGCCTTTAATCTTATCCAGGACGAAGACTATTTACATTATATTGCTACTGAGCCCCCTGCACTACATATCCCGTGAAAAGTGCTTGGTACACAGATGGCTTTGTGCCACTGAATTAGTTATGACTTCTGCGCCCTGATGAAGGAATTGCCCATGTACATTCCATTTCCGAAACTCGCGTTGGCGCTTTCTTTTCTGGTTGATCTGTACATTCTATTTATTGTATAATCACTGTATTGTAATTGGGTGTGTATGTATTTGTTGTTGTATAATATTGTTCAGTTGTTTTGATTCCCATTGTTTTGTCGTCTATGTTTTTTTATTGATTGTTATATTATACTCCTTGTTGGTTTCTCATGCTAGCGAGACCTATTGCATTGCAAATTATTGTTGTAATTTGGTGTCAATCCCTTCATTAGTTTTGGAGTTATTTAAGAAAAAAGAAATATAGATATCTAGGGACGCAAATCCTCTGCGGATCCGACAGATCTCATGTTGAGATCTGTCTGATTGGCTGCCAACACTTCAACCAGAAACTTGAACTCTGCCGAGTCCCATGAAAATAGTTAAAAAATAAACAGAATGGGTGAGAGTAGGAATACCTTGTCCCCCTAGGCCTGGTGGTGGGGTCCCTGTGTGACCCTGATGGGGTGAAAAAACCTTTTCTGTAAAATGTTTGCTGCAAAATCACGGAGGATCTGTGAATATCAGCAGAAATGTAAAAAAAAAAACGCGAGTTTGAGCTATTGACATTGCAAATGACAATGCCTTTTATTTTTGTTTTCGTTTTTAAAACACAAATAAAAGGCATTGTCATTACAATGCCAATAGCTTAAACTCGCGTAAATGCGAGACCTATTGCATTGCAAATGCTTGTACTTTAAGACAGCTTGCACCATAGAGTTAGACCATCCGTTCTCCAACTAGGCCGAGCCTGCCCAGCAGCTTCTTCTCACCCTGTCGCTGGACGGCTGCTAAAAAACATTGGCAAGGCTGATCGCACTGGCTTAAAACTCCAGTCTTAATTTCTTTACCAAGACTTTTTTTCTGCTAGTCTACTAAGCGGTCAGTACTCCAGACGGTTGCAGGGTTGGGCTTTCCAGTCTAGTGCTGCCGTCATTGTGGGTGAACGCTTTTGTTTTCTTGTTGTGTGTGTGTGTGTGTGCGGTGTTTGTTGCTGGTGAGCGGCTAAAGGTCACTGGGCATCCAATCTTGTGCTTCAGACTCGGATTGCCCCTCAGTTCCACTGTCGGATGGGCTGCCCTAATGTTCGTAAAGGCCCTCTCCACTATTCGGAGTCCCTGATCTGCTCAGACATGTGCAACTGTGCTTTGGGGCTCAAACTCCGAGTTCTGTCGATTGAGAACCTTAACTAGTCATAGCATCGGTCATTTTGAGCGCCGAGAAACACATGCGTTGTACGAAGCACTGCACAAAATGCATCACTATAATTATTAGGCTAGAGCCAGCTAACTGTGTTTACCATTGGATGTTTTGATGTGATACTGGTGGAATGTTTATATCACATGGGAGTGTTTCGAATCATGGAAGGTGTGTTGCAGTATGATATTAAATGCTAGCTTTTACTGCAGTTGTAGTATATATGTTGGTTGTTTGATGTGATGGTGCATGTGTGCTACTGAGATAGTGGGTGTCTATCTATGTTAGTTTTTTCTAGTGGTTAATGTCAGTTGCAGTCTGTCTCAATGTGCTGCATGTGTTCAAAACAACATTTTATTTTGGTACGGTTATTGTAGGTTAATGCTTGAAGGAGAGACATGTTTCTGTAGAAGTGGTTGCAGTTTTATTACATCATTAGCAAATTAGGTAGATTACTATTTCTGCAATAAGTTTATCATTAGTTGTAACTATTGAGTTGAAACACTTAGTGAATATTAACACAAGTATAATTTTCTTAAATGGAGATGAGAAGGGTATTAGTATCATTGGATGTTGTCCTCTGTGATCTTATCAGTGATGTCATCAATGATGTAATTAGGGATGCCTTTAATGATGTCATTTAACATGTCTCGACTGATGTCATATGATGACATAAACATTGTATGACGGGGACGCTAGTTATGGTTAATATGCTTAACCATAACGGGAGAATAAAAACTGGAGCCATAACTGTTTTGTAGGACTGGTTTGACAGTGCAGCTGTCACCAGTTGTAACGTAATCAGCCTGGGTGTTCTACAGAGAGTGGCTTTGACTCCACCCACATGTTGGTAGCCAGAAGTATTGTTTAGGCAGAAGTTGTGTGTTTCTAGAGAAAAAAGTGCCTCCACTCCACAAAGCTGTGATTATTGCTGTAATTATTTTGCTTTTTTTGATCTAGCTGCAAGAGCCAGCAGCAGAACAGCTGCCTGAGCTTGAACTTTCTGGGGCACACGCATGGCATTGCACTGTTGTTACGTGTCTTAGATAACTAGATCATTGACACGTTTGTTTTTCTATGGCAGCACAGATGGAGGAGGGCAGTCATGAGGAATGTGTATTGCAATCCCACCACCCTCACCTCCCATCATTGACTTTAGACTTTAGAGTGCAGTTCTGTGTTTGAGATGTCCATGGCTACACTAATCTACATGGATTTTTTGGTCTGGCTTGACAGTGCAGCTGTCACCGACCTTACATTTTCAACTAAAAAGAGATTTCAGAGTACTATTGCACTTTGATTTATTTGTAGCTATAACTTCCTTCCAACTTTGTTGTAATTCCGATAAGACATTTTTTTCTATCTGAAGGAGCAGAGAACTCTGTGGGCATTAAAATGGCGAATAACACTTTTGGGAAACACCCTTTTTTTAGCACCCACTTGACAGACTTGCACGAACCTTGCCATTAGGAACTCAATATGGATTTACTTTAAAAATAAAGTTTTATGTAGATTTGCTTAACAACGACAAAGTTATCACCGCCTTTGTACTGTATGTTTATATTAGTTTGCTTACAACTTCAGTGTTGTTTGATTAATCTGTGCAAAATGTGGCAGACACTTAGCATGTTCAGCTCACTCTTAGTATTTTTTGCTAATTCATCATATGGGGCCCATTTATGGGGCGGGGGGGGTCAAAAATGTGCTCATTTACTGGTAACTTTGATATCATTTCTCAAATCTACATGAAATTTGGCAAACATTTTGCTTGTTTAGTTTTCTGTATTTATATCAAGCTTTATGCAGATGAGTGTAGGGACGTAAATTTAAGGTGGAGTCAAAAACTCTTTGATATGCTAACAACTTTGGTGCACAAAAGTTTGTAGTTACTTATCATGTTCAGATTACTTTTGAGATATTGAGGTTTATGAAAATTCATCAATGAAGAACAGAGTTAATCGCATAGGTAAAAAAGTGTTCATTTGCTAATAACTTTGTCACTAGTTAATGAATCAGTATATTTTACAAGATTTTGGCAAGTTAAGGCCAGTGCAGAAATCTCAGGTTTGAGGCAGACCTGACAAAGGGGGCATAGTTTAAGGGGACTAAAAATCATCGATTTACTTATATCTATGATGCTGTGTCATGGACCCCTGCAAAGTTTTGAACAACCAGATCAGGTTTAGCTTACTCTTAGAGTATTGATTTACATGCAGATCCATCAAGATCACAGTATGCAAGACTAGTAAAGTATTCATTAGCTATAATGAATCTGCATGGTATTTGAAAGGCTATAAGCAAGTTGAACCCAGTGCAGGCAAACCAGATTTCAACAATCTGGTAAGGCAGTAAAGGTAAAGGAGCCATCATCAGTAGGGTGGCCACGCCCTTTGGAGCACCTGTGAGGCCAGAGGTACTGCACAGCAGGTATTGACCAGACCCTATGTAATGCCCCTGGGGCTAAAGCCCGTGCACTGCTGAACTTGGTGCAGAGCCTAGCCTTTGCCTAGGCCACGTGCCCAACCTGCCGCAGGCTGCCAACGCCTGCTTTACACAGCCTTCAGCCGTGCAGAGCACAAAATGGCCGTAGTGCCTGGCATGTGCTAATAACATTGGTGCTGGCTAATGAATGGCCATGATATCTGACAGGCTGTTAGCAAGTTAAACCCAGTGCAGGAATCGGGGGTTTCAGGCTGATTCCATCAGGGCTTCTTTCTGTAGCAGAGAGCAAAGATTAAGATGGAAGTTAGGCAAGTTAAACCCAGTGCAGGAATCTCAGGTTTCAGGCTGATTCCATCAGGGCTTCTTTCTGTAGCAGAGAGCAAAGATTCATATGGTAGTTAAAACAGGAAATGCCGTTTTTTAACCAACCCATAAAATGTTTCTCCCCTGACAGATTTGCATGAAACTCAAAATATCAAGGTTAAGCTAAATATGGTAAGTGTCTGCCAATGTTATTGACATATGAAGTAGTTTTTGCTCTGTCTTTTAATTGTCTCATCCCTCCCCTCCTTAACGGAACTGCACAAGACTTGCCATACCCACAGAAGACTGCATATGTTAAATGTCTTCCAAATTCCATATGGATATGTCAAATGATGCCGCAGTTATAAGCAAATGAGCAGTTTTTTTACACCCACATTAAATAATGCACCCCAATGATGATTCTTCACACATTTAAAAATACAGAGAGTAACCTAAACATTTTAAGCATCTGTCAAAGATTGTGCAAAATGATTAAACAGTGTTAAATGTATAGGCAAATCAAACCAACTATCAAAATATCTCTAAAATGTAACCTCTTCATTCGCACATCGGACCACTTTTTAAATACTAATTTATCCAAAACTGTTGATTGGATTTACACTAAACCAAGCAGAGGTGTGTTGTTTGTTACAATTATATTTACATGCCAATTTTGGTGTAATTCTGTTCAGCCATTTTTGTATCCTAAAGGAGGTTACAGTAGAAATGTCACTTTTGGGACCCCCACCCAATTTTTTGGTCCCTGCTTGACAAATATGCATGAAACTTGCTATGAGGAGCCAAACATTGATGTACTTGTTTTTTGGAAAGTTTTGTTCACATTAATCGAGCGGTGACAAAGTTAGCGAAAACTAAAAATGCCTTTTCAGTGGAAACTCTGACCTAACCATTCCTACGTAGACACAGACGCTGTCACCGCCTGTGTAATATATGTATGTTGAATGTTTTGATTACAAACTCCTGGCTTACAACTAAATCTGTCAGACCTTCCAAAGAGATTCTAGCAGGAAATATTACAGTGCAAATTCTCTATCCTAGAGTTTGTCAAAGGGGGTAATCAGCACCAAAATCCTTGCCTACTGATGTCATCTGTGAGATTCCTTGTAATAAAATCCATGTCTGCAGGAATTTACAATCCATCCTTAACCACTTTAGTGTGGAGGATGATTGTTCATGTTGCCTGCACCAACTAATCAATGTGGAGGTCATGAACGTGTCGCTGGCACTTAAGTCAGAAAATCTTTTGTTTCTCTCTAAAATCTTGAGTTGCGAGGAAAAAACTTCCCACACATCCTGATATATATATATATAGATATATATATATATATAGATTCCAACCACTTCCGACTTTCTATAAGAATCGGACACCGACACAGGAGTTAGCTTTGCCATTCAGCTTTCAGGTTTATTTTTCCTTCCGCTCTGACGCGTTTCGGCACACCTGCCTTGTTCACATATATATATAGATATATATATATATTTTTTGCTTTTTGACTTGCAGCATGCGATGCTCGCTGACTTCACACATACTGATATTGGTACATGTGTGCATATCTCAGCCCGTCAAGTTCCGTGCTGATGGTACGAATTTTGTGAATCTCTGAAAATTCTGAAACTTTCCCTCACAAAAAAATGTGAGGAAAATCTAGGCTTTTGGGGTACAAAATCATATTTGGATTCATGCAAGTAACACCATTGCGGACTCCCATGGGTGTCTAGTTTCAAGAAACGTTTTGGGTTGGTAGGTTTCTCTCAGTGGTTGCTCTAGCCCGGGCCCAAATACAGCAGCTATTCCCATCTGCACAATAAAGGGAATTTGAAAGGAAAATATTGATGGCTTTTTGTTTAGGGGCCTTCCCTGTCACTGGCGAAATAGGCTCACACACAAAAGAAGTATCATTTTTATCTGGAGAAGTGGGGTAACAGAGCAAGTAGTCCATTTGTTATTACCAATTGTTTTTCCCTCCATTTTTGTTTCCAAATGTAAGCAATGTGCAGGAAAGAACACATTTTGCATAATGCCCTCTGAATTACCTAACGTTTTGGGTAAACTCAAATGCAGAGTTGTACAAATAACAACTGTTTCTTTTTTGAAAATACATATATTTTTGATTTGTATACCAACTTGCATTCATATAACATAACATTTCTCCAAGCCCATGAAAAGGCTATTATATTCCAATAAATAAATAACAATAATTTAGTTGAATTCTTCCAAACATCTGTGCAGTCATACATGTAAACGGTCTGTTACAGATCATGGGTTGAACAGCGAACTAACTTAAATCCAAAAACAAAGGGCACCTTAGGCATCATCTTTTAGTATGCTGTGGACTGCTCTGGGGGAGGGGGGGGGGGGTGTTGGGAGGGGCTCCCAGTCAAGGCGGCTGAGACTCCGTGGGCGTATTCCGGTGCAAACAATAACGACAGTCTCTCAGGGGCCACTTCCTGTCTGATCCAGTTCTCCAGATAGGTGACCATGCATTGGCCTTCAACTTTCCCCGGTAATCCTATTATGCGTATATTATTGAGCTGTGCTCGCCCTTCTGAGTCCTCAGCCCTGTATTCAAGATACCTCACCCGGTAAGTGAAGTTATTCATTTGAATCTTAAATTACTCTGCAACTGATCTAAGTTCTGCCACAGCCACTTAAGTTTTTCTGATTCATTCTGACATTTTGCGATGGTCAGCATGAAGCAGGTTAATATTTAGGTCCACAGTGTCTATATGTAACACTTAAGGCATATCTAGCGGCAGAAATGGCAGCTAGAATATGCAGGGGACGAGTCAGGGTTACACGCGGGTACACGGCTTCCACCCACTGTTTTCACAAGGTGGACGCCGTCCACCATGCCAAGAAGTTGGGCCCCACAGAAATATGCTGAACTTGTCCCAGTGTAATTTTCAGACACCGGGACACGTTCAACAGCTCCTGCACGTTGTCTGCTTCCCATTCCCAGCAGCAACGTGCAGGCGGGTGGGGGCTTTTTTTTCACCTCCAGCTGTGCCAAAGACAAAGGCAGAAGTTAAGGGGCCATCAGGCCTCCTTTTGATCGAGTATCGGACTGGAGGTGGCCTGAAACCTCTCAATTAAATGCAAATGCACTGGAGAGGAAACAAAAGCGCTCAGCTTGTTATCTCTTCACAGATACTTGAGAGATGCATGCTTTTTACTTTGTTCAGTCCCTGTATATAAGCGCATGCACTGTAAGAATGTCAGACGGGCTTGTCTGTCCCAGTATTTACACAAATAACAATTTAAATAGCTCTATTTTATTCCTTTGATAGCGCTACTCATTCCAGTACAGAGTGTTAGAGCACTTTACATAACATACACATTATCCATTCAAAATAAATCACGCAAGTGTGCAAATCAATGTTCAAGATGTTACATGAGTCAGTCGGGGTTACAAGGTGTAGGAGTCAAATGCCCTTCATAGCTCACTGTGGTCTACTACAAGGATTACAATTTATTAACTGCAAGTTACAAAAGGATCTCTGTGTTCAAAGCAGTAATCCACTTACCTATCTACATAAAATAAAAATCTGTGATCTGCATGTTACATGATGTGCTTTGCAGGAGACAACTTTTTATTTTGAACATATTTTATTGCATTTTTAGTTGGCACATGTTATAACATACACATATCAGAGCAGTATTGCATAATTAAGTGGTACATTTATGCTCACAACATTGTGTAAGATGCACACCATGTGTGTTGCGATATCATGAATAACAAACCTGAAGAAGGTAGCAGCAAAATAGAGGTTCAACAATCCCCTAACACCCTGTCCCACCCAAGAACAGTGGGTGATTATGTTTTGCAGGAGACAAATTAATCTTCTGTACTTCTTTGATTCAAATTTGGGACTACACAAAACACAGATCCCTCCAACAAATGTGTTAGCCTCCAGAGTTATCTTACCATTATTATTATTCCCTGAGAATTATTGGGCACCTCTGCAGCAGATGCCTTAACCCCGTAAAATATTTTAAAATGCAGACTTTGCAACCAATTAAACAGAACAGTCTACTACCATGTTTCTCCTTGTTGCCAATTTCTTTGTGGCAGGGTTAAAAAAAAAGGTATTAGTTGAGGCCCAGATTTTGCACCAGGATTGCGCCACTTTTTTGGCACAACCCCGACTCCAAATCTCATTTGTTAATTATCATAATGCACTTAAATGTACTCATGATACACCTTATAAACATATGTGTGAGATCTTAGTATCTGATGTCACTTCTTGTGATGTCACTTCCAGTGAGGTCACTTCCTGTGATGCCACGTGGAATGTCACGAGTTGTGACATCATGTGCTGTGATGGCTCGCACTTGCATACTGCCTAACTTGGTCAGTCCCCCCACTTCTTTTTATAGGACTTGTACCCTGAGGATATGTCCAGGTCGTGCGGTGTGGTTACACACTCTGTGCCGCCATGAGTCGGTGGGTGCCCATTCTCAGGTACTTTGCTGGCATCTAACTGGTATTCTGAGTTGATGGCATATTTATTTTAGCATACCTCCCCATGCTAGAGCGAACGGCTAACGTATAACCCAGCCGCAGAGGCCACTTAGTAGTGTTGCACCATCATTAAATCCGCTCCAGAAGCTGTTCCTCTGAACAGTTTCTGTCCTCCCTAGCCCACAGCTGGTGTCTCATACCTCGCTGCACAGTGCACCTTCATTGGGTGCAACCTTTCACCTTGATCTTTTAGGGGCATTCTTTGCCTGGTTTGTATGATAGATCCCCAACCCTCGATACTGTTTTGGCCCCCTGGCTAGGCCCATTCACCAGTACGCCCCAAGTCCAGGTCATTTCAGGCCAAAGGGCACCCACCTTGCAGTCCAGTACTGTGAAACCCCTGTGCTCTTCACTGCATAGGTAGGGTGGGGTGAGAGAAAAGAAGAAAGAAAAAATGGGGGGCCCCAGACGGCAAGCTCTCTACACTGGTGTCGCTGGTCACGCCAAGCAGCCTCCTTCTGTCTAGTCACATCCTCCAGCTACGGGCATGCAGAGCAGTGATCACCCCATCCCCCCCAAAGCGAGTTCAATTACAGAAACCCACTGCTTAAAGGTAAAAACAGAGGAATTTAGGCAGTGCGCCCCTAGGCTGGTTACCATCACAGATGCAGCCCCAGTGTTCGCCTGCGGCTCACGGGCTTTGTTGCTTGCTGGTGGCTGTCATCTTAAAATGGCCACATCAACCGGCTCCACACCCAGATGTTCCACAGAACTGATCACTTCCAGGTTGGGGGGGGGACGCAGGTATTTAACCCCTGTTAATTATTTTCACTGCGGCAGCCCCATGTATGGCTCCACTATTCTTCGGTGGCTGTGAAGAGTAGAATGCCGTACAGTGGAGTGGCGTATAGTGGAATGGCACAAAGTAGAGTGGCATAGAGTAGAGCGGTGTAAAGTATAGTGCGTAGAGTGGCGTAGAGTGAAGTGGCGTAGAGTGGAGTGGAGTGGCGTAGAGTGGAGTGGCGTAGAGTAGAGTGGCGTAGAGTAGAGTGGCATCGAGTAGAGAGGCATAGAGTGGAGTGGCGTAGGGTTGAGTGGAATGGTGTGGTGTAGAGTAAAGTGGATTGGTGTGACACGCAGGTTGTGTAGAGTGGCATGAAGTAGATAAGAATGGAGTAGAGTGGTACAGAGTGGAGGAGAGTGGAGTAGAGTGCAGTAGCGTAGAGGGACATGGAGTGGCATAGGATATAGTGGCGTGGAGTGGCATAGAGTGGAGTGGTGTACAGTAAGTGGCATGTGGTGGAGTGGCGTTTAGTGGAGTGGCGTGGAGTGGGGTAGAGTGGAAGAGAGTAGTGGCGTTGCATGAAGTAGAGTAGCGTAGAATGGAGTGGTGTAGACTTGAATGGCATAGATTGATGCAGAGTGGCATAAAGTTGAGTGGAGAAGAGGTGAAGGAGAGTGGAGGAGACTGCAGTGGCATGGAGTGGCGTGGCGTAGAGTGGATTGGGGCACCGTAGAGTAGAGTGGCGTAGAGTGGAGTGGTGTAAAGTAGAGTGGCATTCTGTACAGTGGAGTGGCGTAGAGTGCGTAGATTGGCATTGAGTGGAGTGGCATAGAGTAGAGTGGCATAGAGTGGAATGGCGTAGAGTGGAGTGGCATAGAGAAAAAGTGGCGTAGAGTGGTGTAGAGTGGCATGGAGTGCTGTGGCATAAGAGGGGCCTTGCATAGAGTGGCATAAACTAGTGTGGAGTGGTGAGGAGTAGAGTGGAGAAGTAGCGTAGAGTAGAGTGCAGAGGGATAGAGTAGAGTGGCATAGAGATGAATGGAGTGGCATAGAGTAGAATGGTGTAGAATAGAGTGGAGTGGCGTAGAGTGGAGTGGCATAGAGTAGAGTGGCGTAGAGTGGCATTGTGTGGATTGGAGTGGCGTTGAGTGCTGTAGAGTTGCAATGTGGCATTGGGTGAAGCCGATTGGTATGGAGTGGCGTACAGTAGAGTGGATTGGCATTGAGTGGTGTAGAGTGGAGTAGAGTGGGGTGGCATAGAGTGGAGTAGAGTGGGGTGGCATAGAGTTGCTTAGAGTGGAGTGGCATAGAGTGGAGTGGCCTAGACTGGAATAGCATTGAGTATAGTGGCGTAGAGTAGTACAGTTGTGGGTATAAGTAACTTAAACAAGGAACCAAACCTTAAAATCAACACAAAAGTATGTGGCAAGAAGAGGATGAATGGCTGTAAGGCAACGAAAAAAGGTGTTCAGAGGCAAGCGTCATGAAGGTGTAAATGTGTTGTCAGTGTTACATTTATAAATTATAATGGCTTAATACAATCCACTAAAATGTGATTTTATTGTAGTTGTACAAGTAAGCCAAAAGATGCAGGCGTAGATAAAAACATTTCCAAAAATGCATTTGAAAACAGAACGATTGGCGAAAGCAGAAGGAGAACTGAAAACAATACCCTTTGCAAGCGAAAGCCTAAAAATAGGATTAAAAAAAAAACTATGCCTGTTTCTGAAGGCTGGAAAGAGGGCAGTCATAGCACAGCAAACCTTTCGTTGATGCCACTCTTGAAAAAAACCACATACCTTCTGGCACAGCACAACTTTTCAAAGAAAACAAAAATAAATTTGCTACATTTTGGCTATTTTCTTGGTTTCCACTGGGGACATAGAAAAATCCGCAGTACCTTTACAATCCCCAACATGTGTGAAAAAAGGACGCAAATTCAGCTTAGATACCATTTGTAGAAATAAACATATTAAGTTTTAAGTGCTAACTGCCCTAAACATAAAAAAGGGTTCAGCACTGGTGGGGGCTGGAAGGATTGGTGGAGAAGGGGGGAAAGCCTAAGCACGTAAGGGTTTATAGGTCTATTGGTTTTAACATGCTCATTTCATATTACATAAATAAATAAAATCCTACCGCCTTTTGCCATAATGTTTCATGATAAATAGATCACCTGTGGCACCTGAGATTACTTTTCGAAATGAACCAATCAGGTATGTGTAGCCTTTATCATAAGCTTGTCATGATAATCAACTCAGGCCTATTGTGCTGACCATAAGCAACCATCAGGTATACAGTTATACAATTACAAATAAATACAAAATTACAGTTGTCAAAACCATATAAAATCCCTCATAAGAGGGGAATAAGAAGGATTATGTTTCAAGTGCTGGACACGACTGTCTCATTTTCTCTCATTAAGGCTGGAAAAAGTAAGGGTGATTTATTTCTGTAGCTACGGTGTTGCTTAACATTTCCCAATATCACATGGAAGCAATGCAATATCTCCTTGAAGGGTCAATGATTGGCCCATAAAGCCAGGCGGCATAAAAAACTTCCAGGCAGGCAGGATACCCAAAGTAAGAATTGTATGTCACTCATAAAACCCAGCCTGGAGTAGATGAGGACTGGATCCAGCTGGAAAAGGTTCCAGGAGCAGAAGCAGGACTCCAGGAGGAGAAGCAGGACTCCAGGAACAAGTAACCAGGAGGGAATCACTCAACGCGGTTACTGGAGCATTTACGACACATAGAATGGGAGGTTCATGCTCCTTAAATAGAGGGAAACCAGAAGGTAGAAGGATCAAGAAATAACACATGGGAAATGGTTCCGCAATGATGGATTGACATAGTGCCATTAATAGAGAATACATAGGAAGCTATATCAGCTTGGGTATAATAAAACTCCCCGTGTACTGTCATGTGACTCGAAAGAAGATGTCTTCTTACAGTGAAGGCAGTTTAGGGTGTTGACTGCATACTGTTTTCATGCCCTATGTTGAACTACTATGTTCGTCCCTGCCATCCAAACACAAACAATGGAACCCGACTACTTCGGGGGCATGGACAGCGAGGCGGTGGTTCCGTACTTTTGAACAATGGAGTGCTGGGTCACCAACACCAAAACCCTTGCCTACTATGGAAATTATTGAGAGTCCCTATAACGAAATACCTGACTACAGACATTGGCAGTTTATTAACAATCCATTCTTGAACACCAGTTTCCTTTAACACAAGGTTTTCACAAGAAGCAAGTCAAGCCTATAAGTTTTGTTGTAACGTTTCATAATAAACATAAAAAATCTACAGAACGTGACATAATCCTTTCCAATCAACCAAAAAGGCCTGTAGCTTTTACCATTGGCTTGTCACATAACCTACACAGTCAACATACAACCCTCCTCAAAAGAAAGTCCATAATAAGGATTACCACAGTGAAACTCTTCGACACTCAGAGTTTGTCAGAAGTGACCAATTCCAGAACCTTTGCCTGCTACAGGAATCTGTGAGATTTCATGTAACACAACACTTGCATGTAACACAGTGTGATAACAATCCACCGTTAAAGGCCTAGAGGCTTTAACAAATGCTTTTCACTAAACATAGGACAGGCCTGCAGCCGTAACTTTTCATAATAAACAGGTCGGACCCATTGTATCCGGCATAACTTTTCCCAGTGAACCAATCAGACCTATCGCCTTTATCATTGGCTTATCCACATAACCAACTCCGCCCTATCATATTGAGTGTAAGCCTCAAAAGAATCAGGCATACAGCCATAATATTACACATATAAGCAAAATTACAATGGGCAAATCAAAATACTATCTCGCCTAAGAGGGCCTAACTGCGATTATCACAGGGCAAATCTTCTATTCCTACGGTTTATTGGCGAGGGTAACCAGCAACAAAACTGTTGCCTATTACAGTATTCTGTGAGATTCCATATGACATGATACTTCTCTGAGGGCTTTAATAGAGTAATAACAATCCCCTCTAAAATGCCTATTGAAATTAACATAGCATCTTCACAATAAAGATGCTGGGCTTACTGCCTGTATCATCACATTTTGTGATAAACAGGCCAGGCTGATAGCCTTGATCATTGGTTTGTCACCAAAACCAACACTGTCCCCCTGGATTTAGCATCAGTTTTCCCACAATGCAAAAAGTGCAATACAAGAACTATTTTTCAATTGATACGTACAACATCTAGGGAGAGGATGTGGCCTAACAGCTAGGGGTACCAGGTTCGAGTCTCGGCAGAGACGCTTAACATCCTGTGATTCTGGGCAAATCACTTAATCTCCCCGTTTCTAACAAAAAAAACGAATGTGTCCTTGTGTAACACAACTGGTGCTCATGTAAAGCGCTCTGATACCTTTGGGTCAAGTTTGCGCTATATAAAACTACAACAAAAAAAAACATCTACCCAGTCAGATGCTGTACTCATGGGAATCAAGATGTGGGCAGAGTCTAAGCCCCTCTCTCATTAGTACTTCTTAAATCCATTGTTCTGTTGAGCACATAAAGTCAGATGACAGCTAGGCTGTCATGCCAGACCTAAAAAGAGTTTCTGAATTTCATAAGATGTCTGAAAACGTACCTCTTGTGCTGAACTCTAGGTTAGATCTCAAGTCCTGGACCTTTTGTGCCTTTCCTTGAAGCCTAAGACCAGGCACCAAGTTATCATTTCAAAACTGGTGCATACATTTTTTAATCCTGTGCATGTTTTCCTATCCTACCTACAGTGGACACTTGGATGATTGGCATTAAACTAGCATTTGTAAGCTCTTTGACTCACGTTCAAGTACTTCTCTTTTGTTTGCAGTCTCTACATTCTTCCACTCAATGCCTTCTGTGGCAGCTACCTACTGTTTTTCATGTTTTACAAATCCCTAGATACACTGTTGTTGTATGCTTTTGTATGTATATTTGTGAGAAAGGATTCTGGTATGGCTTCATGTGTTATAAATGGTATTCTTGAAACCATCTGGAAAAAAAAAAGAATAATGTTAATGTTTTTAGTACATAATTGTATATTAGTATATCATTTATTAAATTAATTACATACATGTATGAATATTCATTGCGAAACAACACACTTTTGAAAATTATATGTCCCAAAACATATCCACTATCACAGAAAACACTGACCCAAACAGCTGATGAGCCATGTGAGAAATTAGGTTAATGGTTGAGGGGGGTGTGAGCCCTTCTCAAGCAATATCTACAATCTTTTTCGGGGTGAAACCCAAAAGGTCACTAAATTAGCTTGTTCTTAACCCTCTGGAAGTTTGCCAGAAAGCAGTCAGGCTTAACTTAGAGGCAATGTGTAAGGTATTTATGCAGCACTTAAACTGTAATAAAGTGAAAACACAACACAAGAAAGACCCCACACTACTTTATAAAACTAGAGTAAAATAATTTGACACCAAAATGACACATATCTGATCAGTAAATCCAGAGATATGCAATTTCAAAGATTTATGTAAAAATAGTGCCTGGAAGCACAAAACACCAACTGGGGCTATCTGGCCACACCAGACCACGACAAAGTCACAAGTTAGGGCCGACCGTGAGAAAGCGTGGGCCGGATACAGTTACCAGGTTAGGTCAGCGGAGAATTGTACCTTATGTCCTGGATGTGGGGTGTTGCACCAAACAATGGCGGTTCCAAGGAGCGATGAGTTGCGTTGCGCTGCGTCAGTTCCGATGAGGAGCTGATTGGGCTGTGAGGCGAGGTTCTATTCAAGTTGCGTCGCACTGCGTTGGTTCCGATGGGGAGTTGTGAAGGCTGTGATGTGAGATCCTGCATTGAGTTGCGTTATGCTGCGTCATTTCTGATGAGGTGCTACGTGGGCTGCATCAGGTTACGTTGTACTGAGTCGGTTCTGATGGGACCACAGCTTGGCTGGCAGACCACCTTTATCCCCACTTCCAAGGGTCCAGGACTGGGGAGGCACCAGTTGGGGGGGGGGTGGCTGAGGGAGTTAGGACTCGCAGTATGCAGATCTATGTGCAGGGTTCAAGTTTTTTGGAGCCCTTGGAGTCACTCTGGTGGTCCTGGGTTCAAGGTGCACGTCCAGCCCTTCTTCCTCAGGCACCATGGCAGCAGAGCAGTCTTTCTTGCAGGTAGAACATCAGGGCTGCAGAGCAACTTGGTAGTCCTTCTTGCAGCAGGGCAGCAGAGCAGGGCGTCTTCTGAGTCTTCCACAGGTCCAGAAGTGATCTGAGGAGTTGGGTTTGAGGTCACTTTGAGGTGGACAAAGCTTCTGGAGAGTCTTGAATTTCCTGCCTCCCTGCCCTGGTCCCAGTCTGTCTGGGGGCACAATAGGCTAGTGTGAACTCCTTTGTGTGTCAGCTGAGCCAATGACACTGAAGTGCAAGTGTGGTAGGTGACAGAGCTGCCCTCTCATGAAGCCAGGGTGGCTCATCTTGCCAATACCCAGTGTCAGATGCTCTAACCTGAGATATACCAAACCCAGCAGGAGTGATGTTCGTGCTTGTCCTACCACGCCCCTCACTGCAATGCGGACCGCATTTCTGCTGGCCCGTGTCACAATGAAAGGAATGGGACAAAATAATAAAGAAACAAGATCTGGTCCGTTGGCTCACTGGACAAAATTGTCTGTAGTTGCCGTGTAGGCGTTGCCCTTCACGTAATACTAGGTGGTTATTGAGGATCTGGTGCACACTATGATATAAACATAAACAGGAATACTCACAGATCATCACACCAAATGCAAACACTCCTCTGGACATCCCACCACACTCACTTCAGTATCTGCATTACCTTTTCACACAACCAGATCAGCAGGTAGCCTAGGATCTTGGCTCAGGAAGACGGCAGGCTGTTGCCTTCAGTTAAGTCACTGAATAATCACATGAAGGAATGGAGCCCTTGTCCAATCCAAAAGTGCTGTAAGGCACCTCACACATGTGCCCCGCAATAATGAACTCTCCAGACCTGAACAAGGTAAACCTTCAGGTTACTTCCCCCTCCAATGCTCCCTAGCAGCTATCTCTAAACATTGCAGCAAGCTGGGCATGAAATGCTGAGGGCAGTGTCATACACGCTAGCAGTTGTAGTCCTGTATGTACTGACTTGTTACCTTTGCCGAGAGCTGCAGTGGCGAGATTCTATTGTAAGGCATCAAAGATGCCCCCTTGAGGGTGCGTGACTGGTGTTCCAACTTACTGTACAGTTTCAGACGCGCCGATATCCACTACAGGTCCGAGACACAGGATGACGTGCTGACATCCACTACAGACTCATTACACAGGATGATGACATCCACTGCAGACTTGTGACACAAAATGATGCGCCCATGTCATCTGCAGGCTCGTGACTCAAGATCCACTAGATGCCGTTATCATGAAGTCCAACGGCCACCGGATCTGCTCTAAAGATGTGACCGAGGCCGCACTGATTCCTGATTGCCTAGCAACCTGGTGCAGTCGGGGAGTGCTTTTATGGTCCTGGTCCAATTAAGATGGCTGCTGAGTGGGTAACTCATTTCATGATTGTTTAATCGCCAGGCTCATACCATGACTTCTGGGTGACTCATTTCCTGATTGTATAATCATCAGGTCCAGTCTGGGTGACTCATTTTCAGATTATATAACCATCAGGCCCAGCCCGTAACGTAATGTTGTCAACACAACAAGTACACACAAACTATATGGGATGAGAGCACACACAATCAAATGCACACGTGGAAAGCACACAGATATGACTCACAGATGCACATGGATTATAAATGTGAGTTTATGCAGAGCGCATCCTCCAAGATTGAACAGCGCCTGTCCAAGGATGCACATCACGATAAGCGTCATATATGGTAGTGTATGTCCCCATGACACCCACACCCTCTGTTGTGACACTGTCTGGGAGGAATACACAAAGGCGAACTGCCAACTACACCTAGTCATGTGACCCAGGAACAGGCTACAGACACCAAGGGGCATATCATCAACGAGGCGATAAACAATTATCGCCGCTTTAGCGTCCGTTTTCGGACGAAAAGCGGCGATAATCTTATCGCCTAATCAGCAAGGTCACGCTATCGCGTGAATCCTTGCATTATCGCCCTTTCCCCCAACGCCCAACTTTGCATCTCTAATGAGATGCAAAGTGGGCGTTACTGGGCGTACCCCGGATGGGCTACGTTGCAAATATCGCCGATGTTCACATCGCGATATTTACAAGGCAGCCCACAAGATTATAGCAGACGTTAAATTTTGGCGAAAACTGCCGTTTTCGCCAAAATCTAACGTCTGCTGCAATCCTGACTTACCTATGTTAGACATAGGAGGTGGATTCTGCTGATACGACCACAGGGACGTATCAGCAAGGTTATCGTCGTTTTGCTGGGAACATCGCTGGAAAACCAGCGATGTTCCCTGCAAAACGGCGATAACCTCGCTATCTCTAGAATTTTTATCGCCCTGGAGAAACGCGTTGTTAATAACGCGCTACCAGGGCGATAAATTCCAGAGATAGCCTGCGTTAGGGAATACGTCGCTAATCACGGCCAGCGATAATTATCGCTGGCCGTTGATAATATGCCCCCAAATAGTTAGGACAAGAAAAATGCCAACTTTCTAAAAGTGGAATTTTCAGAATTGTGACTTAAAATCCGACTTTAACATTAAAGAGGCTTTTAAACTACAATTTATTAGAGAGCAGACTCGACATCCCTACCTACTCCCAATCAAAAGTTATCACTTATTAAATGTGATAAGTTAACCCAATGTTATCAATGGAAGTGATAGCCTTGCAGTAGTGAAAAACAAGTTTAGGAGTTTTTCACTACCAGAACATGTAAAACCTAGAGGTACATGTCCAACTTTTTTCATACACTGCAGCCTGTCCTATGGGCTGTTTACGTCCTACCGTAGAGGTGACTGGTAAAAGGTTTATTTTCTTAGGTCGAAACAGCAGTTTAAAACTGTGCTTACAGGCTGCAATGGCAGGCCTGAGGCATGTTCAAAAGGCTACTTAAGTGGGTAGCACAATTAGTGCAGCAGGCCCTAAAGTAGCTTCCAATTTACAGGCCTTGGTTACATGCAATACCATTTTACTAGAGAGTTACAAGTAAATTATATGTGGCACTTGTGTGTAAGCCAATGTTACCATGTTTAAAGGAGAGAGCTCAAGCACTTTAGCACTGGTTAGCAGGGTAAAGTGTTATGTTATGTCATGTTATATGAATTTTTGTAACGCGCGCGGCTACTCATGAGTGTCCCGGCACGGAGCCTAGCGGGGTATGGGCAGAAGTGCACAGAGTTCTAAAAGCCAATAAAAATGGGTTCAGAAAACAGGAGCATGAAGGCAAAAGGTTTGTGGAAGTCCCTGCACAGAGGGCAGGTCCAACAAACCATCACATATAGGAGAACTTGATGTTGCAGAATCTGTGACACTAGGTACTTCTCCTAGCACTAGAAAAGATGACAATCATGAGGGATGGATACAAGCTCGCCATCTACTAATGTACCTATTACAACTTACACTGTAACACCTGCTGCTGTCACAGATTCCACACCACAGAGTGCTGGAGACAATTCTAGACAACAGTCTTTAGTCAGAGAGTGCAGTGCTTCTAGGCAAGCAAGTACTGCATCATTAGAACACACCTCAGTTGGTACTCCAACGTTATCTGTTTATCACTCGTTCGAAAGATCGATGCTAAGCATACAAGGAAAACAACATAGGGCCACTTGTGAGCTCAATCGAACGATTAAAAAGGTTCCGAAAATAATAGCCGAGTCCGATAATATATTAAGTACGGGTATGTCTGATATTAGTCAGGCAGGGAAGTACCTATGTCAGGAAATACATGTAGACTCATATGGAAATTGGCATGGACAAAGACATAGCAAACACAAGGAGATGATGGACGGAGCGCTGAAACTTTTCAGACACTCACCCTCAGTCACAGATCTGGGTTGAATCCATCATCATTCTTTAGCTCACTTCGCCACCTCAGTTCAGACCCAGCTATATGCAAATACATATATGGACAAAGACATACCAATATGTGCCTGCAGGTTTAAGGGCGTCCTGTAAAGAGATTCGCAAATGCTACTACTACAGTGTGCGGACACACATCTAATATGTAGGTAGAAATGGTGTAGCAAAGTAGCCAGAACCCTGCCTCAAATTACTGTCACTCTGTAGGACAATCAAACAGCTAATGTCACTAACGGATCTAAAATTGGAAATCCAGAAAGTGAAAAAGAGTCTATTGTTAGTAGTTTGTCTGCAACAACTGAGCCTTGCACTAGTAGAGTAACTATACGTCAAAGTGCACAGAGAGAATTAACTGTAACAGCAAGTACAATTGAAAAGTCTACTAGTAGAAGTTCAAAATGTAA
Source organism: Calotriton arnoldi (assembly GCA_963921515.1). Classification (NCBI taxonomy): domain Eukaryota; kingdom Metazoa; phylum Chordata; class Amphibia; order Caudata; family Salamandridae; genus Calotriton; species Calotriton arnoldi. The sequence continues at coordinate 2,981,096 of CAWUFW010000337.1, forward strand.
ACAAGTTCTATATCTTTGCAAATGGCATATTGTTTTTATTATTTGTGACATCAGCCCTGCACGCACGGCCTTCAGCAGCTCTGGATGCATGTCTTGGGGTGTTTTCATCCTCATCCTCGAATTCGTTTGGCATTATTTTGAATGGCATGCCTTTTCCTATTGCTATATTGTGCAACATAGTACATGTGGCTGTTATTTTGCAACATGTTGAATGGGTAAACTCCAGCGCTCCCCCGCTCTCATCCACACATGGAAACCTCCCTTTCAGTAATACAATTGCCCTTTCAGTGACTTATCTTGTTTGTTTGTGCTCTTGAGTGTAACTCCTCTGTGTCTTAGTTCTTGGATTGAAGAAAGGTGTTACTGTCTAAGGGTGTGAGGAATATGCACTGCCACCACCTGTCAGACTATCCATATGCTCTGTACTAACAAACTTTAATGTATAAAATGATATAGTTCAGCTGAATTTGTATCCTCACCAAGTAACTGGCCTACACCAAACTCTCCTGAAGCCAGCCTGTCATATAGAAACACGTGTCTAAACAGATATGACTCATGTGTGCTTTTTGGAAAGCAAGCTAACATTTCTATGATGAGGAATGAAACATTGCATCCACCTGGACATTTGGAGAGTGGTGACTTTTCTTATAAAGTTGGTCTGCTTCAGAAGGTGGACAAATAAGGATGTGTGCTCCATCCACGCATCCTGCTACATCTGTAAATTGTGCCATAGAATAAAAAGCCACTAAAGGTGAAAACAAATATGGACATTTTAGTTGTAAGCACAGCATCTATAAAGTTCTTCAACACTGAGAGTGAGTACTCTGCGATTTGCCCCCCAGAAACTGCTATTGCATACTGCTAACTCACAGATGCAAGGAGGTGACGGCTACATTAAACTTCAATATGTGGAGGGTAGCTACACTACGCTGGGTGGACCGCGCTACAATTCAGATATTAAACTTAAAATCACATTCTTACTAAAACTGTACCTACTATACATATCCACACCTGTTCAAGGAAAGAAACCCTCTGCCTAAAAATCCTTTTTTCTTCTGCTGAGCTCCTAGAATACGCTTCCTCCTCACCATAGCACACAGTGCTGATACAAATATTGCAATTCATTCGGAGTGAACTTTTTATACCTAGTGACTGATTATATCTGGTTCAAGTTGGTGTTTAACCTGTATGTGTAATTATCTGTTTTTGTGGCCATTGGCAAATTGTGAATGCTTAGTACATTCAATTTGTGATTCGGTAATTGAGATTCACAATTTAGGAAATGCAAAAAAATGTGTAAAAATAATTGGCAAATATTTGGTTTGCTATGCAATTTTCGTGAACCTACATTATGCGGCTCATGATACATCAAAGAAGGCCTATTTAATGGTCACAAAACATTTTGCAAATGGTTTGCGATTCGTTAAAGCGTCATACATCAGACCCTTAAACTCTTTGAAGTATTCCGGGTCTTATTTACAAGCCCCTTGAGCCGCCGGTGCGTCACTTTTTCCCATTTTAAAAGTGACGCACGGGCGGCGCAAGGGGCTTGTAAATAAGCCCCTCCTATTCTTCTTCTGCCGTTTGGGAAAATAGTTACTGGGGATCAGGACCAAATAAGCTTGGACGCTGTGTTTGGCCCAATAAAGATCATTTTAATTAACAACGAATTGTGCATTGAAAACGTTGATTATTTTTGTTTTGTTGAACATTTTTCTGGTATGAATGTTTTACACATTTTGAAAGTGGTAGTAAGTTAGCTGAACAGTGGGTCACTGTGTGACAGGTAGACTTATAAGGCTATTAGACTACATACTGGCGACTAGTAGGCCACAGACTTTCTCCCAAGCATTATTAATTCATACTGCAGTGCCCACGTGTAAGGCGCTTGCGGTGAATTATGACCAAATGTATTAAATGAAAAAACATTTCATTTAAAGGTAAGGTTACAATGGGTGCATATTAGAACACCCCAAAAAAGGTTTCAAATGTACCAAAATGCTCACTTAAAGTGCTTTTGTTACAAAACATCATAGCGCTGTAACTCTTCCTGAAGACTGCATAGTTGCGTCATATGTTGTATTACTGGTAGTCAGCCAGAATTAGTTCATGGTTTGGTAAAGTAGTGCTGTGTGTCTTATTAAAAAGCATGTTAGCTGGTCTATTGAAATACCTTTGCAACATAGTTTTAAGAGTCGTTCTGTACCCCGTTGTGTCCTTACCTTTGATTGAAAATGTTGTATGACTTGAGTGACAGTGACTGGGTAGTTTTAATATCTCTCCTTTTATTGTTTGATTAGCAGAAGTCATTTGACTCCTATATTGTGTTTTTCTGAAAGGATATGGCTTCTCTCATGGTGTGTACACTTTGTACATGTTTAGTTGCCTCCTATAAATGTGATGTTGTGTCAAAACTGAGTGACTATTCATTACTTTCTGTAAATGTACATTGACTATTCTAAATGTACATTCTGTGGTGCAAAGTCTACATTTAGGTTCAAAGTTACATTCATTAGAATGAATCTGCATTAGTTTTTCCATCTTTACGTTCATTGGAGCGAATAGACATTTGATCAGGCTAAGTTCCATGTGTGAGAGGTAGTTAATGAAGTGCACATTGCACCAGCCTCTTGATGGCATGGCCATATCATGCTGAGGGGACAGTAACCGAGCTTGCAGGACTTGCAATAGTATGGCTTTGCGGAGTGCTGCACACTTTGTAAACTTCGGATACCGACTGACCATGAGAGAGTTCGTTCGGAGCTCTCCTCACTATAGCTAATTCTTGAATACATCTATTATGTTTTCCCAAATGGCTGCGGTAATGTTTACACTTTCTAATGTGCACTTGGTCTGGGTTGATTACAGTACCTTGTGTACGGAGAAGTGATGACAGGCAGCGAAGGAGGTTGCTGACTGTAGCAGCATCACAAGCAGCTGGCTCCTTGGTCAATGTTGGCCTGGCTTCTCACGCGCTCTGTTTACCTTGAAGACTTCCAGGGATGTGTTGCTGGTTGCTTACCCAAGGGTATACAAGGAGAGCACAGGGCTTGCTTTCTCTGCCCCTGGACTATAGCTATGCTTTGTGCGGTTGTGTCCTTTGCATTCCACTAAACTGGGGAGAAGCTAGAATAAGCAGATTCAATGACTGCGATGCACTCCTGGGGGCTGTACAAATTAAGCTTCTCTGCTGGTAGACCGTCGCTAAACAGTGTAAGCGTTTTAATACCAGCATCAGAATTTTAAAGCTTATTCTGGCATTTATAGAAATCCAGTGTATTGATTTCCTGAGATATGAAATGTGATCCAATTTTTTCTGCCAAAAAATCATCCAAATGGAAGCATTTTGAATGGCTGTTGTCGGGAGAGAGAGATGTCCCCTCCGTCAATCTAGAGAACATGCACCCCTGCATCGGATTCATAATGGTAAGCTGTAGCTTTTCGACCCCTACTTCAGCAAATGCAATGATCTTCAATAAGGACTGCGACCCATCCTAGGCGTCTGTGGTCAGAGGGGCACACCATGTACTTTCTACAAATACCAGAATATGCTTTAAAATTCTGATGCTGGTATTCAAACAGACTCTACAAATACCACCAACACCTAAAAGACACAAAAAAAGGTGTCCTGGCAGACCGCATCGAAGCTATATCCAACTACAGCAAGGAAGTATTCAGCATTGCCAGAGAGTTCTCCTGCCAGTCAGCCACCAAGAACATGATCCCTCCTTCCCAGGAACTCTGCGACACCCTGGAGGACTCCTTCCACAACAAGATATCCACCATCGACAGAAACTTCGAACTCCACCTCCTCATACCAACCAATGCCACCCCCAACCACCCGCTCACAGCATGAGAACAGCTCACCACAGGGAGCACCACAGCCATCATGAACTCCATCCACTCCAGAAAAACCAGGGACCCTGCCCCTACCACTTCTTCAACCTCCGGAGCAAGGAAATCAGCAGCAAACTCACCTCCATTCTCAACACGTCCATCACCATGGCCGCTGGGATATTTATGCTAAAAGGGGGAATGATTTTCAATGTTATGTTTTTGATTGACACATGTTTATCTTTGCAGTTTTGGGGAATTTACAGTGCCATTTTGATTCATGTGCTGTGCTACGTTTGTAGCTGCAAGGCTGTTTGAGGGAGGTTGAAGGTAATCTTCTGTATTTGACTCAGACTTATGTTGTGTGTCGTGAATTAAAAGTGGAGTCTGGGTGACAGATTGGGGAAATAGTATTTAGTTCCCATCTGTATGTTGTGAATTCATATACTTATTGTGTGAATTCTTGTGTGCAAATGCAGGGAGGGGGCTACCCTGTCTCAAGTCTGCTGTATGGTGTTACCAGCATGTGCTTATGGGGCACATGGGGGTTGATGTTCAGTACCCCATTTGCTGGTATTGCAAAATTGGGAAGTGTAGTAACCTGTCATGTGAGAAAGAATGGAGGAGTGTTGCACCCTGTGGTGTACAAAACTGGGGATGAGTAGTACCCTGTCACGGGAGTAACCATTGGGTGTATTATGCGTGATAGTCTGCGAAAGTGGGAAAGAGTAGTACCCAGTCTTGAGAGGAAATGCTTGAGGGTGCCCTGGGATCCGCTTTTACTGTGTAATGGTAAGTTTTGGCAGGTATGTGGTACTGGAGGTAGAATACATCTGTGTGAGCTTTAGTGTCTTATCAGAGTATTGTGTTTTACCTATATATGCTCTTGGACCTGTCATAATTTTCTACAAAGGGGAGGATTTGAAAGGTGCGTGAAAATGGAAGCAGAGGCTGGGGGGATTTGACTTGGTTTCAGTGGGCATAAGTGTAGGGTCTCATGGGTGAGTGTATCACAGTTCTGGTACCATAAGGCGTTGGTAAAATGTATTGATGTGGACTGGTGTTGTGGAGTAGTAGTGGACCACACCGGTGTTTGAATGCTGTGTGTGTTTGAATGCTGTGTGTTCGAATGTTGTGCGCTCAATTGTTTGTCTACCCGCACTGGAGGCTGTTATCATTGTGTGCAGGAGGTGTCTGATGTTTGTGTAAGTTCCACAGGGCGTGGTGCTAGGTGCAGACTTAGGTGCTTTCTTTCATCCACCACAGTCATATTGGTTTGTCCAGCTAGGGTGACTGAGTGTTGAGTGTGTTATAGTGCTGGGCTGCAATTTTGTGTGAGTGAGAGTTTGTGATGGAGTGGATTGTCTTTGTGGGCATGTGTGTGTTGCTTGTGGAAGATGGAGGTGTGTACGTTCGTCTTGTCTCTGTCTCATTGTTGCATTGGTGTGACTTTTCTCCTATGTGTGAGTAAAGAGGATATTGTAATGACAAGGCATGTCTAGTTTGTCCTGTGTGTAAGGAAAGGGGATGATGTAGTGATGTGGGGTGTCTCTGTATGCAGAGGCTGATGGGTAATTCTGTAGACTATTGAATGTGACTATGCATGGGATGTTGGTGTCTGTGTGCTGGGAGGGCACCTTCCCAGTACCATACCTGCCAACTCACATGGTGCCACCGTGTGTCACATGATTTCGGCTGTGAGGAGCCGAAATCACACGATGGCAGAGAAAACGAGCTGAAAACCACTATAAACAGTGGATTGCCAGCTCGTTTTCGGAGGCTGTAACAAGCTGATGTCCATTAAAAGATATGAAAACAACCCAGGACATCGGCGACAGCCTCGATGTCCCTTTGTTTTATTTTTTGGGGGAGGGGTGGGGGGGGCTTGGTGAGGGGCTATGTGCCTCTTGGATAGCTCTCGGCACCAGGCTTCGCCCCCTCCGAGGTCCCGCCCCCTCCTCACATGCTAAAGTGATTTTGTAAGTTGGCAGGTATGCAGTACAGTACAGAACAAATCATCAAAGAGCTCACCCACGCCATGCTGTGCCTTGGTCAGGCTGGCCACGTTCCCTGTGCAGACCCTTCCTCCCCTGGCCTGCCAGGTGACAGACAGAACTGGTGGGGTATGCACCCATCCTCTTTCTCTCTCTTTGTCCTTTTCATTCATTTAGCCCATCCTGCTTTTTCCTATCTCATTGGGCCTCTCAGATATTCAGATCTTCTTAATGTGGAAATGTCAATATTGAGCCTCCGATACAGATCACTGGAGGCAGCCAGGTACAAGTAGAAATATATATTGACGTAGTACAATACCACGCATACGTCTGTAGGTACATAGGACAGACACCCTGCAGGATCATGATGTTGTATATTTAGTGCCTGGACATCTTCTGTCAGGTTTCAAGTGACACACTGAAAACACTCAGGTGGGACTTTGTGACTTTACTGGCAGCACCATGACAAGGGCAGACAAGCATTGGCATAGCCAATAGGTCTCGCCTGTGGGACCTTATAAGTGTTTAGCCAGAGATATTGACTTTGCCTATGTCTTTAAGCTGTGCTGTACAGAAGTCTGCAGCATGCTGAAAAGTTATAATAAAGAAGTGTCAGAAGCATTTTTGTTACCTTATACATAACCAAGAAAGCATTATGTACAACTGAACGACCATATTAAAAAGTATTAACAATAAATAATGTCTTGAGTTTTTTTTTGTCCTTTCAATGCTGGCAACTTCAATCTGCCTGTCCCAATGGTTGCTTGTTATGGTTTTTTTTGTTATGGGGGGGGGCATAAATAACAGGAGGGTGAAGGTTGGGAAATAGTACCTGTATAACAGTCAGTGAGAGAGTCAGTCAGTTAGTCAGTCAGTCAGTGAGAGAATCAGTTAGTTAGTCAGTGAGAGAGAGAGTGAGAGTCAGTTAGTCAGTCAGTGAGAGAGTCAGTGAGAGAGTCAATTAGTCAGTCAGTCAGTCAATGAGAGAGTGAGAGAGAGTCAGTCAGTCAGTGAGAGAGAGAGGGAGAGAGTCAGTCAGTGAGAGAGAGAGTGAGAGAGTCAGTCAGTGAGTGAGAGAGAGAGTAAGTCAGTGAGAGAGAGAGAGAGACAGTCAGTGAGAGAGAGTCAGTCAGTGAGAGAGAGAGAGAGAGTCAGTCAGTGAGAGAGAGAGTCAGAGAGTCAGTCAGTGAGAGAGTCAGTCAGTAAGAGAGAGAGTCAGACAGTGAGAGAGTCAGTCAGTCAGTGAGAGAGTCAGTCAGTCAGTGAGAGAGTCAGTCAGTCAGTGAGAGAGAGTGAGAGAGAGTCAGTCAGTCAGTCAGTGAGAGTCAGTCAGTCAGTGAGAGAGTCAATCAGTCAGTCAGTGAGAGAGAGTAAGTCAGTGAGCAAGCCAGTCAGTGAGAGAGAGTGAGAGAGTCAGTCAGTCAGTGAGAGAGAGAGTCAGTCAGTGAGAGAGAGAGAGTCAGAGAGTCAGTCAGTGAGAGAGAGAGTCAGTCAGTGAGAGAGAGAGTCAGAGAGTCAGTCAGTGAGAGAGAGTCAGAGAGGAGTCAGTCAGTGAGAGAGAGTCAGTCAGTGAGAGAGAGAGGTAGACAGTGAGAGAATCAGTCAGTGAGAGAGAGAGAGTGAGAGAGTCAGTCAGTCAGTGAGAGAGTCAGTCAGTCAGTGAGAGAGTCAGTCAGTCAGTGAGAGAGAGTGAGAGAGTCAGTTAGTCAGTCAGTCAGTCAGTGAGAGAGTGAGAGAGTCAGTCATTCAGTCAGTGAGAGTCAGTCAGTCAGTGAGAGAGAGAGTGAGAGAGTCAGTCAGTCAGTCAGTTAGTCAGTCGGTCATTCAGTGAGAGAGTCAGTCAGTCAGTGAGAGAGTCAGTCAGTGAGAGAGAGAGTGAGAGTCAGTCAGTCAGTGAGAGAGTCAGTCAGTCAGTGAGAGAGTCAGTCAGTGAGTCAGTCAGTGAGTCAGTCAGTCAGAGAGAGTGAGTCAGTAAGTAAGTTAGTCAGTCAGTGAGAGAGAGAGTGAGAGAGTCAGTCAGAGAGTCAGTGAGAGTCAGTCAGTCAGTGAGAGAGTCAGTCAGTCAGTGAGAGAGAGAGAGATTGAGAGAGTCAGTCAGTGAGAGAGTCAGTCAGTCAGTGAGAGAGTCAGTCAGTGAGAGAGTCAGTCAGTGAGAGAGAGAGTGAGAGAGTCAGTCAGTGAGAGTCAGTCAGTCAGAGAGTGAGAGAGTCAGTCAGTCAGTGAGAGATTGAGAGAGTCAGTCAGTCAGTCAGTGAGAGAGAGATTGAGAGAGTCAGTCAGTGAGAGAGAGAGTGAGTCAGTCAGTCATTTAGTCAGTCAGTGAGAGAGAGAGTGAGAGAGTCCGTCAGTCAGTGAGAGAGAGTGAGAGAGTCAGTTAGTCAGTCGGTCATTCAGTGAGAGAGTCAGTCAGTCAGTGAGAGAGTCAGTCAGTCAGTCAGTGAGAGAGAGAGTGAGAGTCAGTCAGTCAGTGAGAGAGTCAGTCAGTCAGTGAGAGAGTCAGTCAGTGAGTCAGTTAGTCAGTGAGTCAGTCAGTGAGTGAGTCAGTCAGTCAGAGAGAGTGAGTCAGTAAGTCAGTTAGTCAGTCAGTGAGAGAGTCAGTCAGAGAGTCAGTGAGAGTCAGTCAGTCAGTGAGAGAGTCAGTCAGTCAGTGAGAGAGAGAGAGATTGAGAGAGTCAGTCAGTGAGAGAGAGAGAGTGAGAGAGTCAGTCAGTGAGAGAGTCAGTCAGTGAGAGAGTCAGTCAGTGAGAGAGAGAGTGAGAGAGTCAGTCAGTGAGAGTCAGTCAGAGAGTGAGAGAGTCAGTCAGTCAGTGAGAGATTGAGAGAGTCAGTCAGTCAGTCAGTGAGAGAGAGATTGAGAGAGTCAGTCAGTGAGAGAGAGAGTGAGTCAGTCAGTCATTTAGTCAGTCAGTGAGAGAGAGAGTGAGAGAGTCCGTCAGTCAGTGAGAGAGTCAGTCAGTTAGTGAGTCAGTTAGTCAGTGAGAGAGTCAGTCAGTCAGAGAGAGAGAGAGAGTGAGAGAGTCAGTCAGTCAGTCAGAGAGTCAGTGAGAGAGTCAGTCAGTGAGAGAGTCAGTCATTGAGAGAGTGAGTGAGTCAGTCAGTCAGTGAGAGAGAGAGTCAGTCAGTCAGTCAGTGAGAGAGTCAGTCAGTCAGTCAGTTAGTCAGTCAGTGAGACAGAGTGAGAGAGTCAGTCAGTGAGAGCGAGAGAGTCAGTCAGTGAGAGAGAGAGTTAGTCGGTGAGAGAGAGAGAGAGTCAGAGAGTCAGTGAGAGAAAGAGTCAGAGAGTCAGTCAGTGAGAGAGTCAGTCAGTCAGTCACAGAGTCAGTGAGAGTCAGTCAGTCAGTGAGAGAGTGAGAGTCAGTCAGTCAGTCAGTGAGAGAGAGAGTGAGAGAGTCAGTCAGTCAGTGAGAGAGTCAGTGAGAGAGTCAGTCCGTCAGTTAGTCAGTCAGAGAGTCAGTGAGAGAGTGAGAGAGTCATTCAGTCAGTGAGAGAGAGATTGAGTCATTCAGTCAGTCAGAAAGAGAGAGTCAGTCAGTGAGAGAGAGATTGAGAGTCAGTCAGTCAGTCAGTGAGAGAGAGAGTGAGAGAGTCAGTCAGTCAGTGAGAGAGAGAGTGAGAGAATCAGTCAGTCAGTGAGAGAGAGTGAGAGAGTCAGTCAGTCATTTAGTCAGTCAGTCAGTCAGTGAGAGAGAGAGTGAGAGAGTCAGTCAGTCAGTGAGAGAGTCAGTCAGTGAGTCAGTTAGTCAGTGAGAGAGTCAGTCAGTGAGTCAGTTAGTCAGTGAGAGAGTCAGTCAGTCAGAGAGAGAGTCAGTCAGTGAGAGAGTGAGAGTCAGTCAGTCAGTGAGAGAGAGATTGAGAGAGTGAGTGAGTGAGAGAGTCAGTCAGTGAGTCAGTCAGTGAGAGAGTCAGTCAGTCAGTGAGAGAGAGAGTGAGAGAATCCGTCAGTCAGTTAGAGAGTCAGTGAGAGTCAGTCAGTCAGTGAGAGAGTCAGTCAGTCAGTGAGAGAGAGAGTGAGAGAGTCAGTCAGTCAGTGAGAGAGAGTGAGAGAGTCAGTCAGTCAGTCAGTGAGAGAGAGGCAGTCAGTCATTTAGTCAGTCAGTCAGTGAGAGAGTCAGTCAGTTAGTGAGAGAGTCAGTCAGTCAGTGAGAGAGTCAGCCAGTCAGTGAGAGAGTCAGTCAGTCAGAGAGAGGGAGTGAGAGAGTCAGTCAGTGAGAGAGTGAGTGAGAGAGTCAGACAGTCAGTCAGTGAGAGAGTCAGTCAGAGAGTCAGTGAGAGAGTCAGTCAGTGAGAGAGTGAGAGAGTCAGTCAGTCAGTGAGGGAGAGATTGAGAGAGTGAGTGAGTCAGTCAGTTACAGAGAGTGAGAGAGTCAGTCAGTTAGTCAGTCAGTGAGAGAGAGAGAGTCAGTCAGTGAGAGAATCAGAGAGAGTCAGTCAGTGAGTGAGAGTCAGTGAGAGTCAGTGAGAGTCAGTCAGTCAGTGAGAGAGTGAGAGAGTTAGTCAGTCAGTGAGAGAGAGATTGAGAGAGTCAGTCAGTGAGAGAGTGAGAGAGTCAGTCAGTCAGTGAGAGAGAGAGTCAGTCAGTCATTTAGTCAGTGAGAGAGTCAGTGAGAGAGTAAGTCAGTCAGTGAGTCAGTTAGTCAGTGAGAGAGTCAGTCAGTCAGTGAGAGAGTCAGTCAGTCAGAGAGAGAGAGAGTGAGAGAGTCAGTCAGTCAGAGAGTCAGTGAGAGAGTCAGTCAGTCAGAGAGAGAGTGAGAGAGTCAGTCAGAGAGTCAGTCAGTCAGTGAGAGAGTCAGTCAGTTAGTCAGTCAGAGAGTCAGTGAGAGTCAGTGAGAGAGTCAGTCAGTGAGAGAGATTGAGAGAGTCAGTCAGTCAGTGAGAGAGAGTGAGAGAGTCAGTCAGTGAGTGAGAGAGTCAGTCAGTCATTTAGTCAGTCAGTGAGTGAGAGAGAGAGTGAGTCAGTCAGTCAGTCAGTGAGAGAGTCAGTCAGTCAGTGAGTCAGTGAGAGAGTCAGTCAGTGAGTCAGTCAGTCAGAGAGTCAGTGAGAGTCAGTCAGTGAGAGTCAGTCAGTCAGTGAGAGAGTCAGTCATTTAGTCAGTCAGTGAGAGTCAGTCAGTCAGTGAGAGAGTAAGTCAGTCAGTGAGTCAGTCAGTAAGAGAGTCAGTCAGTCAGTGAGAGAGTCAGTCAGTCAGAGAGAGTGAGAGTCAGTCAGTCAGTGAGAGAGTCAGTCAGTGAGAGAGTGAGAGAGTCAGTCAGTCAGTCAGAGAGAGAGAGAGAGTGAGAGAGTGAGTCAGTCAGAGAGTCAGTGAGAGTCAGTCAGTCAGTGAGAGAGTCAGTCAGTCAGTGAGAGAGTCAGTCAGTCAGTCAGTGAGAAAGAGAGTGAGAGAGTCAGCTAGTCAGTCAGAGAGTCAGTGAGAGTCAGTCAGTGAGAGAGTGAGAGAGTCAGTCAGTCAGAGATTGAGAGAGTCAGTCAGTGAGTGAGAGAGAGAGTGAGAGAGTCAGTCAGTCAGTGAGTGAGAGAGTCAGTCAGTCAGTGAGTCAGTTAGTCAGTGAGTCAGTCAGTCAGTGAGTCAGTCAGAGTCAGTGAGTCAGTCAGAGTCAGTGAGAGTCAGTCAGTCAGTGAGAAAGTGAGAGAGTCAGTGAGAGAGTCAGTCAGTTAGTCAGACAGAGTGAGAGAGAGAGTCAGTCAGTGAGAGAGTCAGTCAGTGAGAGAGTCAGTCAGTGAGAGAGAGAGAGTCAGTCAGTGAGAGAGAGAGAGAGACAGAGTCAGTCAGTGAGAGTCAGTCAGTGAGAGAGAGAGTCAGACAGTCAGTCAGTGAGAGTCAGTCAGTGAGAGAGAGTGAGAGAGTCAGTCAGTGAGAGAGAGAGTGAGAGAGTCAGTCAGTGAGAGAGTCAGTCAGAGAGAGAGAGAGTGAGAGAGTCAGTCAGTCAGAGAGTCAGGGCCAATTTTGGCAAGGAGGGACAACTAAAGGAAGGTTGTTATTATTACTACAATAATTATTAAGGTTGTCATTATTATTAGTTCTAGTAGAACTAGTATTAATATTACTTTTCCTGCTGATGATTTAAAGACTAACAAATAGTGTAATGAAGGGCAGTAATGTCAATGGCAAAGTTGCTAGGAATAATAATAATTAATAATATTATCATACTTAAGAATAAAAAAGAAGACAAAGGGCGCCTCAAATGCATATAAACTGTTGCAAAAATATAATAAGGGGTTAAAATAATGCGAGCGTTTGCAATATATGCACAAGGACAAAAATCATGGGAACAGAAAACAAGCGCGGCTTCAAAGTGAAAGCGACCGCGCTGTGTTTCATTAGTAACATGATCCACAACAACAAGGGAGGAATGCAGCTGCCACAAAGCACGCCGCTGCTCGCTCCCGACGCCAAAACGCCTTGGGAGTGACCTTTACACAAAGAGGTGGGACATGCACCCGCCTTTGGCCATTTGCGTGCTTTCATTATTGAAAGCCACACGCAAAGGCCAATAGAATGTGTGGGAGTTACCAGACCCACACGAAGAACTTTTGGGGAAGTTTGGAGTGCTTACAAGAAGCCTCCCATAGAGTAGCGCATGTGCGCTGCGCTAGGCTTGACCTAAAGAAACGTGATCATCAGACAGACACAAGATATATAGTGGGTGTGGTTAGGGGCATGGCGATGCATAATGTGGTCTCAGAATGGGACCACCACTACCTTCAGTTGTCAGCCAATCACATTCTGACTCTGTGAACTTCTCATTTGACCCTGGCCTACTACTTCTAGCCAGGACTAACATTAACATAAGGTAAGGTAAGACAGCATTCTTAGTGGCAATGCCAAATTAGTACAAAAGGCCCCAAACTTAGCCTTTTTCCAATTTAGAGGAAATGCTTGTGCTACCAAAAAGCTATTTTGATTAAAGTACTGAAAATCCCTCCTCTCTATATGCCCTTAGTTGCACTGTTCCTAAAACCACCAGTGTTCGACTCAGCCCGCCCGGCTGCACTACAACTGTCCTTTATTTCTGCACCAGTACTGGTCCTCAGAGTCTTTTGACTACCAAGATGGTACTGTGTGTAATACAAGCAACACACATGACGAATTAATGCATATTTTATGTTCTATTCTTTTCCACTTTCCAAAAGAACTCTACGTGCTCCTTGTCACTTCTCTCCCCCCAGCTTTGGGAGTTGCAGAGTTAAACTGTAACATCACATATAACATAACCTATAACTTGCTCTGTATTTTACAGAAATTCGAAAAAGAAATTGCGATGAAAGTTGTTTTAGGCTGAGATTTTCCAAAATTTGAATCTGAAATTTTAAATGCAATGGGTTTGCAAAGGTTTATCGCTGCAGTGGGTGTCGTTCAATCATCCTCTTGTAACCATGAAAATAGTGAAAGTGGCCCTTCCCCCCTAAACCAAGCATTGGCTGGAGCTCAGGAAGAGTTTTACTTTCTGAGTCGCTTAGAGTTCAGACCACCAAAAAACGGACACCCACAGATAATAGTGGAGCGCCTGAGCCAAGCCGGCTTCTGGTTTAATGACGCGTTCCTTCGAAAAACATGAAGAAGGCTGCCTTCTCCAAAAGTAGCATGCGGCCGCCACACAAGCCCATACCTCTAATCTTCTATCGAGCCCTTTGCAGCAATGCCAACTTCAGCAGGCCAGCCAGCACTCCCACTTTTGGAAAAGATTGCAGCTTTTTCAAGACAGACCACTTATGTAGACAAAAAGAGTTATACATTTTCCACTTTGGGACTCCCAAACAAATCTGTTGCCTAATTGGAAGTCAATTGTAGGTTGAAAAATCCCTGTGGTTGGAATTTCCGAACTGTATTGTTTTTTCTAGAAAATGTTACAATGTATTAATCAAAGCGTTACTACTAACATGAAATCCCTCTATTGCTGATCTAGCCCATAGACCTCCAGCACTGTAGACTTGGCTCCCTCTTCAGGTGGGTCTTATTTCACAGCAGCTAAGTCCAGTCCTTCAACTCTGCCCTCAAATGCTGAACTCATTCCCTTGGTTCTTGAATACTATTGGGCTCATTTAGAGGCGAGTGGTAACAGGACATCTGACGTAAGTTGGCGGAGACTCTGTCAGCTAACGAGTCTTGTCCCCATCAACATAGTTGCCAACATTTGAAAAGAAATTCCAGGGACACTTTGCAGCACAGCTATCAAGTAGTTACTTGAAAATTGACCACACCTACTGCCCCAAAGCTACGCCCACTCCGCCCAACCCACATAATTAGGATAATTTAACTCCGCCTGTTTCGCATAGTGCAGATTATAGGGTCTACTAAATAAAGAGAGAATTGCAGGGAATTGAGACAGGAATTTCAAACTTAAGGCCAAAGTAGCTGAGTTGGAAAAATTCTCCCAGTAAGCTGCATTGGAGAATTTTTCCGACTCGGCTACTTTGGCCTACAGTTTGAAATTCCCATCGTAATTCCCTGTAATTATCTCTGAAGTGTAATTGCCGGGACTGTCCCGGCAAAAAGTGAATTACCCTGGGACAGTCTCCAACTTGCTGGGACTGTCCCGGCAAAAACAGGACAGTTTGCAGCTATGAATCACATAGTGCAGGGGATTGGGCTATTCCCATAAACTGAGCCGCCGCTGGCTCTTTGGTCTTGAAAACTATTTTGCAGAGCAACCCAGGCTCCAGTGGTGTTGAGGAGGGTCTGCCATCTTTAGGACTGATTTAAGCCACACTGTTCCAGTCAGTATTTTTACATACCTGGGACCGCTAAGCACCTCACTGTGATCCTGTGAATGAAAAATGCTTAAGTGTCCCTCACACAGTCAAAGAAAACTCCCAGTGTGTCAGATTCTTTTTTGTTTTACAAAAACAATTCCCATGTCATCAGGAGGGCTTTTGGCAAAAAAAAAAAACAGCTGACAGGAGGGAACTTTACTAGGGCAGCTCGGCTGTTAGGTGGTGCACAGGATGGCCCACGCAGTACTAAATTACTCCTTAGAATATATCCTTCAAGGGGCCTGGAGGCTTCATGTGAGACATCGGTATGAGAATAAATCACACATCAAAGCCAGCATCCCATGAAGCCAGATCGACTATCCCAGGGCCAACACACAAAGGACAGGATCCCATGAGGCCAAGTCAGACCATCCCCGTGAAGACACACCATGACGCCACACTATTCCACTATTCCCGTACCCACAGAAGCCAGCTGAAGACATGTCAGTGTCAAAAAACCTAGGCTTACAAGTGAGGAAACCAACATGGCAGGGACCCTAAGAAGCTGGGCTGGGGTAAGACCTTCCCACTGCAGGCACAGAAAAGTCTAACCATATAAGCCGGGATGCAACAACCGCAGGACAGGCACACCAAAGCCAGCATTCCTAGAAAATGGCGTTAGACCAATCTGCTGCAAACATACCCTAGCCACGAGCAGAAGAACCTGGGGCAAACTCTAGCCCAGGCATGATGCCAACAATGACAGCAGCCCCAGGTACACAGTGGCAGTCCCTGTGCGCGCTTCCATTTTACCTGGCCATTACTAGCAGTTATTGCACTTGCACAACATCTGAGAAGACAAGTTCAGAACTGGACATGGGGAGCTATTACAGACACTGGGCAGGGATGACCTATACCAGTGGTTCCCAAACTTATTTGACCCCCGGCTCCCTTGACCTGTTGTCCGTTGGCCACGGCTCCCCATTATGTTACTTTTTTTGGGCGGTTGGGGGGGGGGGGGGGTGTAAGCCCAGCCTCGGGAGTACTTCCATTTTTCTCCCTTAAAATATTTGGGATGAAGCCGATGAAGGTATTATAATCATGGACGCTGGGAAAGTGTGTCAAAGGTAGACTTTGATGTGTGTGACAGGTAATGGTAAGACCTTTAGGTCAGTACTTCCATGTAGTCATTTCACTCACAAATGAGTTTTGAAGAACTATTGCTTTAACAACAGACTTTGCATGTATGCCTGCTTGTGCACGTGGTGCTCTGTCACTAACATATGTTGCTTTATGCTATAAACTGCATTGTTTGCATAGATGGGGATATGTGGCATTCCGGCTGCATAGTGTGATTGTACAGGTTGCATGATGAAGCATGTGAAATTCTGGGAGCATGGAATGGAGTGGTGGCAATCACAAAACTAGGCTAATGTGGCGAATGGCCCTTGAACCTGTCACCCCCCCCCCTCATCACCCCCCTCTCTCTCTCTCTGAGAGCCTTGCTAGTCTAGCAAGGAAGGAAAAGCAAGCCACTTCACTGGTAGAGATATGCCTCCTTCCATTCACCCTCAACTTGCAGATACAGGGACACCTGGTATAAACAACACTAAAAAACACAAAATGCCAAAACTGAAATAGCATGTGTTACAGTTTACTATGTGCAGCATACTTCACTGTATGTTGTGGTAAAGCTTCAGATACGATAACAGCCAATACGGAAAGGCACTGTCCAGTGCAGTGCATTACTCACTTTACCAGGATGCTGCCAGGACATATTCTCCGTAGGTTTCTTTGTTATCTGGGTCAGGTCACTCACTACCCTGTGGTGTTACTACAAGAGGATTTGTAAGACCACTACAGGGGCACTGTGTCCCCTACAGCAGAGAGAAGAAAAAGCCGTGAACCAGACACACAGAAAGTGATCCCCTGCAGTAACTGCTCAGGTGATAACGCAGAGCCCCAGCTCCAAGTAGGTTGAGCACACTACAGGCACAAGTTTGGACCACATATGAATGAGCATGCAATTACCAAATGTAACAGTAAGCAGTACAGTTTTTTAAAGTATTTTGAACGTATTCGTTTTAAAGGGAAAACTCTTGTTTAAAGTACTGGTACGAATACAGCTTTTTTGTTAAATAGTGGGCATTTGCATGATCTATATGTAACTGCTGCAACGCAATTGGCAACAAGAACATGTGGTAGTAAATATGTTCTTGCATGTTTAAATGTTGCAAATAGGCTCCAATTTAAAATAGCATGAGGTTAAGGTGCCTGCAACCAAGATCTTTGTGTACCCAAGAAGTTCTGTGGAGGGGGACGTACCTGTCTGTCCTCTTCGAATCTGTGCACACAAAGTACTTTAGTCAGTGTGTTATTCCAGTTGTTATTGTTCTTAATACTTTGTGCTTATGTTATTTAATCTTGAAGCTTCACAGAATTCTTACCTCACAAACACACAGGTCAAGAGTGCGCAGCTGTACACTGAAGGCTTCTTTAAAGGCAGGGTCTATTCGCCAGACACACTATTCAGTCTCCAGCTCTACCATAGCAGCCATCACTGTGTTCCCAACATGTAATCAACATTTCAGTAAAGGCTTCCACTGGTGGTGTCTGCGCCTCCTCCCTGCTCCCCTTGTACAGCCGCTCCTGGCAGCCCCTCTCTCCACCCTGGCTTCTTTCTCCTCCGTCTCGGCCTGCTCTTTTAGCCTGGGCCTGCCAGGTTCAGCCCAGGTCTCTGCACAGCAGCTGCCACCGGAGCTTTATTTACAAACATTAGGAGTGACTTTGGCCCGACCCCGGCGGCCGCTGTAGTTACTGCGCCCCTCTGCAGTATTTCCCAGTTTGTGTGCAGGCGTGCACTGCTACTTAGGATTGCGGACTTTCTCTACAAGGAAATTTGTATTTGTTAATCGATTTTTGTATTTAATGGCAATTCTGCACCGTTCATACCACATACTGTCTTGAACTATTGATACGTCGGGATTAACAAATGAATTTGGTTCCCTAACTGTGCGTTTGGTGCGCTGCGCCCCTGGATAGTTTTTACGGCGCACTGGGGTGCCGCGGCGCACAGATTGGGAATCACTGACCTATACTATCACTCAGGCTCAGTAAAGTGCCACCTGGTAACTCAGGCTCAGTAAAGATCTCACCAGCTCAGCTTTCTCACCTATGGTGGGGTTCAACAACCTAAATTATAAGGTGCCAGTTAGACTGGTACCCAAGAGAATACCTTTGATGATGTGTAATCTTTGATACTGAGACCCTCATACTAGGTGCATGCTTTCCTGCATTTGGATCACCCTAGTGACTCTCTATTGATCTCTTAGTTTGCATTAAGTGCCCCCACTTTGCCTAGGTTAACTCTAGCAAATGGCAGAGTCAGTCTCCACTTTTGATGTCTGAGCCATACAGTCACCCCCAGAGCAATGTCCAGTCTTACATTGGGTGTACAGTATTCCATCATTTTATGTAATCAGGAAGTGGGTTCTTATATTTACTGGAGCGTCCTTACAAAGGGAATATTATTTCTCTCTCCTCCAGAAATGGGTTCACATTTAATCATCTCATCCCTAGGGCACCAGGAATGCCCATGCAGAGCTCAAGAGACGGGGTTAAATTCACATCCTGGTGCTAGTTCATAAAGTGCCTTGCAGGGTGCAGTTACATGCTGGTGCAACACATCTCATGTTACTGGTGTCTAGGATAGAGCCGATCATGCATTTTTCAAACAGTTTGGCTGCTAAGGGGGTCTCTCCCAATCAATCAATCAATCAATCAGGGAATTGTAAGCGCGCTACTCACCCGTGAGGGTCTCAAGGCGCTGAGGGGGGGGGTCCACAGATCTGTTTAGCCGAAGAGCCAGGTCTTGAGGGTCTTCCTGAAGGTGTTCAGGGAGGGGGCGCGTCTGATGTCTGCCGGTAGCTCGTTCCAGGTCTTGGCTGCAATGTGAGAGAAGGATCTTCCGCCTGCTCTGGCTCTATGGATGCGCGGGGTTTCGGCCAGTGCGAGGTTGGAAGATCGGAGGTTTCTTTTGGGTACGTGGAAGTTGATTCTGTCGTTGAGGTATTTGGGTCCGTTGTTGTGTAGGCATTTGTAGGCATGAGTGAGGATTTTGAAAGTGACTCTTTTCTCCACGGGGAGCCAGTGGAGACTTCGTAGGTGTTGGCTGATGTGTTCGTGTCGGGGGATGCCGAGGACGAGTCTGGCAGCGGTGTTCTGTATTGTCTGGAGTTTGCGGAGTAGGGACTTGTTGATGCCGGCGTAGAGTGCGTTTCCATAGTCCAGTCTGCTGGTGATGAGTGCGTGGGTGACTGTCTTCCTTGACTCAGGGGGGATCCACTTGAAGGTCTTGCGGAGGATGCGGAGGGTGTTGAAGCAGCTGGAGGTGACAGCGTTGACCTGTCGGTTCATGGTGAGTGATGAGTCGAGTACGATGCCGAGGTTCTTGGCGTGGTCTGAGGGGGTAGGTGAGCTACCGAGGGTGGTCGGCCACCAGGTGCTGTCCCATGCAGAAGGGGTGGTACCGAGGACTTCTGTCTTCTCGGTGTTGAGCTTCAGGCAGCTGTTGGTCATCCAGACTGCGACGTCTTGCATTCCTTTCTGGAAGTTGAGTTTGGCAGTGGTGGGTCTTTGGGGAGGGAGAGGATGAGCTGGGTGTCGTCGGCGTAGGATACGATGTTGAGGCCGTGTTGTCGGACGATGGCTGCGAGGGGGGCCATGTAGATGTTGTGAGGTTCTTTAATTTTGACCCCATCTTACAGTCACCGCCATTTTTGTGTTGCCTTTACACAAGCTGCTCGATGAGCGAAGTGTCTCTGCCCTTTTGGACTGCAACGTGTCAAAAACCCCCTCCGTCCTTGTCCTTAAAGCAATCTCAAACACCAGCCGGCCTAACTAATCCTTGTCTGGACTACCTAATCCCAGTATCAACTATCTGTTAGCCTTTAGTATTCTCCTCTCGCCATATCTTATCTTCTGGCCTTCGCTATTCTCTCCCTGTGTTTTCCTACTTTGTAACCTTCCTCTTGAAGCATACAGATATGTCCTGCCATTGCAAACACCGAACTATGGGTACCAGTATTGATTAACTGTGGGGGCTGGATAACACACAACATGTAAGCAGAGAGCATTTTGGTGACACAATATCTTGTTTTCAAACTCTCCTGATTGGCTAAAAAGTTGTGCGATGGGTGTATGTTTGTACAGATGTATTTCAACGATAAAAGCTTGTGAGCCACGGAGTCAAGTGGCAGTCTCCTGAGAACCTACTTGATGTACTTCTTGGACAACTGTGCTTAGCTGCAGCTAATAAACTTGGTTTTCTACGCCAACAGAGTATTCCGTGTCTCTGTGCAACAAGGCAGGTGAACCCGAAGATTTCAGGCGTGCCCTGCGCCGCCAGGCCCAAAGGCCCGGTTCTTCAATTGGCACCCGAGCGTGGGGCGGCTTCAGAGGTAGCGGTTGAGCCCAAGGATCGTGAGGAGCCCCGCAGGAAAATTCCAGAGGAGGCGCCCCCACACCAGCGACCCCTGTATGTCGAAGAGTGGGCCGATGGTCTTTTGAAGTGTGGCTTCTCCTTTCCCATGGCTGCTGGTGCCTGCTGCCCTGACTGCTGCCCTGCCTTGGTCCCTCTTTTGGTGATGACTGGTATTGCGAGACGTTAGACGGACCTCTGTTGGCGTGAAGAAGACATTTGTTAAGTACTGGTGGGTAGCTCCCACCCCTTTTTTTGTTTGTTTTTGGGTTCTTAGATTCGAAAATTGCAATTGTCGAAGCCAAGGGGTGAGTACGTTTGTGCTGTTTTGATTAGCCCCTTGTTGTTTGTAGGAAGCCAGTGAAAGTAACGATGCCTGGTTTCAGTAAGTTTAAAAAATGGTGTTGTTTTTGTTGCGATATGGACTCCCGACTGGAGGACTCTTGTCCAATTCCTCCGGCTGGAACTCCTACTTATGAGCTTTACTCTAAACATGGTATGGGCCCCATCACCTTTAATGACATATGGGTCCGCTATACGAAGAAAGATGGTGTTTTACAGTGGCCACATAATGGTAGTTTTGAGCCTGATATTTTAGACAATTTAGAAGCTACTTTGTTTAAAAGAAAAGCCCGGCCGGCTATGTTTGACTCTTTTCGCCTTTGGCGCAAGGAAGCCAAACAGAAAGAAATTAAACAGGCAAAAAAAGATAGGAAAGAAAAAGATATCACTGTCATACAGGCTGCCCAACAGTTTAAAAATAATGAAATAGATCATGCGATAGAGATCTTAGATAGGCAACATCACATGGCGATTGACAAATGTTACCCAGTGCTGCCAACTTCTTCCCCAAATCGCGATGCTGATCCTGAGAAGGATCCTTTAATGTCTCACTTATTACGATCGCCCCCGCCCCTATGTACAAGGCGCTAATGCACCCCCGCTTTTGTTACCCATCCAACAACCTGTTATTCTCCTACCAGCTCCAGCTCCTGCACCTCCAACACAGCCCTTTGTGGCACTGCCACTCCCGCCATTTCCTTTGCCTTCAGCTCCCTTGTTTCCAGCTCCTCTGCCTCCGACTTCTTTGCCTCAGTCTCCTTTGCCTTCGACCTCCGCTCTACCTGTTGCCTCTTCTCCTGCTACGTCTCATACATTATCTCCTGTTTTTCTGTCAACTTCCCCTTCTATCCGTCAGCGGATGGTTGAGACTGTTTCTGGTCTCTTTTCTCCTCTCTTTGGGTCAGTAAGTCTGACTCCTGTTCTTCCCCGTAGGCAGACCCGTAGTTTACTTCCTGACTCCCAAGAACGAGATACGTTCATGGGTCTTGCTCACAGGTGGATCCTGAGTGATCTTGAATATACTGTTCAAGATATCATGGATACTTTTGAACAGTGGGATGCCCTGTACAAAGATTCGTTTTCAATGCCATGTGTGAAATCCTAGGTCAGGAATGGGAGGCCACGGGATTGGGTTTAGCTCCCAAGGGTTTGCTGGATATTAGGACTGATTTTGATAAAGGAATTATTGTGGGTCCTGAGGTTGAGAATGCTATACGGACACTTATTACTTTTAGATCAATGTTCTTTTCCCGGTCTTTGTCTGAACCTGATCCTTCTGTTAGGCGCAAACTGAAACACTATCCTATGCGAGAGGTTCCCCCAGTCTGGAGAGAAGAGGTTGCAGCCCAGGGTAATAATCCGCTTATACCAGCTCACTTCCAACGTATATGGGTACATGTACCTTGGAAGAGATCTGAGGTGCTGGCCCTTAAACAGTCTTTACCTGACCCCCGTAAAAACCCTGCTGGTTACTACAAGGAATTATCTCAGACTGTTAACGCTTGTATTATGAATTTGGCTGACATAGATATGTTAATGGGAAATGTTGTCCCACAACAATTGTGGGCTAGGATTCGGAAGGAGGACCACGCCCAAGAATTAGGAGGTGATTGGAATGCTATACTGGCTGCTGATATGCTCCAAGTGGGTGGCGCTAAACCCGATAATTTAATTGCAGAACTTCCTGGTAGAATAATTACCTTAATGAAAACTATGATGCCCGCTCTGCGAGTTAATTGGGATAAGTTAGCTGCCTGTAAGCAGAAGAAGGATGAGAGTGTCTCTGACTTCTTCACTCGTTTTGAAGAAACGTTTCTTGATCACAGTGGTCAGGATATGAGTACAGAGGGGGACAGCGATTGTTCGTAGATAAATTTGTATTTAATTTGCTTCCCGAGCTCTCTAATAAATTAAAGGATTCCGAAAGTTCATGGGCTGTTTCTTCTTCAGCCCAGATATTGGCTACTGCCCAATATTACGAAAATAGGGATAAGGAGGAGAAGGACAAATTGGATAAAAAGACTAAAGATTTGAAGACGAAGGCTCTTTTACAACAGGCTTATCCTCCTCGTCCTGCTCAGCGCCAGTTTCAGCCGACTCCCCAGTTTCAGAAGGTGTTTCAGAAACCTGAGCCTTTTGTTCCACGGCCTCCACTGGGTCCTAATCAATGTGCCTATTGTAAGGCAGAAGGTCACTTCAAGAATAATTGCCCGATATTATTGCAGCGTGCTGGTGGTACGCCTGGGCCGCGAGGCCGAGGTGGCTTCCAGTCAACACCTAGGGGAGGGGGCGAAGTACCATGTCCCAGGATCAACGTTCCTTTCCGCCGCAACATTCCATGAATTATTTTGATCAGCAAAATACTCAGTCTGCCCATTATTATAATGACGATTATTATATGGAAGATGAGAATCAGGGTTTCTCTAGCTAGGACAGCCGTGGACAAAGTGAGGGAGTCATTTCAGTTCCAGTGGACCAAAATGGGCCTTATGTTGATGTCGTTGCGCTTGGTGTATCAGAACCATTTCTCTTGGATACTGGTGCAACGAAGAGTTCTATCATCCACTCTAAACTCCCTGGGGCACCTTTGTCTGGCTTAACAAATGTTTCTGTAGGATTTTCTGGCGCCCAGTTCGTAACCCAGTTTCTTGTCTTTTACCTATCTCCATTGGCCCTTATGATTTGGAGGCTCCTCTTATTTTGACAACTGGTTGTGGTGAGAATTTGTTGGGGTTGGACTTGTTAAAGAGACTGTATGCGACACTGCATTGTTCTCCTTCTGGTGTACATCTTACTTTAGGCAAGAGATTAATTTCCCGACATATTTGTCTAGAGACCAACTCCCTTCTGAATTACGTTCCCTGCCTACTACTCTTTGGGCTACAGGCCCCAATGATGTTGGTCTCTTGCAGATTCCACCCTATGTTGTCACCCTCAAGTCCAATGTTAGGTTACCTCGCATTCCTCAGTATAGAATTTCGAGTGCTGGTGAGAGAGCGCTGATGGCTATCATTTATGATTTGGTTGAGAAAGGTGTGGTTGAAGAGACTAGAGGAAATGTGTGCAATAGTCCTGTTCTGCCTGTCCTTAAACGTACTGACTCTTCCCAGCCACCGGTTTATCGTTTTGTAATAGATCTCCGGGAGGTCAACAAGATCGTTGTACCCCAGTTTCCTGTCGTCCCAGATATCACTGCTTTATTGACAGTGATACCTGCCTCAGCTGCCTGGTTTTCGGTCATTGACCTTAAGAATGCTTTCTTTAGCATTCCCATTGCTGAGGAAAGTAGGGATATTTTTGGCTTCTCTTTGGGAGGCCGAAGCTTCCGGTTCAAGCGCGCACCTCAAGGCTATTGTGAAAGTCCCTCCATTTATAGTCAGGCTTTGAAAACTCAGCTCGATGCTTTCACTTTGCCTCCAGGTGCCACCCTTATTCAGTACGTAGATGATCTGCTAGTTGCTGCTGATTCTGAGGAAATTTGTAAACGAGTTACTGTTTCACTGTTGCATCACTTGTCTGACCTTCATCATAAGGTTTCACCCTCTAAATTACAATATTGTCGCCAAGAGGTTACCTACTTAGGTCATCTCTTGTCGAAGGAGGGACGGCGGTTGACCCCAGAAAGAATCCAAGCAATTGCACAAATGTCTGTACCATGCACACAGAGAGAGGTGCGTGCCTTTTTAGGTATTACCTCTTACTGCAGACAATGGATTCCGAATTTTTCTTTGTTAGCAAAACCTTTGTTAGCACTTACCCTTAAAGATACCCCCAACCTCTTCCTTGGACAGAGGAATGCCAGAAAAGTTTTACTGATTTGCGTACTTCCTTGTGTTCTGCTCCTGTGTTGGGTACTCCGGATTACAGCAAACCTTTCACACTTTATGTGCACGAGAGAGAAGGTTGCGCGTTGTCAGTTTTGACACAACAATTTGGTGACAAACAACGCCCGTGTGCTTATTTTTCGGCTGCGTTAGACCCTGTAGCTAAAGCATTACCTAGTTGTCTGAAAGCTACAGCAGCAGCAGCAGTTTCTATTCGCCAATCTGCTGGATTGGTGCTAGACAATACGCTTATTGTCATGGTGCCACATGCAGTGGATACACTTTTAAACAGGACAAAAACCCAGCATCTTACGAGCGCCCGTTTATCGGGGTATGAGCTGACGCTCTTGGCTAGTCACGTGCACATCAAGCGATGTAATACCCTAAATCCAGCTACATTGTTACCAATCCCAGTAGAGAAAGACATTCAAGAGCAACATGATTGTTTTCTCCGTACAGAGGAGGAGACAAAAGGTAGGATTGATTTAAAAGATACGCCGCTCCTGGACCCGGATGGGATCCTATGGGTGGATGGTTCGTGTTTTAAGCTCCCCAATGGTGAAACGACTGCAGCCTATGCTGTTACCACTTTGCATACGATTGTGGAGACAGCACGCATTAGGCAGAATTCAGCCCAAGCAGCTGAATTGATAGCTCTGACTAGAGCTTGTGTATTGGCTGAAGGGAAGAGAGTGAATGTGTTCACCGACAGCCAATATGCATTTGGGGTGGCCCACAGTTTTGGCCGCCTTTGGAGGGAAAGAGGATTCTTTACCTCACATGGTACTAAAATACAGCATGGTCAGTTAGTGAACGACCTTTTGGAATCACTTGCTTTACCCACTCAGATAGCAATTGTGAAGTGTAGTGCGCATAAAAGAATCACTGATGATGTGGGTGAAGGAAACGCTTTGCGGATCAGATAGCGAAAGAGACAGCGAGAGATGTGACGAGTCATATGTATGTTGCTGGACCTGCTAGATGGGTCAGTCAAGGAGGAATGTGTGAGGACACAATAGAAAGTGTGAAAATGATTCAGGAAGAGGCTACAGAGAAAGAATTGAGTAAGTGGAGAGATAGTACGGGAATGTTGGATGCGACAGGATGTTGGATAGAATTGTCAGAACACCAACGTTGGCTGTTACCAGACGCCTATGTACTTCCAGTAGTGACTATGGCGCATGGTCCAGCCCACATCAGTGCGAAAGGAATATGCAAGCTTTTGGCTCCGGTATGGCAGAATACAGGGATTCCTAAATGTGCAGACAATCTTGTTAAGCATTGCATTGTTTGTTTGATGCACAACCCAGGAAGAGGAACACCAACCCCAGCAGGCCATTTTGCTCCCCCAACGTATCCTTTTGAGGTAGTGCAGATAGACTACATTCATATGGAGAGATGCAGAAACCTAAAGTATGTCCTTGTGGTGGTATGTGCCTTTTCCAGATGGATAGAGGCCTACCCCTAAAGGATAATACTGCCTTGTCTACAGCTAAGGTCCTTCTGAAAGAATACTTCCCGAGGTTTGGTTTACCTCGAATTGTCTGGAGTGACAATGGAAGTGAATTCGTGGGTCAAATCATGCAGAAAGTATGTGCAGGTCTTGGGATTAAGCAAAAATTCCACGCGGCAAACCACCCTCAGTCAGCGGGTTTGGTAGAGTGCTATAATGGCACTCTCAAGCTTAAACTTGCAAAGATACAAGCCAGCACAGGTCTTGCCTGGCCCGACGCTTTACCTTTAGCCCTCTTGTCAACTCGAACAACTGTTCATTCTCGTGTGGGACTTAGCCCATATGAGATTGTGTTCGGACGCCCGGCTAATGTCTGGGGTGTCCCTAGACCCAAGAAGTACTCTGACATAGAATACCCAATGTTAATTGACTATTTGCATGACCTCACCACTAAATTGCGTGTTCTCCATCAGCAGGTACAAGACACCTTGCCACAGGCTTCCTCGGATCCTGGGCACACCCTCCAACCTGGCGACTGGGTGTGCCTTAAGAATTTTCAGAGGAAGAGGAATTTGGAGCCTCGCTGGCGGGAGCCAAGACAGGTCCTGCTGACGACACGTACAGCCGTAAAAGTCGTTGGGAAAAAGAACTGGATCCATGGTGTTCACTGCAAAGGGTACCCTTGCCTTTGCCTTTTGATCAGTGGGTCCACGAAGGTATAGGTGATTGTGAAGGAGAGAGAGTTCCCCGGTTTGTACCTTTTGGCGATGCACACCTAGAATGGACTCGGACTGAGAAAGAGGACGATGATGTTTTGCAAGAAGCTGTACCATCGCATCTCAGAATAGATACAACTGATCCAGAGACACTTTTTCAAGACCAGACTGTGCCAAACAAGGATAGATACAATCTGAGGCCTAGAGTGGCCAAAGACATTTGAAATTTATTTTTATTTTTTTCTCCCCTTCGTTCCTAAACTGCAATTTTTTTTTTTATATTTCTTAGATTGCATTTTTGAATTTTTGAATTGTATATATTTTCTTCCTTATGTGATACTGGACTCATCCCATTTTTGCAGGGTCGTGGTAGGAGACTTGGTTTGTGACCTGAGTAGTGGCACTAGGTCTGCAGGACTTGCAGTGTCATAGGACGGCCAATAACCACAACTGAGTGAGATAGGAAGATTGCCACGAGCAACACTTTAGGGGATGACTTCCGGTGAATCAGAAATTGATAAAAAAACAAAATGAAGGAAAAATATTGTAAATTACTATTTAATAGATGTGGCGTAGTATTATGTGTTTTAACTATGTTATGTGTTTTATTAGCTTGTGTGGGTTGGGTTATTCACACTTTGCAGCCAGCATCTGTACCTATATCTACCTCTCAGCCCATACCTTTTCGCACTACTATTTCCCCACACCAATTCTATACGCTACCAGGGCATGAACAAATTAGGAGAATGGAATATCTCAACAATTCATTCATCCAGCTATTACACCAGCATCAATTAGTAATCAATACCACCGATTGTTGGGTTTGTGGACTTTTACCCCATAATACAGATAAAGGAATGCCATATTTAGTTCTACCCTTCTCCCTAAAAGGATCTGCTTGGGCTTACACCTCTATGTTTGCCAATGCCTATGAGAACCAACATCTACATCCTGTTGGTCCGTATAGGGATGGAATTGACGTTAGTCATAATTCACTAATAAAGGGAATAGTGGCTATGTCAAAACATTATAAAACATTTAGTGAATTCCCCACCGACGAGCGACAAGCAAACATTGACTGGAATGTGACACATTATGTCACTAGCCTTACAGACAGAGCCAAAAGGAAAGGATCCCCACCTATATATACTGTACCCCACCAAGGTCACCTATGTCTCCAAGCCAATGGTCAAAATCCTAAGGCTCAATTGGGAAAGAGCACTTGTAATATTACATACATCTATACATCCCGAACGTCTCCACCATTGGTAGCATCTCAAGGAACATATTTCGTCTGCCATGACAGAGCCTATACATGGTTACCAGCCGATTTCTCAGGGACTTGTTATATGGCTTTTCTCCTCCCTCCAACATATACAGCTCCTTCGGGACATCACAAGACAAGGTACGGCAGAGGGGTTATTGCTTTGGAGGACACAGCAGGACAGGAAGGAGGTGACTTCCTTAAAGGATTCCTCCCATTTTGGGGCCCTATGGCCAATAGTAGAAATATCAGACATCTCATTCGGGTAGTTGAGGCAACAATAAATGAAACTGTCGGAGCACTGAGTAATATCACTGCTGAGCTTCAGGCGGATCGCCTTATGACATTACAGAACAGAATGGTGTTAGACATCATTCTCGCAGATCGTGGTGGAGTCTGTACATTGATTGGATCGAGTTGTTGCATTTATATACCTGATAACGCCCCTACAGTATACCAGGCCATCTCTAAATTGCACCACATTGCTGAGTCCATCCACCAGGACGAAGGAAATTGGTCTCTGATGGGATGGTTTTGGGAACTACTGTCCACATGGGGATGGAAGGTATTGACCTTTGTTGGAGTAGTTTTGGCCATCATCTTCTCGTGTTGCCTTTGTTTACAATGTGGCCCCGCAATATGTGGTCTTTGTGCTATTATGTGTGTCCCAAGACCCATGCCACAGAAAACGGAGAATATGAAGATGAAGATGATGTTGCAGCAACAACTTGACGACTTTATGACCATCGACATTGATTCAGATTAGCGTGAGTCTTTGTGTATTGCCTGCGTAATGGCAAAAGGAGGGTCTGAGGTTCTTTAATTTTGACCCCATCTTACAGTCACCGCCATTTTTGTGTTGCCTTTACACAGGCTGCTCGATGAGCGAAGTGTCTCTGCCCTTTTGGACTGCAACGTGTCAAAAACCCCTCCGTCCTTGTCCTTAAAGCAATCTCAAACACCAGCCGGCCTAACTAATCCTTGTCTGGACTACCTAATCCCAGTATCAACTATCTGTTAGCCTTTAGTATTCTCCTCTCGCCATATCTTATCTTCTGGCCTTCGCTATTCTCTCCCTGTGTTTTCCTACTTTGTAACCTTCCTCTTGAAGCATACAGATATGTCCTGCCATTGCAAACACCGAACTATGGGTACCAGTATTGATTAACTGTGGGGGCTGGATAACACACAACATGTAAGCAGAGAGCATTTTGGTGACACAATATCTTGTTTTCAAACTCTCCTGATTGGCTAAAAAGTTGTGCGATGGGTGTATGTTTGTACAGATGTATTTCAACGATAAAAGCTTGTGAGCCACGGAGTCAAGTGGCAGTCTCCTGAGAACCTACTTGATGTACTTCTTGGACAACTGTGCTTAGCTGCAGCTAATAAACTTGGTTTTCTACGCCAACAGAGTATTCCGTGTCTCTGTGCAACAAGGCAGGTGAACCCGAAGATTTCAGGCGTGCCCTGCGCCGCCAGGCCCAAAGGCCCGGTTCTTCAGTTGAAGAGGGTGGGGCTCAGTGATGAACCCTGTGGGACTCCGCAGGTGATTTTCGTGGGGTCGGAGAGGAAGGGTGGGAGTCTGATCCTTTGGCTTCGTCCGGTGAGGAATGATCGGATCCAGTCCAGGGCTGTTCCTTGTATGCCTGCGTCGTGTAGTCTGGCGACTAGTGTGCGGTGGGAGACGGTGTCGAAGGCCGCTGATAGGTCGAGTAGGATGAGGGCTGCGGAGTGGCCTTGGTCCAGGAGGGTGCGGATGTCGTCTGTGGCGGCGAGTAGGGCGGTCTCTGTGCTGTGGTTGCTTCGGAATCCGGATTGGGACGGGTAGAGGACGGCGTCCCAATCTCAGAGTTCCCCTCTGAAGTCTGTGGGTTTGAACGCTATCTTGGATTTAGATTTTTTTTCTATTTCAAAGCCACTGGTTGAAAGCCACCATTTGCACTTCCTCACCCCTACCCTAGTGAGTACTGAATCATCGATGTGAAAAGCCTCAGTGGGGGTCTCCAAGTTCACCTAATTTGTCAATAAACAGTTCATTCCAAGCGGCTGAGGACCCTGTGTCAGTCTGCCCTTGGTCCTCTCTCCTTGCCTTTCTTGAAGCAACAGTTCTTTCTAGGATAGTAGAAAACCTGACATTCCTTTGAGTTGAGTTTCATCTCAGCTGTGGTGAGAAACCTACCCTCCCAAGGCGGGAATGTGTATAGACTGGACTCTATCCTACTGTATATGGGGTACCCTGGATTACTTCTTTTGGACTCGCTCCTCATTCACCAGTCATTCATCCGTCCTACCTGTCACCAGTCAGCAACAGGGAGCCCCCTCAGATGGTGGCGCTTCGTAGAGTCATGACCGCCCACACAAAAAGATTATATTTCTGGGGACCACTGTTCACCAGAAGAGATTTACCACCCCAGTGGGAGGCTCAACTGGGTCAGACATGAACACTCCTATGACTGTCATGGGCTGGGTCTGGGATAATCCTGTCAGATGAGCACTAGCCCGGACTTAGTCCTGAAGGGAGGTTACTGTTCATCATTTTATTAGACTTGACCAGTCCTCCTGTCATCGTTCTTTTGCTCGAAGTCCCTGGATCCACAGTGTGGGAACCAGTTCCCACAAGCCTGAACATTCTACCGTGAGGCCACAGACACACCAATCCTCTGCAGCTGAGTCACACAATCAGCTGTCTGAAGTTCTGTCCCCAGCACATCTATTCCATGCACACGTTACTCAAGTATAATGCAATAATGAAATGAAAAGACAGAGCACAGTCCAGCTGTAGCCTACGCTAATGGGCCCCATACTGTATAGCCATCTGGTTACAGGTGCCTACAGGTATTGGGTAGTAATGGTGACCAGTATTATCACTATGCCAGGCGAATGGTTATGTCTGTCTCTGTGTGCCCTAGGCTCCTCACTGTCTTTGTGCTCCTCACACTATCTCCATGGGCCCTAAGCTCCTCACACTGTCTCCACGGGCCCCAAGCTCCTCACACTGTCTCCATGGGCACTAAGCTCCTCACACAGTCCATGGGCACCAAGTTTCTCACTGTCTTTGTGTAACAAGCTCCTCACACTGTCTCCATGGCCCCCAAGCTCCTCACACTGTCTCCATGGGCCCCAAGGATCTCACATTTTCTCGAGGTGCCCAAAGCTCCTCACTGTCCTCACTGTTCCAAGCTCCATGTATTGTCTCCATGTGCCACAGACTCCTCCTAGAGTCTCCTTGTGCCCCAAACGAACTATGTACTTGGACCCAAACCGAGCAGGCTATCTGTCCACACACTCCAAGCTCCTCACCCAATCTCTGTGTGCCCTCTGCCTCCCTGACTGCAGCTGCCTCAAAATCCTCACACTGTCTGTGTGGGTGCCTTAATCTCCTCACAGATTCTGTAAATGCCTAAACTCGTTCCAATGACTGATCATGTTTTAGAAGCTCCTCCCTCTGTTGCCATATACAACACACTCCTTGTACTGTTCCTTGTGCCCCAAGCTCCTCATTACTCCGTGTGCTACAAGGTTCTTAGACTGTCTGTCCATGGGCCTCAAGGTCCCCACTACAGCTGGGCTCATTGCCAATCGTATGGCTGAAGATCCTCACAATTACATCATGTACAACAGACATCTTGTACCGACTCCCTGTGCTCACTGATTATACGTGTCCCATGCTTCTCTGACTGTCTACCCTTGGGCTCAAGCAGAGGACATCGTTTGTTCTCATGCTCAAAGCTCCTCACTCTGTCTCCAAATACCCTAAGCCCTCCACCAGTTCTCGTTATGCCTCTAGCTTTTTTCTGTCTTTGGGTACCCCAAGACCTTCACACTGTCTGTACTGGTGCCTTACATTCCTGAGACTGTCTGCTGTCTGTCCATGGGCCTCAACCTCCTCATGTCTGAATGTAACACAACTTGTCTCAAGCTCCACAGATTGTCTCCATGTGCCCCAAACCCCTCATGGTGTCTGTCCATGGGCCTTCTCTCAACGGGTGGATGTGCTCTAACTTGTCTCAGTGCCAATTGTGTGTTTGAAGCTCCTCACACTGTCTCCATGTGCCCCATACTCTTCACTGTCTGCAGGTTCCACAAGCTCCTCACACTTTCTTGATGGGCCCCAATCTCATACTGCTCATCTGTGGTCCCCATGTACCTCACATCATTGCCATGTGCCACACGCTCTTCACGTTGTCATCCTTGGGCCCCTAGCACCTCTTCATGGTTCCCCAAGCTTCTCCCACTGCTTGCATCTGCCCCAAGCTTTTCAAGATATCTGCCGATAGTTCTGCTTTATAACACCACACAAAGATGCACGTGGTCCATGGGTATGATAACCAATCACCACGGATGGATTGTGGGTAGTTCTGTCTCTGTACCTATCACAGAGTTCCTATGTTCAGGGCAAAAACCCTTACCCAACCTTTGGTTGCACACTTTATCATAGGGTTCCTCCTCATACCACTTGCTTGTAAACAGGGAGGAAGCTCTTTGATAGATGGTCCAGAGGGGCCCCTATCTGTGCCTTGGGTGCGGTGGGTGGTGCTGAGTGCAATAGTGGAGTAGCTGTAAGCAAAACTATTACTTGGTGGACAAAAAGTGCAACTTTATTCTGTGTTGCCAAGGATAGAGTTAAGACTAAGAGGGGGAGTCCAATTGTTGTTCAGGGGTCAACATGTTTCTGCCTAATTGTCATCCTTTTTAGAGGGGGCATTGTTCACGACCACCTGTAGTAGTCAATCTTCCAGTGATTGAGAAAAGGTATCTAATGTTAGGATAAAATCAAAACGATATGAGTACAAACAGTATTCCCATAACTGGAGTGTATCCACTGTTGTCTCTACTCCCAGTGGTAAGGGGTCTGCCTCAACTCGAGCCAATGCAGGGGCATGCAAGGCAAAGGCTCTACAGTCCGCTATCAGCCAAGTGATCCAGCCAGTGGAGGTGGCTGCTTCATTATAAAGAATTTTAAATCACAACTCAGGACCCCCATCCTTGTTCAGCGCTTCGCTGCCTCTCTAGCTAGCTCGCACTCTACAAACATCTATACATACATATAGGAATACATGGACTAGAAAGATGGTGTTTTAATGGTATGGAGCAAGGCCATCTCCTCTTGCATTCTTTAATCCCCAGCATCATCTCACGATCAGAAATATGTATATTGCTTCCCACTCAGGTGCAGGCGCACTTTAAGGCAATCAGTCCAGTCATTCCAAAAGAAGTTAATGATTTTTAGAACTCTTTGGTAATATATCAAATGCAATCTATTGTTATTATTCATCCATAGAAAAACCCATATGTAGGCTCGTATCTATGCAAACATGTTTTGCGATAATTAATTGCTTCATCCGGCCCAGTCGTACAGTTTTTGTCCACTTGCAATTGTCTGGGCAAATCACACCGATTGCATCAACTTACAGTCCATTCCGTTACCAGCACCTTGGTACATTCTCAATTGTGTGTAAAATTGTTTCAATTAGAACATTTGAAGTAAAACATTTTCGTTTACGATTTGCTAGAAATAATTGTATATTCCTCTGCAGAGGATAGGTGAGATAACAGCAACCTGGACCAGCAGCGGCTCCTCCGCTAAGGCAGAGGAGCATCGCCCAACTGCTTTTCAGCATTGCAAAAAATAAAATGATAATAATGCAATGTTATGAACATTTTATTTTTCCGTAGTGGCTCAGTTGTAGTTGCGGGGCGGGGGGTGGACTGGGCAGTCAACAGGAGGGGGAGGAGTGGTGGACACTCTCCAAGTGTGTATGACGGTTTGGCCGGCCGTCTTGGGCCGGCCAAACAGTCAAGAGCACTTAGCATGTTCTCCACTAGGCTATATTGCACAGCCTGGGTGGGGAACATGCACAGGATCCCAGTCGATCCATGCCAGCCGCCACTCCCGGAATTTGACTCCTGAGAGGCAACTGATGGAACCTTGTCCTATTTTGGAGCTAGTTGCTATGTGATGACATACATGGTGATGCCAGCTAGTTTAGTCTCAGTACTAAACAATAGCCCTACGTTGCCCTTCGAGGCTATGTCCATAATTCAAATTTACTCCAAAAATACATTAAGAAAACTGTCTCTGCTGGGTAAAAATTGGGCACTTCCAATATTTTGTTTACGTTCGCAGACTTACAGTGCACAGATATTCTGCCACTGTGCTATTTACAGAGCAAAATCAGTGAAAGTCTTAGTGGTCCATTACACGTTGGATGGTTTTCTTAACAGTATGCCCACTCTCCCGAGTTACAAATATCGCAGCATTGGTTACTCAAAGAGGCGGAAATTCTCCAGATTTTGGGGAATATCATGCTCGAACCGATGTTTCTGCATCAATGTCTTAATGCATTTGGCAGCTTTTTTTTGCCAAAGTTTCCTGGTACAATACTCCAGATCTGCAATGTTATTGCAGATTTTGTAGCCCCAATTTAGCTGGTGACTTCTGTTGGCAGTTGAGTCGGAATAAACATAATGAGAAGGGAATTGTGATTATACGCACTTAAAGAGTAGGTGGTGGATAAAGTGGAGGGTACGATACAGAACCCAATGCCAGGCCTGAGCACTGCCCCAGGTCCAAGAACTGAAAAGGAACCCACAGCAATTATAACCCAGGGTGAGTAGAAATGGTGTCAGTATGTCACTCTACCACGGGATTCTTTTCTGGAAACAAGGCCTGACAGGAATACTGGTTACAGTGGCATAGCAAGGTGGGGCGGGGGCATTATGCAGCACACATAGAAACAGCAAATCATCATTAGTGATTGTTCATTTGCAAGAAGGTTTTCCTTCCTGCACACAAACGATCATCTAAAAATGACAAGTTGCAACTTCTAGGTGTGCTGCACAAAGCAGCACACATAGAAGTTGCAAATCGCCATTATGGATTGTTTATGTGCAGGAAGGGACACATCCTGCACATGAACAATCATTCCCTGCAATGCAGACACCCTTGCACTATGATGCAAGGGTGCCTGCGTTTGCGCTAGGCAGCTAGATTTAGCGCCCGCGCTACGGGAAACGCAGGGGTGCACCGCATTCTTGTGAATATGGCACATCCCTGCATTTTTAAACTGACGGAGCACGGCGTTAGCAATTTTGGAGCTACACCGCGCTCCTCCAGTTTATTGTAAATATGCCCCACTGTTCGTATAGCAGAAAACGATACTGCACTTAACCACTGAGCAGCCTATGACATTACATGATACTTCAGGGTAGAGCAACACCAACACACTTATCACAGGGCATAGCCCTACGTCAGTAGTCTTAACCATTTCCTCAATACTCAACCATGCTTCAAGGAACAACCCTGGGCTTTGTAGACCGGTCTCCTGCTGGTCACACCAATCCACCCCCTCTCCCCCCCCCCCCACCATCGCCACTGCGAGAGTTTAGAGGTGGGCAAGGTTTTTTCATCGAGTGGCTATGTCCCGTTTGGCGACCATAAGGGCTGTACCCAAAAACGCCCGATCCACCCTAGAGCCGCACTCACCTCCTCAGCCGCGAAGGGCTCGTCAACATCCGGGCCTCTGCCTGGGACAGGCGATGAAGAGGTATGTCGTTAAGGAACTGAGCAACAGAATCAGGATCATCTTGGGGGACACTCTATATAGGCAATAATAGTAGTGGGCAAATGTTTGTGCTATTTCTTGGAGGGGATGAAAAATTTTACCATGATCATTAGCGATTTCAGGTAAGATTATGTTTGCCTATGGACGGGAAGCTAACCAATATAAAAGCTTTCCGTTTTTGTTTCCCCACCCATAAACTATGGCCACTGTGGCATTCTAGAGATGTTTGGCGGCCTCTAAAGACTGGAGACCGATTTCCTCGCGCAAGAGGTTTAGCAGCAGGGAGACTTCACCACTGAGGTCCGTCGCAAGGCTTTCCTCCATGCGGAGGGTGCGGGCTTCTAGTGGAGTGATATGGAGGGAGCAGGCGTGCTCTTGTGCGCGAATTCGCCCTTTGGCGCATCCCCTCATAGTTGCCTTGCTAGCGGCCCAGAGGGTGCCAACAATGGTGACTGAGCCTTCATTGCTGTGGAAATACGCTTGCAGATCGGGATCAAGTGCCTGGACATATGGTTTGTCCTGGAAGAACCATGCATTGAGATGCCACATGGGGCATGGGCCACCCCTAGGGGAGTCAAAGTGGAGAAGGAGAGGAGCGTGGTTGGATATACCTCGGGGAGAATCTGAGCATGTGAAATGGTGTGACAGTCAAGGGCTAGCATGAAGACAAGGCCTATACGCGAGTGGGTATGATGTACAACAGAAGTATGTTTGAATTGATGGTGCTGTGGGTTTCACACGTGCCACACGTCACAGAGGCCAAGAGCAGTGGCCCAGTCATAGAGATGATGAGCCCCGGTAGGTGCGGGGGGGGGCAGAGGTGTCGACCTCCGGGACTGGTACTGCATTGAAGTCTCCGCCTATCAATGTCAGTCCCTGTGGAAGGTCTAAGAAGATCTTGGAAAGACCATAAAGTAGTGCGGCAAGAGCTGCTGGGGGTGCATAGACACTGATCAGATTGACCGTTTGGCCACCCTAAAGCCCCAGTGATCATGATGAAGCGGCTCTGGGGGTCTGTGATGTTATGGGAAACAGTCAGAGGAAAGGAGCACCGCAATAAGATCGCCACCCCGAGATCCCTGAATAAAACCGGAGTGAAAGGCCCAGTCATATCCTTTGCATGCCAGAAAAGGGAAGTGATTACCTACGAGGTGGTTCTCTTGAAATAACAGGGCCTCAGGGAGGTGGCGGTGTGCGAAACCCAGGACCGCAGTACACTTCACACGATCCAGGAGCCCGTTCACGTTCCAGGACAGAACTCGCGGGGATGCCAGACCGGTGACAGGAGAGTTTGCATGAAGTCGTGACGTGTGAGAGTGGGGTGCTCCACCGCACAAGGCGGCCAGAGTGTGTGCCCATAGGATGTAACAGGGAGCCATGCTTCCGGGTCGTGCCGCTTAAGCTATATTAGTGGTGTGTGTCTGAGTGCAATGAAAAGCAAACAAATATACAAACAGAACAAAACTGTCAATGAAAATATCCTGTTACTGAACCCCCCCCAACAATGCCCTCCCACCCCATACTTCCACCGCAGAAGCATCTGTCACCTTGAAAAAGAAACCTAAAGCACAAAACAGTTTGAGAACGGGAATGGATTGGTGGACCACTCCTAATTCTAGGATAACTGATGGCCATCCGGACATCAGGAATTATGAGTGTCTCTGTGCCCCAAAAACAGACAGTAGTGAAACAATTCACAGGGCAGGGCTCTGTGAGAGGTCAGTGTCTGCCAAATGGTCATGTGAGGCACTGAAGTCGTGTCTAGGAAGCCCTCTTGATCCATCCGGTGCTCCACCGCCACAGAGGGCTGGAGGAGTGTGTCAGAGATGAAGACTGTCCCTATGTTTGGGGAGACAATGAGGGGGATTTGAACCTTCCAGTGTTATGCCCCTTTCGTGAACAGGTGCGGTAGCGCCGTGGTTTGGTGGCTGGTGCTGTCCCAGCTGGTTGTGTGGGCCCGGTCCTTCGCCAGGCTCACGAAGTGGGAACTCCTCTGTGAGCCACGACCAGGTGGATTCTGGGTATCAAAGAAATGGGACTTGTTGGCGTAGACCACTCGGAGCCTGGCTGGGAATAGGAAGCAATATTGGAGGCCAAGCTGCCCGAGCTGCTGCTTGACCACCATGTAAGAATGGCACTGCTGCTGTACCTCCCGGGTGTAGTCAGGAAATAGGAGAACTTTGGTACCTCCGCAGTGAAGTTCGGGGCGGGAGCGGACCTCATGCAGGATGGCATCTCTATCCCTGAAGGTAAGGATTTGGGTGATCATCGGCCTGGGAGAGGTACCTGGGGGCGGGTTTGGGAGTCAGCGTCTTGTGCGCTTTTTCTATTGCGAACCAGGTAGAAAGTTGGCCTTTGGGCATCCAGGATTTGATCCAGGTTCCGAGGTATTCAGTGACTTTTTGTGGTTCGCAGCCCTCAGGGATGGCGATCACGCGCACATTATTGCGCCTAGAGCGATTTTCAGCGTCTTCGGCGCAGCAATGCAGCTCTGTCCTGTGTTTGAGAAGGCAGGCCACCTGCGATTTTAGAGTAGTGACTTCATCTTCCACTGTGGATAAGTGGGATTCAGCCTCTGTGATCCTGGCTGTAGCATTTCCGAGGTCTTGACGTAATAAGGCGACATCCGCTCGCACCTCTCCAATCTTGGCTTCTACTACGGTCTGCGAGGACTGGCTGGCTTGAAGGATCTTGGCAAGGTCTCCCCCCGAGAGCGTCTTTTCTGCGCCAGCATCCCCAGTCTGACCGGTCCCAGGGCTGGTGGTGTATTGGTCCATTCAGGTCTAGGAGGTAGCCAAACGGGCAAGCTAGTCTTTGCCCATGTTGGCGGGGAGGAACGTGGTAGCGGAACACTCCCCTCGGTGGGGACCCGGCCTGCTTGCCACGACACCGCGTCAGCACGAGCAGCTGATCCCTAGGGAGTAATGTGCCTCCTTCAGGCCAGGAGATGAGTGCGGTCAATGAGCCGGAATAAAGCAGGCTCTGCGGATGACAGCGTGAAAGAGTCCTACAGGGTCTCCTCTGAGTTGAGGCAGGAGCAAAAGGATAGGCTGGGCTAGGCCGGTTCACAGCAATTGGGCCAGATCCTCTCTGTCCAGAGGGCAGAGAGCTTCATATAAGTAGTGGGGTTCGGGCGGGCAAGACCCCGATGTAGGCAGCCAATGGGGGGTGCGATGAGGTAGCACACCCACTTGTGCAACTCTAGACCCCGAAGAGGAGATCGCCAGTTCCAGGGCCTCTGGGCACAGGTGGATAAGGTCAAGTCTGTGACTGTCACTCAGGGAGAACTGCAGCTACAAGGCCCCCACCGCAACTCTCGTAGTTTTAGATCCTAGGGGAGGGATCGTGAGGCTAAGGGCCCCAGGACCAGATATTCGTGTGAACCTGCCCCCTCTGTGCCAGGAATGAGGATAATTAAGGTAGGAGCAATGCTGCATGCAGGTGCCCACAGGGAGAGGCTCACTTAGGCCCAGAGTCTAGGTGATCCAGGCAGCGGGCACATACCTGCAGAAGGAAGGGTTGGCAAAGACCTGATCTACTCTCAGGCCAGGCCTGCGCGGCACCGCGAGAGGTCGGACAGGCTGCAAGGCCGCATCGCGGCGTGGGATGGTCCCGGTTCAGATAAGAGGACGCTGGAAGGCAGGCAGCAGTCCCCTCGGGCTGGCAGCGGCCGGGATCCTCCAGGTAGCAGCTATGGTCTAGCACAGCAGCAGCAGCGCACGCTACCTCCCAGGGTCCAGCGGCAGGGCAGTACCGAGTCCAGTCAGGCCGTCATGTTGGTGAATTTGCAGTATCGCCCCGGAATGGTGGCTAGACAAGCTAATAAACTGCTCCAACCTGTGCGCAGACGGCACGGCGGGCAAAGCTGAGGGCAGTAAGAGGCAGTCTGAGGTATAAGTGAGGCGTCTTAATGGCGATGGATGGAGCAGATGATGGAGGGGTCCGGAGCACTCTTAGAGTGCAACCGCCATATTGACGCTGAAAGCCACGCCCCCCCATGCTCCTTTTTTTAATACGATTTTAGCCTTTGTATACTATTCATTGAGTGTTCTGTGTTGTCAAGGAGGAGGCGACCATGATGCTACACCAGTAGGTTTGTAAATCTCACCCAAATGTGAAGCTCGGTTAACTCAGTAGACCACAGCACTATGGTCATGGGAACGCTTTCCCAGTCATGATGTAATTGGGCAGCATGCAAGGAAGGGACCTGGACACCTACACACTACAATAGTAGTAAAGTTTACCAGGCAGTGGGGTGTGGGCATGCAGGATGTAGAAATAGATTGAGGAGGACTGGAAAGAGACACCTATATGGAGGTAAGAAAAACACCCAGGAGGCAAGAGCTGTCACTTACATGTTTGTCGGGTAACAGGAGTTGCTCTTTTAAGGCCCTGCAAGCGGGAGGAAATTTAGGGCTGCGCACAAAGGAAAGCATACAAGGCAGGTTAACACGAATTTACAGTGGAAAGGCTATGATGAAGCTATGATAAAGCTGCCATACAACGCCTAAAGTAAAAGTAACTAACGCATGTACCTTAGACTCCCTTTAAGATTTGAGTCACCAGATGTCGAATGTATTGCAATATGATGACTTATCGGCGTATTAAAGAACATGTAAATAAATAAATAGACTAGAATGCAAAGGTAGAGTCCTCAGGGTCAATGGTTGGCCTATCACACTTGAGAACGGCGATATCATTTATAAGGAAATCCCGGGATGAGAAAAGTCGTGAACCGCTTGGCATCTGGTAACCCCGAGCAGCCCCCCCCCCCATGGCCTCTCTTCATCCTCAGGCTCTTACACGCCTGGTGAGCGTGACATGGCTGCCTTCCGTCATCCGGCCCCACGCGGCCCTGAAGGAGAACGTGTTTCCCACCCGCATCGGTGACTGACAATCCATCACCTCTGCGCTCGTGACCTTTCCCCTCCCATATCTGGACCAATCGGTGTCTCCGAGGGTCACTGCCGCTGAACACTGGCCTTCAGCGCGCGCGCGGCTCCCTCCCTGCTACTTCCGCCGCCGCCGCCTTGCGTGCGGCCTGGTCTGGCATTGGGATCAGGAGCAGGGCCTCGGGGAGGAGTAAAACAGGCCCCAGTGAAAGAACAGCGGGAATGAGTCCCAAGTCCGTTCACACTTTTTCATCGTATGGGTAGAAGAAGCGGGAAGAACTGAACCAGAGAGCACCCATTTACAGCAAGCAATAGGTTGGACTTATAAATGCACTGTCAAGACAGACCGATAAATCCTTGTAATTAATGTCTGCCCTAGTCCTATCTGTGCTACTGCCAGAGAAAAACGCCATAAATTATCTAGTTATCTAAGAGACTTAAATAGCATTGTAACAGCATGTGTGTGCCCCTGAAAGTTCAAGTAGCTGGGTAAGTAAACAAAATAATCACAGCTGGGTGGAAACACACTTATTTTTGGGAGCACACAACTTATATATACCTAATCAAAACATGTACTGCTGACTCCCAACATGTGGGTGATGCCAAAGTCTCTCTCCTGGTGATACTCACATGCAGTAACAGGTTCACTGTCAAGCCAGACCATACAAATATTGTTGTGCTTATATAGGTTCCAATGCTAAGGGCTGCCAAGTTAACAAGGGGCACTAGTTTTAGAGCGCTCAAGGTTCCACGGTCCTTATTTGCATTCTGGAACCTGTAGGTCTGATTTTATAATGTCTTAAACTGGACTACAAGTGTCAGAATATATAAAGCATAAACCTGACTTGTATGGGCCATAGGAAACTCGAGAGCTCTGCAAATTCGACGAATAACCTAATTTATAAAAAAAGTAAATGGAAAATAAATAACGGTAACGTTGATTACATAATTATCGTAGGGCGCCATGTGCTGGCAACTAGTCTAGGGCCGCCCTAGCACAAGGCATACCGAAATGTGTTTTCACAAATGCCCTCCCATGTTCGTGCTCTCAGCCCTAGAGGAGAAGGGAGTACAGCCTCCAGCCTTGCTATTACAGGCAGCACATCTTAGCCGCTATAACGATAGCTGTCGCAGGAATTACCTGGGAGTGCCAGAGCCTCGAGTGTGAAGTACACATACACAGAAAGGAAGACTAACCTTTATGGATTTCTTTTTTCTCATTTATATAGTGCAAACTCGACCCAAAGATATTGGAGCACTTTACATGAGCACCAGTTAAATTACCCAAGGATACATTCATTTTTTTAAATTCTTTTTGTTGGTTTTGTCATATACAACCCCATTCAAAATAAACTCACCACCGTGTTATAAACATTTCACATATAATTCACAGGATTACAGAAGTCAACCTCAACAAGGCGCCACCTAACTCCAGAGGGTGGATGCATTCATTTTGGTGTTTTTTAGACACAGGAGATGAAGTTATTTGTCCAGAATCACAGGATGTTGAGCCGAGGCTCGACCCTGGTGCCCAATTCCACAGTCATCATCTCTAACCGGTATGGGATTCTAGATGTTTGATGCCTATGAAAGGCTGGTCGGTCTGGGAAAAAGCCACTCACGTTTACTTTTCCAACAGGCTGCTACGCTCTGTATTGAAAAGGAGCTCAGAGTTCGCAAGTTGTGATCGCTTGTCTCTTGCTGAGGATGCCAACTGGAAACACTATGTGCGCCCTGATTTAGAAATCATCTGATCTGTGTTAAATGTCCGGTAAAACCACATAACAGCACTGGAAAATGTGCCATTGAGCCCCAATAAAAAGCTTTGCACAAATAAAAACAGAAAATTGTGGAAACACCCATTTAAGGGTAGATTTGAAATAGGTGTGTGGCAACTTATCCACTTGCAGTGTTCTCTCCAATTTAGCAAGGATCTCTAAATAAGGGTCTTGACATCCAGTAAGTGGAAGGAGCATCCAGGGCTGTATCCACCAAGGGGTGGGAGAACACAGGCACGTGGGGGTAAAGGGAGAGTGTTAGGACCGTGCCCCCCTAATAATGAATGCCCCACAGTGGTGTGGCCAGTGTGTCATGGTCCCTAGTGCAAGGAAGTACATTCCCCCAGATGCTGTTTGAATCGTAAAATATAGCAATAATCAAGGTACAATGGGCCCCTTAGGCTTTTGGGCCCCAGTGCCACTACACCTGCTGCACCCTGTTGCTCCCCGCCCCCTCCGAAATACAACTGGCAGCAGGCCCGCAATTGCTTTCAAAATAACAGCTCATGCGCTAAATTGAAAGACCTTGCACTCCATTGCCAAACAATCTTCAAGCCATTTCTTTAAATGTCAGATCATCAGGGAAACCCCTCCATTGGCACTTACAAGCTTTAGCGTAATGTAGGGGCTAATCATAATGCTGTAGCCGTCTTTGTAGTATATGCTTTAGTGAAATGCAGGTTGTACTTCTCAACTTTCCAATTTTTAAAGTGGATTTCTCTCTATTACAAACATTTCCATATTAAAACACTCATCATCTGTAATCCATATTTAGATCACCGGATCTCTTGTCCATCTCGTCCATCCATATTAAGATCACTGGATCTCTCGTCCATCCTGACCGTCACCCTCAGGGTTCTTCTATCTCCGCAGTACTTCAAGTGAGCTTATGATGGTATAAGTAGTTTATAAGCAAATAATGATATCATTAGGCCAACTCTGACACTAAGAAACTGACACAGGGGCACTCTACACGCTATCTCTGGTTCACTGTAAAAGGAGCTCCACAACTGGCACGGGGACAGTGACATGGATAACATACGTCACAACCAGTGACACTAAGACACAGTGGCACCATCATTGATATTGGGAAACTTCCATAGCAGCTACAGCAATCACAAAGCAACATCTGCACAAGGGCAATGCCATTGGGACTGGCACAGAGACCTAGAAACAAACATGGAGGCATTGCCACTGGGATGCTGATATTGGCACATGGACCATGACAGAGAAAAACTGACATGGGGACATTGACACTGGGACTCTGACATCCGGGTACTGACACATGGACAGGGTAGATGGTCAGGAAATAGGGACACTGACATTGATACTGGAATACTGACAATGGGAAACAAAGGGACACTGACACATGGACTAAGACTGGAATGGGGACACTGATCCAGGAACACTGACAAGTCTACAAACACTAATGCCGAAGCACTGACACAAGGGCACCAGCTGTGGGACACTGTCACATGGATGGTACAACACGCTGAAAGTTACCAGTATGGAGGCACTGGAATTGGGTCATTGGTAGGCCTGGGCGGTGAACTTCGCTCCGTTCGCGGAGTTTGCTGCACTCCGCGGGGCTCGCGGAGTGCAGAAAACTCCGCTTCGCGATGTGCCGGCGGAGTTTTTTCCCCGCTCGCGATTGCGAACGGTAAGTTCGCGAGCGCGAGCTGCTGCTCGGGTAGAATTTCTACCCGAGCGGCAGGAATACCAGCACAAACTGCAGTTCACACTGCACTCTGCCACTCGCGCAACTTCGCGGAGTTTTTTGTAACTTCGTGAAGTTCCGTGTAGCAAAACTCCGTGAACTACACCCAGGCCTGGTCATTGGCTCTAGAGCACCAAGACCGTCACAGGGAAATAGCCAGGGGGACACAGATACAGGGGCACCAGCACTCGCACATGAGTACTAATGGGGACACAAGGATCCTGCCAATAAAACACTTCCCCAGGGACATCAATATATATATACACTGACACAGGAACTTGGAAATATTGAAACTAACATTGGAACCCTAGCCCGGACTTTCATAAGTCCCTCACTGTCACTGGGACACAATCATAGATTCTGTGAGACACTGACAATGGGACAGTCACATTTACACGTGGACAGTTGTATTAGAAGGGCCACCCTGGGACAATGCCACCGGTGTCGAGATGGGGATATTATCACTGGGATACTGACTCAGGGGCACTGAAACTGGTAAAGGGACCCACATGGAGACAGGGATATGGATAGATGGTTATTGTGACTTACACTGACATCGTGAGAGTGAGACTTCACACTGATACTGGGACATGGAACACACAGTGGCACATGATCCCTGTCACAGGTACTAAAACGTTTGCAAGGTCACAGGCACTGGGACAAAGGACATAGTGACACTTAAGCAATGGCGCAAGGACTAGGCCAGGAGACACATCGGGACATCGTGGACTCTTTAGTTAAATATATTTTTATTTTATTTTGCATCAATTGTAAACATTGACATAACAGCAACAACAACATTGCACTTAGACCACAATCAGCCATCTGGTAATTCCCACTTCAGGTGAGCGTCAGAGGGACATAAATTAAGGTACAAACAAAATTACTTACAACACTCTGGTACACATCACAGCATGGCCGCATCCCACAACCCACCCCCACTCCCCCCTCCCGGGTCCAGCAAGGTACTACTGGGCCGATAACCCAGTTGCAGTAGATTGGGTCTCCCAGTCGCTCAGACTCAGACCATAGTGTCTCATCCAACAACCCCATATTTTCTTGAACTTTTTGGGGCAACCTCTACTTTTGTATATCACCCTCTCCGCTGCCATGTATAAAACCATACCCCCTT
Organism: Calotriton arnoldi; assembly: GCA_963921515.1. Lineage (NCBI taxonomy): Eukaryota > Metazoa > Chordata > Amphibia > Caudata > Salamandridae > Calotriton > Calotriton arnoldi. The sequence continues at coordinate 3,025,778 of CAWUFW010000337.1, forward strand.
TCCATTCTTGCAGTGTAGGGGTTTCTGGTGCGCCCCAGCGACAAACAATATCTCGCTTGACCACCACCAGGCCCAGTGCGCTGAAGAGAAGTTGGGGTCGGGGAACATCTACGTCACCTGGGATCCCTAACAGGATGAATCTAGGGTCCAATGGGAGGGAGATTCCCTGTATTGCGTTCAACTCAGCGATTATCATCTGCCAATAGATCCCTAGTTGTGGACACTCCCACAGCGTATGGAGAAAATTACCAGTGACAGTCCGACAACGCAGGCACTGAGACGACTCCGCACGTCCCATTTTGTGTAGGTTGTCTCTGTTGTAATAGGCCTTGTGGAGAATTTTAAATTGAATGAGGCTAAGCCTGACTTTGATTGCGACCTCCCTGGGGTGCATCAGGGCCGCCTCCCAGTCTTTGTGCTCCATTTCCCCCAGATCTCCCTCCCATGCCCCCCTCAGTTTAACCAGGGTGTTGGGCATATTGTTGTTTATTGTTTAATAGGTGGCAGAAACTGCCTTCGTTCTTAGTTCTTCCTGGAGTAATCTCCCTTCCATTGGTGCGAACTCAGGGAGTTCAGAAGCCTCTATTCCTTCTGCACTCCAAGCATGGCGCAGCTGGGCGTATTTAAAAATTTGGGAGGCATGAAGTTGGAATTCCCCCTGGAGGGCTGGGAAGGGTTTAAGGTTGCCCTTGGCTGTGATATCTCCCATCGTGGAGATCCCAAGCAGGTCCCAAGCCTCGAATCCCTGGAGCTAATTCAGTTCTTTAAACCAATTTCCTTTCCACAGAGGGTTGTACCTAGTTATTTTGTCTGCCCAGCGTCTTATTAGCTCTGTTCCACACTCTATAGTGGCTCTGATTGCAGGGAGTAGTCTGTGTGTACCTTTCCCTCCATATAAATAGTGTGTGAATGATTTATGGTTAAGTGTTTCCCTTTCCAGTCTATAAGTGGGGTGGTCCCCGGGAGTGTGTATCCAGTCATTTATGGGAGTAAGGTGGACTGCCCAACAGTAAGCCTCGATGTCTTGGAGCGCGAGTCCCCATTGTACGGGTTACGTCGTAGAGACTTTAATGCAATTCTGGGGTGACCCTTCAGCCAGAGGAGTGCGTGGAGTTCGTAATCGACTTCCCTGAATATTGATCGAGGGAGGGGGTGGTATGTGTTCTGCAGCACATAAAAATTGGGGCAGTGAGATCATTTTGTACATTGCTGCACAGCCCATTATAGTAAGTGGCAGTTCTCTCCATCTATCCGCAGCTTGCTTGAAGTTTGAGAGGACCCGATGTATGTTCTGCGTACAACATGTTATGGGGTTGGGGGTGAGAAAGATCCCAAGATACTGAAATCCCTCTGTAACTATACATAGGTCTCCGGGTACCGGTGGCCATTCCATATCTTGCATTGGGCTGTATAATATAGACTTGTGATAATTTTATATCCCGAGAACCTGCCATATTCCTCGAGGATCGAGAACACTGTGAGGATTGTGATAGCTATGTTCGTGATAAACAGAAGGATATCATCCGCATATAGCGAAATTCTTTCTTCTTCCTGGTCATCTGATGTAACCCGGAAACCTGTTACTTGTGGGTATAGTCTGATTATGCAAGCTAGGGGTTCTATCACCCGTACGAATAACAGTGGGGCAAGGGGCATCCCTGTCTGGTCCCACAGGATATTGGGAACACAGGTGAAAGCCTACCGTTGACCCTTACTTTTGCCCTTGGTTCTGTGTATAGTAATGCCACCCATTTCCTGAACTTCGCGCTGAAGCCGAATTTGGCGAGGACTGCCTCAAGGAAAGGCCAGTGCACAGCATCAAAGGCCTTCTCGGCGTCTAGCACCAGAAAGGCATGTGGGGTAATCCAGTTCCTGACAGCCATCACCCAGTTATGGGCTCTTCGGAGATTCCACCGGGACGCACGGCCCGGCATAAAGCCGGATTGGTCGCAATGAATAAGGGTCGTTACGACTTTCAGTAGTCGCGTGGCTAAAATTGTCGTGAGGATTTTAACCTCCATATTCAGGAGGGAAATTGGGTGGTATGAGTCACATTTGTCCCTGGGTTTTCCCTTCTTATGGATGGCCACGATTGTGGCAGTGCGAAGATCGACTGGGAGAATCCCCTCTGTGTACGCATCCCTATATAAAGCCAGGAGGTGAGGGCCAAGGAGGTCTTTGCTTTTTTTAAAAACTTCGGCTGGGAGTCCATTCGGTCCAGGAGTTTTACCAGATCGTAGCCTCTTTATTGCGTCCCCAACCTCTGTCAATGTTATATCTTCCTCTAATAACTGGGCGTTGTCTTCTTCTAGCCCAGGGGTGGTAGCATCTATGAGGTAATTATTGATCTCTTCAGTGGTACTGAGTGTTTTCTGGTCATAGAAGTCTGCATAATGTTGGGCAAATGCGGACAGTATCTGTTCGTCCATGTTGTATTTCACCCCCCTGTCATCTACAATGGAGTCAACCCGTCTGGCCTCAGTTTCCTTTTTGCTAAGCCAGGCCAGTAACTTCCCGGCTTCGTCCCCAACCTCGTATAAACGATGCAGCGTCGCTAACCTCTGCTTCCTAGCTTCTCCCTGAGCCAGTTTGCGGTACTCGACCCTTAGGGCTTCTATTTGTCGGGCAGTCAGTGGGTCAGGCCTATCTAGGACTTTCTTCTCTAGGGTTAATAATTGACCCTCTATCCGTTCTATGTGTACCCGTTCTTTCTTTTTCTCCCATACAATACGGTTTTGTGCCCTGTCCCGCAGCACTGTTTTATATGCCTCCCAAAGTGTGACCCCTGAGTCAACTGTGCCCAGATTTTCTTGAAAAAAGATTTCAGTGTCAGTCTGAAGCCCCTTTAAAATCACTTCCTTTTGCAGGTCCCATGCATTAAGCCTCCAAGTAAGCCTAGAGGTTTGGGTCTGTTGCCCCAGCGAAACCAGCAGTGGCGAATGGTCCGACAGACCCCTAGCCTGATATTCTGCCTGACCGACCACCCCCATCTTCCCACGGGAACAAACACATAGTCCAATCTGGAGTATACTCCATGGGCCCCAGAGAAGTAAGAATATTGTCGGGCATTCGGATGTTGGGATCTCCATATGTCGGTAAGCCCCAGGGAGTCTGTAAAACGGTACAGGGGGGTAATGTCAGTGTTTCCTTCTGACACACTGGACCGATCTATCCCCGTATTGATGACATCTTTGAAGTCCCCCCTATGACATGGAAGGACATCGGAGTCTCGAGGAGGATGTCAGCGATTTTAAGGAGTACGGGGGGTTGCAATCGAGGCGATGAGTATGCACAGATGACAGTTATGTTGCATCTGCCCCAGGTTTCTGTTACCCCGAATCCGCCATCTGGGTTGATCCATTTACGTATCGTTTCGAAGGGGGGAGATTTTTTTAATCAAAATAGCGACTCCCCTTGACACAGATGTAAAGCCGGCATGTGCCAAAACCGTGTATTGTGCCCTCCCAAGGAACTTGCATTGTGTACCCAGTAGATGTGTTTCTGGACGTAGGCGCTTTATATATTGGGTGACCAACCCGCGTTTGATCCTGTCTCTCAGGCCATTAACATTCCAGGTTAGGACCGAGACAGTTTGGTCTTCTATGAGTGGGAACATGGGTGTCGTGATAGCAGAGGTGCGGCCCTATCCCTGCGCCCCCTCCTCCAAATGTGGGTCTTCTAGGGTAGATAAGTGTCAGTGTTAGGTCCAGTGCAAACAACTTAAACAAATAGATTAACAATCCCTTTGACCCCCAAACGAAGGATCGGCCTCTCCTCAATCCATGCCCATACTTCCTCCGGGGTCTCGAAAAACTGCGCCCTGCCGTTGTATATAACCTTCAGCTTTGCAGGGAATAACAGCATGTATTGAATGTGTAGTGACCTTAGTTTAGCTTTAACAGAATCAAAAGTCTTTCTCTGCTTCAGCACGTCTCTGCTGTAGTCTGGGAAAATCATGATCTTAGAGTTCTCGTGTCTAATTTCCCCCATCCTGCGTGCCTCACGCAGGATCATGTCCCGGTCCATGAAATTAAGGATTTTTGCAATGATGGTCCTCGGGGGCGCCAGGGGGAGGCTTAGCATTCAGCGCTCTGTGTGCCCGTTCAAGAACGAAAGAGGTAGAGAAGTGTTTGGGTAAGATAATGTTTTTCAGCCAGTTGGTCAAGAACGCAGGCAGATTCGTTCCCTCCACACCCGGGAATCCCACAAAATGGAAATTACTTCTACGTGCCCTGTTTTCTGCGTCGTCCACTCGCCACTGCAGGTCACCACTTGCGCTACGGAGCTCTGCCACAGCTTTTTGTAGGTCCTTGACCCCATCTTCGACCTCCGAGACCAGGGACTCTGCTTCCATGACTCTCTCCGAGACGTTCCGAAGATCCTGCCTCAGCAACGTAACCTCGGAGCGCACCTCTCCGATTTTATTTTCAAGTGCCTCCCTGGATGACTGTATAGCCTGGAGTATAGTAGCCGCCTCCGACATAGGCTTAGCTACCTTCGTGTGGGGTGACAACCTTCGTATATTTGTCAATTTTCCCCTGTCTAGGGGGCTTCGGGTCTTTGTCTTTGGTCATCGTAGGTGAGGGAGGGCACCCCAGCACCACTCACTGCCCCAGGCCCGGTCTAATGATATATGCGGATCTCGCCGAACCCCCAAGTGCACTCCGTCCCAGTCCCTCAGACCATGCACCCAGGCAAGAGGGGGGAGAGGAGAAGCAGCAAACACACAGTGTCCCAGGGGGGCTGCTATTGATCTCGGGTCCTCAATATAAGGGGGCAGTGCCACAGGGCGCACTCCTCACCCCACACCCCCCCCTCCAGTTTAGTGTGGGGTCTTGTTCAGGAGATCCACCAGCGCATCTGAGCTAGACTGTTCAGGGCCAGGGCCTCCCTCTGTCCCAATCGGGGCTAATCAGGGCTTCGATCCAGAGGCATAGGGGGAAGGAGGGCAGGCGACAGGTCCAGGCCCCATCCACCGTTGAGGCGGCAGGCGCTCTAAGGCACAGGCCCTCAGAGGACCGAGAGGCAATGCACACCCCGCTGCAGGGAGGCACAGCCGCTCCGTTCCCCATCGGACAGCTCCCCAAGCGGGCAGTACTCACCGCGACGTCTGTCGGGCCCAGTTCTTATGCAGATGGTGCTCTCCAGGCCGGGAGACGAGGTCCTAGGGCGAGGATCCCCCACTGCGCGAGGCCCCGATGGGCCGCACCCGCTCCTCAATCTCCGGTCCAGTCACCGCTGGATTAATGCGCCCAGCCGAGGCAGGAGGGGCAAGATTGGCACACCTGCCCCCGCCTCAGCTCCACACGGCGCGCCGGGGGTCCCACTTCTTCTGGGGTCTTCTACCGGAGAATCTACATGTCCGGTGGGGGCGGAAGGGCAAAGACGACACAACGGCCCACGCCTCCGCGCCCGCGAGGCGCAGCAGGATTTCACCTCTTCCGAGGCCCTTCCCCCTCCTTGGAGCCCAGTGAGGCCTCGTCTGCCGACAAAGCCCCGGCACCGAGAGGCAGCCGGGTGATGGGCCGCAGATCTCTGGGCCCCTGGGCACAGCGCTGCAGCCCACAATGTGGCAGGCAGGATCTTTTGGCGGTTCCTTCAGTCTGCCTGGTTCTTCAGGGATTCAGGAGCGCCCGTCCGCCATTTTCGGCCTCCGGTTGGAGAGCGTGCAGTGCGTCCAAAATGCAGCAAACACAACGGTCTCCGGGGCCCAGGTCCGCAACATGGTAGTGTCACAGGATGGCCAGCATAAAAATTAGGCGTTAGAGCTGGCAGGATGTTTAAGGATTAAGGCTTCGGTCGGGAGCTCCGGGAACCAGTGTCTCATTTGGCCATGTTCTTGGCCACGCCCCCCAACATCGTGGACTCTTGACCATCGACATAAGAACAAGCAAGTCTATGGTTCGTACATAACAACAACGCTCTTTTAACAGCCCTCAGAGAGGGCCTAACCATGACAAATGCTGCTCATTATTCTTCTGACATATAAACATGAGATAAGGAAACCTATCAGGTTCTACACACAATGAATCCCTCTGTCCAGCCCAAAAAACCTGAAATTCCTGACTCAACCACACTGTCCCAGGATAAGTGTTATTGATTTCCAGTACTCGCAGAACATGCCTTCTTTTGTTACAGTGTTGAAAAGAGTGGCATCAATCAGGCTAGGGGTACTGCATGTAGAGTCTCCCAAATACCCAGCCTGCCTGGTCTTGGTTCCACTTCAAGCCTTTTGCTTCTACCACTCTACAATTCCTGCCAGTTTGATGAAGAAAAGTAGACCTGTGTATCTAAAATCGAGTGCCCACCACTGAAACCACTGGTACAAATGAAGGACTGGGTCCAAGTCACTGGAAGAGTGGCTGGCAGTTACCTGGCTAGTTCTTACTCCTTTGACTAATGGAAGTGGACTCATCACACTCGCCACCTAAGCCATGCCCATCCTCCCACAACACCCTTGGCCTACCTTGTCTACCTGTCTTGCTGACTGTTCCATCGAGATCTCTCCCGCAGAGGCCAGGCAGAGTCAAGGCAGTGCTGACTGACAGTGATACCATGAATGAATAAATGAATGAATACGGTACTTATAGAGAGCACAATCACTCAAACAAGAGCATCTGGCGTTGACTCAAACACCGTTCCTCAATAAAAGAACAGGAAAGAAAGAAGAAGAGGAAATACAGCAGTGGATGAAGGAAAGATAGGCCTATTCCCGTCCAATTAAATTAATGAGTGGCACAGGGCACCAGGAGCAAGAAACAGCCAAGTCTTCAAATTCTCCTTGAAACTGGCTTTGTTTACAATGAACCGAAGCGTTCCAGGAAGTTGGTTCCAGGCTTTCGATCCTATGCCTACGGCCATAGATCCTAGAACCATGAATGATTTGCCTCCCAGGGATTTAAGCCTAAAAGAAGGATGTTTTAGCAGATTGGCATTAGAAGATCTGAGAGTGCTCCGAGTCCTTTAATGGTAAAACCTGTCAGATAAATATTTAGGGCCTGTGGTATAAAAAGCTCTAAAGACCAGAACAATAATTTTTAATGAGACCCTCTTACGAAAAGGTAGCCAATGTAACTCCCTGAGTGCTTTAGATGCAGAACTATATCTAGGGAGTTTAAGCAGAATTTTGAATCATCTGGAGTCTATGAAGCAATTGCTTTGATCTACCTGCATACAAGCTGCTGCAATAACCCTGCCTCGAAGTTATAAGAGCAAAGACCACTGTTTTCCTTGCAGCTAGGGGGAGGAAGTAAAATAATTAAAAAGATTTAATCGATGTAAAGCACATACCGGCTACTGATAGTACTTGTGGCCGCTAAGACAGTGCGTTGTCAAATTTGACTCCCAAACTTTTTGCCACTTTTACTGTGGATGGAGGAGGGGGCACAGAATCTGGCAACCACATCATAGAGGAGTACAAATTAGACTTTCCTAACAAAAGAATTTCTGTTTTGTCAGTGTTACATTTTAGGTGCTTATTGTCTATCCTTCGAATAATATTTGTAAAACAATTCTTAAAATTATTTATGAACCCAAAGGAATTCTTATCCAGATATAGAATCAGTTGTGTGGCGTCAGCATAAGAATTGGTTGAGAATCCATAGGAAATGATCAAAGTGGCCATGTAAATGTTAAATAGAGATGGACTAAGTGATGAGCCCTGCGGAACACCAAAGGCTAATGATCTTTCTTCAGATGAGTACTGTCCAATGGACACTAAGGGGCCGATTACAATGTTGGTCGGAAGGCCTCCGACCGCTAGTCAGAAACTTTCCGACCGATGTCGGAGGCTTTCCGACTGACACGGTCGGTTTGAGGTCCGGCCGCCAGATTATGATGTCGGCGGTCGGAAAGTAAACCAGCCGGTCATTCCGACTCGGTTCCGACCGGCTCTCAGATTTTTCCGGCCAGTCAGAACCGCACCATAATCCCCTATGGACTGCGTTACCGCCGTCGGCATTTCGATGTGGGTTTCCCACAGCCTTTCTGTTCCGGCCTTTCTGACACGGAAAGGCTGTCGGAAAGCGACTTTGGTGGTCCCTAGCAGGGCCCCCTTGCCTTCACTGTCTACGGTTGGTTGTAAAACCCTGCACTGTGTGGCAGGCACCAGTGGGTGCCTGCCCAAGGTGCAGGGTTTTACACCCCCCCCCATTTCTCTATAGGAGCCTGTATTACTGCCGGTTTTCGGCCGTGACACAAGCTCCCATAGAGAAAAGTGAGTATGTGACCGAACAGTGTTTGGTCGCATTGTAATCAGGCGGTTGGAACCGCCGTCCTGAGGTCGGTCGGTTCCGAGTCCAAGACGGTGTTGGTCGGAGGCAACTCTGACCGACATCGTAATAAATCTCTAATTGTTTCCTGTCAGCCAAAAAAGATTTAAACCAAGCCCAGGCCTTGCCGGTGATACCAATATCCAGAAGACACTGAAGAAGTATAGGATGAGAAATTGTATCAAACGCTGCCTATAGACCCAATAGGATCAAAACAGCGTTGTTACCACTGTCCAGCATCATCTTGATAGTCTCAGAGACTTCTAGCAAGGCAGACTCTGTAGAGTGCCTAGTTCTAAAGCCAGATTGACAAGATTGTAATGCTTTAGAGTAAGCGGTCAGTTGAACATTCATGATCTTCTCTAAAATTTTAACTAGTGTAGGAAGCAGCGAAATAGGCCTAAAAATGGCTTATCCAAGGGGTCCGCCAGAGATTTTTTAAAGGGTGGTTTGACCACTGCCACTTTCCAAGGCCATGGGACTTCAGCAAAAGAAAGAGTAGCATTTAGAATCTAGTTTATGACTGGATTCACAATATCAATGGCCTGGTGCAAAATGGCAGGTGGGCATGGGTCCCGGGAGAGACGGATTTACAAGAAAGGATTGCTTGTCACAAATGCAGCAAGGAAATCGACTGAAAAGTGGATAGGGTTAAGTGGAATTACGAGGCATTCAGTGTCTCTACTTGTGACTGACTTGGTTCGGGACGATTGGCATGTTGAATTGTTAAAAGTGCTAAAAATGTTTCTTTAAAGAAGATAGACAACCTGTTGCACAGGTCCTGTGAAGGGAGAATATCCCTTGAAAGGGCTTTAGGTTGAAAAAAAGACTTTGAGATTAGAAAAAACTATTTTGGATCAAAATTTGCTTGTTCGACCTGGGTAGTTAAATAAGACTTTTTGGCTTCCCTGATAAGGTTATGGTACAGTTTTCTGGACCTGTTCAAGTCCTCAGATTAGTAGGCCAAACGCCATTTACGTTCAAGTTGCTTACAACAAAGCTTGTCCTTGGCTAAGTTTGGCATAAACCAAGGCACAGATGGTGTAGGACGACATCTACCAGGACGAGCTAAGGGTGCTAATTCATCTGCGGGATCCTGGATCCAATGATTGAACAAATCTAGGTCAATAGGGAACCATCCTGTAAGGGAAGGGGAGGAGATAGCCAACCGAGTCGTCAGATTGGGGCTCATAATTTTTCCTCATTTGCAAAAACTGAGAGAATCCATATCTGATTGATGGTTGACTGGGGAGCGAAGGTCTGCTGTTAACTTGAAGGGAACCAGCCAGTGATCCGACCACTCCTGGACTTCTGGTTCACCCAGGACAAGTAGGGGGAAGTTAGTACAAATCCCATCCAGGGTGTGGCCAGCTCAATGTGTGGGGCCCATTACTAACTGAGAGAAACACAGCACTGTTAAGGTCTCCCCAAAGCTTTTAGTGTTGGGGTTCCCCGGATCATCAAAATGACAATTAAAATCACATAATAAGGTGAAGTTGGGACACCGAATTAATAGGGGTGAAAGGGCATCTCCCAAAGAGCCCAGAAAGCTGGAGCGCGGTCCAGGTGGGCGATATATTAAACTACCAACAAAAGACTTTGAGTGGTTAATTTTAAAACAAAAACCCAAACTCTCAGCCCCTCTTAGATTACCCACTTCAAATAAACCAACTGAAGGGTGTCTTGTCTAGACCTCCACCACAACCCTAAGACCACAACCCTCAGACCTTCCACATCTGAGGATAGCATAGCCCGGAGGTAATGCAATGGAACTATCCGGGTAGGACCCAGGCTGAAGCCAGGACTCGGTAATGAACAAAAGGTCAAAATGTTGATCATTTACAAGATCGGGCACTTCTTGGGAATGTTTAGGGAGAAAATGCACATTGATAAGCCCACCAGAAAGAGACTTAACCATCGAGGATTGCTCAATGGAACAACTAACTTCAAGCGACTACTTGCAGCATTTACATGAAACAGCGCCTTTGTATGCACCATGTCTGTGCACTCATAACTATGTGTCTGAATTCTGAATTGTATCATCTGTCACATATTTCCCAAGGGTGTCTTGAAAGAAAAGACACAATGCCTAACATATTTGTATTTATATTCTATTCAGTTTCATTAGTTTTATCCATCCTGAAGTGCTTTCAAAACCCCATTTGACACATAACCTGAAAAATTTCCGATGTTTCTCTCTCACTGTGCTTTAAATGAAAATTAAATGAAAATTGCCTGCTAATTATCATGCATAGTTGTAACAACAGAATAGTATTAACACTTTAAAGAAATACTGCAGTATATGTTGCAGTTTGGAATCTCACCATATTGTGTCATTTATTACAAGATATTGTTGGGGGTGGGATACCACACTCATGTCCGACACACGTTGTACTTGGGGCTATGTCCCCAAAACATCTGTCCCTGGCTATGGGCCTGGGGTCACCAGGGCCAGGGTAGGAAAGTTCCCATTTGTGCAAGAACAGCCTTAGGAGTCCGGTTTGATGTTGTGCTTCTAGAATGGACAGTAACACTGGCCCATGGCACATGTATCCAGTTCTGAACTTTCCTTTTACAAATCACTGTTATCAGATCCGTTAGTTAATTAGGTGCCATAAGCCAGCAAAGTCCCAGAGGCTCTGATTTGTAAAGGGAAAAGGCAGGAATGGTTTCAAAGCTGGACCTCCTGAAATGACGCAATACGACAATCTTATTCGGGAAGAACATTCTGTCCGCCTTTTGGAGAGTCCATGTGTAGTACAACAGACCTTTCACGTAGCTCGACGGAGCAAGTCTCGGTAGAGTTCACTAAAGTGTCAGCACAGAGAAGAAGGGGCAGACTTTTTACACCATCTAGTGCTCAATGAGGTACCTGAAAGAAAAGCTGAACCAGCATCTCTCCAAGTGGACTTCTTCAGCAAGAGCCCGAGAGGCTCCAACAGAGGGGCAACATGTGTAGGAAAGTGCCTCCTTTTGACATGGTCACCCCCACTTTTTGCCCTAGTACTGATGCTTTTCAACTGAAAGTGCCCTAGGCCCCTCCTAACCCGGCTCTTTCCCTTAAAACAAAATACACGTTCAATTGTAAATGGCAAGGACTTTAGCACCCTTGTAAGTCCCTAGTAAATTGTACTCCTGGCACCTAGGGCATGGGTACTAAAGAGGGTCCCTAAGGGCCGCAGCATGTATTATGCCACCCTAAGGGATCCACACACAAATTACACGAAGACTGTCATCGCCGGCTGCGTGAAATGGTGCAAGTCACCACTACAGCAGGCCTTAAAGGCCTATGGAGGGTGCATTATACTATATGTGAGGACATATCTGCATGAGCAGATATGCCCCTGTGATGTCTGGTTCCATTGCCATGACATTGCAAGTGTTCAAGAGGCCATCTTAAGTATAGGTACTGGGCAAAGGCCCTTACGAGTTACCCAGCTATTTAATGGATTCACTGAAAATAATGGTGTTTGTTATCAAACACTTCGTCTTGACAAATCCATACTGATGCCAGTATCGGATTTTCCCTGACATGCACCCAGAGGGCACCTTAGAGGTGTCCCCTGAATCCTATTAGTCTCTTAGTGTGCTGGCTGACTGGAATCGTCCAGCCTGCCACCACAGACAAGTTTCTTACCCCATGCAGATGAGAGTCCGCACTCCCCGAGGCCAGAAACAATTCCTGCTCCAGAAGAAGGTATTCACACCTCCTCCAGGAAAATGACTACTGTTTTAGCATATCAAGGACAAGGGCTTCAAAGCCTTTGCTGCCTTGGATATGCGACCCCAGCTTCCCCAGACCTGGGAGATGCCACCTCCTGCCCTGAGGCCCATTTGGCATCAGGACAGGCAGGAAAGTAAGCTAGTCAGAAGGTGTGTTCACTCTCAGACTAGTCACCACACTAAGGTGTGCTACCAGAACTGAACAATGAAAGAAGGGTTCAACCATCTTGCTTTTAGTGGAACTAGAAACTCTGGGTCAGGTTTAAGCCCACTCTCTCCAGGAAGTGGTCATGTAGGGGGTGTAGTCACCCCAGGGGTAGGTAACCCATTGGCTACTACCTTAGACTCCCCTTAATGCCCCTAAATTCAGTGTTTAGGTGGCCCCCTGACACCAGGAACGGAGAGTCGTCTCCTGGGAACAGAAGAAGGACCAAGAAGAGCCGAAAACGCAAGAACTGTGAACCAGCTCTGGATCTGGCACAAAACCCTGCCTGCCTGCTGCTGACCCGACAATTGCAAAGACCCTACTCATCATGCATCTGTGCATCCTCCTAAAGCCCTGGAGGGCTGCTAGCACTTCGCCAACCAGCTAGCATCTCCCTTGAAGTAGAGGAGCCACTTCCCTGCAGTCTGGAGGCACCAACCGCATCTGCCCGGTACACCGTTCTGCTGACTACCTGGTCCACCGAGTAAAGCAGCGCCTCAGAAAGAGGACTTCTTGGCTTCCAGAGGTCAGCGGTTGTATGATGTTACAACGCATTCCGTTGTAATGCATGCCTTTTCCACGCATGCGTTACAACGGAATGCCTTTCCCACGCATAACCTTTACCACGAATATTCCTTTACCACGCATACTTTTACAACGATTTTCGTTGTAAATTCATGCATGGTAAGGGCATACTCTTGGTAAAGGTTATTCCCCCACCCCTAAACCCTTCTTACAAATACCCCTCCCCTGCCCTTAAGCCTTAAATCGGACCCCTGCTTTTTTTTTTCTTAAATCTAATATTCCCCTTACCTCTCCACGTCGTCTCTTCTCAATGTTCTTCCGTGTTGACGTCGCACGTCGTTAAGAGGAAATCCTCTAACGACGCCGATTGCCTCCCGATTCCCTCCACATAGAATCTTCAACAGGTGCGTTTTTTATTGGGGGGGGGGAACCCCCCCAAGCCCCCTGTTTTTTCCACGCTTTTTTTGGGCGGGGGGGGGAGACCCCCCCAAGCCCCCCTTTTTTTTTTTTAGCCTTTAACACACATGCCTTTACTACGTATCTTGTAGTAAAGGTATGCGTGCTAAAGGCTATTCGTTGTAACCACGCATGCGTTGTAATGCATGCGTGGTTAAGTTATGCGTGGAAACGGCTGCGTTGTAGTGGCCGTTTCCCGAGGTCAGCCCCATTTCCCCAGCGAATCTTGAGTGTCTATCGCCTGTTCTCCCTTTCTTTCTCTCTTTCTCACACACTCTTTCTGCTCCTCTGTCTGGAGTTCATTCACCACTTCGTACACAAACTACCTATTCCTCCCTATCTTCCTGTCTATCTGTTCTGTGCAGCTCTCATCCCTATCCATCCACCATGCCACATAATTCCACTCAACAAATCCACCCCACTCCACACAATTCCACCCCACACAATTCCACAGCTAACAATTCCAATCCAACCCACATAATTTCACTCCACTCCACACCCCATACATCCACACCACTCCAAACCAAAACACATGGGTAAAAGACATTGTCATTTACAATGCCAATAGCTCTAACTCTCGCAAATGTGAGACCTATTAATGGTTGTTTCTCACTGCTTCATGTGAGCTTGCAAGCCCCAGTCAGCTTAATGACTTCAGCTGCACAATAACCAGCAGTGACTCCAGCTGTTTAAAGGGTCTGAGGGAACCCTGTGAACTCAGCAAGAATGGTAACTGATGTCACATGGTTCCCTATCTGCGAAGGAGCAGCAGGGTGTCCTGGCACTCCCAGTAGAAAACAAGCAAAGGCAAAGCCAATTGGTCTGGCCTTGCCAGGCTGTTGCTGTGCTTGATTTCTTCTTTTATTTGGTATTGCAAGAACGTGGCACAAAAAGAAAAACGAAAACATGGAGGCATCTAAACGTGGTCACCATATACTTGCATTATACCATCTTAAATGTAAAAACATTCATTATGTGGCCATTTTTTTAATTTTTTTTTTATAATAGTCTTTTAGTTGTGCCATGTATTATATCATTATTTGTGAAGGAGACAAGAACAAATCACCAGCTAACCAAGCACTCAAATTGCAGATAGTAGATAGTTACTTATGCTTTGATGTCACGTAAAAACTTGATAACTTTAAAAAGGAGACAGAAAATAAGAGAGAGAAAGAGAGAGAGATATTAAAAAAATTAAAAATCAGCCCCCAAAAAAGGATTGCAACTGCAGTAGCAGGTACATTTTCAGTACAGGTGGCCCTGAGAGACAGCAAAGAACAGCTGCTTGCAGCCAGATGTCCAGCTAGACTTCCAACTGCAGGGAACGGGCCAGCGATAATGGCCAACTGTGCAGGAAGAGTTTGGAATTCACAGGCCCCTAGTTAATGTCAATGTGGGTTTCTCGTCACATGAAACTCAGCTTTGAGCGGTTTGTGAATGTGTCCTCTCTCAACAACATGTTACATATTATGTTTTTATTGAACACATAGTTTGAAACAGGAAATGTGTATTAAAAACAGCTCTACATAATATTGCTATACTACACTACTTTCTGGCCCTGTTATTGATTGAAATATTTAATTCACTAGGTTGATGTAATTTCAGTGAATTATGGAAAATAAATTATTTCTACTTCTGATAGCAATTCTGTGAAATATGAGTGTTGAAACCAATGCTGCAAAAACATAATTATGATCCAAAAACTAAAAAAATGTTTTTCACCATTTATGATTATTAATAGCACCACTCTAGCCAAAATGTCCATGTCTGTGGTAATCTTTGGACTTGGCTATGCCTAGCAGCCGATGGGCACAGACTCAGGGCCCTTCTCACAATGCCCACTGCCTGCAGCTGCCCCCGGTATGAACTAGACTTGTGCATGGTCTGCACCCAGGCTGTGTGCTCACTAGTGGCGCTCACATGACACACTGGTCACAAGGATAGGAGCATGGTCAATGATCTTGTCTGTTACACGCAACATTACTAAAGCCGTGTAGCCTTTGTTTCCTATACATGACAAAAGTGTTAGTATATAAGGCAGCAGACATCTGAAGCCCTTTGATGATTTCTACTCGCACCCCGATAGATCTTCATGACCACCTGTGCTTACTCATGGCCCTCCCAGGCCTGGAATCCTAGAACCAGGCCTGAGGAGCATCAGTCCCTACAGAGTGCTTCAGCAGAAGCCCATGGAAGCGATTGCCAGAGAACCAGGCAAGAAAAAGAAAACCATTAGTCTATTTATTGGAGGTCACATGGAGTCCATGAAGCAGCTCTGTACAAGGAGCCTGAAGGAGCAAAAGGGACTTAGTCCCATGGATTGTGCCCCAGTCCTGACTTCTGTCAGAGTTCTCTATGGAGCACTCTGAACAGAAGATGCGGGGCCCCTATACAGGTCCTTCTTTTCTTGTTAACCTTCACAGATGGGTTAATTAAAGTTCAGACAACATAACCTCAAAAGTAAATGACAAACCAAAGACACAGTTACTTGAGTCAGTTTGAGCAATTTCTCACTGTAGAACAGTTACACCAATGAATTTTTAAATATATTTAGATACTCATCTCCTTAAAGAACACGACCTACATTGCACTGCATTAATTGTCCACAGCCCTGTTACCTCTCCTTCACTTGTTGACTTTGGACTTGTCTTTGACCCTGTACATTTGGCTAGGGTTGTGCTATAGAAATAGCATATACTTACATCCGTACATACAGCTCCTTTTAGCAAATGTCCAATTGCATATTTATCTTGGCAGGATTGCTTCCAGTGAGTACACCATGCAGGGAACTAAGGGGAGAGTGGATAACACGCTGTTAGACCTGACATCCTTGGTGTGGTGTTCCCACAAACGTTTTGCCTTCACCCCTCCTGCTTTGCTGAATTGTTTTTTGTTTGGCTTTAGGACTCTGTGCACTTTACCACTGCTAACCGATGCTAAAGTGCTTGTGCTTTCTCCCAAAAACATTATAACAGTGGTGTACCCCTGATTTGCCCATTTAATTTACTTATAAATCCCTAATATATGGTACTACATGTACCCAGAGCCTGTAAATGTTATGTTACTAGAGGCCTACAGTGCTCAATCTCCCACCGAACAAAGTAACAGTTTAAATATGTCTCACGCTTGCCATTGCAGCCTGTGGTGCAGTTTTTATCTGCCATTTCGACCTGGCAGATAAACCTTTTGCCAGGCCTAAACCTTACTTTTTGATACTTATAAGTCACCCCTAAGGTAAGAGCCTTAAAAGCTCATAGGGCAGGGTGCATGGTATTTAAAAAGTAGGACATGTGTGCTTAGGTTTTTTGCAGTGAAAACTCCTAAAGTTGTTTTTCACTGTGGTAAGGCCCATCTCTCCTGTTAACTAACACTGGGTTACCTTATTACATTTAATAAGTGTTAACTTTGGATTGAGAGCAGATAGAGATTTGCGGTTTAGACTCAAATGAATTGTAATTTAAAATCCTCCTTAATGGTAAAGTCGGGTTTTAAGTTACAATTTGAAAAAGCCACGTTTTAGAAAGTTTGCACTTTCTTGTCCCAACCATTTGTGCCTTCTACCAGTATCCTGCGTCACATGAATGTGACTGGCTCTGCTGTTGGGGTTTATGTATTCCTCCCAGCAGTGACACAAAGCGGACTACATGTGAGCAGGATGGGCCATCCTGCCAGAATGGCTGGGACCGGAGCTACACCCTGTCCCACTTACACTTCAAAGGGCTGTGCCTCCAGCACACACAATGGAGCCTGACACTGGCCTTTTTTCTCCTCAAACAGTTCAGAGCCTAGACAGGGAAAGGGAAGAACTTCCAGAACCATATGAGCGGGTAGGGCAGGGAGTCCCCCTACACACAAAGGCTGGCACCACTCCGGGTATAAATATTGGCCCCCAGAACCACTGTTCAGAACACTGCGGACATTAAAGAAGGACTGCCCTGCTGCCAAAGGACTGCCTTGCGGTCTGAGAATGAAGACTGGACCTGCTTACCTTCATCTCAGGCTAACCTGAGTGTCTCCAGGGGTCAGTTGGCAGACCTCCTATGTGAAGTACAGGGACATAACAAGGTACAGAGGTCTCCCAGCAACTGCCCAGCTGACCTGCTGCAACTGGACCTGCCTGAACTCTTCTGGCCTCCGCTGGAATGAGTCCCTGAGCCGCAAGAGGTGTCTGCCCAGGTCTTAAACCCTTAGCTGGCATCAGATTAGCTCCTCTGCAAGAAAAGGTGAAAATTATGATGTTTGTGTTCGTTGTTAATGGGCCCGTTCACGCCGAGACTGTGCCGGCTGTGACGACCACCAACGCAAAGCTCCAACGAGACCTGCTCTTCGCGCAACACTGACAGCCAGCAATGACTGGCAACGCGAGAGGTGCACTTCGCGCTACTGCAGTAACAACCCGTGGTGACTGCCAACGCGAAACTAAGCAACGACCGTCTGTTACGCCTGACAGACTCTTCGCACTACCGCGACAATAGCCTGCGATGCCCGGCCTGCTCTTCACGCTACCGCGACGACCATCCATGACGCTCTTCCTGCTCCTCGCGGCCTCGTTCACCAGGAACAGTACTCTTTGATCCGGCTTTTGAAGGTAACTCTTCAGTGGGACTAACATGGTCCCTGTATCTGACCTGCGCTCCATTGCAATCGACCTGAACTTGTGACTTTCTCCCGGTCTAGGGCAACCAGATGTGTGGCACTTTGTGCTTATAGGCGCTATTTTCACTAAAAACTTTAAAATTGTATATCTCTAGTTCTACTGATTGGATTTTTGTCGTTTTGGTATAACTTTAATTATTAAAATGTACTCGATTTTTTTAAATTGGTTTAGGATTTTTCTTGTGTTGTGTTTTCACTATTGTACTATTTGTGTTCCTCATTAATATTTTACACATTGGCTCTAAGTTAAGCCTGGCAGCTTTTGTGCCAAACTAACAGAGGGTTAAGCACAGGTTAATTTAGTGACTTTTGTGGTTCACCCTGATCAGGATTGTGGTTGTTGCCTGAGTGGGGCTTCTAACCCCCAATCAATAACACAATTTCTTACCCCCTCTATATGTTTCTGTAAAGGCCTAAAAAGGCCCTAGGCACAGTATTTGTACCTGTACTAGGCATGCTCGCAAGACCTCCTGCTTGTGCCTCTGGAAACATGTTCAAGATCAGAAAGCACTGCAAACATGTTGCACTGCTCCTTTCCTCAAGTGGAGTGGCCGATTACTAATTAAAGTACTTGATTAATGTCAGGTTATCACACTGATCAAGTTTCTGCAAGGTAACATTGACTACAATCTAAATATGTAATGTAACAACTTCAAATGTTACCCATGTTGCCCTGTCAAGTCCTCTTTCGCACAGACACACTAACACCCAGAAGAAAACACCCTCTTGCCTGCATCTGGATTGACTATAGATGGATTAGTCTGATTAGGAATATTGTCAATGGGTCGCTGGTCCTTGAGGGATTTGCAGAGTTCCCTGAATTTTACATGTGTCTGAGCTGGGATTGAGCTAACCAGGTACAGTTGAGTCATCACTCATTGTATATTGAATCTGGGTTGATATTGCAGGGACCTTTGCTGCAGCAGTTTGAAGCTGGTCTCCTCAAACCTGGAGAGTTTCAACATTTGGAAAAGATACTCTTTGCAATAGGCTAATGAGTCAGCCTATGACCACTGGGTTCCAGACACCAGAGTAATTCTCTGCGGCCCTTGTAACGGCTTTTGGTTTGGCTTTACTAGGGCATCTTTGTTAGCTGTACCACTGGTGGGCTCTTGGGGATGGAGTAAATATCTATGCCCCTTTCATTCCACAGCTCAGTTCACTTATGAGCTCTAGTCCCAGGCACATTGGAATGTTTTAATGGAACCCGAGTAATATCTCTGCATCCCATGCATCAATGCCTGGTGTCCAAGCCATCCCTCAGCCCCTGTAGCCATTGCAAGTGTAATCTTTGACAGTGTTTTTTTCTATTGTAATATTTTCTCTGAGCAGAGTTAGCTCTGTCATTAAATTTGTATCTCTTAAGTGTGACACTAACCTGTGAGTTCCTGCCTATGGCTACCGCTCTCTAATCTACCCCGAACTAGAGAGAAACACAGGAGCTGCTGAAGTCTCTGCGAATCATACACAAGTCGGGGTAGCAACCTCTCCGCTTACTCAAGCGCAAGCCTGTCTATCCAGCGGGAGTGCAAATCTTTTCATTGCAACAGGATTGAAAGTCTGACTTTGTTGAGTTACATTTGACACCTTTTTTTTTTTAATTCTTGGTTGTCTCTGTGTCTATCATCGCATGTGATTTTACAATCCGGATTTTCGAACCAGTAAAATCGGGCCCGTGTTCCTGAGCCTGGAAAGTCTGGGTGCAGGAACAGCGGGTGACTTGTAATCAGGCCCAAAGAAGGGAATGGTGGATGTTTTCTCTGCTACCTCTCTTTCAATCCGGGTACACGTGAGTGGTTTTGTTAGATGACTCCAAGCTCCATCTCCCTCTCAATAGACCTTGATTGACCTGAATCATGGGATGTGTCATTTAACAACTCTCATCTGATCAGCACCCTGGCTCTGAGTAATTCTTTGCTTCCCTCATGTCTCATCTGCTTAGACTTGACTAAGGGTTGGGGTCTGTATACTTCCTGTTTCCCTCTTCTTGGCTCATGAAATGTAATGTGATATTGATAAGTGAGCTGACAGCCTCTGCTTCCCCTCACTTCCGGTGTGGTTAGAGCTGGATCTGTGGCTCTGCTTGTTCAGAGTTTGAGTAATGTCCATGATGTCTCGTCTTCACTTCTGTTATGTCTCAGCTGCCACTTCACTTCTTCTCTCAGGTTGGAATCTGCACCCTCTCCAGGGTTCCAGAACACCTTTCCAAGCACTCCTCCTTCTTTGACCTAACCTTCTCCTCCCAAAAGCAGCTACTCATCTCTGCTGACTTCTTAGCTGTTGGACTCAATGTCTGACCAGACTGAGATCAGCGGTGTAGCATAGTTGTTAGGATTAAAGGGGTGTGAGCTTCTGGTTTTCCAACAACCATGCTGGCATCTCATGTTAAAATACATTATAAGGGCAGCAGTGCAGAAGGGGAGTTTAAAGGGGGTGGTGAAAAGGACGCGGAGTGCAGACTGTAAGGGGTAATTAAAACACAATATTATGTGAAATAACCAACATTTTTAAGACCTTCATATAAAGAGATGACAGACTCTGTGCGGGTGTTTTTGTCTGTGTGTGTATGTAAAAATCCCAGGTGAAACCCGACAGACTCCTCACCATACCCAACTGAAAACACCTGTACCCAACTATTTACTAGAGAATAGATTTATTAGGGGGGGGTGACACCCAAAACACTCCCCCTGAAGATACGCCCCTGACTGAGATCACTGAGGTATGGAGACCTTTCTAATTCACCTTTCAGTGGCATCAGAATCTACATATGTACTCATTTGAGGCTTTATAAGACGTGGACTAGTCCCAGGTGAAAGGATGGCTGAGAAAGGTTACACAGGAAGGTAAAAGCACCTTCCACCCAGAGAGAGGGGATACGGAGGTGCATCAGAGAGGGGGGCATTAGGTTGGAATGAGATAAATGAGGGCACAGGTCACTACTGATGCTATTCAGGAACAGAGGTATGAAGACAGCCGCCCCACAGGGAGGCGAAGTAGTGGAGCGGATGTAGGCAGTGCAGATTTTACTACGAGGCACAGATCAGAACAACGCAGTCCGACAAAGTGGGTGATGCTTTGATTGAAATGCAACACTAAGAAAGATTTTGACTCAGTAAGTGAGACATTTCAGCGAATCAAGGGATGTCCTACCTCTGTGTTTGATAAGAATGGGGTCTTCAAGTAAGTGCTTCAACATGCCGAGCCACGTTTCTGAATTTGCCACCACATAATTTAGAAACAATGCCCCACCCTTTCCATGCATGCACCTTCTGACCACACCCGAAAAGCGCCACTCAGACATTATCGAATACAACTTTTTTGTGACATCAGCACACCTTGTCACAGCATTAGACCCACGATGGCAGGTCTAGAGAACATACATGGCCTTCACATGCAACGCACATCGCTTCACGCATGGGACACTCTCTGCCCTGCACAGACCAACCACACGTTAAAAGTGCGTCTCCAACGCTATCCAGTACACCTTTCTGTGACATCAGCATGCCTTGCCACAGCATCAAATCCACCATCACTGGTCCGGAGAACATACATGGCTCTCACATGCAGCTGATGGAGCAGAGAAAATAAAAAAATTTAACCCCTAACAAATTTTTATAAATAATTAATAAAATGTTCGTTTAAATGTATTAATCAACAATGTACGTGAGGGAAGGGTAACAAGCAAGTACATGGGCGGAATAATCTATTAACGAATGTCTGTGTGTCTAATTTTAACATAAAAATAATTGCGTACTAAATAAATAATAAATGCATGATTTGTGCTTCATAGAATATAAACGTGTCGTTGCAAAAACAATAGTGATGGTAAGTAAGGAACAGTTTAAATGTTGCTTTCTGCTAGGTAATAACTAATTGGGGTACGTAGATGACGGGAGGGAAACGAAAAGGCTATGTTTCTCTATTTTAATTATGTTTTGTTTATTTCTAAATAGTGCTTCTAAGTATAAACGAGTGGCGATATAAAATGGCTGCCGGTTATTAAAGTGCGCATGTGCGGGGAAACGCGTGACAAGGGAGAAAAGTTGGAGAAAAGCTAACCACGTGATGATGCTGAGAGGCTAGGATGCAAGAATGGTCAAGGCTGATGTGACCTAATTGAACTGATAGTGTGCCGTGATGATCAGCAAAGAACCGTGGGAAACCGTTTTAAGAGAAAGGACAATGCCTGCAGAGTTCTCGAATGTATCGAAAGAAGTTACAAATGTACTGATCGAAGCGGATGGAAACATGTCTTGAACTGTGAGAAAGGAAATGAACATATACATTCCAAAGAACAAGTTGGATCCGGGAGAACTTGATTAAGAATGAATAGATGAAATGAATGGACCAATGAAAGAAAAGCGCGTTATTAATGTTGCAACAATTTAGTTAGCAAAGTTAGAATTAGGGGTATAAGAGGGCCTACTCTTAGTGGGAGGGGGTCAGAGTTGGAGAGTCGCAGTCAGAGTCGGTGTTGGAGTTGGTGGCTTCCAGTGCTTGGTGGTCCAGATCGATCCATTTTACTGAGCGGGAGATGCTGAAAGACTATTTAGATGAGACGGGTTGCAGGTAGCTGATGCTGACGAGCTGAAGTTTCTGTTGCTGTCTTATTTTTCCAGTTGAGTATGAGAATCAGGTTATTTTTAATTCTTAAACTTAGGTTAGAAATCCTTAGGCTAAATTAGGAAAGATAGGCAGGTAATTAGGGTTTAGCTTCATGACAAAATTTCCTTTCTGCAATAAAATTGATTTTGCTTAATAAATATTTGAATTAATAATAAATGAATAATTGAATAAAAAGTCTAAATTATTTCTCATGCTTTTAAAATTATATAAAATTTAAGATTCTTAATCAAACGACTCAGTGGTTATTTTACTAAATGATTGTGACACTGGTAATTGGTTATTGTGATTTAGCTGGTCTTAATCACTACAAACTGATTTCTTACTAGATGATCCATCGACAAAACAATGAGCAGGAATATCTTAAGAATTAACTAAGAAAGCGATAGGTTAAGGTAATAAGGTATCCCGGCTCTTTCCAGCGGTACATAAATGAGGTTTTTCATTTAGTTCTCATGTTTCTCCTAGGAGTATAGAATTTCGTAAAGGTGTAGAGGAAATCCAGGTGTGTGTGTGTGTGTGATAGGCGATGTCTATGGGCCCCATCGTCATGTGGATGTGAGAAAATATAAGTCGCCCCTGGATGACCGATAAGTGACCTAGGAGGAAAATAGTTTTTATTGTACGCGCTGCGTCAGATTTCTTGGTAGCAGAGTTATGGTTTCTATAGATTAGTTTAGTGATTATTGATTGTTTATTATTGATTGTTTTTGATGACTAATACTATATGTTGAGTCGTGTTATGTTATATGTGAGTTTTCACGCTTCTGGGATGTAGGAAGTGGAACACGTGTGGCAAGAGAAGTCACATGGAATTTGGTACATTGTCTGAATTCATTTTTGGTAATAACACAGGTTGTGTTATGTTAGGGATTTTCTGTACGAAAGGTGTGTAACTGAGATAGCAAATCACGTTTTCTTGTGAAACTTTGGCCTTAATTCTCAGGAGCTTAGTCTCCACATGTGTCTTATCCCCAGAGAAACGAGTTAATTGTTTGCTTGAAAGAAGGGTAAGGTAGAGGAAGTGCTACTTTATCGGTGAGAGTTAATAATTCTGTGGTAGGGTAGAGGTAAGCGCTGCCTACTGGAAATACAGGATTCTTGTGTAAAAGGACAAAGCTGTCACTTTTGTTTAGCGAATCAGACTATGGAATTGTTTTAATTGTTGTAACTAACGAAGAAACAGTGAAAAGAAAATTGCCGATAAATTTTGTAAAGGAGGGGTAAAAGAGCAGGAGTGATATCGACAGTGCCGCGCTAGGATTGGATAGTGCGCTAGTCACGTGAACACAGAGTCAAGAGTGACGTAGAAAAGTGCCGCGCTAGGATTGGTTGGTCCGCGGACGAAGGGAATTGTTCTGATTGGTGCGTTAGTGTGAGTCGCGCTGTGATAGGTTGAAGTTCCGTACACGGAACAGTGCTGGTTTGAAGAGAAAAACCAATCGAAAACATGCCGTATTACGAGTATGAAAGGGAGAGAACGTCATGGACGACAAAAATAAAGAATTTCTTTAAGAAAGACAAAAAGGTTGTGACTAGAGAGGGACAAGTAATTCCTCCGCCGAAATCAGCAGCTTCACATATGATGCTGAAATATGGATATCATACATGCATATGGTTGGAAAATTGGGTAAAGTATACGAAGAGTGATGGTGCTTTAGCTTTCCCTGAGAATGGTTCATTTAGTGTAGCGGTTTTGCGAAATTTGCGAGAAAAGATGACAAATCTAGAACCTAGACCTAGACCGACACAGTTTGAAGCATTGACGGAATGGGAGGATGAGATGTATGAGCGAGAGAGATTCAGAGGTTTAAGAGATCATGAGTTTATGCCTGGAAGAATGTGGGGAATAAATCATGAGGATATAATAAAACGATGGAGATGTGCTAACATGACAGGAGGTTTGTTTCCCGCTTTTACAGTTGAGGAAGAGACTAAGAGAAAACGTACTGAGAAAAAGAAACATATGGAGAGGGAGAAATATATGCATGAGAGTGAAACGGATGATGAATTGCTGGAAGATATTTTAAATAGAAATCCACCTCCGTATCAGCAGAGTTCTACAGTGGTGACACCAAATGCGCCGCTAATAGAGACTGTGCGAAATAAAAGTCCGGTAAAAAGAATTGAAATAAATAGGTCACAAGATCAAATAAGAACTTCACAAAATGAAGGAGTAGAAAGTGACAATGCAAGCGAATTAGCAAGGACAACAAAAGAACTAACTGAGAAAATTAGGGAATTAACGAAAAACATGGAAGCTGTGACTGTACCTGTAACAATAGGTCCAGTAATACCAGTTTTTGAGAATCAGAAAATTGATGAACGGTCTTTAGTGATTCCTATGAGTTCACAATTTCAGAGAGAAAAAGAAAGGATGGAACCAAGTGCAAGTACAAGTAATTTGGCTAGTACTTACAGACCAAGTCCACCTACAAATTTGACTGTGAATGAGTGCAATGGTAGAAAAATGCATATGGTAACAGAATCTGCAACAGAGACTCCTGAAAAGAGTGGTAATTGGATAGAATTAAATAATACACCCATAGGTCCGACTCCTGATGAGTTAAATGAGTGGATGAAGGCATTTAAAATAAAAGAACCAGAAGAAAAACCATTAGATGTAATTAGGTTAAAAATTGACATGGAAGAATTAATTCTAGGGACGATTGGTACAGAAAAGCTAAAAAATTACCAGGATGATGAAATAATGTTTTTGTGTAAAAGTATTACATGGAGAGCTAAAAATTTACATGACAAACTAGAAGAGATAGCAAGTGAAATTGGAATAGATTTTGCGAAAGTGAAAACATTACAAAAACCGTACAGAGTAGACTTTTGTGAGAAAGATATTGAAAACTTGAACACAGCAGGAAGGCTGACACAGATAAAAGAGTTAATTGTTTTACTGAGAAAATGGGGTGATGTGGACAGATGGAAGGTTAGATGGACAAAAAAGAATGAGAAAACTACAGACAAAGCTTCTTTGGCTTTTATGATAACTGAAAAAGAACCTGTTGCAAGAGAATACCCTATGAGAGAAACTCCAGGTGGTAGTTATGTGCATGTTCCCTGGACTAGACAGGATATACTGTCATTTACAAATGAATTTCCGAAGCTGAGAGAGAAACCAGTTGAATGGTACCGACAAGTAGAGAGGTTTGTAAAGGTTTCAAAAGTGTTGTGGATAGATTTAGATGGATTGTTTGACATAGTGGTGCCAACTGATTTGTGGTCAGAGTGTAAAATTACAGTTGACTGGCCAACTACAGAATATCCAAGAGATCCTAAGACAGGAGCTCCAGGTCCTGAGGTGATGAGGAAGTATGATAAGGTGATTACCTTTTTGAAAAATAAGATTCCTCCTAAAGAAACAGATTGGGTAAAAATCGATAGAACTACACAGGAAAGTAAGGAGTCTGTACATGCCTATTATGAAAGGTTGTTGTTGGTTTTCAAGCAGTATAGTGGATATGAGGAGTTGAGTGAAAAGGATATGAGTCATTTCGTATACAGATTTGTGTTTGGGCTGAAACCAGAGATTAGTGAAATGATTAAACAGCATATGATTAATTGGCAAAATGGCACGGTAGATGAGGTACTGAGGTATGCTAAGTATTGTAGTGATGATATTGAGAGTAGACAGCGTAAATTGAAAGAGAAGGCAATGTGGGCACACAGGTGAAAGTGGCAGAAAAGCAAGAAGCTCAATTGGACAATAATAGTGGGAATGAAACAGGACAGAATAAATCGCGACCTAACATAGGTAAAGGGAAAGGTCAAGTGAGTCTAGAGGAGGCAAAGAAGAAATGGCCCTGTCATAATTGCGGAAAATTAGGGCATTGGAGAAATGAGTGTAAGTTCCCACCTAAACCTAATCCGGAAAATCAATCATTAACTCCACAGGTGCAGAATGAGGTAGTTGTTCAACAAGGTCAGGTGCCACAACCACCACTTCCCTACACTGTTAACCAGCAAAGATACAGTACAGAAACAGGATTCTACGGAGGAGAGCAGGTAACACAGTTGCCGCGAGCAGCTAACATTTCTCAGTATTGGTTGCGACAGAGTGAGGATGAGGCGGATGAAAGTTCATGACGGTGCCTAGGAGAGGGAAAAGAGTGCGTACTTGGCGCAACTCTAGAGGTAGATCAGTCTGGTCCCTTTGTGGATGGAGAAGTGAATGGTGCAAATGTAACATTCCTTGTCGATACTGGAGCTACCCGTTCTACTGTTAGATCAGTGGAAATTCCAAACCTTCCTCTCTCAGGTGAATACATCCAAGTAGTAGGAGTAGCAAATCAACAGATTAAAACACCACTTACTGAATTAGTGGAAGTAAAAATTGGTTCTTTTAGCAAAATGCATAGATTCGTAGTGTGCGATTGTAGTCCTGTAAATCTCTTAGGTCGTGACCTTTTGTGCAAAATGAATTGCACAATTTATTGTACGCCAGATGGAATTGGATTTCAAACCCCAGATGAAGATGTATTGTATAAAGTAACTTTGATGAATCAGGAACCTGAAATGAGTGGTTTGTTTCCTGCATTTGATGCAGAAAAACTTCCAGAAGAACTGAAAAATGCAGTGAAAGAAAATGTGTGGGATTTTACAGGAGAAGATATTGGATTAATGAAAGAAGTTGATCCCGTAAAAGTAACAGTAAAAGAAGGAACAACTTACCCAAATACGCCACAGTAAAATTGACTCCAGAAATAATTGAAGGAATAACTCCTGTAATAAATAAAATGATCGAACAGGGAATTCTAAAAGAAATAATGAGCAGTCCATGTAATTCACCTATTATGGGACTGAAAAAGCCAAACGGAACATATAGAATAGTACAGGATTTGAGAAAAATCAACAAAATAGTTGTGCCTTGTTGTCCAATAGTGCCAAACCCTGCAGTAATTCTATACCAAATTCCACACGAAGCTGAGTGGTACACGGTGATAGATTTGTGTCACGCATTTTTCTCTATTCCTTTGCATCCAGATAGCCAGCCATTATTTGCGTTCCCGTTCGGAGAGCGTATTTTGGCATGGTGCCGAATTCCTCAGGGGTATACAGAAAGCCCCTCAATCTTTAATCAGATTTTAAAGAAGTCCCTGGAAGATTTGAAAATGCCAGAAAAGTCAGTGATGGTGCAGTATATCGATGACCTGTTGGTGGCATCGAAAACAAAAGAAGCATGTGTAAGCGATACAATTGCTTTACTGAACCATCTAGAGAAAAGAGGACATAAAGTGTCCCCTTCGAATTGCAATTTTGCCAAAAGAAGTCCAATATTTAGGGCATAAAATTGAGAAAGGAGTGCGAAAGATAGCGACAGAAAGAGTAAAAATGATTCAAGGAATGAGAGCACCAATGACGCAAAGAGAGGTAAGAATGTTTCTGGGAATGGTTGGTTATTGCCGACAATGGATAAGTGGTTTTTCCTTGATTGCTAAACCCTTACAAACACTGACCAAGAAGGATGTAAAAGATCCTTTTGAGTTGAATGACGAAGAAATGAAATCTTTCAAAGAGTTGAAAAAGAAATTGTGTGAGGCCCCTGCTTTAGGAATGCCTGACTATGAAAAGGATTTTGAATTGTACTGCAGTGAAAGAGATGGATGTGCATTTTCAGTACTGGTACAAAAACATGAAACAATGAAGAGACCAATTGCTTATTTTTCAGCTGTTTTAGATCCTATAGCAAAAGCGTTGCCTGGATGTCTGAAAGCTGTTGCTGCTACTTGTGTAAGTCTGGAACAAAGTGAAGGTATAGTGATGGGGTATCCACTGAGAGTATATGTTCCCCATTCAGTAGAGATTCTGTTGACAAGAACAAAAACACAGTACATGACACATAGTCGGCTGACTAAGTACGAAAAAGTAATCTTGAGTGCAGAAAATGTGACCATAGATAGATGTATGAATGTGAATCCTTCGACATCGTTGCCAGATGAAGAGAGTATAATTGAACAAGATGAAGTAGATCATGATTGTCTGAATGTGCTGGAATATTGCACAAAACCAAGAGCTGACATAAAAGATGAGCCTTTAAAGGAATCGGATTATGTCATGTTTGTGGATGGCTCATGCTTGAGAACGAAAGAAGGAGTTTTAAGCGCAGCTTACGCAGTGTGCACAGTGGCAACTGTGATGGAAGCGTCTTGTCTGAAAGGAATAAGGTCTGCCCAAGTTGCAGAACTGATTGCTTTGATTCAAGCATGTAAGTTGGGAAGAAATGTACGAGTTACGATCGTGACCGATAGCCAGTATGCTTTCGGTATCGTGCACGATTTCGGTCAGATTTGGTCACAAAGAGGTTTCTTGACGTCTGCAGGAACACCTATCAGAAATGGAGATTTTGTTAAGAAACTGCTTGAGGCGATACAGCTGCCTAAGCAGATAGCTGTAGTAAAATGCAAAGCACATAAGAAAAATGAAGATTACATAGCTGTTGGTAATAACTATGCGGATGAGATAGCCAGATATTGTGCAGAGAACATGGTATCCCTAAACAAGAATAGAGAAAGGGAGCATATCTCTTCTCCTTTGCTTTTTACTAACACTGTCGAGACATGGGATGAGGTGAGACAGTTACAGGAAGCTGCAAATGATGAGGAAAAAGATTACTGGATAAAAGCAGGATGTAGAAGACAAGAAAACAATGGTGTGTGGGTTTACAGAGATGAAAGACCAGTTATGCCTGATAGCATGATTGCAGACATGGCACGGATGTACCATGGACAAGCTCATATTGGGAGAGATGCAATGATCAGACTTTTTAGACAAACATGGTATAACCCAAAATTCAGAGCCATAGCTGAAAGTCTTTGTCAAAGATGTCTTATTTGTCAACAGTTTAATCCAGGAAGAAAGACAATAGTGAGTCTAGGAACAATAGGACGAGAAGGAGGTCCGTTCACTAGAATGCAATTAGACTTCATCGAAATGCCCCCTTGTAACAGACTAAAATATGTTCTAGTGGTCGTCTGTTTGTTTTCTCGTTGGGTGGAGGCATACCCCACTAGAAGGAATGATGGAATAACGGTAGCAAAACTTATGCTGCGAGAGTTCATTCCAAGGTATGGTTTTCCAGTCACGGTTGAGACAGATAGAGGAACACATTTTCAAAATGAGTTGATCCAATTGATTTGTGAAGCATTAAGTATTAAACAAAAACTGCATTGTGCATACAGACCAGAGGCTTCTGGGGTAGTAGAGCAAATTAATGGAACAATTAAGAACAGGTTAGGAAAAATGTGTCAAGCTACAGGACTCAAATGGCCAGATGCACTGCCCCTTGTCCTGATGACCATCAGAAGCATTCCTGAAAAGAAAACTGGACTTAGTCCTCATGAGGTGATCATGGGACGAGCAATGAGACAAGCACAAGTACCTGTCAACAAGTTATTGACTATAACTGATGATCTAGTACTGGATTATTGCAAAGGACTGGCTGATGTGGTGCGTTCTGTGTTTCATCAGGTTGGACCGGATGCGACCACTCTTGAAAGAAAACCAGCCCACGACTTGAATCCAGGAGACTGGGTCCGCATAAAAATCCACAGGAGAAGAAACTGTCTAGTTCCTCGCTGGGGCGAGCCACAACAGGTAATCCTAGTGACAACAACTGCAGTCAAGTGTGCAGGAGTGAAGAACTGGGTCCATGCCAGCCACACAATTAGAGTTCAAGAACCTGCAGATCGACATGTGAGTCGACGTCTGGAAGTGTGGGATAAGAGTTCAGCGACTGGGACAAAAAGAATAAGAGAAAGGGTGCCAGAACTTGAAGATCGACCTGAAAGTCGACATCTGGAAACCCCAACGGCAAGCACCTCTAGAGAGGAAGAAGAAGGAAGAATTTCAGAAATTCCAGAACCTGAAGATCGACCTGTAAGTCGACATCTGGAAATATCTGACACAAGTTCAGGATCTGATGATTCAGTTGCAAACTGTGAAGAATTTCGAAGGAGAACTTGGGGATATAAACCAATTAGAGAAGAGAATGAACAAGAAAATGATCTAGATGAGCAACCAAGTACAAGTTATGGTGGAAATCCTTCAAAAGTAATATTAATAGACAAAGTAGGGAAAGAGACAAATAAAAAGTTAGAAAATCGAGAAGAACCCCGAGGAGCAATAGGGACAGATAGTGAAAAGAACAGGGAAAATTAGAAGCAGAGAGTGAGGAAAATACCAATTCGGAAGAACACCGAGGAGGGACAGTAATAAGGGAACACAAGAAGGAGAAGACAGATCCACCAGTAAGAAAAGATGAGATCATAAGCTTCAAAATAAGAGACAATTGTGAAAAAGTTGAAACAGAATCTGAAGAAAGTGGAGAAGAAGAGAAAACAAAAACTGAATCAAGAAAAAGAAACTGGAAATCAGAAAGAGGAGAAAAAGAAGGTGAAGCCAAAAGGCCAAGAAAAGGAGATAATTGGCCCAGCAACTATATAAGAAAATTGAGATACAGAATAATCAGAACTGGAGAAAAAAGTGCTGAACAGGTGAATGAAATAACAAGTCAAAAGGAACAAGAAAAGCCAAGTGGAAAACGACTGCAAAAGTCTAAAAGAACAAAGAAAGTGAATTCGAAGTACAAGTCACCCGAGTGGCTGTACATTGCTCTAACGGATTACAAAGAAGAAGGAAACACTCACGAGAACCCGAGACTAAGAAACCGAATGGGTAAAGGTGAGATGCAACAAACCTGAAGTGAAGACTTAAAGTGCTTCTGCCGGATGTGACAATTTTACTGGATATGACAAATCACCGGATGTGACAACGAAAGAATTCTGGAAAGAATTAAAAGAAAGTACCAAGCAAAGATTTTGAAAGCAGAGTGGCATCTAAGTCATTTCTGAGGTGTAGTGACACAATTTTCTGAAACTTAACAAAAAGATAAAAGTAAAATGGAAAATACTAGAGATAGAAGAGACAAATGTGAGTTTGTAAAAAGATGGTGTAAAATGTGCTGCTTTTGTACAGGTTTATTAATGACAGTATGGATAGTTTTAGCAATCACAATTCCTATTAGTATAGCTGTAATAGAAGCAAAGAATGATACTAAACCAGAAAAAGAAACTAAAATTAGAGAACCAGTTATTTTAAGAAGTAGTGCAGAATTACATAAGGATAAGTCAGTAACAGACTTTTCTAAAAATGTTTTTACAAAATTGTTGTAAATGGAAACAGATGTGTAACTAACAAAAAGCAAAAGGATGAAAGACATATGCTGCCTGGAAAAGAAGTATAACTTGGGTTTTATGTGGTGATTTAAAAATCACCAAAGGGGGAGTTGATGGAGCAGAGAAAATTTTTTTTTAACCCCTAACAAATTTTATAAATAATTAATAAAATGTTCGTTTAAATGTATTAATCAACAATGTACGTGAGGGAAGGGTAACACGCAAGTACATGGGCTGAATAATCTATTAACGAATGTCTGTGTGTCTAATTATAACATAAAAATAATTGCGTACTAAATAAATAATAAATGCATGATTTGTGCTTCATAGAATATAAACGTGTCGTTGCAAAAACAATAGTGATGGTAAGTAAGGAACAGTTTAAATGTTGCTTTCTGCTAGGTAATAACTAATTGGGGTACGTAGATGACGGGAGGGAAACGAAAAGGCTATGTTTCTCTATTTTAATTATGTTTTGTTTATTTCTAAATAGTGCTTCTAAGTATAAACGAGTGGCGATATAAAATGGCTGCCGGTTATTAAAGTGCGCATGTGCGGGAAACGCGTGACAAGGGAGAAAAGTTGGAGAAAAGCTAACCACGTGATGATGCTGAGAGGCTAGGATGCAAGAATGGTCAAGGCTGATGTGACCTAATTGAACTGATAGTGTGCCGTGATGATCAGCAAAGAACCGTGGGAAACCGTTTTAAGAGAAAGGACAATGCCTGCAGAGTTCTCGAATGTATCGAAAGAAGTTACAAATGTACTGATCGAAGCGGATGGAAACATGTCTTGAACTGTGAGAAAGGAAATGAACATATACATTCCAAAGAACAAGTTGGATCCGGGAGAACTTGATTAAGAATGAATAGATGAAATGAATGGACCAATGAAAGAAAAGCGCGTTATTAATGTTGCAACAATTTAGTTAGCAAAGTTAGAATTAGGGTATAAGAGGGCCTACTCTTAGTGGGAGGGGGTCAGAGTTGGAGAGTCGCAGTCAGAGTCGGTGTTGGAGTTGGTGGCTTCCAGTGCTTGGTGGTCCAGATCGATCCATTTTACTGAGCGGGAGATGCTGAAAGACTATTTAGATGAGACGGGTTGCAGGTAGCTGATGCTGACGAGCTGAAGTTTCTGTTGCTGTCTTATTTTTCCAGTTAAGTATGAGAATCAGGTTATTTTTAATTCTTAAACTTAGGTTAGAAATCCTTAGGCTAAATTAGGAAAGATAGGCAGGTAATTAGGGTTTAGCTTCATGACAAAATTTCCTTTCTGCAATAAAATTGATTTTGCTTAATAAATATTTGAATTAATAATGAATGAATAATTGAATAAAAAGTCTAAATTCTTTCTCATGCTTTTAAAATTATATAAAATTTAAGATTCTTAATCAAACGACTCAGTGGTTATTTTACTAAATGATTGTGACACTGGTAATTGGTTATTGTGATTTAGCTGGTCTTAATCACTACAAACTGATTTCTTACTAGATGATCCATCGACAAAACAATGAGCAGGAATATCTTAAGAATTAACTAAGAAAGCGATAGGTTAAGGTAATAAGGTATCCCGGCTCTTTCCAGCGGTACATAAATGAGGTTTTTCATTTAGTTCTCATGTTTCTCCTAGGAGTATAGAATTTCGTAAAGGTGTAGAGGAAATCCAGGTGGTGTGTGTGTGTGTGATAGGCGATGTCTATGGGCCCCATCGTCATGTGGATGTGAGAAAATATAAGTCGCCCCTGGATGACCGATAAGTGACCTAGGAGGAAAATAGTTTTTATTGTACGCGCTGCATCACAGCGCACATCTCTTCACACATGGGACACTCTACACAGGCCCAGTCCAACCACACGTAAAGCGGGACTCCAACGCTATCCAGTACACCTTTCTGTGACATCAGCACGCCTTGTCACAGCATCAGATCAACCATCACAGGTCTGGAGAACATCCATGGCTCTCACATGCAACGCATATCTCTTCACACATTGGACACCTTACGCAGGCACAGTCCAACCACACGTTAAAAGTGCGACTCCAACGCTATCCAGTACACCTTCCTGTGACATCAGCATGCCTTGTCACAGGATCAGATCCACCATCATGGTTCTAGAGAACATTGCTGGCCCTCACATGCAACACTCATGGCTTTGCACATGGGACACACTCCACCCATGCGCATTCCAACCATACGTGCTCTGCCTCGCTATGCAATCCAGAAGAAACAACAACGTCGCTATGAGATCACATCAGTGTCACCAGTGGGCTATGGAACAGCAATGACAACATGACAATGAGAAGACAAGGCCGAAACGTGTCATCTGTTACAACAATTTGAGAGAATGCTAGGAAATGAAGCCACAAATGTTGCTAATTTGAAGTGATTGCATCAGCGTCGAAGTAACTGCAACGTCTTACAAGTCTGTAATGCAGATATAGTTAGTTTAGTTTAAATCATTTTTATTAGTTTCATTAAATAGACCTTAGTGCAATATTGTCAGGCATATAATACAGATCATAACTGATGTGCACTACATATACAGTAATTTGCTTTAAAAAGGAACACAGATAATTATAATATATAGATTAAAATATACGTTAAAAAGGAGAAATACCCATATAACTATATAGGCGATCTCTTCTGCTCAATCAGGGCCATCGTAAGGATTGTTGGGACCTAGGCCAGACATCTGTTTGAAATAACTTTAAATTTGTTACAAATCTTCACTAATTCAAGCTCACGTGATACTAAACAATATTGACTTATATGTTACACTTTCAGAAGTGGGGGCACTAAGAGAGCTGAAAGCTCAAGCTGGCAGCGCCCCCAGGCAAACAGTGCAAGAAGACAACTTGAATACACACTGCCCCCTGGGGATGTCTTTGTGCACTGCTTCCACTGTAGAAGAGGCACAGTCAGGGTGACTTGAGGGATGTCTAGTGGATTGGTCACTGCTCACAAAATAAGGTATATGCACAGAGCACTTAAAAAATGTCCAGGAGGGAGATGAGAGGCAATATGAATTAAAGGCAGGTAAAACGATGCAATGTATACAGGTTGAAATACAATCAATAGTCGTTTGTTGAAGTCTTTGTTTGTCTTTATTTCAGATGCGCTTGGTTTGCATCTTTAGAAACAGCCAACGCGTTTCGCCCAGACATGGGCTTCTTCATGGCAATGAGTAATGTTGAATGTGTCTTGCCAAGGTAATAAGCATCGATAGAGCGTGGTCAGCGTGGTGCATCCGTTGAAGAACGTAAGGTGAGAGTGAAGAGGCCTCAGGTCCAAGGGACCGCCTGTATGTCCTTAGTTGGAAGATCCCAGGCCAGATAGTGGAGTAAATGCCAAGGTGTCTTCAATGTAATATGAAAGTTTGTGTGACTTCGCAGTGTTGCGTGATACGACCCGGGTCCGGCTGGCGTCCAAGCATCGGCGAGATGCAAACGATCAGAAAATGTCCCTTAATTGCCAGGTATTAATATTCACGAATAATTCACAATTGGCTTTGTCGCTGCAACAGGGAAAATCAAAGCAGTGTTTTCCTTGATTTTTCTAAATTCCATTGGATGAAATAAGATAGTATTCTCCTTAATTCTCTTCCTCCTCCTGAGCCCCTTCTCTGGTTCTATGTGTACAGGGCTCTGGCCAGACACTGACGGGAGGGGCAGGAGACAGGTAGAGAGAGGTGTGAGGTACAGAGAGGTACAAGGAGGCAGAGAGAGGTGTGAGGTAGAGAGCGGTACAGGGAGGCCTTAGGCAGGCAGAGAGAGGTGTAAGGTAGAGAGTGGTACAGAGAGGCCTTAGACAGGCAGAGAGAGGTGAGAGGTAGAGATCGGTACAGAGAGGCCTTAGACAAGTAGAGAGAGGTGTGAGGTAGGGAGCGGTACAGAGAGGCAGAGAGTGTGAGGTAGAGAGCAGTACAGAGAGGTCTTAGATGGGCAGAGAGGTGTGAGGTAGAGAGCGGTACAGAAAGACCTTAGACGGGCAGAGAGAGGTGTGAGGTACAGAGTGGTACAGAGAAGCCTTAGACCGGCAGAGAGGTGTGAGGTAGACAGCGATACAGAGATGCCTTAGACAGGAAGAGAGAGGTGTGAGGTAGAGACCGGTACAGAGAGGCCTTAGACAGGCAGAGAGAGTGTGAGGTAGAGGGCGGTACAGAGAGACCTTAGAGAGGCAGAGAGAGGTGTGCAGTAGAGAGCGGTACAGAGAGGTCTTATATGGGCAGAGAGAGGTGTGCAGCAGAGAGCGGTACAGAGAGGTCTTAGGCAGAGAGAGGTGTGAGGTAGACAGCGGTACAGAGAGGCCTTAGATAGGCAGAGAGAGGTGTGAGGTAGAGAGTGGTATCGAGAGGCCTTACACAGGCAGAGAGAGGTGTGAAGTAGACAGCGGTATAGAGAGGCCTTAGACAGGCAGAGAGAGGTGTGAGGTAGACAGCTGCAGAGAGGCCTTAGACATGCATAGAGAGAAGTGAGGTAGAGAGCGTACAGAGAGGCCTTAGACAGGCAGAGAGAGGTGTTAGGTAGAGAGCGGTACAGAGAGGCTTTAGACAGGCAGAAAGAGGTGTGCAGTTGAGAGTGCTACAGAGAGCCCTTAGACAGGCAGAGACAGGTGTGAGGTAGACAGCTGCAGAGAGGCCTTAGACATGCATAGAGAGAAGTGAGGTAGAGAGCGGTGCAGAGAGACCTTGGACAGGTAGAGTGGAGTGATATATAGAGATCTGTAGAGGAAAGCTAAACAGAGATGATGTTGAGAGAAGTAAAGTACACGGATGAGGGATACAGGGAGAGGAGATGAAAGCAGAGCAGTGATGGACAAAGGGGGCGAGGTAGAGAGAGATGAGGTAGAAAGAGGTAAAGTACACGGATGAGGGATACAAGGGAGGGGAGATGAAAGCAGAGCAGTGATGGACAGAGGGAGCGAGGTAGAGAGCGATGAGGTAGAAATGGGTGAGAAGAAAGGCTGATGCAGGCATAAATAGTGGTGGAGACTTAGGTGGGGATGTGCGAGAGAACGATGGCGGAGAGAGAAGTGTATTCAAGGGGAGGTGAGGGAGGCACAGGGGAGGTAGAGAGAGTAGAGTTAGAGAGGTGGGTAGGTGAATAGAAATGTAAAGAGGGTGGCCAAGCTAAAGGGGGAAGGGTGAGGTAGAAGAGCTGAGAGGGATCAGGGAGAGAGAGATATGGGGCAGAAAGGATTGGTGAGGTGGAGGATAGTTGAGATGGGTGACGTAGGTAGTCACAGAGATGAGTAAATAGAGAACTGAGGTAGAGAAGACGGGGATCTGGTGACAAATGAAGCATAGAGAAATTAGATAAAACAAGATGGAGAGGTAGAGAAAGGAAGGTGAGGTACAGAAAGGTGAGCGGGAGGTGCAGAGAGAGAGTAAGTTAGAGGGAGGTAGAAGTAGTGAGAGTGATAGAAAGGGGTAAGCAAGATATGGAGAGAGAGGGAGGCAATAGAGTGGGGCAGGTGAAAGGGAGGGAGACAAAAAGGCAGGGGGACGAGGCAGGAATGGGTCGAGAGAGACAGTCATCGTCGTCGAAGACAGAGGAGAGTCAGAGGGAGAAAGGCTAAGATAGAAAAAGAGGCGGGAGAGGGTTTTTATTGTCCCCATCTCTGTATGTGTGTGGCCCTTGGAAAGCCCCACTTTGCCCATCATGCCTTAAAATGTCTCTGTGCCCAGCCCCTGTCTATCCTTCACATACCGTACATAGTGTGCACATGGCCACTTGCCTTCCAGATACCACACATGCCAACTTGTGGCAACACAGAAGAGGGAGATTGAAAAAAGTCAATAAAAGGGAGGTGATTACCCCCTTCCCCCCCCCCCAGTCCCCCACTCCTCCGCCTTACATCGAAGGGCAGGATCTGGAGGGGAGAAAGCTGAAGTAAAACCATTTTTGGTGTAACCAATTCATACTCTCCCCCCTAAATCGGGAGAGTTGCCGTGAACGCATCACTCTCACTCCCATGTGTTAGGAACACCTGTGCAGGACCTGGGACATGTCAGAAGCTGAAACTCAAGGTGACCTGGTGCAGGTGTGCCAGCTGCCAGGCCCCCCTCTACCCCAGGCACGCTCCCTTCATCCAGGCTGCAGGTCTGAGCACACACATGTACATCTGTGTGGATGAAGAGACACCCAGAAGGAAGTGAGACAAGTATGTGCATGGGGGGGCTGGAAGTGAAGGATTGGGGGGGTGGGGGGGGGGCAAGCTTGGCTGCTGATAAAGGGTATGAGCAAAAAAGGAATTGAGGCCTTGCAGCGCTTCGGGCGGGCTTCGAGGCAGCTCTTCGTCTGTTGCACTTGACTGCGGCGAGCCGTGTTCAGGCCAAATGTCTGATTCTGGCCCATCTAGGGCTCAAATTAAGGGACAAGCCATGTCACCGTCTCCTCTGACACTCCTTCATGCAAAAACAAACTGAATCCTGCAAATTGAAGGAGTTTTGCTAAAACACACTATCAATCATTCAACTAAACAGCATTTGTAAAGCGCAACACTGTCCCCCCTAGGGGTATTTGGGCGCTGTGTCTCCGTCGAAGAGGCAGGTCTTGAGTCACTAAGGACATGAATATAACAAAAACATATTTTAATCCGTCTACTGTACTGGCAGCTTAATTAAGTGTAGCGCTCAACAGTTGAAAAGTGCCTAGCATGTTGCAGCCTGCTGAACATTGCTTTGCCTATTGCACAAATAATGCACAAAGCCGTTGCCTTTCCTGACCAGAAAACTGGGCTGAAATCTCGGCCTCACTAAGCCAAATTGTGTGATTGATGACAAACAACTTTACATCACTGCATTTTATACTCCGAAGCTGCTAAGTGCTGGCACATAAACAAGTGAATCAGTCTAGAGTCAACCCCGGACAAAAAAGAATTCCTTCTTAGTTTGAAGTGTTTTTGTAGATGTTTTCATGTCCTCTTTTGTGGGATTTACTGGTGGGCCTTCTGTTCACTGGGCCTGGCTCTTAGGGCCAAGACAAACTCTAGGCGTGGCTCCCTGTGAATTTGGTGGCTTGCCCATCTCAAAAGTATAGTGTGGGCTTTGAAGAAAGAGTTACTGATGGCTACTTCTAACAGCAGATTCCTTATTTTAGAGTACTTCTTAGGTGCCTGACTGGATCTGTAGATTTTTTTTGTAGCAGTGCTCCCACAAACTGCTAGGTTGCTTCGTGCACCTCCACATTGGCTCCGTACCGCTCTGGAAGTGACAGAGATCAGCCGCATATAAGTATCATCCCAGTACGCTGGCATCAGTTCCTTTCTTTCTGCACCTTCCAATGCAGATCCAGAGTTTCGCTACTGAATTTGTCAGGTTTTCAGGCACATGTGGTAAGGAATGATGTCCCCATTGAAATTGTCAGCGTTCAAAACATGCTGCAACTGCAGGAAGGAGATGTCTGTCAAGGGCCCATTCAAGGTGTGTTTTGGTGGCTGGGCTTGGGACATGACTAAGTCACGTGATAAGTGCGCCCTCATTCACCAAAGGCAATTTCTAAACCGTGAGGCTGTATGTTGCAGAGCACAAGAAGAAATTGTGGCCTTCACGTAGATCCTGCTTCTGCTCCAAATCATGGGCCCATACTCGGCCTCGTTCAGGAGGCCATTTCTGCAACCGCTCTACCGCCCCGTTCAAAGTCTTCCAGTAAGTAGAAGGCCAAATTCAAACAAGCATAAATAAAGCAAAGCTGGAATTAACTGCATCCTGTCCCTCGACTCCAAGGAGAAGATGAAAGTGTTAAGTCACGCTCCATCAAGATCACCGATCACAGAGCTGACTCCTCACGTGATTCCAACATACCATCAATTTCCCCAGCCTGTTGCGACCCCACCACAGATGAAAGCCTTCAAAGAGGCCATTTTGCAAATGTTCAGTGTGCATCTGGCTGCCTCTGGAGCGCCTTTGGACCTCACAGCACCGGAGGCGCCTCCAGTTAGGCTATCACCGACGAGTCTGTCACCAGCACCGTCTTTCCCCTTGGGACCCATTGCCAAGCCCATACCAACTCCAGTACAGACTCTTACTCTGGCCCCATGATCCACGCCAGTTCTTGCCACCCCAATGCTGTTGCCGACGCTACAGGTGTCACAGGATGACTTGTTGATGACACCCATGTCAGACCTCAAACCGATGCCAGCCTGTGGTTGACCGATATTATGGTATGAAATTACAAAAGTGCAACCGGTTGTTATGCAGCCTGACGCTAACACTGTGCCTCTCTCACGCCAGAGCTGTCAGCAAAGTACCAGAGCAAAGAACTCTCCAGAATGTTGATGGTGAGATGGGTGGCTTGCTCCCTCCCTCCCTCCCGATTACACTGATGATGCCATATACCTTGATGTACAATATGCCAGTGAGAGAGAGAGAGAAAACTCTGTTTATTTAGACCATGGTCTTTAAACACCAGAAGATCTCGGAAAAACAAATAAATACCATACAATTCTTTAAAACTATCTTAGCTAGTACATGTATTAAAAAGTCCGATATCCACCTCCTCTCCCAATAGCATCAACATTTTCAATATTATATACACTTATATTAAATAATTAAAACAACTTAAAATTCATTAGAACAGCAGTACCATTAATACTCTATATTAAAAGGGTACATTATCCACTTCCTTTCCCCAATAGCAGCAACATTTTAAAACAATTCGGTTTCATAATGTTTCATTACGGCTAAGATAATTGTATAATCGGGATCGGGAGATTTTTTAAAAATAAATAAAATTTCTAACCTCCCTTAAGTTTATCCCGTACAAAGCTGTTTATACCTTTCATATAATTTGCTAGTGCAATAGCAATATCAAGACTTATCATATCTGTCAATAAAACAATAGCTTGGGCTTGTGACCTTATTCCATATTTTAAGAATACTGGGCGTAAAAACAATTTTCTCAAGTCTAAAACCGCAAGGCAATCTAGCAATATATGCAAAATTTCAGCTCTGGTCCCAGGGGCGGCTGGTCCATAGGGGCGCCGGGGCAGCGCCCCACAAAAGAATCGGGCAACAGGTGAACAGGAATGTAAGCAGACGAATTGACAGATTACAATTCGTCTGTTTACATTTCTGGTCCAGCCTGTGCTTCACGGGTGAAAGTGCGCATATCAATGCACAGCGCACGCAGGTGAGAGGCGAGCAGGAGTCCAGAAGATGGTCTGCGCCTGTGAGAGAGGAGCGTTGCTCCTCACTCACATTCACAAACCATTAGGTATGCTGCGCATGCCCAGTGTAGTCAAGGCGTCTGAAGATAGGCTCCTGCTCGGGCGGTGATGTGTTTTGCGCAAAGTCGCCCCATGCCCTATCAAATGCCAGGACAGAGTAAACAAGGGTCAGCCGCCCGGCCCCCCGTCGCATCCAGTCTCCTAATTGGCAGTTAGTATTTCCTGTTGCGGCAAAAGAAAAGAGCGGGGAGAAGTTGCTTCCACCACCACGTTGCAGAGGAGACGTGATGCGACGCGGGACCGGAGGAGATGCCTGGTAAGTTTTATTCATTAAATTAACCCCCAACCCCCCTCCCCGCGTGTACCCCCCCCCCCCCCCAGTCATGCTGGCCGCCTCTCGTCCCCAGGATCTGCTGGACCTTTCGTTCACACGCCGAGGGTCACCAGTTAATTCCCTCCTAGCCTCTTCATCCGTGTCAATTGGGAATCACTGGCAGGTAAGTTTTTATTTATTTATTACAACTCCCCCCCCCGAACTCCCCCCCCCCCCGAACTCCCCCCCTCGCGACTCGAGTATTGCTGCGAGCCTCGACTGAATGTAAACGGGCGTAAGCGAGTGGGACACACAAAAGATTAATTTTGCTGGGCACCGTCACACCCTGGCCGTGCGCATTTCATCAGAGACCGTGGTAGCCTTCTGGATGTTGAAGTTGGCTCATCAGTAGCGTCAGTGTGGTTAGTAGCTGCTGGTGTGTAAATGCTTGGTTGTATCGGTTATGGTGGATTGTGGTGTTTGCTGTGAATAGCTAGAGCGCCTTACCACTGTGGCTGGGTGTCTTCTGGGAGCACAGTACTTGTGTGCACAGCACCAATCCTGAAGTACTTAAGGGTGTGGAGTCTTGTGGGGGGCCACTGTGCCCCTTTGTGCAGGCCAGCTGATGGATTTAGGGTGGTCTTTACAGTGGTATGTTATGTTTTGCCCTGGAGGGTATATTGTTTTATGGAGGGTGGAGTGCTGCTGTGAGGTCCAGCCCACTGTGCCTGAGCTCTGTCAGATGAGTGTGTGTTGTTCTCTCTGATGTGCTCTGGTGGGGGTGGGATTGTTTATTCATTGTTATGGTTAGCACTCTTGTGACCTCAGTGGGGTGAACCACATGTTGGCGGTAGCTCCCAGCCAGTAAAGTAATACGAGGTAACAAGTAGAGCAGACACACGGTTCCCCCACCGCTGGCACACAGCACACTCACTTTGGTGTCTACTCCCACAGTTATGTGTCAAGGCTGCGTGTAAGAGTAATAAAAGAGGCAAAGGGAAACTAATGAGAGGTACAGGTCTCGAAGAAAGCACAATATTTCACAATATGGGAACACACTGTACTACTGCATCCCTCACACCTTTCTGCCCCGTACATCTGGCCCATATTACTGCAACAGCGCACTGCCCTGGTCTGCACCGCTAGTCACAACAGGATATTGCTCCAGAGGGGACAATTATCTGTATCAGTACGGTTATATCAAAGAAACTGTAGAGAAATGCTGCATGACAGATTCGAGCGATGGTGGAAAAACATTGAAGCGTTTTTCATAAATACTAAATAATGACTGCAATAACGAAAATATTTTATTAACATCGGCGTTTTCCCCATTGCCATCCTAATGGAGCAAGAAACCGGGAACAGAGGTGCTGGGCAAAGGTGGCCAATAAAATCATTAAGGTGAATGCTCTAGCTGGTGTCCGTCACACATTTACAGCTACTGTGGGTGCTGAACAGCAACTGCATTGAAAAGTAATACTAACATGTGTAGCATCAAGGGATAGCTGCTGTTCTGCCGTTTGAGCAGTGCTGTGCTTTTACAAAACAGCGCCTATGCCCTGGAAATGGTACTCGTGTTTTGTTACTCCCAGACTCCCCCAGTCCCACCCTCCGAGTCAGGTGATGTAAGGTGTAAACATGTCCTGTAAATCAGAAGGTTTGCTTTGTGACTGCCTGCCTGGCACGCACCATTTTCATCTTCAGGCCAGAGTTTATGTGTTTTTTAAACTTGTACGTTTACACTCCTACGCTGTGCTGGATGCATTATTTATGCTATATGATTTGTCTGTGCTTTGAATCCAGCTCTGTAGATCGAGTAAACTTAAGCACTGTATTTTGGTGTGCAAAAGGCAAAGTCATGGCGTATAAAGAGTTTAACATTTTTCGCCTATCTCAGCTCAGACTTCTTTCTGAATAGTTACTTTAATTAAACTTAGTAACAGGGCTACAGAAAAGAAATCACTTTCATGCTGCAACACTTTGTTTCTAAACATATTTTCATGCAAAATGGTGCTCAGCTTGTGTGTTGCCAGTTCCTGTGTTAGGTTTTAGCGTTGTGACTTTCTTTTTAAAGCTAATAGCGATGTATAATTCACGTTGTTCATGCTTGCGGGTCTGTGTTGGGTATAGTCTTTCGCAGTGTCAGAGTGACTGAATGTCCACAGCCTACTCACTCAGCCCAAATCTTCAGACACAGTGTCTCGTGCAGATTTTGCACATGTGGGTTTAGATTAATATTGTGTGCCTTTTGGTTTGTATGTATTTCACTTGTTTTGTGCTATTTGGAGTTTATTTAATTTACTTGTATATCTGTTAACTAGTTTCTGTCTCCTCTTTGGTATTATGTACGTTTGCGTTTTT
Source organism: Calotriton arnoldi (assembly GCA_963921515.1). Lineage (NCBI taxonomy): Eukaryota > Metazoa > Chordata > Amphibia > Caudata > Salamandridae > Calotriton > Calotriton arnoldi. Next base: position 3,069,260 of record CAWUFW010000337.1, read on the forward strand.
GGTGCGTGGGTGTTGTTGTCATTTGGGTGGATGTGTTCCGTTTTGTTTGTACGTATAGCATTTATTGTGTTTGCTGCTTATCTTTATATTCCAGACGGTACGTGTGTGTATGTTTGTGCCAGTTGTTCTTTATGCCATTTAATATGTATGTGACATTTAGCGTTTCGGAGTGTCTGTGACGATTTCTGTATTTGGGCCTGCCTTTTGTTTGTATTTGATGTCCACGTTCTGCTTGCTGCTGAGTGTGTGTGTGGTATTTCGGGTATTTCTGTTTCCATGTGTATACTCCGTGTGCCCTTTATTTTATGATTTTCAATTGTCCATTGCGCTCATCTGGGTATGGAGCATCCTTTGTTTGGGGTGTCTGTTATTTGAAAGCGTGTTCTGTTTAGTGTATGTATGGCACTTCTATTTGTTTCTAGTTCTCCCACTTATCTACTGCTCTAGTCACAGTGCTGCAGTGGGCTCTGTGTGATTGCAGCTCTACTCTCTGTGCTTCTCAAATTTGCTTGAAAATGCACCATTTACCCACTTTTTTTTCAAAATTTTCTCGGGGGAGAACCCCCCAAACCCCTTTAAGATGTTTGGGCTCGCTCGCTGCGCTCGCTCGCCACGGTGCAGTCCGACAGAAAGTTTACGCCTCACCTCTTTCAAATGTCACCAGCCGCCCCTGTCTGGTCCCAAGCCCACATTTGCATGTTCCGTCTGGATGTAACATTTCTGCGTTTATTTTTCCCTCCATTAACCATGGGTTAATGCCAATTCGTACTCTTAGGATTTCACACCTAAGCCCATGGTTAGGCAGGGTATCCAGATACGGATACCATGCAGCATTTACCCAGGAGCTTATTATACCTTGTACAGATTTTTTCTTGCTCAGATATTCCAGGTCATGCATCCTCGACTGTTCCAGGCCTTGGTACCTGAGTGATCTCTTGGTAAATTCTACATCCAGAGGGTGCTGTGCTGAGCTCACATTTAAACTCCCTGCTATAGCCTGGATTTTCTTTCTCGCGTCCTTGGCCCATTTTAAGCTACTGTGCCGGATCTCCTCACTACACCAATGTGAGACCTTCTGCACTCCCCCTGGGTCCTGGCGTTTCCAGAATCTTAACAAAGACATTTGGGCCTGACTGCTCCACGCTATTGTTCCTATCTCCATTCTAATTGCCTGGATCATTGCAGAGCTTGGTAAGGACGATAACGTTTTTAGGGCCTTGCCTTCTTCCCGATCCCACTCTCCTTTGCCACTTAAGGTGAGAACTTCTGTCCCATACAATACTTGGGGTGGGATCATGGCTTCATAGGCCTTTAACATCGGTCTATGTGACATGTCCCCATAATCCTTATTGAATTTTTTCAACCCACAAATAGAAGAAAAAGCTTTTGTTTTTTGTGCTTCTAGGTGGGTATACCATTTTAGGGAGCTGTCGAACTAGAGGCCCAGATATTTATATTCTTTTACAATTTCCAATTTTATTTGTCCTAAAAACCAGTTAAAATGTTTGTCTCTCTTACCAAAACATAAAATCTTTGTTTTGTCCATATTTACAACTAAAAACTTTGCCTCACAGTACTCTCTAAAAACATGTAATTTCCTTTGGAGCCCTAGCTCCGTTTGGTCAAGTATCACGAGGTCATCTGCATATAGAAGACTTGATACTTTCCTGCCACTCATTCTGGGGCTCGCACTTCTTTCCACTTCCAGTGCTGCCGGTAAGTCAGCTAGGAATATGGCGAAGAGCAGGGGGGCCAAGACACAACCCTGTCTTAGCCCATTCCCTATGGCTATTTTCTGTGTCAGTGACCCTTGTGTGTCCTTAATTACTTGGGCCCAGTTCCCTCTGTGTAGTTCTTTTAGGATGGCCAGTAGGCCTTCCGGTATATCATACTTTATCAGGCACTCCCATAAGCTCTTACGGTCCACTGAGTCAAAGGCTGCCCGGAAATCAACAACGCAACAATACATTTTCCCCTTTTGCTCTATTGATTTCCGGGCGAGTGCCCAGAGGGCGAAACAATGGTCCATAGTGGAATGACCTTCTTTGAATCCCCCCTGTTCTACCGGTACCACTGACTTCTGGTCCACCCAATCTTTTAACTTACATAATATTATTTTTGCGAAGATCTTTTCCCCAATGTCTATCAGATTAATTAATCTGTAGTTCTTAGGGGCATGCATATCGCCCTTCTTGTGTATAGGCCTAATTATTGCACCCTTCCAATTATTGGGGAGCTTCCCAGTATCTAAAATAACTTGAAATATCTTAGAAAAAAATTCTGCCCACCAGTTCAACTGGGTTTTAATTAACTGGGCAGGGAGGTTGTCTGGACCGGCTGCCCTAGTTAACTTCAGAGATTTTATCGTATTTTTCACTTCTGTGACCGAAAAGTCGGGTTTTAAATCTGCTACTAGACAGCTCCAATCTGGTAGCACACCTTCCTCCGGTTATCTCCCTGGGCTATATAGTTCCAGCAAATATTCCTCCCATGCTGCCTCATCTACCACACAATTCATTGCGGCCGCCGGGCGGTCCGCTGCTGATTGAACCAGGTTCCAAAACTGGCGTATATTCTTTGTTTCTATTGCATCAAGCAACTTTGTCCAACAGCCTTCTTTATAAACTCTTTTTGCCTTTCTAATTAACATATTATATTCTCTTTTTAATTTTATAAACTTATTGACCCTATCCTGTTCATAATTTATGCTAAGGCTACGTGCAACTCTCCTTAATTCCCTCTTCTTTTTCAAACATTCCTTTGAAAACCACCTTCTTTGTCTCTCCGGCTTTTTTAGATTCTTTTTAGCATTTAATTTATCTTTCCTCAGATCGTCACACAGACTTTGGACCACTTCTTCAATTTTTCCCACATACCAATCCAAGCACTGACCAGTTACTGTGCCCAGATCTAGGTTCTGCTGGAATGTTACTAGCCGAGCTATAAATTCTTCTGTTAGCCGCGTTGTATTCCGCCTGGGATATCCCACTTGTTGTTCAATGACTTTATTACTGGGATTCAGATGAACATCTAGGAGGTCTAGCTCTAATGGGTTGTGGTCACTCCCTTCTCTGTTTGTAATCCTAAATCCTTTAATTAAATCAAAATTCCAGAGTGACATAAAAACATAATCTATTGGGCAGTTTTGTGAACCTAATTTAAAAGTTTTCTTCGCTGGGCAATCTTGGGGTTGTCTTCCATTTAAGCAAAAGAGGCTTTTAGTCCCCAGATAGTTTCCCAGCTGAATATCATTGGTTGTGGACACACTATCTGGGAAAGTTGCTTGAGTTATATTATAAGCCTCCAGTAATTCTAAAAACCAACAATCTACTTTCTTTGGGTTCAGTTTATGGTTAAAGTCCCCCATTAATACAATCAAGTCCCTGTCGTACTTTTCACATATTAAGTCCATATCTTCTTTAAAATAACCCATTTCTACGGCATATTCCTCTGTACTTGCCCATTGCATATAAACATTTAAAAGCATCAATGTTGTGTTCATTTTGTCAGTAACTGATAATGTTGGCCTGCATGCAAGCAACCATTTACATTTTACGGTTAATTCGGTCACCTTCTTCACTATTTTAGTTGACAACAGTGTCATCATTCCCCCCGCTGGGCGCCCAAACCTTTGTTTCTTTGCCGAGCGAGTAAACTGGCGGAAGCCATCGAATGTTGGGGTCTTGCCGCAAAGCCAGGTTTCCTGGATACAGATGATCTCGGTACTTTTTCCTAATTCCCTTATATTGTCTTGTTTAGATTGATCTCCGAGGCCATTTATGTTCCAGGAAACTATTCTTATGCCGTGCGTCATACCCTTTACCTATTCAACGTCGTCTAGGAATCCTTCTTCACCAGGCATCTCAGTAAACCTGTTTGAGGGGCCTGCGTGGTTAGTTCCCTGACTCCAGTTTCCCCACCAATTTTCCACATCTGAATTATTTGCAACTATTTTAAGATTACCCCAGCCTACTCCTTCCTCTTCTTCTTGGTCGATTATCCTTAACTGTCTCTTTCTTAATCCTGCGTGACACCGTAAAAAATCCTTTCCTTGCAGCTCTTTACCTTCTACAACTATTTCCACCTCCTTTTCTGGTATTATCCGTATCCCTTCCTTATGTACCTCACTCTCTGCTTTTTCAATCATAATCTTTACCAAATCCGAGTACACCAACACCCTGGTCACCTCCTTTCCTTCCTTATTTTGCTTAAATCCCACTTGCCTTAAGTCATTTGTCCCTATACCTTTCAAGTTTGGGCACAGGGCAAACGCTTGCAGAAGTTGTGACCTATTTAGCGGCAGCCTCTTTCTTATCTTCTTACCACCTTTACCTGTTGGGATTGGTTCAAAGTATAGCCACTTATTCTCTTTACCCTCCTCCCTTTTAGTGCAAGATGTTGTGCCATATGTGCCATGTAGGTTTGATTATTAGGCCTTCTAATTCCTGCATCCCGTATATTGCCGGGTTGGAACCCTCCACCATGGCCGTGGCCCACATGAGGACCAGCGATTTTAGGCTCAGTTGGAGGTATATACCTTACTTGTTTCTCCTGCATACTTGGGTTACTATCTAATTGCGCATTTGTATCTTGCTTCTTTCGGGTATTCCTTCTTGTTATTCCCGTAATAGGGTTTGGTGGCTCTAATACTTGTACCTTATCCCCAGTTCTCGCCTCTGCTACCCTGGATCTTTTCACTGTCTTATCACTCCCCTTTTTTTGTGGCTTCCTTCCTACTCGTCCCGCTCGGTTAACTAGCCCAAATCTAAGGACCTCGCCCCTTCTTAATACTCTCATTGGCTGTTTTGAAATATAAACCTCGTGTGTTTCCTTAGATGAGTCGACTGTTACGGCCAGTTCCTCTGCAAGGGGCTGCAGGTCTGGGTCAGGGACTGGTCTTATCATAGATGGCATTTGACATCTAATCCCCTGTAACTCACCCTCTATTTTAGCTAAATGCTCTTTTTGTACTTTTAGAATATCATTGTTTGACAACGTAACTTCTAGAAGCCCTTGTAGTGTTCTCTGTAATAACAATATAAGTTCCAACATTGAAGAGGCAGGGGTAGCAGAGAGTTCCAAATTTGACCCTGGGGTTAAGTTCAGATCCTCGCTTTGTTCTGTCACTATTTTCTGATTGTCAAGCTGATTTTGACTTTCTTTACCTTTCGGCCTTGGCCCTCTACCAGGTGTACCCTCTCCTTCTACCCTTATATCCTCATTTGGAATCAAACAGTCCTGTGATCTTATCTCCGGATCATAAGTAAACAGTCCACATGGGGAAGAGGATAATCGTGGTGACAATAAGCCCTTTTGATCCAATAAGAGCTGTAGAGACTGATTGGCCGAGAGTTGCAACTCAAATATATTCTCCTCAAGGGGTAATGAGGTGTTCCCAATCACACTCCCACTTTCATTCTGCGTAGCGGCCTCTATTATCTCTATATCAGGGGCCTTTGCTGGTGAAAAAACTTTTTTTAAATGTTTCCCCACAAATTCTTTTAGCGAACTTGAGGCAGTATCACCCCGTCTTTTGCTTATGTCCACGCTTCTCTTGACTTTTTTCTTTATTCCCTTCACTGGTCTCGGCTCTGGGCTCCCTCCACTTTCTCCAGAGGTTCTCAGATCCACTGAGATCTCTCTTGACCTCAGTTTATGTTCCAGGGCACTTTTGTTTCTCCTGGGGGCCATTTCCAATGCCCGGCTCTGGGTTGACAATCTCTTCGTACTCCCAGATTATATCCCTACCCTTTTAAAAGTTTCAAGGGGGACAGCCAACAATCTAACAAACAATCCGTAAGGCAGTCCGTTATTCTAGTAAGGTTAAACAGTTCTTAGACTCCAGCTGAGCACTTACCTGTTGTGCAAGCCGTGCGCGCCGTTTGCCCGTGCCCGTACTCGTATCTGTTAAAAATTACTTTTCCGCTCTGGTCCTCCAGATAATTGCCTATGCCTTTATTGATTGAACGTTTCGGGCTCCGCTTCGGGCTCCGCTAACCTTGCGCTGAGCCGTAAAGCCGTCCGGCCACTCGGTGATTTCTTCGCGTTTCCCGTTCCTACTTTCAGTCAGAAAAGTCAGAAAAGGCACTTTCAGTCAGCTCCACTCGTCGCTCTGCTCCGCTCGTCGTTCTCCTCGTCGACGCTGGTGTATGGCGTAGGGGCGGGGCTACGAGAGTTCAGCTTATGGCTTCCGGCGTACAGCACAACAGAGGGGGAGCAGGCTGCACGGATTTGTAGTGACTCGTAAGATTGTTCTGATACGAGGTATATTCCAGGTATATTCCAGGATGTCTTCCTAATCCAGTGAGATGAGGCAAGGCTAAGAAAAACCAACAACGAACCGCTCCTGCGGTATGAAATGCCTTGTGGTGCTCACGGCTCCTGCTGCACACCGAGAAGAACCGTAGAACAAACAGGGAACCGGCCCTGCAGTACGAAAAGGCTTGGTGGTGCTCACGGCTCCTGCCGCACACCGAGAAGAACAGTAAAACAAACAAAGAGCCGCTCCTGCGGTATGAAAGTCTTTGTGGTGCTCACGGCTCCTGCCGCGCACCAAGAAGACAGGAAATTAAATATGCCAGTGGACTTGAACCCTCTCCTGAGACAGAGTTTGACTCACTACATAGGGCCATGAATCGTGGAGAAGGCCTCATTTGCAGTGGTGGCTCAGAGGGCAGCCAAGGAGCTAGAGTTACACATGCCCTCCATTGAGGCTGAAATATTTTGACAGAAATTCTACAGCTGGACCAGCAACATCTGAGCCTGTACTTGTGTTTAATGATGCTCTCACAGATACTCAGATAGCCGCCTGGTTAAAACTGTGTTCTTGCTCAGGCAGGTCGCCCGACATAATAGACCGATGCCTGGTGACCCGGATGTTCTCACCAAGCACCCCACTCCAGTGAGCTTCATTGTGCAGGTCTCACTCTCTACCAATAAAGTGAAACCCAATCCCAATTTATTTCCCACCACGCCTTTGGCAAACGTATGTTTTCATCTGCCAGTGTGGAATTGCAGTCTGTAAGCACAGTCTGTAAGCACAGTCAGTACCTTGGCCCAATACACTCAGTGATTGTCCTGGCAATACGTTTGGTACCTGTGTGGTCCCTTTTTGACACATCTGGATGAGGTCCACTGGTTCTCCAGTGATGTGCAGGCTCCGTTGTTGGGCCTGCCTCTTCGGCGAGATGTTGGACTCTTCTTTGGAACGTTTTAAATACATTAAAGCTACAGCACCTTCCTTGGGGCTATTGACGCCTGACAAAAAATTATTGCACCAGCTTTGGAATTTTCGGGGTTTCTCCAGAGGGCTGGCATGTAGACAGAGGCAGCCTACCCAACCAGTGATGCAGCAGAGAGCCTATTAGTTTTCGGCATCAGATGCGGATCCAGGCAACACTGCTAGCAGGAGCACCAGTCTTCTAATTTCTTCAAGTTCAAGGTGGGCCAGGAGCATTTTTAGTTTACCATGCTCTCTTTTGGCCTCACCAGCGCCCCTCGGTGCTCAAGAAAGTAATAGCAGTGGTGCCCGCCCTTCTTCAGAGGTCAGGAGTAGCTGCATTCCCATACCTCGACGGCTGGCTGCTGAAGGCGGACGCGCCGGGACGGCGAACCTTTTGACATCTTTGTATTTAACTTCAAATGAGCAGAAATACTGTCTGATTCACTCTCAATGCTTGCTTTAATTGGGGCAATCCTGAATATGGTGGAGGTCAAGCCATTCCACCTGCAGGAACGAGTTCAGAAGGCACAGGCCAAGGTCCTGATATTCAGGCTCGGATCCAGATGACGGTGGCTCTGAGGCTTCTTGACCTCGTAGCCTCATGCATCAACAAGGCCAAGTGGCACAAATGCAAGCCCTGTTGGGGAACTTGAAGCCCCAGAGGGCTCAGCATTAAGGCCTCCTTTCTGACACTATCTAGATATCGGAGGAGACAGCTCCAAATCTGTAGTGGTGGCTGACTGACCGAACTTTGACCAGTAGCAGGCCACTCTCCCTTCACTATCTGGAGCTAACTAACCGTGTTGATGGACCCATCACTGCTAGATTTGGGGAGGGGGGGGGGTTTCACCTGGGGGAGGTGGAGATTAGAGGACCATGGTGGAGGTTGGTGCAGATTCTCACACACAACGCCACTGCCATGTGTTACTACAATAAGAAGTGTGCAGTGGCGTCTTGGGTCCGCTGCTAGAAGACTTTGCATTTCTGGAGGTAGCTGGAGCCATCTTTCTGGCTGCCAACAACTTGGTGGGAGAGGGGAAGAGAGGCTACCTCAATGCCAGAACGGACGAACTCAGCAGGTGCCATCTGGCAGATCACGAATGGTGCTTACATCCAGAGGTGCTGCAGGCCGTCTTTTGCCAGTGGGGGACTCCGGGCTAGATCTTTTCGCCACTGTTAATTAAGAACTTGCAGTTTCAACAGTTTGGTGCATTGAAGTTTCCGTGGTCTGCAGCAGGACTACAAGACCCAGAACGCAAAGCAAAAATGCAGACAGGATGACCTATGGTCACATGCACCTGGTAACCCCCTGCGCATCTGCTGTGCCTGCTGCTGCTTTTCAGCCTGTCTTTTCGCACATACCGAGCTCGTTAGTGTCTTGGAAGAGAAGATGGACCCCTCGCTCAGGAGAGGAGGATGTAATAGCCCCCTCCCAGCCGAAGCCACCCTCCCTTAGCTCCCTTGTTCTCGCCTCCAGCCCTTCTGATAATTACCCGCGTTTCCTAGAACAGGCCCGCCTGCTAGAAAGGATGAGGTTTGAATTATGAGCCTCCGGGACCACCCAGGGAGGTGGGCCGAGGCCCCTCTTCCGCCCGCCTCGCAGCTTCCCACAGCGCTGTGATTTTTGTGCCTTAGCCCCGCTGAGAGGCCGTGTTGTGAGCTGCTCTCTCGGCCCTGGCCCCGCTGCTGGGCCCAAACCGCGGCCTCTGGTAACCCCCCCCCTGCCAGCATCCTGCGGGTGCGTCGTGCGCCGGCCAGCGCGATGACACGCCAGAAAAGGAAGCAAAATACCAGGAGCTGGCCGGATTTCATTTTTTTTTTTTTAATTTGAAAATGCTAATCCGTGTTCTTTCCTCTGAGGTTTTGGAGTACGTCCAGCCTTTTCGGTTTGTGTGCGCTTTTAACTCAGTCGTAGGCCCTGCTCCCCCTATGACTGAATGTCTCTGTCCTAGGGCGTTATCTCTCAGAAATCCCTGCTGAGGGCCAGTACCATTTCTTCACATGCAAATGTTATTTATATATCACGAAACCGCTCCCTCGCATCCGTCTTTGGTGCTTTGAATCCAGGGTAGTACAATTTGCATAATAACTACATGTATTTACTGAAAAAAGCACCGTATCTCCTGACTACATTAACATTTTATATGACGGAGACCTTGTAGTGAGTTACTGTGATAGCACTCACCTGTGAGGTTCTGGTTGACTCAGTTAAGTTTCCAGGTGAAAAACTGTTCTTTCAGAATGCATCTCAGGGAGGTGTCACACATCATCTGTCAAAAGCAATATTTGTAGGGAATTACTTGTCAAGTCTACATATTTTAAGGAATGAGAGGACAAGCACCACCCAACAGTTCAAAGGTGAAAAAAATGACATTTGACCTTTAACTAAACACAGTTTTAAATTATGCTCTGGAACACAGCACTTTGACGGGATTTCTTTCTTTCAGAGGGTCGAACAACCCCCTCCCCCCCCATAAACAATGGACTAAGCCGTTCAGTCTCGCTTTGACAATTCTTGTGTTTTTTTGCCAGTGCAACACAAGCATTGTGACAAAGCCAGTAGCGACAACAGCCATCTTGGAATGTGTTTTTTATACTTCCAATATGGCCATCATATTGCATATAGACGCAACATGGCAGCCGACTTGGAAGTATGTTGTATCCTGATAGAACATAGGGGCTTTCTAGGAAGCATAGAGAATAACCTTCCAAGAGGTCTGGTATAGCTGCTGGCACTCCCATCTATTGGCTCTCACAAATATTACTGTAAGCAATGTACCACAGCATGAGGGCCATCTTGAAAGTATTACAAATAACATTCAAAGATGGCTGCTGGCCACTATTGTCTTTGCCAATGCTGGTCCAATTTTAGAATCATTGACCGCAGACAGGGAGTGAGAGGCGGGGAGGGGATACATAGACACTGAGCAACCTTGTGTGGTGTCAGGGGAGGCAGGGGAAAATAATGTGGCTGGAATGAGCAAGGGAATTGAGGATGAATTAGGGGGCAGGGGTGCTGTGGGATTGGGGAAAGAGAAGGACAGCAAAGGGAGTTGGAGATGGAAAATAAGTGCACAGAGAGAAGGACATGCGGTCACATTGAGTACTAAATCAGAAATGCCACAAAACAAGAGAAATCGTTCCCTGACAGCATTGGAAGAATACACTCAGCCAATCAAAAAGCAGGGTGAAACTTAAATACTCCAGGGACGGGACAAACAAGAATAGGGAGGAAAGCTAACAAATCAGGAGCAGGGAATTCGAACCACCCAAACATGAACAAGGGGCAGACTCAAAGCCCGCTATTAAGTATATGTTATTATATTGGTTACAATGCTGTCTGTAGGAAGACTGCAAAAATAAACAATTTTAACTTCCAAAAGCGGGATTGTGAATCGTTAAGTGAGATGTTAGAAGGGAGGTGTTGGGATGGGAATCTCCATGCATGGTGTATAGTTGTGTCCCTCACCCTGAGTGCCCAACTGCGAGTATCTGGTATTTGAATTTCTGGCCTCAGCCTCATGCTAATCTACGGTGTAGGCTAAGGCCTAGGCTTGTCCTATGACGCGAGTACGATCCTAGGCTGCGGGGGGGAAATGGGTGGGGGGGTCACCAACCATGCGCTTTGTAGTGGCAGTCGACTGCTGCTCCTGTTACGGGCTCTAGCATGTAGAGCGTTGGGGTGAGCATACCGTGTTTTAGTAATCATGTAGTGTGAGTAGACTTATACCTTAGTCACCCGACTGGTGGCCCTACTGGCGCACTCATGTACCTGTCTGCTTCTACAAGCTAGCCTTGATCCTTGCGTAAACCTCCCAGCATATGTGTGGTTTTACGTATGTTGTCTGAGTGTTACACACACAGTGCATGACTGAGTGAACCAGAGTGAAGGAGATCCGTGGGTTCCATTTTGGAAGGCCTGTTCATGTGCACAAGATGGAAGTGAGGTTATTTTCTCAGACAGTGGAAGTGTATTGCTGACATCCCAGAGACTGGAGGGAGGGGACCTAGCCACTGAAGTGGGGAAAGAGGAGGCAGACTTCTTAGTAATCCAATAAGGTCCTTTCGTTTCAGTGGGCTGCTGATTAGTGTTCCTGAATACTGCTGTTTGGTAGATGGTCAGGGTGAAGGGTGGGACGAAGACCCTATTGTTAGTTTATGAAGGTCCTTAAGAAGAGGCCAGACTTTTGTCTCTCTTCCTGATCACTGTTGATGTGGATGCTCCAACGTGGAGATGACTATACTGTGAGGAACATCACTTTAGACAAAGGCCGAGTCTGAAAGGCAGCCTGCAAAAGGCGAATCGGCCTAAACCAGTTCTGAAGTTGCATACAGAGAATACACATCCCCTGTCTGCTGTTCATGTATAAGAGTGGGAGCTGTTGACCCACTTGTTCCTGTTCCAATTTTTTCTCGGGCTAAGGAGGGGGTGCTCCACAAAGTACCCAGATGACTACTGCGCTACCAGAGCTGGTGTCTGCCTCACAACCAGGCACCCAGCGGTGAGGGGACATCACCTGGCATCTGATCTAGAGGAAGATATGTCTCCCTTCCCTGGTACACCTGGAAGAAGAGGAAAGGAATGAACTAACCCCACAGGAGGAATGGACTACTAGTGTGAGCAAGAGCAGTTGACCCTTGGGTCTATCTAAAAGAGATTCTGAGAGCATTACTCACATGCTTATTGCTCGGAGTCAATTCCCCTTGCCGAAGCAGTGGATCCATGACTCTGCTGAAGTATGGCTGAGTGGATCGCCTCATCAAAAGTGACTATTGACATGCCCATGGTACTTGCCTAAATGTGCCTGAAAGAGACTCTGACATTGCAGCCGTGGCAATTGCTCCAAGTGAGCCAGAATCTGTGCCACTGAAGAGGCTTTTGCCAAGCCAGTGTGCTCAAATGGACTTTGTAGTGGCAAGCCTTGCACAACGTGTGCCCGGGTGGATTACGCTGCTGTAAGCAAGGCTGCTGTGTGTCTGACTGAGTGGCTGGCCGAGGAGCTGACTGGAGTGCACAGATCAAACTACGCTACTGCCGCTGATCTCTGAAGCAGCTAGAACCGGCCTAAATGTCTCCGGACAGGCCTAAGACCGAAAGCAGACTGCATCACCGCCTCCTCCGGGAAGTCTGCCCAGCTGAGCCGCCAACTCACCAATCAGTGCAATTTGATAAGGCTCTGCCAAGATCGCGAGCCCATCATGCAGCCGACTCACTGTGTGCCTGGAAAAGTGCTGCCGTACCGAAGAAAGCTGCACTCTTGCCACCACCTATAGACTCTGCTGTACAGGCCTGCATCTGCTTCCAGAATGAGACCAGAAGTCTGGCGCACCTGTGGCCTGTGCATCTTCCCACCTAGAGAGGAAGGCACAGACTGAATCACACACAGGCCTAGTCGAGGTCTACCGCAGACTCGCAATTGATGAGATAACTAAGATGGGGAGTGGACAGTTCTGCATAAGAGAGGGGAATGGAGCACTGCACCTGTGCCTGAGACTCACACCAAGGTGGGTTATTATTGAGAGAGAATGAGGGGTTGATGGAGGCAAAGGAATGTGTGAGAAATTGGATTGTTGGTTGCGTAGGGTGTGAGCCCGGTCAAGCAACAGTCACAATCCCTTGCAAGGTGAACCACAAAAGTCACTAAATTAACCTGTGCTTAACCCTGGGTAGCTTGGCACATAAGCAGTCCGGCTTAACTTAGAGGCAATGTGTAAAGTATTTATGCAGGACACAAATAGTAATAAAGTGGAAATAACGCAAGAAAAATCCAAAACCAATTTAGAAAAATAGATTGTATTTTAATAAATTATTTTACAGCAAAAGGACAAAAATCCAATGAGTAAAACCAGAAATATTGAGGTTTAGAAATTGTACAAAAATAGCAATAAAAAGCACAAAGCGCTGACCAGGGATATCTGGTCGTGTTGGCCCGGGCAAAGTCAAGAGTTCAGGACAACTGCGATGGAGAGCGGGCCGGCTACAGGGACCAGGTTTGGTCTGCTGAGCAAAGGTACCGTAGTTCGGGTTGCGTCAACTTCGAGGATTCTGTCGACGATGAGGATGCGGAGTGCAGACAAGGCGATGTGCCGGTGTTGATCCACGCGGCAGCGGCGATGCGCTGGTCTTGGTTTAACAGCAGCGGTGATGCGTTGACTCTGATGAGCGGTTTTTGCGATGCGGAGTTTCAGCTTGGTCATCGAAGCTGTCATCGACTGGGATGCGGGGACCTTGCTTCAAGTAGAGCGTCGCACAATGGTGGTTCAGAAGGCGATGTGGCATCTCCGAACCACGCAACAGCAGCGATGTGCCAGTTCTGATCCACACTACTGGGTCGATGCGCCTGTTCCAGTCCACACAGCGGTGACAATGCGTCGGTTCTGTTAGAGCAAGCACCTTAGGCTCACTTCCAAGGTTCTGTTAGAGCAAGCACCTCAGGCCCACTTCCAATGGTCCAGGACTGGGCACCACTTGGCAGGGCAGACTCACAAATGGCAGAGTCCCAGTGCATAAGCAGGATAGTTGAACGTCTTTTATGTCCCTGAGACTTCAGATCAGGAGGCCAGCCAACTAGCCCTTGAAGTCACTCTGGATTCTGGAGACAATGATGCATGTCCATTCCTTCTCACCCAGGCAAAGAGGGCAGCAAGTCAGCACAGCAAGGCAGCAGTCTACCAGAGTGACAGTCCATCAGGTGTACAAGTAAATTAAATATGCCAATTAGGTATATGTCAATCAAACCATGTTTAGGGCAGTGAGCATCGAGCACTTTAGAACTGGTTAGCAGTGGTAAAGTGCACAGAGTCCCAAGGTCAATATAAACGAATTCAGGAAAATTGGAGGCAAGCAGGGAATAAGTTTGGGGGAAGGCACCACTTGGCAGGGCAGACTCACAGATGGCAGAGTCCAGGTGCAGGATATTTAGAAGTCTTTTATGTCCCTGAGACTTCAGATCAGGAGGCCAGCCAACTAGAACTTGGAGTCACTCTGGGTTCTGGGGACAAGTGATGCATGTCCAGTCCTTCTCACCCAAGCAAGGAGGGCAGCAGGTCAGCACAGCAAGGCAGCAGTTGTCCCAGAGCAGCAGTCCAGCATAGGGACAGTCCTTCAGCAGCACAGCAGTCATTCTTCCTGGCAGAGTATCCACAGGTCCAGAAGTGTACTGAAGTGGTGGGGTCTGAGGCCCAATTCTTATACCCAGTAGTGCCTTTGAAGTGGGGGAGACTTCAAAGACAGGCCTTTAAAGTGCACAGAGGTCCTCCCTTCCTGCTCTGACTCACTACAGGGGGGTACGCAGTCCTTTGTGTGGGGACAGGACACTGCCTTTTTGGGTTTAAGTGAGGCTGTGAGCAACTCCATCCTGCCAGGATGGTCCATCAAGTCACACCTAAGCTCCCATTGTGTGTGGCTGTCTAGACTAGAGGGAATACACAAAGTCCAGCTGTTACCCAACCCAGACATGCAATCAGAGAAAGGCTGCAGGCACACAGGGCGAAGAGCAGGAGGAAAATGCCAATTTTCTAAAAGTGGCATTTTCAGAATTGTAATGATAAATTCAACTTTACCATTAAAGAGGCCTTATCATTACAATTCCATAGTTACCGAACATGACAGATCCACCTCCTCTCAATTAGGAGCTTATTCAATGTAATAAGGAATACCCACGGTTATCGTATGAGAGGGGTAGACCTAACAGTAGTGAAAATCTAATTTGGGAGTTTTTCCACTATCTTTTTTTTTTCTTCTTTTTTAAAACTTTTATTTATCATTTTGTCAACAACATACAAAGTGGTTATGGTACGTTAATACACAGGTACAATTTTTGGGTAAAAAAAGAACATAATATATCAGGCACAAGTAAACAGATATATCTTCTTCTCCGTTATAGCTGTTGATCAGTCATAGTGCATGTTTCATGTCTCCCTACTCCTCTGCTCCCGTGTCCTTTCCCTGGCTGTTAGTGTCCGTGTATCAGTAAGTGTGTTTCTGCCCCTGTAGTGTTGTGCAGTCGGTCCCCATCGATTATGCATCTTGGTTTGTTTCCCGCCCTTCATGTCTAGGCTGTGTGTCCCGTTCCCTCTAAAGCCGGAGGTATTCCCTTAGGGGCTCCCATATGTCCCTAGGCCGGGATGTAGGAGGCTGTAATTCAGCGTAAAGCTCGCTCGTGGTGTCGCAATATGACATGCTCTTAAGCCAGCTTTTGGTATTGGGTTTCTGCCTAGTGCCCCAGCGGGTTATTATTTCGCGCTTTGTCAGAAGCATTGCTATTGCTACAAATCTGCGTGCGCTTTTGGGCAGTAAGTCTACATAACCCATCAATGCTAGCAACGGGGAAATTGTCAGTTGCGTCCCAACCATTTGCTGCACTAGCCTATATACATCCTGCCAGAAGGCATTGACTACACTACACGACCAGGTCATATGTATAAATGATGCCGCCTGCAGATTGCACTTATGGCAGCGTGTGAAGTTGGTGCTGTTTATCCTAACCATCTGCTGAGGTGTGACGTAAGCTGTGAGAAGTTGGCCTGGTATATGCTGTTCACTAATTAAAGTGGACACCTTGCACCAGTACAATTCGACTCTTATGGTAGGTAGGTTTAAGACAACCTTTATAGAAAGCTATCCTAGTGGTAGCTGTGGAGAGTAGCCTTCAGGCTAAGTCTTGGAGGAATGTAAAGCAGCTTGTTTTACCACACAATCTCTTGAATCACCAAATGAAAAGACACCACACAGGTATATATATCAAATATACATGTATTTATTACTAAACAACTCTCTACTAATCTCTTTATGAGATTAGAAGTCAGGAACATATGTACAAATCAAATGTTATCAAAAATAAATTAGCACAAGCAAATATCACAATCTTATCTTGGCTAGACCGTGGTCTAGAGCACCTAGAATCGAGGGACCCCAAAGAACCACCCCAGGTAGTTGTAGGAGACCCACAGGGGACGGACGTGGTGTTCAGACACTGGTGCGAGTCCTGTACGAGTCTATGCGAGAGAACGCGATTGAGTTATCAATGTTACAGGTCCCTGGCGTGTTCGAGGCGAACACACCGATCGGTCAGTACGAGTCGAAGGATGCGGATACTGATAGTTACAAGGGAGTTGGACGCGGTGTGTCTAACACAGACGCGAGCCCTGTACGAGCCAGTGCGATAATCGCACAGGGAAAATAGGAGTTTTAGGGCACTTCTAGGGTAGCTACAAGCAAGCCACTTACAGGGTAAGTAGTTCTAGGGCCCACACCCACAGGAGCATCGTAGTGCTGAAGTTACCTCACCCAGGGGAGCCGGATGCATAGGTGTCCTTTGGTGTCGGGTCGCGGCGTCGTTCTCAATGGGAACCAATGAAGACTTGCTGCTTGCGACGACAGAAGAAGTGTCCGTTGGAATCCAAGCCTGGATTCGGAAGGAGGAAGACCTGAAAGCAGAGGGGACAGTGTTCACAGTCACTTGGCAGTGACCCTGGGCAAGGAAGATGAATGCCCACCGTCATCGACAGCTTCGGGTCGTTCACGGGTGTCTTGACTCTTCGACCACGTGGTCCAGGCAGCGTCGATGACGACCAGGAGCTGGATTCAGTGTGTCCCACGACGTCTGCAGCTTACTGAGGTGTCGGCGACTCGATTGGAGCCAACAAGCCTTGGTAGTAGCAAGTCTCGGGGTGATGAGGAAAAGTCAATGGTGCAGACCAGCAAGGTCTGGGGGACTTACCCAGCGAGGGTATGTCAGGGCAGGCCTGGAGCAACCAGGGGAGCTCTTTGGTTTTGTTGGAAAGTCTTCTGGGGACCCACAAGCCGGCTGGCAAGGGATCGCGAAGACGCCTCGGGAGGATCCACTCCACAGGGGCCCACGGTCACTCGGGACGGTGTAGGCCTCTGAATTCGGGAGGGATCTCTGCTAGAGGCTGGGACCACACGTGGTCCAAAGCACAAGTTTGTAGAACGTCGTGAAGGGGTTGCACTCGACAATAGTGCACGGTACCCAGGGGTTGCGGTTCCTCGTCGCTCGTGGGGTCCACTTGCCTCAGCTTCGCTGGGGACTCACGATGGCCTTGGAGAAGTCAGGAAATCCTCTTCCTGGGCTGCAGGGACTTCGGGCTCCGGCGGGAGCGGTGTAGTTTGCGACCGTCGTTGTAGTTTTTGGTGCCTGCCAAGCAGGGGAGTCACTCCTTGAATCCAAGGGAGATTCTTCAGTCTTCCAGAGGTAGTGGAACGTTGAAGGTCCAGGATTCTTCTTTAGAGCGTCGTCCAGGGAGATCTAGTTTGCAATGGCAAGGGTTCCCTACCTTATACTAAAAAGGAAGGGAGGGACTAGCTCTAAGACCCCACCTATGGGAGGGTCAGGGGAGTGGGTGGCTACACCCACTTCCCTTTGTCCAGTTTCACGCCAGAGCAGGGGCAGGTAGCCCCTGAGCTGGTTTGAACTGGCATATGCACAGAGGAGCCTTCTGCTCCCCCAGTGCAGGACTTCAAAGCACTCTAGGAGTGCACCCACCCAGCCCCAATACACTAAACCCTGTCTGGGAGGTGGTCACACCTCCCTGTGTCAGGATACCTATTGTTGGGCTTCCTCCACTGCGAGTTTCGGTCATCAGCAGGAGGGCAGCCCAGTGTCTGTGACTGGTGGCATCCATTTTGTGATGCCAGGGCTCTTCAGGATTCTACCGCGTTTCCACAGTAGGTACATGTCTATCCCTCTAGAAGGGTGGAATGCTACCCCCGCCGCCAGAACTGGCGGGGGGGGGGGTAGTATTCCAAGATGTTTGACACCAAACACGACATGTTTCCGTGCAGCCATCCCAAAGTTAGCATTTAACGCGAGGTTATAATGCGCTTAAGAGTATATGGTCAGGCTGCACTACAAACAGCCTCAGAGAAGGGTCTCCGACTGCTGCAGAGGGGCTCTGCTCATGCAGGGGCACCCTCTCACATAGGAACCAAGCACTCTGCCTTCAGGATTGATAAGGCCTGCCATAGGAGTGACTTATAGGTTTATATGTGTGTATCTATGTAGTGATATAGGTAGCCTATATCACAGTAAGGAGTGCATGCACCACCTTACCCAGGCTGCAGTAGCAGACCTGTGGTGTCAGATTTAGTCTGCTTCCCAGGGGTGGCATAATACATGCTTCAGCCCCTTGTAGGCCTGTGAAGTACCTATGCCCTTGGTACCTAAGGTACCATATACTAGGGACTCATAAGGCACCACAGTATCCAATCACTAGTGCACCTAGAGTGCACTCCAAGTCGTTTAGAGAGAACAGAGAGGCTGGGGCCCTGATTGGCAGGGTCCCAGCCAGACTATAGCCAGAAACCAGTGTAAACATCAGAAAAAAAGTGGGGGCAACATAAGAGGCAGATCCTACTCTCCTACACAACCCCCCCCCAAACGCAGGGACACTAAACTAACCTTGACCAGTTGAGACTTCGTGTTCTAAGTGGAAATACCTTGAGAGTCCATCTGCATTGGCATGTTGGGTCCCAGGTCTATGTTCCACTGTATAGTCCATCCCCTGTAGGGAAATGGACCACCTCAAAAGTTTTGGGTTTTCACCTTTCATCTGTTTAAGCCATAGGAGGGGCTTGTGGTCAGTCTGAACTATGAAGTGAGTGCCAAACAAGTATGGCCTCAGCTTCTTCAGGGCCCACACCACAGCAAAGGCCTCCCTCTCTATAGCTGACCAACGTTTCTCTCTAGGGGTCAGCCTTCTGCTAATGAAAGCTACTGGCTGGTCTTGACCTTCATCATTCAGTTGAGACAGTACAGCTCCCACACCCAGCTCAGAAGCATCTGTTTGGACAATGAACTTTTTGGTGTAGTCTGGACTCTGTAAGATGGGGGCAGTGCACATGGCCTGCTTTAGGTCTTCAAATGCCTTCTGACAGCTAGCTGTCCACTGAACCTTTTTTGGCATTTTCTTTGAGGTTAGATCATTCAAGGGGGTCACTATAGATCCATATCCCTTCACAAACCTCCTATAGTACCCAGTCAGGCCTAAGAAGGCTCTCACCTGTGTCTGGGTGGTGGGAGCAACCCATTCCATTATTGTTTGGATTTTGCTATGTAAAGGCTGAACCTGGCCTCCACCTACAAGGTGGCCCAGGTACACAACCTGACTCTGCCCTATCTGGCACTTAGTGGTCTTGATAGTGAGGCCTGCTTTTTGCAGAGCCTCCAAAACATTTCTGAGGTGGCCCAGGTGATCCTGCCAGGAGGAGCTAAAGACAGCAATATCATCTAGATAAGCTGAGCAATAAGTTTCCATTCCTGCCAGAACTTTGTTCACCAACCTCTGAAAAGTGGCAGGTGCATTTTTCAATCCAAAGGGCATCACCACAAAGTGGTAGTGCCCACCAGGAGTCGAAAAAGCTGTTTTGGCTTTTGCATCATCAGCTAATCTGATCTGCCAGTAGCCAGCTGTCAGGTCAAATGTACTTAGATACTTGGCTGAGGCCAAAGTATCAATCAGCTCATCTGCCCTTGGTATGGGATAGGCATCAGTCCTAGTGACTGCATTGAGGCCTCTGTAGTCTACACAAAACCTCATTTCTTTCTTGCCACCCTGGGTATGAGGCTTGGGTACTAGGACTACTGGGCTAGCCCAAGGGCTATCTGAAGGCTCAATCACACCTAACTCCAACATTTTCTGGACTTCAGTCCTGATACAGTCCCTGACACGGTCAGGTTGCCTGTAGATTTTACTCTTGACAGGCAGACTGTCCCCAGTGTCCACCTCATGGGCGCACCAGGTAGTCTGACTAGGGGTCAGGCTAAACATATGTCTGTACTGTTGCAGAACTTGTCTGCACTCAGTTTGCTGATGGTCAGTGAGGCTGCTTGCCAAAGCAACACCATCTACTGACCCATCATCAGGGTTCTGTGAGAGCAGGTCAGGGAGAGGGTCACTCTCCTCCTCCTGTTCCTCATCAGTTGCCATGAGCAAGCCCATGTCAGCCCTGTCAACATATGGCTTTAATCTGTTGACATGGAGCACCCTCAGGGGGCTCCTGGGAGTTCCAAGATTCACCAGATAGGTGACTTCTCCCTTTTGCTCAACTATTGTATGGGGGCCACTCCACTTGTCTTGGAGGGCTGCTGGGGCCACAGGCTCCAACACCCACACTTTCTGTCCTGGCTGGTATACAGTCAGCACAGCCTTTGGTCATGCCAAGCTTTTTGTAATTCTTGGCTGGCCTCCAGGTTTTTTGTTGCCTTTTTCATGTATTCAGCCATCCTGGAGCGGAGACCAAGTACATAGTCCATCACATCCTGTTTGGGGGCTTGAGAGGTAACTCCCAGCCCTCTTTTACCAAACATAATGGACCTCTTACAGGATGCCCAAACAGAAGCTCAAATGGGCTGTAACCAACCCCTTCTGTGGAACCTCTCTGTATGCAAACAACAGGCAGGGAAGAAGAAGGTCCCATCTCCGCCTAAGCTTCTCTGGGAGTCCTTTAATCATTCCCTTCAGGGTTTTGTTGAAGCGTTCAACTAACCCATTGCATTGTGGGTGATAGGGGGTGGTGAACTTATAAGTTACACCACACTCCTTCCACATTGCCTTCAGATATCCTGACATGAAGTTGGTACCTCTGTCAGAGATGACCTCCTTTGGAAAACCCACTCTGGAGAAGACTCCAATGAGGGCTCTTGCCACAACAGGGGCTGTGGTGGTCCTCAGGGGAATTGCCTCTGGGTACCTGGTGGCATACTACCACCAGGATAAATCTGTGCCCAGATGCAGTTTGAGGGTCAAGGGGACCAACAATGTCAATCCCTACCCTTTCAAAGGGTACCCCCACCACAGGTAGTGGTATCAGGGGGGCCTTTGTTGTGCCACCTGCCTTGCCACTGGCTTGGCATGTGACACAGGAGCGACAAAACTCCTTTGTGTCCTCTGACATATGTGGCCAATGAAAATGTGGAACAAGCCTGTCCCAGGTCTTGTTTTGGCCCAAGTGACCTGCCAAGGGGATATCATGTGCTAGGGTCAAGAGGAACCCCCTAAACGTCTGGGGTATTACCAACCTCCTGGTGGCTCCAGGGGCTGGATCTCTACCCTCAGAATATAGGAGTCCCTCATCCCAATGCACTTTATGGGACCCACTAGCACTCCCAGCAGCCTCAGCAGCAGCCTGCTGTCTGAGGGGTTCAAGAGAGGGGCAGCACTGTTGCTCCTTACTCAGATCTTCCCTAGAAGGGCCCCCTGCCCCCAAGAACTCAACCTGATCAGGCTCAAGTTCCTCTGGGGCAGTTCCTTCTTCAGGATCTGCTCCTCCTCCCTGGGGAGGGGAATCAGTGATCTGAGACAGAGGGGAAGGCACTGCCTTAACCCTACTGCTCCTCCTCTTGGGAAGCATCTGGTCCATAGTTTCAGGATCCAGAGCTGGTTCAGTGTTATGCATTTTGGCTTGTGACCTGGTCACAGCAAATACCTCTGCAGGGATGCCCAACATCTCAGCATGAGTCCATAACTCTACTTCAGACCAGGCTGAAGTCTCTAGATCATTGCCCAATAGACATTCTACAGGGAGGTCTACACTGACTACAACCTTCTTGAGGCCAGTTACCCCTCCCCAGGAGAAATTCACAACTGCCAGACTATGGTTGGTCCTGCTTGCATTGGTCACCTGGTACATTTCACCCAGGATGATCTGTCCAGGGTCCACAAGATCCTCTGCCACCATGGTGACACTAGCACCTGTGTCCCTAAATGCCAAAGCCTCTTTGCCATTTATTACAGGCTGCTGTTTGTATTTGCCCAGATTACTGGGGCTTACTAGGAAGGACATGTCAATGTCTCCATCACAAATCAGCATGGCCTGAGTGGTTACTCTGACTAGGTCAGAGTCCACTTCAGAACCCAGGGTCAACCCTACTACACCCTTATTCTGAGTACCACCTCCACCAGTAGCTGAACTAGGGGGGACAGTTGCCTTAGGGGCAGGAGTGGTGGTGGTTTGGTCTTTGGACTTGTTACAAACAGAAGTCCAGTGCCCTTTCTGTTTACAGAATTTGCACCAGGGCTTCTTTTGGCCTTTTCCCTTGTTGGATTGTGACTCCCCACCAGATGCAGATTTTTGGGGCCCTTGTGAAGACTTCTGGTCTTTTGACTTATCCCCACCTTTCTCAGAGCCCTTAGAATCCTGCTTCTTTGTGTCACCCCCTTGGTTCTGGGTTTTCTGCCTCACCCTGGTTCTGACCCACTTGTCTGCCTTCTTTCCCAATTCTTGGGGAGAGGTCAGATCGGAGTCCACCAGGTATTGATGCAACAACTGGTTCTGGCAATTATTAAGGATCTGTTCTCTCATCATTAGATTATACAATCCCTTGAAATCAGTAACCCTACTGCCAACCAGCCAACCCTCCAGAGCCTTGGTTGCACAATCTACAAAGTCAGTCCAGTCCTGAGTCTGTGCCTTCTGGGTGTCTCTGAACTTCAACCTGTACTGCTCAGTGGTTAAGCCAAACCCATCTATCAGTGCACTCTTCAGGACTTCATAGTCATCAGCATCCTCTTCTCTAACAGTGAGGAGCTTATCTCTACCTTTATCTGAAAAGGAGAGCCACAAGATTGCTGCCCACTGCTTTTGGGGGACCTGTTGTACTCTACAGGCCCTTTCCATAGCAGTTATCCACTTATGGATATCATCCCCACTCTGGTAGGGAGGAACAACCTTGCTCAGGTTCCTATGGTCTGGAATATATTCTCTGCCTCTAGGGACACTGTTGCTGCCACCAGGGGTTCTAACCCCTCTTTTCTAGAAGCTCTCTGGAGCTCAAAGGCTTCTCTATCTAATGCCAACTGCTTGGTTTTGAGGGCAAATCTTGCTACGTCATACTGCAGCAGTTTGCACAGTCTTTCAGAGGAGGTCTCTCTTCTGGGGAAGTAGGAGTTCCTCTGCTGGACAAATTCTCTGCCAGAGTGATAGGAGCGGTCAGAGTCCCTAGAAAGGGACCTATGCCTCTCCTCCACTGTGTCAGTTCTCTTAGGGAGAATTCCTCTGTCCTTTGCAGACCCCTTGGGGCCTGGCCCTTCAATCACAGAGTCTTGGTCAACTTGATGTTCATCATCTGACCCAGACACTGTAATTGACCCACCCCTGATTCAGACCCATTAGCTCCTAGAGCTAATCTAAGATCATCTGCTGTCAGCAGATCTATCAGGTGTAGTGTGGAGGGACTCTGTCCTATCTTCAGGTGCCTCTCAGCACACATGGCTTTCAAGTCAAAGAAAGTCATGTCCTTATACTGAAGCTGGGTGGATCCACTGGGTCCATCCCTTAAGGACATTCTAGTGTTGTGCAGTGTTGTACTACCTACACTAGTTTGTGGCCTACTGATCCTAGCTTGAGCTGTAGAAAGGGTGTGCTATCCCTTGGCACACAGCTCTAAGTTCAGTAGAACTTATTGATACTAAGCTTGACTTTATATGTACCTTGAGTACCTATAGTGGTTTTCAGTTAGTAATTCAAATAGAGATTTTCTGGTAAAACAATAGCAAGCTGGAATCCCACACGCTGCCACCAATGTGAGAAGTTGGCCTGGTATATGCTGTTCACTAATTAAAGTGGACACCTTGCACCAGTACAATTCGACTCTTATGGTAGGTAGGTTTAAGACAACCTTTATAGAAAGCTATCCTAATGGTAGCTGTGGAGAGCAGCCTTCAGGCTAAGTCTTGGAGGAATGTAAAGCAGCTTGTTTTACCACACAATCTCTTGAATCACCAAATGAAAAGACACCACACAGGTATATATATCAAATATATATGTATTTATTACTAAACAACTCTCTAATAATCTCTTTATGAGATTAGAAGTCAGGAACATATGTACAAATCAAATGTTATCAAAAATAAGTTAGCACAAGCAAATATCACAATCTTATCTTGGCTAGACCGTGGTCTAGAGCACCTAGAATCGAGGGACCCCAAAGAACCACCCCAGGTAGTTGTAGGAGACCCACAGGGGACGGACGCGGTGTTCAGACACTGGTGCGAGTCCTGTACGAGTCTATGCGAGAGAACGCGATTGAGTTATCAATGTTACAGGTCCCTGGCGTGTTCGAGGCGAACACACCGATCGGTCAGTACGAGTCGAAGAACGCGGATACTGATAGTTACAAGGGAGTTGGACGCGGTGTGTCTAACACAGACGCGAGCCCTGTACGAGCCAGTGCGATAATCGCACGGGGAAAATAGGAGTTTTAGGGCACTTCTAGGGTAGCTACAAGCAAGCCACTTACAGGGTAAGTAGTTCTAGGGCCCACACCCACAGGAGCACCATAGTGCTGAAGTTACCTCACCCAGGGGAGCCGGGTGCATGGGTGTCCTTTGGTGTCCGGTCGCGGCGTCGTTCTCAATGGGAACCAATGATGACTTGCTGCTTGCGACGACAGAAGAAGTGTCTGTTGGAATCCAAGCCTGGATTCGGAAGGAGGAAGACCTGAAAGCAGAGGGGACAGTGTTCACAGTCACTTGGCAGTGACCCTGGGCAAGGAAGATGAATGCCCACCGTCTTCGACAGCTTCGGGTCGTTCACAGGTGTCTTGACTCTTCGACCACGTGGTCCAGGCAGCGTCGATGACGACCAGGAGCTGGATTCAGTGTGTCCCACGACGTCTGCAGCTTACTGAGGTGTCGGCGACTCGATTGGAGCCAACAAGGCTTGGTAGTAGCAAGTCTCGGGGTGATGAGGAAAAGTCAATGGTGCAGACCAGCAAGGTCTGGGGGACTTACCCAGCGAGGGTATGTCAGGGCAGGCCTGGAGCAACCAGGGGAGCCCTTTGGTTTTGTTGGAAAGTCTTCTGGGGACCCACAAGCCGGCTGGCAAGGGATCGCGAAGACGCCTCGGGAGGATCCACTCCACAGGGGCCCCCGGTCACTCGGGACGGTGTAGGCCTCTGAATTCGGGAGGGATCTCTGCTAGAGGCTGGGACCACACGTGGTCCAAAGCACAAGTTTGTAGAACGTCGTGAAGGGGTTGCACTCGACAATAGTGCACGGTACACAGGGGTTGCGGTTCCTCGTCGCTCGTGGGGTCCACTTGCCTCAGCTTCGCTGGGGACTCACGATGGCCTTGGAGAAGTCAGGAAATCCTCTTCCTGGGCTGCAGGGACTTCGGGCTCCGGCGGGAGCGGCGTAGTTTGCGACCGTCGTTGTAGTTTTTGGTGCCTGCCAAGCAGGGGAGTCACTCCTTGACTCCAAGGGAGATTCTTCAGTCTTCCAGAGGTAGTGGAACGTCGAAGGTCCAGGATTCTTCTTTAGAGCGTTGTCCAGGGAGATCTAGTTTGCAATGGCAAGGGTTCCCTACCTTATACTAAAAAGGAAGGGAGGGACTAGCTCTAAGACCCCACCTATGGGAGGGTCAGGGGAGTGGGTGGCTACACCCACTTCCCTTTGTCCAGTTTCGCGCCAGAGCAGGGGCAGGTAGCCCCTGAGCTGGTTTGAACTGGCATATGCACAGAGGAGCCTTCTGCTCCCCCAGTGCAGGACTTCAAAGCACTCTAGGAGTGCACCCACCCAGCCCCAATACACTAAACCCTGTCTGGGAGGTGGTCACACCTCCCTGTGACAGGATACCTATTGTTGGGCTTCCTCCACTGCGAGTTTCGGTCATCAGCAGGAGGGCAGCCCAGTGTCTGTGACTGGTGGCATCCATTTTGCGATGCCAGGGCTCTTCAGGATTCTACCGCGTTTCCACAGTAGGTACATGTCTATCCCTCTAGAAGGGTGGAATGCTACTCCCACCGCCAGAACTGGCGGGGGGGGGGTAGTATTCCAAAATCTTTGACACCAAACACGACAAGTTTCCGTGCAGCCATCCCAAAGTTAGCATTTAACGCGAGGTTATAATGCGCTTAAGAGTATATGGTCAGGCTGCACTACAAACAGCCTCAGAGAAGGGTCTCCGACTGCTGCAGAGGGGCTCTGCTCATGCAGGGGCACTCTTTCACATAGGAACCAAGCACTCTGCCTTCAGGATTGATAAGGCCTGCCATAGGAGTGACTTATAGGTTTATATGTGTGTATCTATGTAGTGATATAGGTAGCCTATATCACAGTAAGGGGTGCATGCACCACCTTACCCAGGCTGCAGTAGCAGACCTGTGGTGTCA
Organism: Calotriton arnoldi; assembly: GCA_963921515.1. NCBI lineage: Eukaryota > Metazoa > Chordata > Amphibia > Caudata > Salamandridae > Calotriton > Calotriton arnoldi. The sequence goes on from CAWUFW010000337.1 coordinate 3,095,612, forward strand.
GATTTAGTCTGCTTCCCAGGGGTGGCATAATACATGCTTCAGCCCCTAGTAGGCCTGTGAAGTACCTATGCCCTTGGTACCTAAGGTACCATATACTAGGGACTCATAAGGCACCACAGTATCCAATCACTAGTGCACCTAGAGTGCACTCCAAGTCGTTTAGAGAGAACAGAGAGGCTGGGGCCCTGATTGGCAGGGTCCCAGCCAGACTATAGCCAGAAACCAGTGTAAACATCAGAAAAAAAGTGGGGGCAACATAAGGGGCAGATCCTACTCTCCTACATAAGCCCTCTTGCGAATCTTAAAGTGTAGTAGTTTGTGTCTATGGTTGCACGAGACTAGCTTGGTTTGTTTGCAACACCCTACCCAGACTTTATCTGTCAGCGGTTGACCTATGTCGGCTGCCCAAGCTTCTTTAATCCTGGTGTCATTTTGTGGTATAAGTGCCAGGCTAGCTTAGTATAGTCTAGAGGTAATGTGTTCCCCGCTGGTGTCTGCGATGATTAGAGTGAGTGGACCAAACCCCTCGGGTTCTATAGGATAAGTTGCAATAGCTTCTCTCAATGCGCTCTGCATTCGGGTCAGTACAAAGTGGTCCATAAATGTAGCCGTCAAAAAACGCGGGTCTTCCGTGCGAGAAAATACGTGCCCTTCAGGGAACATATCTCCAAAGGTTTCTAACCCTATGCGGGAAAGAGTGCGCCGAGTCCCGGCTTCCAATGTTGGGGGGAGCCAGGGGTTTGCCGACAGTGGCAATGCTGACGAGTATAATGTCGCCCCCCCCCTGTTTTCAATAGTAGTTTTTTCCATGCCCAGCAAGTAGTGGAAAGGGGTTGTATATCGTGTGGGTCTCGCGGGATCCCAGTAGGAAGTACCGCATTCAATGGTGTAGGGTCTGCTAAGTCTCTTTCAGGTTTGGCATAGGGAATCCATGCGTCGGGGTGATACCAATGGTGTGCGTACCCGCACTGCGCAACCAGAAAGTAGAGTTGTATATCTGGCACCCCGAACCCTCCTCTATCATAAGGAAGGGTTAATGTATCCCAGCTAATCTTTGGCTGTTTTCCTCCCCATACTAGTTTTATTAGATGTGTGTGGACCTGTGTAAAAAACGCCTTTGTTAATGGGATAGGAATATTAGTGAATAAATAGAGCAAGCGTGGAAGTATCACCATTTTAATAATGGCTATCCGCCCTGCCATTGACAGCGGCAGCTTGACCCATTGCTCCACTTGCGCCTGTAGGCGGTCTAGCGCTGGACCGTAGTTGAGGCCCAACACCTGCTCTCTGTCCCGGTGTAGATGGATTCCGAGGTACTTGGTCTCCCCTTTGCACCATTTCAGGGGAAACTCTCCGTAGTCGCGGTTTTGCACTTCCGTTAGGGGGAATAGCTCCGATTTACTCCAATTAATATGGAGTCCGGACAATGCTCCAAATCGGTCTATTTCTGTTAGTAGTGGTTGCAAATTATCTTCCGGCTTCCTAACATACAGCGCCACATCATCCGCGTATAATGTCACTAGTACTGGGCCATGTTTAAACTGGAGGCCTCTATGCAGGTGCTTTTCCTGGAAGTATCGTATGAGGGGGTCCATTGCTATTATGAATAGTAAAGGGGATAAAGGGCATCCCTGCCTGGTGCCTCTGGTTATGTCAAACAGCTCTGTTATTGTACCGTTAAATCGAATGCGGGCCGAGGGACTTGCGTATAATAGTTTTACCAGGTCTGCAAACCCCTTCGGGATGCTCATTTTGGCCAGTATGGCATGTATAAAGGGCCATTCCACGGAGTTCCATGCTTTTTCTGCGTCTAAAAAAGCTGCCACCGCAGGCGTAGCAGGGTTTATTCTATTGACTACCGAGAAGAAGGTCCGCAGATTGAGAGCCGTGGACCTGTGCCTAATGAACCTAGTCTGCGCAGGTGCTATAATTTGTCACATTAAGAGAGACAGCCTAATCGCCATCATTTTGGCTAGGATTTTATAGTCAAAGTTTAGTAATGAGAGCGGACGGTACGATCCGCACTGTTCGGGGTCCTTACCGGGCTTGGGGAGCAATACCAAAACCGCCTCTCTAAACGTGGGGGGGAGTGTACCTACTTCTAATGCTTCGGCGTATACCTCTAAGAGGTGTGGGGCTAGTAATGTCTTATAAGTTTTGTAAAATGCTCCGGAGAATCCATACAAGCCAGGGGCTTTAGAGCCATCCATGGCGTCGATGGCTTGTTCTATCTCCTCGGATGAAAAGGGTTCGCTTAGGAACTTCCTATGCGCGTCAGGAAGCCAAACCATGGCAATCTCGTCAAGGTACTCCTTGATCTCATCCATGCCAGCCGCAGATTTGGTGGTTATAAATCAGTGTAACAGTGCATGAGAGTGTTCTTAATGGCAGTTGTTCCCACTTGTATCTGCCCGTTCTCATTTTGCAATTTAGTAATGTAGTTCTGTGTATAACGGGGCCTGAGTAAACGTGCTAAAGTGCGACCCGGCCGCTCTCCTTCTCCGTACTTGCGGGCTGTCGCGTATTTCCCTAGATAGAGCGCTTCGCGGTTTGCGTCCTCTGTATATTCTGCTAATAGCTCCGCCCTACGATGCAGATATTGCGCATTGTCTGGAACTCGTGCTGTCCTGTTTCCTCTATCAAGCGCAGCCAAGTCTCCCTCCAATTTAGCTAAGCGGCACTTCAGGTCCCTATGCACTCCTGTGTGTGTAGAGATGCATACTCCCCTGATACATGCTTTGAAAGCCTCCCAGAGGGTCTTGTGTGTAGTGACTGACCCTGTGTTGTTAGCGAAATAGTCCACTATTGCTGTACGCAGCTCTTCTTCAAAAATTGTGTCTTTTAGTGCCATGGAGGGGAACCTCCACTGTTTCTCAAATCCCCCCTCAGCCGGTAAGTGTAGTGAAAGAGTCACTGGGGAGTGATTGGATAATGTGCGGGGTAAGTGTCCTACTGTTTTAACCCATGGGATCATTGATCTTGTTATCAGCCAGTAATCTAGCCTCGTCCACGTGTTATACTGCTGCGCATAATGTGTGTATTCAGTGCTAGAGGGGTTAAGATGTCGCCATGCATCCACCAAATCCCAAGCGTGGCACATTTCCGTTAAGACCGTGCAAGATCGAGGTTTATTAACTGGGGCCTCCGCCGTGCTATCTAAACGGGGCTCCAGCAAGATATTTAGGTCTCCTCCAGCAAAATGTTGTCAGACGCTAGTTTGTCTAATTGCTCTTGGAGTTGCTCGTAAAAGGTTGGTTCATCGGAGTTTGGGGAGTATACATTAGCTAGTGTGAGTTTGTGCCCTGCCAGAGTTCCTGTCACTATCAGAAATCGCCCTCCCGGGTCCGCTATTGTGCCAATGTGTATAAAGGGTAGCCTCCGATTAATCAGTATTGCTACCCCTCGAGCATATGAACTATAGCTAGAGAAATATCTATGCGTTCCCCACGCAGACGCAAATTTAGATGGTGATGAAGGTGATAGATGGGTTTCTTGTAGATACACTATGTCTGCGGTGTGCTGGCGTAAATACTGAAGCACTAGTCTACATTTCTTGGGGCTGTTCATGCCGCGGACATTCCAGGTCAGTAGGGTGATATTTGTGCTACCACGTACATCTACCTTGGTGCCATTGCGAGTGTGTTGTTTGTATGTGCTGTCCCTGCAACATATAAATGATATATCTGGTTAACGTTTGAATCAAACATCCTGCATCCTGCAAAATTTCAAACAATTCTACACCCCTCCCCTCTTCCCCCACCCTCACCTAGCCGCTGTCTGTCAGGTGTAGTCCCTACGTTCCCCATTATTAACTGTCGTTTCTCATAACGCCTGAATGGCGATCTCTCCCAACTCTGTAACATTGTGTACCCACGGGGGGGAGCGACGCCACGTGTGACCCCGCACGCTAGCGTCATCTGGAAATATGTATCCCTTCTCTGCTAGACTATGTTTAGTTGGAACAGACGTTCTCACCGCAGTCCGAAATCACTGGTAGCATCAGTTCTTAGTTCACCAAAGTTCGATGTTTAATCTCCCAGTTGTGTGCTTTTAACAGGCTGTGAACAAATCCGCACTCGTGCCCGATAGGGCTCCCTGCGAGGCCCCACCTGGGGAAGTGCCACCATGTGCATCGCCGGCTCCTGCATAGTGTTTACAAAAGTTCTGAACCTCCTCAGGACTATCAAATATTTTGGCCTTGCCATTGACATCGATTCTGAGTCTCGCGGGGGACAGCATTCCGTAGCGCAGGCCCAGTTTTCGAACCGCTGCCTTTGCCCCCACAAACTTGCGCCTGGCTTCTTGTACTAGAGCAGTGAAGTCTGGGTATATAGAAATGTTGGATCCCTGCCATATCAATGTTCCAGTTTCCCTAGCGAGGCGAAGCACGGTGTCGCTGTCCTTGAAGTTTAGGAGTCTCGCCATGGTGGGTCTCGGCGGGCATCCTGGGTTCGGTCTAGGCCCTAGTGTTCTGTGCGCCCGTTCTACAATGAACGTGTTCGTGAAAGGCTCAATCCCAAACAAATCCATCAGCAATCTTTCAACAAATTGGTCCAATCTTCCAGTATTGGTAGATTCCGGAATTCCCATTATGTGTACGTTATTACGCCGGCTTCTCGCTTCTAAATCTTCGTTCTTGGCGGCAACCGTCTTCAAGATACGCTCCAGGCGCTCTACACGCTTAGTAGTTTGAGCCGCCGTATCTTCTAGATCCGATGTGCGTCCATCCACTACGTCTAGTCGGGTGTCATGCCGGTCTATACGTTCCCCCAGGCCGTCGAGGCGTCGGTCCAGTGCATCGAATCTAGTGTCTAATGACTTAAACCCTGAGCGAAGTTCCAGCATGAGTGCAGCATTGTCCGGGGGGGTCGCTCCTCCTGTAGCGCCCGCGGACGTTTCCGCCGCCATGTTCGAGGCCTGCCAGTTGCCATGTTTCTTGAGTGCTTCGAATTGTAGTTGTTTCTGTCGGAGCTCCTTTTGCGACATTCCCAATAGGCCCCAGGTCCTCCACGCGGTCAGCCAAAGAAACAGCGGATCTCCATGCGATCACCAGCCGCCTCCGCCATGTGGATGCGATGGCCAGCCGGCAAGTGGGGGCTATCACAGGTTTGTTATTCTTTTTCCCCCTAGGTGTGTTGCCAGTTCAGCCAGTGTTAATTAGCAGGATTCACTTGCTGGTTATGCACCCCTCTCTGGTTGGTCCCGCCTCCTTCTGCCCGATGGCTACCGTGTGGGCGATTCTGGCAGTGTTCTCTAGTCCCCCGTGCGTCGTGCCGATGGGGGGGAACGCAAAGCTTGCAGGCGGCTGCACAAGTGTATCAGTAGCGTGGGTGGGTATATTACCCTGGATTACCACTAAGCGGCCCGGTTGCCGAGCCCGTTCGGGACTGTTTCTTGGCTTGTGCAGGGCTCCCGACAGTCAGAGGATCCGCTCCGTGGACCTATACAGCCCCCAGCAGCCGGCACCCACACCCACACCCACCGCTGGCGCCCAGGGGGGCCCAGTTCTCAGCATACAGGCAGTGAGGGCGGGGACCGGCTTTCCATGCGGCGCCCTCGATATCCTCCGGCCGGCTCCACCGCGCTGCGTTATATCGGCACCTCACCTCCTGCAAAACGGAGCTCCCCACCGCAGCCGAGGGCTCAGGAGTTCGCGCTGGGGTTCAAACAAGTGTAGATGGACTTGTCGATTATCCGCGCAGGGTCTCTTCCGGCAGGCGATTCAGCTTAGCAGGGCAGACCCGTCTCCAACGTCGCAGTCCCGGATTCAGTACACAGCGGGCGCCATCTTGTCCTCCGGACGCCCGGGCTCATCGCTCAAGATTTCTCGGCTGCACGGCTTCATCAGGAGGCGGCATCCTGCTCATCTGCCTCTCCGGGTGTTCCGACTGCCAAATCACCGCAAATGTCGGGGATTACGTGTGGCGAAACACCGCTTCTAGCCAGAGCGCGCTGGGGTCTTCACGGAGCTTCAGCTCCGAGCGGCCATTACGGTCGCTGGTCCGGCCACGCCCCCCGAGTTTTTCCACTATCTTGACATGAAAAACGTAAGAGTACATGTCCTCCCTTTTAATTACACAGTACCCTGCCCATGGGCTTCCTAGGGCCTCCCTTAGGAGTGATGTACATGTAATAAAGGAAGAGTTTAAGGCTTGGCAAGGGATTTTAAATGCCAAGTCAGCATGGCAGTGCAACACTGCACTCAGGCTGCAGTGGCAGGCCTGGGACAAGTTTTAGAATGCTACTTAGGTGGGTGGCACAATAAATGCTGCAGGCCCACTGGTTTCATTTATTTTACAGTCCCTGGGTATCAATCAATCAATCAATCATGTCACTTATAAAGCGCACTACATACCCGCGAGGGTCTCAAGGCGCTGGGGGAAGAGGGGGGTGGTGCTGCTACTGATCGAAGAGCCAGGTCTTGAGGAGTCTTCTGAAGGCCAGTAGGTCTTGGGTCTGTCGGAGGTTGGTGGGGAGGGTTTTCCAGGTCTTGGCGGCGAGGTGGGAGAAGGATCTGCCGCCGGCGGTCGTTTTCCGGATGCGGGGGACTGTGGCGAGGGCGAGGCTGGTCGAGCGGAGCTGGCGGGTGGGGGTGTAGAAGCTGAGTCGTCTGTTGAGGTAGGCTGGTCCGGAGTTGTGGAGTGCTTTGTGTGCGTGGGTGAGGAGCTTGAAGGTTATCCTCTTGTTGACAGGGAGCCAGTGCAGGTCTCTCAGGTGGGGTGTGATGTGGCTGCGTCGGGGGATGTCGAGGATAAGACGTGCAGAGGCGTTCTGGATGCGTTGCAGCCGTCTCAGGAGCTTAGCCGTCGTTCCTGCGTAGAGGGCGTTTCCGTAGTCCAGCCTGCTGGTGACGAGGGCTTGGGTGACTGTTTTTCTTGTTTCGGTGGGGATCCACTTGAAGATCCTGCGGAGCATTCGGAGGATGTTGAAGCAGGATGAGGAAACGGCGTTGACCTGCTTAGTCATGGAGAGGGTGGGGTCGAGGATGACCCCTAGGTTGCGTACGTGGTCGGTGGGTGGCGGGGCTGTTCCCAGTGATGTTGGCCACCAGGAGTCGTCCCAGGCTGAAGGGTTGCAACCAAGGATGAGGACCTCCGTCTTGTCCGAGTTCAGCTTCAGGCGGTATAGCACTCTACAAGGGACTTACAAGTACATTAAATATGCCAGTTAGGTATATGTCAATCAAACCATGGTTAGGAGAGTGAGCATCGAGCACTCCAGCACTGGTTCGCAGGGGTAAAGTGCAAAGAGGCTCAAGGCCAACAAAAAATGAATTCAGCAAAATTGGAGGCTAGAAGGCAAAACGTTTGAGGGAAGACCACCATTAGGCTGACGGGTCTAATAGAAGGGTATTAAAGTACTTTTCTTTTACAAAGATAAGCACTGGACTAGACAAGCAAATTAATATGTTATTGAGTGTCTGAGTTTGTTATACTCACACACAAGACCTCCCGGTGTGTTCCAGCATGATCTGTTGGGCTCTGGGTGACATATTTTGATCTGCTAATCTCCTATGAAATATTTCCAAGAGAATTCCAAGCAAAATAGGATCCCATGCAATACATTTCTGTAATAGGAAGTGTGTACAATAGTAGCAGTTAAATGGTTCACAGGGCTGTCAGGCAATCTACTGCTTGATTCAAATGGTTTATTTAAAGACTTGGTTTCTTTTCTACCTACTGCAAAGCAATGAAAACAACAAATATTGTGTAAAGAATAGAGTTAACAGGCAAAACTTCATTCCTATACCTTAATGCTGGGAGTTTAACTAATTAGTGAGTCATCATTTTTGACTTCTTGCCATACCGCCTTATTCCCTCCTTGAAGATTTGACACAGGAATACCACTATGCAGGATTCATAAAGCCAAACCTAGAAAGGGAGCAGCAGAAAGCTTGAGCGACATACAAACTTGTTATTCCTAAAGTTTACCCCAACTTAATCTGGGTGAAGCCCCCAAGAATTGCTTCACAGAACCACAAAATATAATACCCTGTAATACTGTAGAGAAATACAAACTATGATACTAAAAATAGGCAGAATAAATTCTCATTGTAGCAGGGGTGGTAAGAATGAGCTAACTTGGATTTTAAGTTTGACTCTAGGTATTGTACCAGTAAACAAAGGGATCAAAGAGAGGTAACACAATATTAAGAGGGGATATAACGTCCTTCATACCCACAAAAAAATCTCACAGCCCTTGAAGGGAGAAATATGGAGACTCCTAAATCTGTGACACTGCAATCAGTGACCCGTAGATATATGTAATTAATCAAGAAAGGACCAACATTGCAAAATAAATCCAAATGATGGAAAAATGCCATATTCAAGCTGTAGAAGAACTCTATAGTCCAGCAGGAACCTGGGTGTACTCAAATTCTCTCTTAGGAGAGGATTACTGGAGGAACCTTTCGGTATGCGTATGTTACCATTCCTAAAATTAGTAAAATTATGGAATCACATGATGTTTTCATGACGCACACATTACATTTTTATTATCAAAATATTTCTTGGTCCTGAGGTAGGATTGCCAAGTAATTTAATCAAATTGATCAACTCAGTCATACATAATATGCAACCATTTCATCATTTATTTAAAAATGTTTATATTATCATTCCTAAAATAAATCAAATTATAGAGCATAGTATATCGGTCAAAAAGCACTAATCTTACGATGTATGTATCCACAAGTAAAACACCACTGTAACAACTGTTATTATGCAAAAATGCTAATGAAAACGTTATAAAAAAAAAAAAAAAGCACTAATCTTGTACTCATCCTGTGGGAGCGAACCACTCAACTGTCTCTCAAGGCCTCTACAATTGACCTTAAACAATGGGAATTTGAGGGCCAAAATTAGAAACGAGGAAAGGGAAATTGGATAAGAGAGAAAACAGAGACACTGTATACCACCACTCTGACTCGTCAGTCTACTGGGTATTGAGGTCAGCAGGTCGAAGTGGGTATCGAAAGACAAGAGAAGATATCTTAGTAACCTGTCATGAAAGGACTGCATCTTTACTTAACAGTGGAAAGGATATACCTTAAAAGCATCTCCTTGCAAATAACACTCTTTTCTCAATTCAGAAACTCCATTTTGTAGTATGTAAAGTAGTACTACAGTAAAACTACTCGCATACATAAAATGCAATTCACAAACCTACAGCCAGAGGCCTCCACCTCTTCTGTCTATTCTGTACAGAGATCTCTGCCAAAGTGGCAGATATCTCTGTACATATTGTCAGGGCCCCTGGATTTATGCGATCCAACAGGGGAGGACCAAATTATTTGGCAGGGTTGATTAAATTAAGCTTCAAGAAAAGGTAAATTATGTGGCATAATGCAACACATTTTATGTTAATATTACTTCATTATTTTGGCTTTTTACAAATGTTAACACTTTCTGGGCAAAGGTTTCACCTCATTAGTAGCACTTTGACACCCAAATACAGAAATGATCAACAGAAAAGTGACCATTCAAACTTTGCGAAGGGCCTTCCACTAGAGCTAGAAACAAAATGTTTGTTGTTTGTTGCTCAAATCTGCAGATCATGCAGCAGATCATGAATGATGTGGCTAATGGGGCACGTCTATACTTGTGCAAAAAATAATGCAGCCACAAAATTGCATAATTCCAGTGGCCCTGCAAATATTGTACAAATTAGTAGTAAATGTGCAAGGCTTAGAGGGGAAATTGGAATAACTACAAAATAGATGGAGTTTAGAGAAATGTAAGGAGTAGATTTGGGGGAAATGCTAATACAAAACACACACCCATAAAAGAGTAAGACAACTACACTTCACAAAATACATTTCAGAAAAACAGGTGTGAATGAATTCTAGCCCAGTCTTCAAGTTAGTCACGTGGCTAACTGCTTGTACTGCAACATATTCAAATTGAAGACAGTGGAGACAGGGAATTAAAATTGCACTGTATAGGAGCAACATTGAATAAATTAAATACTTGAACATTTAAAATTATAGATATTTATCTTTGTGAATTGAGCCCTCTGTGATCAGGTATGAAGCTGATATTCCTGAAACTGAAGCATAACAAAAGATGAATACCTTAATGTATGTTCATCAACCCTCCTCCTCTGTTGGTCAGTAAACTACCTCCACTTTCATAACTATGCACGTTCTGATGAAGATGAACTTAATTTGTACTTGTCTCTTGTGTAACAGGAAAAGTAGTTAACAGACGTTAAAATTCATATATCACTTGCTATGAGCTTCTTGTACCGTATATATGTATGCATATCATGAGTAGCAATTACTGTGGCATGAGAATTCTTCCTGTTTCTTCATAGTGTCAAGAACCATGTTCAAATGCAAACATTTCCTAAAGTCTTTAATAGTGCTCAAAGTTAAATCTTAAAAATAGTTCAACGTTTGTTTCTCAACATTGATTTTCAGAATACTGCTCAGTAGTCACAAGCTGTTTTCTGGCAAACTTTCAAGGAAGCAATTGTTCTTGCAAAATGAAATCCGAGTAGGAGAGTCCTGGCTGCAGTAACAAGGACTGCTAGGAAATGTAGTTCATTGTTCATATGCTGTCAGGTAGCGTGTTCTCTACGCGACAAAAGAGGAAGAAGAAGAGCCACTGCATGACTGGGCTTAGTCTGTACTGCAGGAGCATTGATATCTGAAAAATAATAGAGATATTTTGGCATGACAACTAATTGAACATTGATGTTTTAACTTTAGTTTGTCTATGATATACCTGCTGATACTTTCTGCATTTCTACTCATTTTTGTAATTTGAAACTTCATCTTTATTCTAAGCTGAGATATACTTAAGTTTGATATGGTAACTCTAAATCTCCATCAGGGTTCAAAAGTTTGTTTGCCAATGAGAACTACCTGCAATGGTAGGAAACACTTTTTATGTTCAGAGAGACAAGTGGATAATTGTAACATTAATAGCATCCAATAGTATTGCATGCTTAACTTCTACCCCGATCATTATATATTAGCCAAGATGTCAACATACATACAACAATTTTGTGCCAATATACTTCCATTGAAGTTTACAAAATAGTTAATAATCCCATTGACAACTCCTTGTAAAATAATCAGTGTAAAAGAGTTCAGAATTCTAAGGATGGCAACAAACAAGAGCTATCGAGCTCGTAATCCTAATGGATGACTCCTTGTGAAACAAACAAGTGCAATAGAGTTCATATTCCTAATGGATGACTCATTGCAAAAAAAGAAACAAGTTCAAGTCTATATCCTTTCTAGATACTTCTCCTATTCCATGATGTCACTTCAGAACAAATGACAGGATTTCAATGACAAGTCCCTGCTGCAGCAATTCTGTAGTACGATTGCGTAGCAAAGATGCTATAGACCATGAGGAATTTATACTCTACACTTTCAAGATGGCCGCCACCATCAGCAAGTCTTGTGGATTCATAGCACACGTAATCCTTAATGTCTTTACTCAGGAGTTTCATGAAGCACATCTTTCTGAGAAGTGAGGCTTCTGTACAAGTTGCGCCCACAGCCTGTGCACTCTTCTATCCTCTTCTGCTCCTGAAGATATGGGCACTTCTCATCCTCAGAGTAGCATCATGTCATGCAGGACCAGTGCACAAGGGTAAGCCTGTCACACTCTACTTCCTGACAGCCAAGCCGTACACCAGGCAGAGACAACACTTTCCTTCTCTGAAATGAACTTGGAGCGAGTGGGTTTGGAGTATTGTGCCTCCGTTGCCTGCCGAATCATATTCAGGAAGCCATGCCTTTTGAAATGCCATCTGACTGTATCTCCACAATACACACATTTCATTCCTTTATGTGTTATCTAATTATTTGAGAATGCTCAAACAGGGTTGACAAGTAATTTAAAACAACTTAACCGAATCAATAATATATAGAGCTTTGCCTCGCACTCTCTCTGGACAGTCATAAACAGAGCTATGCTTCACACTTTCTCTGGACAGTCATAAACTAACTGATGCAATACAAGGCAGCATTAACACCATAAATAATAAGAAATTGAAATGGTCATCTAGGTCAATCCACGCCCTATCAGAGTAAGCGAAGTGTTTACTGATAGTCCTCCTGGATAACATGAGTGCAGCCCACACTAATTGGGAGCAATTCCCAACTGAATTTGTCGACAAGCAGGCAGTCACAGGAGGAAGCTTCAGTAACAGGCAAAGAGCCGCACTTCTGACAGTCAACAGAAAAACAAAAGAGCTAAAGCGGGGCCTAAATTAAACTCTTCGAGCTTACCATAAAACACCCACTGATGATGCAGTGAAAACAAAACTGGTAGAACGCAAGTGTTAGAAATAGGGGTCTCTAGTTGGCAGAGGTAGGTACCTTTGTCCAAGTAGTAACCTTTCTTCCTAGTCAGGGTAAGGGGGATACACTTCTAAAATAACCCCTGCTCACCCCCTTGGTTGCTTGGCACGAGCAGACAGGCGTATCTCAGAGGCCGTGTGTAGTGCATTTGTGAACACATACAGTAATACAGTGAAAATACAACAAATGGACACCACACCAGTTTATAAAAATAAGTAATATTTATCTAAACCAAACAAAACCAAAACGACAAAAGTCCACAATACAGTAATAAAAATATGACTTTCAGATAGTAGAAATAGTTCCGTTCAAAGCAAATTGCAGATGCGACACTTTTCACAGAAAGTACCTTAGATGAGTCGCGCACACAAACAAAAAGGGTCACAGGGAAGGTGATGCGTCGGTTCCTTACACGCAGGGAAGGTGATGCGTCGGTTCCTTGCTTCGGGGGAGGTGATGCGTCGGTTCCTTACTGCTGCGCAGGGGAGGTGATGCGTCGGTTCCTTACCGGAGAGGAGGTGATGCGTCGGTTTCTTACTGCGCGGGGAGGTGATGTGTCGGTTTCTTACTGCGCCCCCCCAACGATGCGACAGACCTGGCGCCTCGATGTGATGCTATGATCCGGGATGATGCTGGGATTCTTGCAGCTGCACAGCAGGCCTTGCATCGGAATCGGTGCGGTGATCTCGGACTTCGGAGACCAGTGCACTCAATGCGGCGTGCAGCGATTTCTCGAGCTGCAGGCAGGCGATGCGTCGGTTTCTTCGGCGATGCGTCGCAAACAAGTACAGATGCGTTACGCTTCTCGTTGTTGCGTTGCTTTTCCAGCTCCCAACAGCCAGAACAACCTCCAGAGGCCCAAAACAGCTACAGGCACCTCTTGGCAGGTCAGAACTCCCAGCAAGGAAGTTCAGGGGAGCTGGGGGTGAAGTCCTTGTGTCCCAGAGACTTCAGAACAGGAGGCAAGCTCTTCTTTAAGCCCTTGTAGATCTTCCTCAAGCAGGGGACACAGTAACCAGCAAAGTCCTTTTCCCTTTTCTTGGCAGAAAGTAGCCACTGCAGGCCAACCCCAGACAGCAAACAGCACAGGGGCAGTATTCCTCCTCAGTTTCTCCAGCTCTTCTCCTTGGCAAAAGTTCCTCTTCATTTCCCAGAAGAGATCTAAAAGTCTGGGGTCTGGGCCCCTGTTTTTATACATTAAATCTCTTTGTTCTCTGAAGGCAGAGAGTGTCTGTGCCCAGCCAAAACCAGTTCTGTCCTTACTGGTGCAGCTTCCTGGCAGGAGGTGGAGACAGCATTGTCCTTGGCAGACCAGGCCCATTCAAGTGTGGAAGAAATCTCCTCCCCCTCTCTGAATGCAGCCCAGGTCTATTCAGCCCAGCCCTGACTCATCCTGGAAAGGCAGGACACACCTCAAACCCCCAAGTGGCTGTCTGAACGGAATGCACATCCCCAGCCCCTGCCACTCCAAAGCCAGACAGTCAATACACAACCTAGCAGAGGCACACTGGATGGTTAGGCAAGAAAATTCCTACTTTCTAAAAGTGGTATTTTCAAACCCAGAATGTAAAAATCTCCCTCACTAAAAGATGCTTCTTAACCTTCTGAGTTCAGGCATATCAAACTTTATTTTCCTATCTTGTTCCCATGGGCAGTAATGCTCATAGGATGTTATGAGTAAACTCCCCATTCTATCCTATGGGGACAGAGAGCCTTACAATAGTGAAAAACGAAATTGGCAGTATTTCACTATCAGGACATGCCACACACATCAGGGCATGTCCTACCTTTCACATACACTGCACCCTGCCCACAGGGGTACCTTTGGCCTACTTTAGGGGCGACTTACATGTAAGAAAAGGGAAGGTTAGGGCCTGGCAACTGGGTGCACTTGCCAGGTAGACATGGCATTACTAGACTGCACACAGGCACTGCAATGGCAGGCCTGAGTTAAATTTTCAGGCTGCTTATGTGGGTGTCACAATCAGTGCTGCAGGTCCCCTAGCAGCATTTGACTTGCAGGCCCTGGGCACACATAGTGCACTGTACTAGGGACTGACTAGTAAGTCAAATATGCCAATCATGGAATCACCAATCCATAACAACAATTGACAAAGGGAGCACTTGCACTTTGGCTCTGAACAGCTGTGGCAAAGCGCCCAAAGCATCTAGACCAGCAAAAACGAAGTCCAACACACAGCAAAAACACAGGAGGCAAAGGCAAAAATACAGGAGAAACCCACGCCAATGATGCCAGGTCAAACAGCAAGCTTGCTTACAGAAAGTACTTGTGGAACCATTAAAGAGACGCCAATGACAATTTAACTGCAAAACTCCTGCACAACTTCAACACCAACAAGCACAACAGTTTCTGGAAGACGGTGAACAATCTAAGTGAGCTATCTCAGCTAAAAGACACAGTTAACATTTCAGAAGAAAACTGGTATCAATACCTCTCAAATCACTTCAGACTCTAAGGCAGTGTGCCATGTCTGGAACAGGTCACAGAACATCTAGCGACGGCCGCTCCTGCCCCCACTAATACTATAACTAGAATCTCGGCCACAAGCCTTCTGCCCATCTGGGCAGCAACAATTGAGCGTCAAATCTCAAAAAGCCGACGAGAAGGAGCACCAGGCCCAAATGGCTTTCCAACAGCTATTTTTAAAGAAGACAAGTCATTTTGGACAACACACCTGGAGTCTGTATACAAGAGCATAATCTTTTCAAACACCATTCCTTCCTCATGGAAAGGCTCCACTATTACTCTGATCTACCAAGGGGGGATCAACTCAGACCCTGCAAACTACCGTCTTATAACACTCCTAGACATGGAATCCAAATACTTTGCTGGCTGTCTCCTTGAGAAGCTAGTGTCATGGGCCACCGAGAAGAGCCTTATCCCGATCAATCAAACAGGGTTCGCTAAAGGAGTCAGAACTATAACAAATCTACTGGCCTTGCAGTTTGACCAATCCAAGGCAACAAAGCAGCCCCTCTATCTTTCCTTTATAGACTACAAGGCTGCTTTTGACGGAGTAGACAGAGGAAAGGTCAGGCCAGGTGGAACATACCTGACCCGTTGCTGAAAGCCCTGATCCTTCTCCACACTGACACCTGGGTCAGAATCAAGCTAGGTGATGGTGCCCACCTATCGAGAAAGATCCCAACCCATCAAGGGTTATGGCAAGGGTGTGTGCTAGCCCCCACTCTTTTCAATCTCTTCTTAGCAGACCTGCCGACCATCTTAGCCCAGGTTAATTCACATCCACCTAAATTGGGCAACATCCTGCTACCGTGTCTGATGTACGCTGACGACTTGGTGCTTTTGCTACTTAGCCGAACAAAAATCGGCCTTCAAAGGCGTCTGTGTGCTACAGCCTCAAAATGCCAAATCTGGTGGCTTAGTGGACTAATGCTTCCACTGTAGGGGCCTGTGATCGACCTCATGGTCACTGGTTCAACTCCTGGCGGGTCCACTCAGCCTTTCATCCTTTTGAGGTGGATAAAAAGAGTGCCATTGAGTTGGGTAACAATAACCATCTGTTATTCAGCACCAAGATACCCTTGGGTGAACGTGCGCTTTACAAATACACATTATGTTATATTCCAAAGTCAACGCAATGGAAATTAGTCTAAAATAATGATTCTGGGAAAACCAGCACATAGCCACATCAGTGGCCCATGGGCACAGACAGTATAGAGGTGGCAAGAGAGTACAAGTACCTGGGCTTGCTTTTTGACAGACACATCTCCTTCAAACAGCATCTGGAGCTTATGCACCAGAAATCAATAGCTCTTACTGTGGCCTTCAAGTGGCCTTCAAGTGCTCTTACTGTGGCCTTCTTAGCGCCAAGAAACCGTTTGGTGAACGTGCGCTTTAGAAATGACTTTTAACATAACATAACATAACATAAAAGCAGCCATAACATCTTCCACATATCTCCCTCTTCTGAAAGTAGTCCAGGCCAAACTGGTTCCAACCATCACCTATGGAAGTGAAGCCTTAAGGGGAAGAGACACCGTTCACTTGGATAACGTCAGGCATTTGCACAGAGGCCGCACACTTGGCTTACAATGGCGTCTTACACCAAGTTAACACCACAACCGTATCTGGAACTGCTATTAAAGCCCAGATCATAACATCGTTCCTAGGATACCGTCTGGGCCGCCTACCATCACTCCTATTTCTGCCACCATGGAAGTTAACCAGCACAACAGAGCTTTGTCGACTCTGTGGAAGAGCTCCTGAGACTGTGGTACATCAAATCTGTATATGTGAGGCAAATATAAAAGATCGAAGAACCATTTTAAGACCAGTTTGGAACCAGAGGAGTATACGCCGCTGCAGGCCTGTGATCATAGCTTGCTTTAACTTAATGGACACTCCGCTCTGCTGCAGGCTTACAAAATACTTGATTAGACTTAACCAAAACATGAACCGCCTAACTGATAGTATAATTTCCGTGGCTACTGAAGCCTCCTGATGAAGCTTTTGCACACGCCTTTCTTTTAACTTGTGCTGCACTGCACTTTAACGCATACTGGCAGCTTAAGTCTGTTTCTGCACTTTGATCTTCCAGACAATCTATAACAATATGAACTTTATATTTGTAATATCCTGCACTACGTCTTCACTTATTTAAATGTTTTTTAATATCTTGCATAACTGATTTTGTCTTTCCCTTGAAAAGATTTTATTTTAATGGTTTTTCAGGGTGCACGTAGTGCAATGGTTTTAATTAACTGAGCACTTAAATAAACTTAAACTGAAACTGACAACTGAATCAATAATATATAATACATAACCATTTACTAATTTATCTTTATATCTCTCTCACAAGGTGAAATACCAGTGCCAAGAATACAAAAAAAGATTGCAAATAAACTAAAATAATTATTTACAAAACAGCTAAGTATACAAAACAAGGGTCAGCTTCAGGACATTATTTAAACATTATGGAAACAATAGCCAATGATAAAGTCAATATGTAATTCCGTATGCCATTGCATGCCGGAGACCACCATCAGCACGAGGAGGTATTCCACCCAGACTCCTATACATTCATCTAGCAGTCAGTTGTGACCAAACGATCCAGCTGCGGAGTGGTCAACTTGGTTTTGTGGGCTCAAATCCATAGTGGGCAATATCTAGGAACAGATTATAAAAATGGTACCATTCTGATCTGTCTGCCGAGGCAATGGGCAAGGCAGGCAGTATGTTTACTGGTGCGTTTTGCTTATGTTTGACTTTGTCGATCATCACCGTAAACAATTCAAGTGACCAAGAGTGAGGCCACAATTGGTGCTATTTGTAAGCTGGACACAACCGCCACCAGTGAAGATACTGAAAGACCCAAGAGTTGTCGCTTAGGAGGGAATGGCTATTTGTAAGCTGGACACACCCGCCACCAGTGAAGATACTGATGACTCAAGAGTTGTCGCTTAGGAGGGAATGGCTATTTGTAAGCTGGACACACCCGCCACCAGTGAAGATACTGATGACTCAAGAGTTGTCGCTTAGGAGGGAATGGGTGGCCCCTTTAAAGGACTTTGCTGGGCACTCTTCCTTCTCCTACAATATTCTTATCCTCATCAGGCTAGATTTCAGCTGGGGGTAATATTGATCCAGCTAGATGCAGTTCAGCAGCTCTGGTTATTCGGCTAGTTCCATTGTCCAGTTGTTGCCTGGTGATAGCACTTCCACCATACCAAAGTGAGTTAAAGCTGTGCAGGCAAACTTTCTTTTCCTAAAGTCATGTACATCAGAGCTGCCTTGTGTGAAAAATGCTCTGTGACTACTAGTCAGCCATGCCATGCTGGCCTGGCGGACCCGTCATCTTATTCTTAAAGACAGACTCTCAAGGTGGGTGAGGTCCATCTTTTACATTACCTCCTTGTCCGCCTTCCTATTTATTTTATTTTATTGCATTAGTAAAGCGCAACGTTCACCCCCAGGGATATCACGGCACCAGGATAGCTAACCCATATTGTGAAGGCAATTGTCGAAGGCACAAGCAATTAACTCCTGAACAGCCATGTTTTCAGTTTCTTCCTAAACCCCATGTGGTCGCCAGTGAGCCGTAGGTCTAGAGGAAGTTTATTCCAATAAACGGCCGCCTGGTAAGAGAAAGAGCGACCTCCAGCTCTGACTTTCATTATGTGTCTAATTTTAGCAAGAGCGAGATTGCAAGACCTCAGTTCTCATGGAGGGACATAAAATTCAACTTTGTCCTGCAGGATTTTAGGGCCAAGCTTGTATAAGGCTTTATGTGCATAGCACAATAGTTTGAACTTAGCTGTTTGGTGCATAGACAGTCAATGTAGCACCTCCAAACACTCTGAAGCCGAGCTGTATTTATTCTTGTTGCAGACCAGCTTGGCTGCTGCATTTTGGGTCACCTTCAATCAGAGACTAAGTAGTCAGCCATACCAACATATAGAGCATTCCCATAGTCCAGTTTGCTAGTTATCAGGGCCTGAACAATGGTTTTTCTCCAGTTGGCCGGGATCCATATGAAAAGTCTCCTTAATAGTTTTAGCATGGCAAAACATTTACCACACAGTATTTTAACTTGCTCTTGCATGGTTAGTGCATTGTCTACCAGAATTCCCAAATTTTTTAGGTTTAGGTTCTGGTACAATGCCTAGTGACTGGGGTAACCTGGATGCGTCCCAGACTAGGTGAGCACCTCCAAAGAGAAGTATTTCAGACTTCTCTGCATTCAACTACAAACGGCGATTTGTCATCCTATTTGCAGTTTCTGAGAGACAGTTGATCCGATTATCTCTAGTGTCCTCGTATCGTTCTGCTATAGCTATCAACAACTGTGTGTCATCTGCATAAGAACACATGTTAAAGCCCCATTTCCTCCCAATCATGGCCAATGGAGAGACATATGCATTAAAGAGGGTTGGACTCAACGATGCTCCCTGCCGAACTCCCCTCTTGATTGCTTTTAGGTTAGAAGAACAGTAACTCAGCTGTACTATCTGAGTTCTGTTTTTTCGAAAGGAGCTAAACAATTGAAGGGTTTTAGAATGGAGTCCTTTTTCATATAGGGGCACATGCATCAACGAAAATACCGATCGCAAACGGGCAGATTCGCAGAATCTGCCCCTTTGCGACTGGTATTTTTGCATTTGGGATGCATCAACCCAATGAAAAATCGCAATTTAAGTAATCCCAAAATTTGCGAATACTTAAATTGCGAATGCATTTAGGGAATCGCAAATTGCGATTCCCTAAATGAAATGCATGATGCAATTTCAAATTGCGAATTCGCAATTAGGGATCGCAAATTACCATCAATTTGAACTTGATGGTAATTTGCAAAAACTTTGAAAAATGCACTAAAGTGCATTTTTCAAAGTTTCATGTTACACACACACAAGCCCTTGGGGCATGTATGTGCGCAACATGTGGTGACATGGCAATTTCAGGGGTGCAACAGGGTGTCCTTTTGGCACCCTTGCACCCTTGAAATTGCATGCGCAATTTGCAAGTACCAATTTGGTACTCGCAAATTGCGCATGCAATTCCCATTCATTCCTATGGACCTCTAGGCCCATAGGAAGGAATGGGTAGCTATTCCTTAATTGCGATTCGCAATTTGCGAGTCGCAATTAAGGAATATGTAGGAATCTCAATTTTTTTGCAATTCCTACATGCATAGGGTTTTCGAGTCCTAAATAGCGATTTCTTAAAATTCGCTATTTAGGATTCGCAAATCCTGACTTTGATGCATGTGGCCCATAATGTTTTATTAGGAGGTTATGACATACAGTGTAGAAAGCCGCCGACAAGTCCAAAAGGATCAGGGTGGCAGCTTTACCCTGGTCCACCAGTAGCCTAATGTCACCCAACACTGCTTATAATGTAGCCTCCGTACTATTCGTAGCCCTGAAACCTGTCTGTGAAGGATCTAAGAGATCATTAGTCTCTAAATAGTCAACAAGTTGCTTGTTGATCAATTTCTCTAAAACCTTGGAGATTGGTCGATAGTTTGAAAGGTTTGAGACATCCATACCTGCTTTTTTTGTCAGTGGAAATACGATAGCTTGTTTCCAAGCATCCAGAAACATAGCTGCTTCTAACGATTGGTTAAAAATGTGCGTTAAGTAAGGACACAGAACAGGTGTTAACCGGGAATAGAGAAGTGTGGGCACAGATCTAACAGGGAACCCGATTTTACCTCAGTCATTACCTTTGCTACTTGCTCTTCCGTAAAAACAGCAAAGTTTCCTAAGTGAGAGGGTACTTCAGGGTAGGGTTCCAAAGCTTCCCAATTAATTTCCTCCAATGTGGGAAACTATCATAGAAAAAGTTTCTAACTTTCTTGCAGTTAGCCTTCGAAGGAGTCAATGATTGGGAAATGCCAGCCGGCTTGGAAAGTTCCTTCAGTATTTAAAATAATTCTTTAGTTGAATTACTATTTTCTTCAATTCTTTTTACAAAGTACAGTTTTTTTAGTATGTTTGAGGGCTTTATGATACTTCTTTAGCTCCTCCTTGTATATTAGCCTGTCTCCACTCTCTTTGGTTTTTCTCCATCTGTGTTCCACAGATTTGCATTTTCTTTTCATCAATCTAAGTTCTGACCAGTACCACTTTTCTGATAGAAATTTCCTAGTTAGATTTGCTTTCCTAGTCCCATTTCTTATCCATGAGCAGTTGCTCCCTGCTCAGAACATTATCAAGAAACAAATTCACACTTTCCACCCTCCCAACATGGCAAACACAGTTAGCAGTCTAGCAGTATTTCTTAAAAGAGGAAATTCCCATATACCCCAGTCCCTCCCGCCCACTTTCCGTTCTTAGCTTGCTGCCCCAGCCTCTACGGTCCGCGTGGCCCTGCCAGCCCCTCCTGCCAACCCTCCGTTGTCTGTTTTCAGCTTGCTCCCCCAGCCCCTCCCTCCCACCATCTGTTGTAATTTTTCTCCCCCCAGTCCTTACCAACCACTGTGGCAGTTTATAATCCAATTTAAACAGACCTTACTGCATCCTGCAGTTCCCATCTTTTAACGAAATGCCAGATGTCTGTGCACACCAAGGGAAAGCGACTCTGACCAGTTGCAGGAGACTTGTATGGAGAGTACGCGTGCGTACTGTACTTATTGCGGTGAGCACAGAGTATGTCTGTATGGCTTTACTGTATGGTTCGGGAGACTTGTATGGAGAGCACGTGCGCACTTCACTTATTGCGGTGAGCACAGAGTATGTCTGTATGGCTTTACTGTATGGTTCGGGAGACTTGTATGGAGAGCACATGCGCACTGCACTTATTGCGGTGAGAACAGCGTATGTCTGTATGGCTTTATATATGGTTTTAGAAGACTTGTATGAAGAGTGCGTGCTCACTGCACTTATTGCATGTGTGGACTCTGGTGAGCACAGAATATGTCTGTATGGCTTTACTGTTTGGTTGCGGCAGATTTGTCTGGAGAGTGAGTGCGCACTGCACGTATTGCGTTGAGCACAGAGTATATCTGTATGGCTTTACTGTATGGTTGCAGGAGACTTGTATCGAGAGTGCGTGTACACTGCACTTATTGCATGTGTGGACTATGGTGAGCACAGAATAATGTCTGTATTCCTTTACTGTATGGTTGCAGGAGGCCTATATGGAAAGTGCGTGTGCACCACTGCTGTTGCGGTGAGCCCAGAGTGTCTGTATGGCTTTGATGTATGGTTGCGGGAGATTTGTATGGAGAGTGCCTGCGCACTGCACGTATTGCGATGAGCACAGAGTATGTCTGTATGGCTTTACTGTATGGTTGCGGGAGGCCTGTATGGAGGGTGCATGTGCACAGAGTATGTCTGTATGCTTTACTGTGTGGTTGCGGGAGGCCTGTACGTAGAGTGCGTGCGCACTGCACTTTTTGCGTGGAACACAGAGCATGTCTGTATGGCTTTACTGCATGTTTGCGGGAGACCTGTATGAAAAACTCGTGCGCACTGCACTTGTTGAGCACAGAGCATGTCTGTATGGCTTTATTGCATACTTGCGGGAGATCTGTACGGAGAGCGCATGCGCACTACACTTGTTGAGCACAGTGCATGTCCGTATGGCTTTACTGCATGGTTGCGGGAGACCTGTATGGAGATCGTGCGTGCACTGCACTTGTTGAGCACAGAGCATGTCTGTATGGCGTAACTGCATGGTTGCGGGAGACTTGAACGGGAGAGTATATGTCCGGCTTTACTGGATGGTTGCGGGAGACTTGAATTGGGAGTGCGTGCGTGCGCACTACACTTATTGCGCTGAGCACAGATTATATCTGTATGGCTTTATTGTATGACTGCAGGATTCCATTTTGGATCCCTGTGTTTTGAGTGTTACTTGGCATGAAGGTTGGAGGGAGCCTACCTGACAGCAGAGTGAATTGCAGGGCTCCTTCAAAACATTTCTGAGATCCTTTGAAGTGGACTAGGATCCGGGGAGTGGGAGGACAGGAGACAGAAGGGTCCCTGGAGGCATAGGGACAGTCCTTACTGGGTGTTAACCACGCTAAATGTTTGATGGACTGTCACTCTTTCTATAATTTCCTCTCTTTTTTTCTTCTCTATGCAGCAACTCTGTCATGTAATGCTTTGCTATATCAAAATCAATAACAAAGTGTATTTCAAGGGAAAATTCTACCCAAAGCGGTTTTACACCGAACAGGTTAAGAGGTGGGTGGGCGAGGAAGCCTCTTCCTCTTTTATGCCTTAGTTTGTGTTTGCAAGACAGAGAGCGCTCAGCCCACCCCCTACTTCCTGCTGACACTAGAGGACAAAGACTGTGGCTTCCCTAGTCTGGAAGGCATACACAGAATGTTAGGAGCCGCCTCGGTCCCAGTGGTGGAAGAATGGAATAGGCATTGTTGTCTGCAAACCTAAGATAGATACTGGGTAGAAACCTAGGTCAGGCTGCTGGAGATCTCATGGACCAGTGATGTGAACCGCTCACCAAGGTGGGTTACTTGAGCGCAAGAGCCTGGGCTTCTGTTTGCTGGCTTCCTTCAAGTTGGCGAAGACCTGGGCAAGACCCATGCTAGGAGAGCTGAAGATTCTCTGCTTGAAAAATGGGACAGCAACCACCAGAGGAGAAGCCTGCCCGGTGTAGTCTTCAGTCAGGCTGCCCTGTGACAGAGGAGCTATGCAAGGGACCTGGGTCCAAACCCTGCCAGAGAAGCTGCACCTGTCTTGAGGAAAGATGCAAAGTTGCCGTGGCAACGTGTGCTGCCAGTGTGTTCCACAGGATGGCTCTGTCTGGAAAAGGAGAGCCCCGCTCTGCAGGAACGAAAAAGAATTAACATCAGTCACATTCTGGGGGCCAGGGTGCTCATGAATAGGGTTACTGGCGGTTGGAGTCTGACAGCAGCAGCACAAGGCTGAAAATCCTATGCAAACCCATGCCACGGTGAGGAAATCTTGCCCACGTCCAAGGTTTATTTAATACACACCAGGGATGTCGGTGGCATCAGGAGCAATCACTAGATGAAGAAAGAATTTCTGCAGGTTCCAACCAGCTCAGGGAGGTGGGTGAGGTTTATTATCCAAGAGTACCTCAGGTACTCCCTCTGTAGTTGTCAAGGACTCCATGTACTTTAGTTCTTGTGTGGTAGCTTAGAGTGAAAGCTTCTGAAAAGCATTAGAACTCAATTTTTCATTCTGTGTTGTTGAAAGGCTGTGTCAAAGACAATAGGCTCGGCTGGCTTATTCTTAATGGCAAATATTATCAATATTTTGCTCAACCCTATAGGCAGATGTTTTTTAGCAATATAGTGGTGCTTTGCAAAGGCTGTAGGCCTCATGGATTTATTGTGAATAGGTATGTTTTTTTGACTGTAAAAGACAAATATTTCCTTGTTTAATGAGACCATACCTTGTGGATTTTAAGGAACGTACCATGCGTTGCCAAAGGCAATAAGGGGTTTATTTACAAGCCCCTTGCGCCGCCTGTACATCACTTTTTGTGATGCACCGGCAGCGCATTTTGCTGCCCCATATTTACAAGGACACCTAAAGCCACCTCATAAGAGGGCACCAAATGTCCTAAAAATGGCCTTGTGGCAAGTGGAATCTGCATTTTATTAATACTTTCAAAACCCTTCCCTCTGACTCTTCCCCCTCCACATCCCTTTTACTCATCCCAAACCCCCTCCTACTGCTATGACCTCCAAAACAAACATAAAAAAATCAATGTCTACATCCTTCCCTCTTCTATCCCTCCACTATCCTTTTCAATCCAAATAACAGACTAACATGTCCACCTCTCAAATTAATTTCATATTTCACTACTCGCCAAAAAAACGATTCAACACCTCATATGGGGTAGCACGGGCAATATAAATGCAAACCTTTTTCCCCTCTTCTATCTCTCCGCTATCCTTCTCAATCCAAATAACTGCCTAACAAATCCACCCTCAAATTACTTTCATATTTCACTATACTAATTCACCACTAATCCTTTATGGGTTCCAAAGTAGCGTGCTACTCGCCGAAATAAACCGCTTCAACACCCTATATAAATGCAAACCTTTTTCCCTCTTCTATCCTTTTCAATCCAAATAACTGACTAACATATCCACCACTAAAATTACTTTCATATTTTACTATACTAATTCACCACTAATCCTTTATGGGTTCCAGAGTAGCGTGCTACTCGCCCAAAAAGCTCTTCAACACCCCATCAGGGGTAGCAAGCGCTATATAAATCCAATTACAATACAATATTTAACATCCTTGCCCCGAGGCAGGCTTGGGGGCATAGGGGGAGTTGATCAGGAGATTCAAGGCCTGGGTGGCTTAAGCTTTTTCAGAATTTTGCATCTCTCTCACACATATGCTTTCACGGTGACCCTTCTAAGCATGTGTTTCAAGCACCCGCCTTCCCCCACCGTCTATTCAGGGTGGCCCCGGGTCCCCGTTTTCCATAACCACAGTAACTACACTGTAAACTTGTTTGTTTCCCAGTTGTGTAGCTGCATTTTCCAGATGAGTTTTCTTCCCCTTGGGATGTAAATATTGCATTTTGGTCTGATTGTAAAATAAACCTCTTGTTTATAAATCCAGTAGACTACACTCTTCTGTTTACACGAAAGTATTTGCTCTGCTCCAGCTAAGCCTGTGTTTTGAATACACAGGAACCCTCTCCTGCTCATGGGAGTGAGTTAATGTTCGAAAGACACTCTCTACAAAATGTCTCAAGTGGTCCAAAATGTGTATGCTTATTACTGAGAGATGCTCTCAATCCCATGGTCCGACACTTCACATTACTTACGTGAGATAGCGAGACCTCGTATCATTCCACACAGCACCTCCTATCATTTTACACTCGAGACACAGATTACTCGTACCTTCCCACACTCACGACAGCTCCACCGCCTATCATTTTACACTTGAGACACCGAGACCATGTACCTTTCTACACTCATGACAGCACCACCTCCTACAGTGGCGGCCGTCACAATGAAGAGGTGGTGAGCAGGTGGAGGGGGCGCAGGAGGGGTTAATAATAAAAAAAAAAAAAACCACTTACATGGAGCTGCCGGCCGCCTCCCACATCACGCCTCGCCCTTCCTGGTCCCAGCAAGCACTGGGGCAGCATCACAGACTCCCTGTGCAATACCCGTGCTGCTCTCATACTTACGAGAGCAGCGCGGGGATTGGGCTGGGCGGGCTGAAAAGACGCTCCACTCAGACCAGGGAGTCTGTGGGGGTTTCTCCAGCCCAGCTGTTCAATGCAGCCGGGCTGCAGAAACCTCAGTGCACATGTGTGTTTGGTCAGCCTGAGGCGGCCGGCCAAACACATGCGCACTTAGGGAGTGCACATAGCACTCCTCCTCCCCATGCCTCGCGCCACCCCTCCAATCACAAGCTGGCTCAAAGCCGGCAAATGAAAAATACAATGATGCTATAACATCGTTTTATTTTTTATTTGCTGGCTCTCAGCCAGGCAGTGGGGTGATGCTCCTTCGCCATTGCGGAGGAGCCGCCGCTGACCTATCATTTTACACTGGAGACACTGAAATCTCATAACTTCCTACACTTGAGACAACACTGCCTCCTATCATTCTACACCAGAGACAGAGAGACCTCGTGTCTTTCCACACTCGAGACAACACCACCTCCTATCATTCAACACTGGAGACACAGAGACCTCGTACCTTTCCACACTTGAGACAGCACCATCTCCTATGATTCAACACTGGAGACACTGAGTCCTCGTACCTTTCCACACTCGAGACAGCACCACCTCCTATCATTCAACAATGGAGACACTGAGACCTCGTACCTTTCCACACTGAAGACAGCACCACCTCCTATCATTCAACACTGGAGACAGAGAGACCTCGTGTCTTTCCACACTTGAGACAGCACCATCTCCTATGATTCAACACTGGAGACACTGAGTCCTCGTACCTTTCCACACTCGAGACAGCACCACCTCCTATCATTCAACAATGGAGACACTGAGACCTCGTACCTTTCCACACTCGAGACAGCACCATCTCCTATGATTCAACACTGGAGACAAAGAGACCTCGTACCTTTCCACACTCGAGACAGCACCATCTCCTATGATTCAACACTGGAGACACAGAGACCTCGTACCTTTCCACACTCGAGACAGCACCATCTCCTATGATTCAACACTGGAGACAAAGAGACCTCGTACCTTTCCACACTCGAGACAGCACCATCTCCTATGATTCAACACTGGAGACACAGAGACCTCGTACTTTTCCACACTCGAGACAGCGCCATCTCCTATGATTCAACAATGGAGACACTGAGACCTCGTACCTTTCCACACTGAAGACAGCACTGCCTCCTATCATTCAACACTGGTGACACCGAGACCTCGTACCTTTCCACACTTGAGACAGCACCATCTCCTATGATTCAACACTGGAGACACTGAGACCTCGTACCTTTCCACACTCGTGACAGCACCAACTCCTATCATTCAACACTGGTGACACTGAGACCTCGTACCTTTCCACAATGTAGATAGCACCATCTCCTATGATTCAACACTGGAGACACAGAGACCTCGTACCTTTCCACACTCGAGACAGCACTACCTCCTATCATTCAACAATGGAGACACTGAGACCTCGTACCTTTCCACACTCGTGACAGCACTAACTCCTATCATTCAACACTGGTGACACCGAGACCTTGTCCCTTTCCACACTCGAGACAGCTCCACCTCCTATCATTCAACACTGGAGACACTGAGACCTCGTACCTTTCCACACTCAAGACAGCACCACCTCCTATCATTAAACAGTGGAGACACCGAGACCTCATACCGTTCCACACTCAAGACAGCACCACCTCCCATAATTCTACACTTGAGACACAGAGACCTCGTACCTGTCCACACTCGAGCCAACCCCACCTCCTATCATTCAACAGTGGAGACACCGAGACCTCATACCGTTCCACACTCGAGACAACACCTCCTCCTATCATTCTACACTCGAGACACCGAGACCTTGTACCTATACCGAGACCTTGTACCTTACCACACTAAAGACAGCCCAACCTCCTATCATTCTCCACTCGGGACACCGAGACCATGTACCTAACCACACTCAAGACAACACCACCTCCTATCATTTTACACTCGAGACAGCGAGATCATATACCTTTCTACAATCAAGCCAGCACCACCTCCTATCATTTTACACTGGAGACACCAAGACCTCGTACTTATCCACACTCGAGACAACACCACCTCCTACTATTCAACACTGGAGACACCGAGACCTCGTACCTTTCTACATTCACGACAGCACCACCTCCTATCATTTTACACTCGAGACAGCGAGACCATATACCTTTCTACAATCAAGCCAGCACCACCTATCATTTTACACTCGAGACACCAAGACCTTGTACTTTTCCACACTCGAGACAACACCACCTCCTACTATTCAACACTGGAGACACAGAGACCTCGTAGCTTTCCACACTCACGACAGCACCACCTCCTATCATTTTACACTGGAGGCACCGAGACCTCGTTCTTTTCCACACTCACGACAGCACCACCTCCTATAATTTTACACTCGAGTCAGCGAGACCATATACCTTTCCACATTCACGACAGCACCACCTCCTATCATTTTACACTCGAGACAGCGAGACCATATACCTTTGTACAATCAAGCCAGCACCACCTCCTATCATTTTACACTCGAGACACCAAGACCTCGTACTTTTCCACACTCGTGACAGCACCACCTCCTATCATTCAACACTGGAGACACTGAGACCTCGTACCTTTCCACACTCAAGACAGCACCACCTCCTATAATTCAACAGTCGAGACACCGAGACCTCATACCGTTCCACACTCAAGACAGCACCACCTCCCATCATTCTACACTCGAGACACAGAGACCTCGTACCTGTCCACACTCGAGCCAACCCCACCTCCTATCATTCAACAGTGGAGACACCGAGACCTCATACCGTTCCACACTCAAGACAGCACCACCTCCCATCATTCTACACTCGAGACAGCAAGGCCTTGCACCTTTCCACACTCGAAACAGCACCGCCTCTTCTCATTCTACACAGCAGACACCGAGACCTCGTACCTTTCCACACTCGAGACAACACCTCCTCCTATCATTCTACACTCGAGACACCGAGACCTTGTACCTATACCGAGACCTTGTACCTTACCACACTAAAGACAGCACAACCTCCTATCATTTTACACTCGAGACAGCGAGACCATATACCTTTCTACAATCAAGCCAGCACCACCTCCTATCATTTTACACTGGAGACACCAAGACCTCGTACTTATCCACACTCGAGACAACACCACCTCCTACTATTCAACACTGGAGACACCGAGACCTTGTACCTTTCCACATTCACGACAGCACCACCACCTATCATTTTACACTCGAGACAGCGAGACCATATACCTTTCTACAATCAAGCCAGCACCACCTCCTATCATTTTACACTCGAGACACCAAGACCTTGTACTTTTCCACACTCGAGACAACACCACCTCCTACTATTCAACACTGGAGACACAGAGACCTCGTACCTTTCCACACTCACAACTGCACCACCTCCTATCATTTTACGCTGGAGGCACCGAGACCTCGTACTTTTCCACACTCACGACAGCACCACCTCCTATAATTTTACACTCGAGACAGCGAGACCATATTCCTTTCTACAATCAAGCCAGCACCACCTCCTATCATTTTACACTCGAGAAACCAAGACCTCGTACTTTTCCACACTCGAGACAACACCACCTCCTACTATTCAACACTGGAGACACCGAGACCTCGTACCTTTCCACATTCACGACAGCACCACCTCCTATCATTTTACACTCGAGACAGCGAGACCAAATACCTTTCTACTATCAAGCCAGCACCACCTCCTATCATTTTACACTCGAGACACCAAGACCTCGTACTTTTCCACACTCGAGACAACACCACCTCCTACTATTCAACACTGGAGACACAGAGACCTCGTACCTTTCCACACTCATGCAGCAGCACCTCCTATCATTTTACACTCAAGACACTGAGAACTTGCACCTTTCCACACTCACGACAGCACCTCCCTCATAATTCTACACTGGAAACACCTAGACCTCGTACCTTTCCACACTCGAGACAACACCTCCTCCTATCATTCTACACTCGAGACACCGAGACCTTGTACCTTACCACACTAAAGACAGCACAACCTCCTATCATTCTCCACCCGGGACACCGAGACCATGTACCTAACCACACTCAAGACAGCACCATCTCCTATCATTCTACACTCAAGACACCGAGACCTTGTACCTTTCCTCTCTTGAGACCTCACCACCTCCCATCATTCTACACTGGAAACACCCAGACCTCGTACCTTTCTACACTCGAGACAGCACCACCTCCTATCATTCTACACTCGAGGAAGCGAGACGTTGTACCTTTCCACACTGGAGACACCACGCCTCCTATCATTCTACACTGGAGACACCATCGACCTCGTACCTTTCCACACTGTAGACAGCAGCACCTTGTAGTAACCACGCTAGTACAGAGTAAGTTAAGTGGTTTATTAAGGCTACATGGTAAAGGGAGACGGACAGGACCGACTCCAACAGCAGCTTCAGCAAACTGACTCCTCTCAACAGTGTTGCTAGGAGCTACATAACATTCTTAGAACAATGAGCATAGCAACATACAGAACTACATAACACACAAGATATTACATATCTTCCTTTCTTCTAAAAAAACAAAAAAAAAAACAACAAAGACAAATAAAATTAAGATCTATACCTAGCAGGTTTAATAATGGACCTGGAACTTCTTCGAACCTTGACCTTGTGATTAAGAGAAACTTCAGAACCTTGACCAGTAGGTTTAGAGGAAATTTTGGTGCGCACCTTAACAACTCTATTGAGGTTCCACCAATGACCACCCTCGACTTTGACAGCATTACCAACAATTTTGATGACTTCAACAGGCTCACCAAATTTGCTGTCACCCTTTCTAACATGCACAGGCGATTTAATTTTGACCATGTCACCTACTTCAAGAGTAGAAACTTTAACCGTTTTCTTCTTATCAAACGTCCTTTTTTTTTTTTGTTTGTGACTCTGACATGTTTTCCATAACAGTAGACATCAACTTAGACATATCAGAAACTGATTTCACCCATTTAGTCATCCAACCAGGCCTAAAATTGGTATTGGCTTTTCTCCCTCTTACCAACTGGAAAGGACAAATCTTTGTAGAAGTGTGAGGCGTCGTTCTATAAAACCATATCATACTGTCAAGAGCCTTTTGAACATCATAGTTACCTGCTCTTGCCCACCTTACACACTCACCAATTGCACGATTCATCCTTTCCACAAGGCCATTGGACTGGGGATGATATAAGGAACTTTGAAGTGCTTGACTCCAGATTCTAAAAGAAAAGTTTGAAATTCATGACTAACAAATTGCGTGCCATTGTCCGAGACCAAAATTTCGGGACAACCTTCTCTCAGCCAGACTTCTCTCAGGAATTGAATAATACATTTGGTGGTGGCTTCTTTGACCAGTTTGACTTCAGGCCATTTGGATGCATAATCCATCAGGACCAAAATAAAACGGCAACCACCTTGAAGACAATCATAAGGCCCCATGACATCTATGCCAAGTTTCAACCAGGGCCCCTGTGGACACTCAATAGGCATCATAGGAGGAACAGATACTTTTAGACTTTTATCAGCTGCCCCACAGATACAACAACCGGAAACCATATCCTCAATTTCGTTATCCATTCTTGGCCACCAGTAAATGTCACAAATGCGACGCTTCGTGAGAGTACATCCAAGATGACCCTCGTGAGCTCTCTTTATAATTATATTTCGGAAAGAACCTGGTGGTACAAACTTATCCCCTCTGAGGAGCAAACCATCTTCCAAAGATAGTTCATCTTGCACCTTCCAAAATGGTTGAATTAGGGCTGAAACAGCCTTTTCGTTAGGCCAGCCACCTGTCACATGACTGCAAACTTCTTGAAGCACAGAATCTGTCTCTACAGCTCGCAACCATTCATTCTCCGAGCACAAATTCATGGTGGGTATTTCCAAAGCTGCCACCAAACAATCATCACAATCTTCGCTAGAGAACTCGCTCCAGTTAAGGTCTTCAGGATCATCTGATTTCACAGGGAAACGGGACAAAAAATCCGCTCGTCCATTGCTTCCTCCTGATATATGTTTGATATCAAACTGATACTGAAGAAGCTTAGAGACCATTCGTAGAATCCTCGGAGTGGAGCATTTACTCACACCACCACTTAGGATGTTGACCAAAGGTTTATGGTCAGTCTGTAGCAAAAAACGTTTGCCCCAAATATAAGAGCGAAACTTTTCGATAGCCCAAGTGCAGGCCAACAATTCCCTCTCTATGACAGAGTACTGAAGCTCAGCTGACCTCAGAACTCTTGATGCAAAACAGATTGTGTTTTCTATCCCATTATCTGACTGGGTCAGCATTCCCCCTAAACCTACTTGACTTGCGTCAACAGTGACTCAGCATGGCAAATTGGAATCAAAAGGTTTCAGTGCCGAACCACATTTCAAAGCATTTTTGATGGCCCCAAAAGCAACATTACAATCACCACACCACTCAAACTTCACTCCCTTCTTGAGGAGGTTACTAATCGGTCTAACAATAGAAGCAAAGTTAGGAACAAATCTCGAATAATATTCACACATCCCGAGCAATTATTTGACTCCTGACTTGTCTTTAGGTGCTGGGGCATCTATGATAGCTGTCAACAAACCAGGTTTAGGGCTGATACCATCCTTTGAAATAACATGACCTAAGTATTCAACCTTGGGGCATAAAAACTCACACTTCTCTTCCTTTAGCACTACCCCATATTTTTTAAAAAGGGAAAGGACTTTATCCAGTATGCTGTTGTGAGAAACAATGTCCTTTCTGAAAACTAAAACATCATCTTGAAAGATCAAGACTCCATCCATTTCCTTGAGAATATTACCCATGATCCTTTGAAAAACTGAGGCTGCTGATGAAAGCCCGAAAGGCATGCGGCAATAACGGAAAGTCCCTAATGGAGAAATGAAAGCGGTCAAGTGTCGAGATTCGGGATCCAGTTCCACCTGGTGATATGCACTGGCTAGATCTAACTTCGTGAAATAGCAAGCACCTTTAGTCGAAGCAAGAAGGTCACTTATTCTAGGCAAGGGGTGTGAGTCTATCCAGATTTCTTTATTGAGAGATCTCAAATTCACAAAGACTCTCAGGTCCCCTCCCCTTTTCCTTGCGACAACTAAAGGGGAAAGCCACAGAGAGGACTCCGTTGGCTCAATTATTCCATTAGAGCAAAGGGCTTTGAGTTCTTTGTCGAGATCATCTCTAACACTGAACGGTACTCCTCGGAGCTTGTGTTTTACTGGTACAGCTCCATCCTTTACAATTATTTTATGCTTGAACCCTTTTATTTTGCCTAGAACTTTTCCCAAAACATCAGGGAATTTGTCTTTCCACTTTTGACTTACCTCTTCATTCCCAACCACGAGGACCTGTTCTTTGGCCCCTGGTCTAAGGATCATGCCAAAGAGGCCTTGGTGAAACCACCCCAAAATGTTAAGGCCTTTAACAGCAACGTACACCTTCCTTCCCCCTTATCCTCCTATCCTTAAATTTAAGTTCATCCTCAAAAAAACCTAACAATTCAATTCTTCGTCCCTCATACGACACAGGTGACCTATCAGGAGAAGACCGAGTGATTGAACCTTTCCAAACTTCTTCAAATAATTTTTGTGTGATCATTGTTATCTTGGCTCCAGAATCAACTAATAATTTGATAGTATGGGAACCTACACCAATATCTACTATGGGATCAATGCAAGATGAGGGATCACCCTCGATCACTTCTTGAGAACAACATGTGGTTTCATTCATGACATCAGTAACAACAGATATAATTTCGGAGTCTGAATCATCCTCAGATTCGATAGTGCAAACAGGTGGTTTTTGAAATTTTTCTTTTTTAGACATACTTTTGCAAAATGTCCCATCTTTTTGCAATAATTGCACATTACCTCGATGGCAGGACATTTAGATCCTCGAAGATGCCAAGGATTACCACATCTCAAACATATATTATTGCTATTACTTTTGTTTCCATTTGAATTTTGGGTTTTGAGAAGAAGACATTGGATGAATTTACATTAGGTTTGACACGTTGTTTTGAAGGATTGTTAACATTAACCACATTTACTACATCATTAAGTTTCTCATCTAGTTCTTTCAAAGAAACCATTGAAATTTCTATGCTTTTGGCAATTTTGATGGTTTCTTCCAAAGAAGGATCTGCCATGCTCAAAAGCTTTTGTCTGATGGTTTTGTCTTTGCATTGGCAGACAAATTGGTCCCTGATTAACTGGTCAGTGAAATTTTCAAATTTGCAGTCAGCTGCGAGTCTGCGTAAAATTGAAATGTAAGAATCGACATCTTCAGCTTCTGTTTGTTTCCTTTTAAAGAATTTGTGCCTCAAGACCATAAGACTCGGTTGTTTATCAAATCTGTGTTTCAGTTTCAAAACGGCTTGTTGGTATTCATCGAGGTCTTGAGATTCTTCTTGTGTCAAAGGAGGTAAGTGTTTGAAGATTGACCTTCCCTCGAATCCTAAAGAGTGTAGAAGTAGACATTTTTTTCTATCTGCAACAAAACGCGAGGCGCCCATGGCACCTAAATATGTCTCAAAAGCATAGTTCCAAATTTCCCAACGAACTGTTGGTTCCCCTGGGGAGTCCAAAAATGAAGGAGGTGGATTGATGGATTGCATGGTACACATAGTAATTTTAAGCACAAGATAAACTATTCGAAAAGGAAAAAAAAATATGTGTAGAAGGAATCGTAGGCACACAGAATGTTTAGAAGTGGACAGGTGTGTGCATCCCCTTGATAAACTAGTTGAACTGAGTATCAATAGGTAAGAACAGCGCTGTACAGTAGAAGGGTTGAAGCAGGTGTGTGTATCACCGCATGACTCACTGTACAGGTGTGTGTATCACCGCGTGATACACTGTATCGAAGGATATGTAGTACAGGTTTGGAGATGCAATTTCCTTTTCCTTATTCTGATGAATAAAAGATAGGCTTGTTATTTGTGTAAAAAAAATGAAAGAATTATGGACGTTGCAGCAGGACGCTGTTTGATGGAAGAGGTGTGCGTGTCACCGCGTAACACACAACAGGCAGAAACACGGAGTAGATGTGGTAGCCTTCCCCGAACCAAAATGGCCGCAGGTGCGTGGTTGGGCGTGAGGACGTTGCGTACACGCTGTTGTGACGAGGAGACGCTGTGCGTCTCAACAGGAGGAAGACGAGCGCGGAATGAAGTGAGCGGAGAAGACGAACAATGCGCTTTGGTTGCTAGGCGAAGAAACATCCATGAAGGTTGCCAGGTAAGGATCGTGAATGTGCGCGAGGGCATGCAGAGTCCGTGAATTAAAAAAAAAACTTGCGAAGAGACTCAGCGCAGAGCAACGACCGTTAGTCCCAAAAAAACACTCGAGGGGAGCATTAAGAGAACAGCGCAGGGCAGGAGGCAAAGATAATGCAGGGAAAGCAAACGCCCTACGGTATCCGATGACAAACGTGTTAAGACGTGCAGGGAACACTGTTTGAGTGTTGCGGTCGAGTTACGGCAGTCCATACGTGAAGAAGCAGGAAGTAGGAGACAGTAGTTGCACACACTGGGTGCATGTAGTCTGTAGATGCGGTGACAGATTGTAGAAACAGACAGCAATCTTGTTCCAAATTCCTCGGAGTTCAAAGATGAGCCAACACACGTGGGTAGGGTGACCATGTAGCCTTAGCTCGTCGCCAATAAATTTGTAGTAACCACGCTAGTACAGAGTAAGTTAAGTGGTTTATTAAGGCTACATGGTAAAGGGGGACGGACAGGACCGACTCCAACAGCAGCTTCAGCAAACTGACTCCTCTCAACAGTGTTGCTAGGAGCTACATAACATTCTTAGAACAATGACCATAGCAACATACAGAACTACATAACACACAAGATATTACACACCTCCTATTATTTTACACTGGAGACACCATGATCTCGTACCTTCCCACACTCACGACAGCTCCACCTCCTATCGTTCTACACTGGAGACACAGATTACTCGTACCTTTCCACACTGTAGATAGCACCACCTCCTATTATTTTACACTGGAGACACCATGATCTCGTACCTTCCCACACTCATGACAGCACCACCTCCTACAGTGGCGGCCGTCACAATGAAGAGGTGGTGGGCAGGTGGGATGGGTTTAATAATAAAAAAAAACACTTACATGGAGCTGCCGGCCGCCTCGCCTCGCCCTTCCTGGTCCCAGCAAGCACTGGGGCAGCATCACAGACTCCCTGTGCAATACCCGCTCAGCTCTCATACTTACGAGAGCAGCACAGGGATTGGGCTGGGCGGGCTGAAAAGACGCTCCGCTCAGACCAGGGAGTCTGTGGGGGTTTCTCCAGCCCAGCTGTTCAATGCAGCCGGGCTGCAGAAACCTAAGTGCACATGTGTGTTTGGTCAGCCTGAGGCGGACGGCCAAACACATGCGCACTTAGGGAGTACAAATAGCACTCCTCCTCCCCATGCCTCGCGCCGCCCCTCCCATCACAAGCTGGCTCAGAGCCGGCAAATGAAAAATACAATGATGCTATAACATCGTTTTATTTTTCATTTGCTGGCTCTCAGCCAGGCAGTGGGGTGATGCTCCTTCGCCATTGCGGAGGAGCCGCCGCTGACCTATCATTTTACACTGGAGACACTGAAATCTCGTAACTTCCCACACTCGAGACAACACTGCCCCCTATCATTCTACACCCGAGACAGAGAGACCTCGTGTCTTTCCACACTCGAGACAACACCACCTCCTATCATTCAACACTGGAGACACAGAGCCCTCGTACCTTTCCACACTTGAGACAGCACCATCTCCTATGATTCAACACTGGAGACACTGAGTCCTCGTACCTTTCCACACTCGAGACAGCACCACCTCCTATCATTCAACAATGGAGACACTGAGACCTCGTACCTTTCCACACTGAAGACAGCACCACCTCCTATCATTCAACACTGGAGACAGAGAGACCTCGTGTCTTTCCACACTTGAGACAGCACCATCTCCTATGATTCAACACTGGAGACACTGAGTCCTCGTACCTTTCCACACTCGAGACAGCACCACCTCCTATCATTCAACAATGGAGACACTGAGACCTCGTACCTTTCCACACTGGAGACAGCACCACCTCCTATCATTCAACAATGGAGACACTGAGACCTCGTACCTTTCCACACTGAAGACAGCACCGCCTCCTATCATTCAACAATGGAGACACTGAGACCTCGTACCTTTCCACACTGAAGACAGCACCGCCTCCTATCATTCAACACTGGAGACACAGAGACCTCGTACCTTTCCACACTTGAGACAACACTGCCTCCTATCATTCTACACTGGAGACACCGAGACCTCGTACCTTTCCACACTGTAGACAGCACCGCCTTCTATCGTTCAACACTGGAGACACAGAGACCTCGTACCTTTCCACACTTGAGACAGCACCACCTCCTATCATTCTACACTGGAGACACTGAGACCTCGTACCTTTCCACACTGTAGACAGCACCGCCTCCTATCATTCAACACTGGAGACACAGAGACCTCGTACCTTTCCACACTGAAGACAGCACTGCCTCCTATCATTCTACACCCGAGACAGAGAGACCTCGTGTCTTTCCACACTCGAGACAACACCACCGCCTATCATTCAACACTGGAGACACAGAGACCTCGTACCTTTCCACACTTGAGACAGCACCATCTCCTATGATTCAACACTGGAGACACAGAGACCTCGTACCTTTCCACACTCGAGACAGCACCACCTCCTATCATTCAACACTGGAGACACAGAGACCTCGTACCTTTCCACACTGTAGACAACACCGCCTCCCATCATTCAACAGTGGAGACACTGAAACCTCATACCGTTCCACACTGAAGACAGCACTGCCTCCTATCATTCTACACCCGAGACAGAGAGACCTCGTGTCTTTCCACACTCGAGACAACACCACCGCCTATCATTCAACACTGGAGACACAGAGACCTCGTACCTTTCCACACTTGAGACAGCACCATCTCCTATGATTCAACACTGGAGACACAGAGACCTCGTACCTTTCCACACTCGAGACAGCACCACCTCCTATCATTCAACACTGGAGACACCAAGACCTCGTACCTTTCCACACTGAAGACAGCACCACCTCCTATCATTCAACACTGGAGACATAGAGACCTCGTACCTTTCCACACTTGAGACAGCACCACCTCCTGTCATTCAAAACTGGAGACAGAGAAACCTCGTACCTTTCCACACTCGTGACAGCACCAACTCCTATCATTCAACACTGGAGACACCGAGACCTCGTACCTTTCCACACTCGAGACAGCACCACCTCCTATCATTCAACTCTGGAGACACCGAGACCTCATACCTTTCCACACTCATGACAGCACCACCTCCTATCATTTTACACTCAAGAAACTGAGACCTTGCACCTTTCCACACTCACGACAGCACCACCCTTCTAATTCTACACTGGAAACACCTAGACCTCGTACCTTTCCACACTCGAGACAACACCTCCTCCTATCATTCTACACTCGAGACACCGAGACGTTGTACCTATACCGAGACCTTGTACCTTACCACACTAAAGACAGCACAACCTCCTATCATTCTCCACTCGGGACACCAAGACCATGTACCTAACCACACTCAAGACAACACCATCTCCTATCATTCTACACTCGAGACAGCAAGACCATGTACATTTCTACACTCAAGACAGCACCATCTCCTATCATTCTACGCTCAAGACACCGAGACCTTGTACCTTTCCTCTCTTGAGAAAATACCACCTCCTATCATTCTACACTGGAAACACCCAGACCTCGTACCTTTCTACACTCAAGACAGCACCACCTCCTATCATTCTACACTCGAGGAAGCGAGACATTGTACCTTTCCACACTTGAGACAACACGCCTCCTATCATTCTACACTGGAGACTCCAAGACCTTGTACCTTTCCACACTGTAGATAGCACCACCTCCTATCATTCTACACTATAGACACCGAGACCTCGTACCTTTCCACACTCGAGACAGCACCACCTCCTATCATTCAACACTGGAGACACCAAGACCTCGTACCTTTCCACACTGAAGACAGCACCGCCTCCTATCATTCAACACTGGAGTCACTGAGACCTCGTACCTTTCCACACTTGCGCCAACACACCTCCTATCATTCTACACTGGAGAAACCAAGACCTTGTACC
This sequence comes from Calotriton arnoldi, assembly GCA_963921515.1. NCBI lineage: Eukaryota > Metazoa > Chordata > Amphibia > Caudata > Salamandridae > Calotriton > Calotriton arnoldi. The sequence goes on from CAWUFW010000337.1 coordinate 3,134,860, forward strand.
TTTCCACACTCAAGACAACACCACCTCCTATCATTCAACACTCGAGACAGCGAGAACTCCTACATTTCCACACTTGAGACAGCACCACCTCCTATCATTCTACACTGGAGACACAGAGACCTTATACCTTTCTACACTTGAGACAACACACCTCCTATCATTCTACACTGGAGAAACCAAGACCTTGTACCTTTCCACACTCAAGACAACACCACCTCCTATCATTCAACACTCGAGACAGCGAGAACTCCTACATTTCCACACTTGAGACAGCACCACCTCCTATCATTCTACACTGGAGACACAGAGACCTTATACCTTTCTACACTTGAGACAACACACCTCCTATCATTCAACACTGGAGACACAGAGACCTTGTACCTTTCCACACTCGAGACAGCCCCACCTCCTATCATTCTACAGTGGAGACACCGAGACCTTGTACCTTTCCACACTGAAGACAGCACTGCCTCCTATCATTCTACGCTCGAGACACCAAGACCATGTACCTAACCACACTCAAGACAACACCATCTCCTATCATTCTACACTCAAGACAGCAAGACCATGTACATTTCTACACTCAAGACAGCACCATCTCCTATCATTCTACGCTCAAGACACCGAGACCTTGTACCTTTCCTCTCTTGAGAAAATACCACCTCCTATCATTCTACACTGGAAACACCCAGACCTCGTACCTTTCTACACTCAAGACAGCACCACCTCCTATCATTCTACACTCGAGGAAGCGAGACATTGTACCTTTCCACACTGAAGACAGCACTGCCTCCTATCATTCTACTCTCGAGACAGAGAGATCTCGTACCTTTCCACACTCGAGACAGCACCACCTCCTATCATTCAACACTGGAGACACCGAGACCTTGTACCTTTCCACATTCGAGACAGCAGCACCTCCTATCATTCAACACTTGAGACACCACAACCTTTTTCCATGTCACACTCAAGACAGTGAGGACTCCTTCGTTCTGCACGTAACACAGCTTGACTTCCACCATTCAAGGTTTTGATAAATACAACATTTTACCCCTTCCTCACTCGAGAAAATACAACCTCCCACCTACCATTCAACACTTGAGACAGCTCTGCCTTTTAACATTCAACAGTTGAGACAGCTCTGCCTCTAACCATTCAACAGTCGAGACAGCACAGCATTACCATTCCACACTCGAGACCATCGTCCATTCAACACTGCATGACCTCCCACTCCCAGCACAGCGCCCCACTTGCCATTCAACACTTGAGACAGACAGTACAGCGTCCTACTATCTCTCTGTCTCCTCTCACTCCGTCCCTCTGTTCACCTCAGCCTCTCTGTCTCTCCTCAATCCGTCCCTCAGCTCTTCTCACTCTCACCCTCCGTTGAACACAGGCTCTCTGTCTCTCATCAGTCTGTCCCTCTGGCCACCACAGGCTCTGTCTTTCATCACTCTCTCCCTCCATTCATCACAGGCTCTCTGTCTCTCCTCACTCCGTTCGTCTGCTCCTCTCACTCCGCGCCTCTGACGACCACAAGTTCTCTGTCTCTCCTCGCTGTGTCCCTCCGTTCTTCTCACTCTCTCCCTCCGTTTACCACAGGGTCTGTCTTTCATCACTCTGTCGTCTGTCCCTCCATTCATCAGAGGCTTTTTGTCCATCCTCACCCTGGCCTGGCCTGGCCCTCCTTTCACCACATTCTCCCTGTTCTCGCGTTAAACGTCCATCCATTCATGGCAGACTGCCTCTCACCTCTCCTTCACAGCCTGCCTCTCTTACCTCTCCTTCACACCCTGCCACTCTAACCTCACCCTCACCCCTTCCTCTCTCACATCTCCTTCACACCCTGCCTCTCTCACCTCTCACTCACACCTTGCCTCACTCACCTCTGATTCACACCCTGCATCTCTCTCCTCTCCTTCACACGCTGCATCTCCTCTCCCTTACACCCTGCCTCTCGTCTCCTTCACACCCTGCCTCTCTCACCTCTCCTTCACACCCTGCCTCTCAATTCTCACCCACATCCTGCCTCTTTCACCTCTCCTTCACACCCTACTTCTTTCACCACCCCTTCACACCTTCCCTATCTCTCTTCTCCTTCCCACCCTGTCCCGCTCACATCTCCTTCACACCCTGCCTCTCTTCTCCTTCCCACCTTACCTCTTACCCCTCCTTCACGCCCTGCCTCTCTCATCTCTCTCTCTCACCTCTCCTTCACACCCTGCCTCTCTCACCTCTCTGTCACACCCTGCCTCTCTCACCTCTTTCACACCCCGCCTCGCTCACCTCTCCTTCACAGCCTGCCTCTCTCACCTCTCCTTCCCAGCCTGCATCTCTCTCCTCTCCTTCACAACCTGCCTCTATTACCTCTCCTTCACAAGCTGCCTCTCTCACCTCTCCTTCACAGCCTGCATTTCTCTCTTCTCCTTCACAAGCTGCCTCTCTCTCCTCTCATTCACAGCCTGCCTCTCTCTCCTCTACTTCACAACCTGCCTCTCACCTCTCCTTCGCACCCTGCCTCTTTCACCTCTCCTTCACGCCCTGCCGCTCTCTCTTCTCCTTCCCACCCTGCCTCTCTTACCCCTCCTTCACACCCTGCCTCTCTCATCTCTCTCTCTCACCTCTCCTTCACATCCTGCCTCGCTCATCTCTCCTTCACAGCCTGCCTCTCTCACCTCTCCTTCACACCCTGCCTCTCTCACCTCTCCCTCACACCCTGTCTCTCTCACCTCTCCTTCACACCCTGCTTCTTTCACCTCTCCTTCACACCTTGCCTATCTCTCTTCTCCTTCCCATCCTGTCCCTCTCACCTCTCCTTCGCAACCTGCCTCTCTCTCCTCTCCTTCACACCCTGCCTCTCTCACCTCTTCCTCACCCCACCTTCACACCCTGCTGCTCTCACCCACACCCTGCCTCTCTCACCTCTCCTTCACACCCTACTTCTTTCACCACCCCTTCACACCTTCCCTATCTCTCTTCTCCTTCCCACCCTGTCCCTCTCACCTCTTCTTCACACCCTGCCTCTCTCTCTTCTCCTTCCCACCCTGCCTCTCTTACCCCTCCTTCACACCCTGCCTCTCTCCTCTGTCTCTCTCACCTCTCCTTCACATCCTGCCTCGCTCATCTCTCCTTCACAGCCTGCCTCTCTCACCTCTCCTTCACACCCTGCCTCTCTCACCTCTCCCTCACACCCTGTCTCTCACCTCTCCTTCACACCCTGCTTCGTTCAGCTCTCCTTCACACCTTGCCTATCTCTCTTCTCCTTCCCATCCTGTCCCTCTCACCTCTCCTTCGCAACCTGCCTCTCTCTCCTCTCCTTCACACCCTGCCTCTCTCTACCTCTTCCTCACCCCACCTTCACACCCTGCTGCTCTCACCTCTCCGTCACACCCTGCCTCTCTTACCTCTTCTTCACACCCTACCTCTCTCTCCTCTCCCACACACCCTGCCTCTCTTACCTCTCTGTCACACCCTGCCTCTCTCACCTCTCCCTCACACCTGCCTCTCTCACCTCTCCCTCACACCCTGTCTCTCTCACCTCTCCTTCACACCCTGCTTCTTTCACCTCTCCTTCACACCTTGCCTATCTCTCTTCTCCTTCCCATCCTGTCCCTCTCACCTCTCCTTCGCAACCTGCCTCTCTCTCCTCTCCTTCACACCCTGCCTCTCTCACCTCTTCCTCACCCCTCCTTCACACCCTGCCTCTCTCACCTCTCCGTCACACCCTGCCTCTCTCACCTCTTTCACACCCTGCCCCTCTCACTTCTCCTTCACACCCTGCCTCTTCACCTCTCCTTCACAGCCTGCCTCTCTCACCTCTCCTTCCCAGCCTGCATCTCTCTCCTCTCCTTCACAACCTGCCTCTATTACCTCTCCTTCACAAGCTGCCTCTCTCACCTCTCCTTCACAGCCTGCATTTCTCTCTTCTCCTTCACAAGCTGCCTCTCTCTCCTCTCATTCACAGCCTGCCTCTCTCTCCTCTACTTCACAACCTGCCTCTCTCACCTCTCCTTCGCACCCTGCCTCTTTCACCTCTCCTTCACGCCCTGCCGCTCTCTCTTCTCCTTCCCACCCTGCCTCTCTTACCCCTCCTTCACACCCTGCCTCTCTCATCTCTCTCTCTCACCTCTCCTTCACATCCTGCCTCGCTCATCTCTCCTTCACAGCCTCCCTCTCTCACCTCTCCTTCACACCCTGCCTCTCTCACCTCTCCCTCACACCCTGTCTCTCTCACCTCTCCTTCACACCCTGCTTCTTTCACCTCTCCTTCACACCTTGCCTATCTCTCTTCTCCTTCCCATCCTGTCCCTCTCACCTCTCCTTCGCAACCTGCCTCTCTCTCCTCTCCTTCACACCCTGCCTCTCTCACCTCTTCCTCACCCCACCTTCACACCCTGCTGCTCTCACCCACACCCTGCCTCTCTCACCTCTCCTTCACACCCTACTTCTTTCACCACCCCTTCACACCTTCCCGATCTCTCTTCTCCTTCCCACCCTGTCCCTCTCACCTCTTCTTCACACCCTGCCTCTCTCTCTTCTCCTTCCCACCCTGCCTCTCTTACCACTCCTTCACACCCTGCCTCTCTCCTCTCTCTCTCTCTCTCACCACTCCTTCACATCCTGCCTCGCTCATCTCTCCTTCACAGCCTGCCTCTCTCACCTCTCCTTCACACCCTGCCTCTCTCACCTCTCCCTCACACCCTGTCTCTCACCTCTCCTTCACACCCTGCTTCGTTCAGCTCTCCTTCACACCTTGCCTATCTCTCTTCTCCTTCCCATCCTGTCCCTCTCACCTCTCCTTCGCAACCTGCCTCTCTCTCCTCTCCTTCACACCCTGCCTCTCTCACCTCTTCCTCACCCCACCTTCACACCCTGCTGCTCTCACCTCTCCGTCACACCCTGCCTCTCTTACCTCTTCTTCACACCCTACCTCTCTCTCCTCTCCCACACACCCTGCCTCTCTTACCTCTCTGTCACACCCTGCCTCTCTCACCTCTCCCTCACCCCCTGCCTCTCTCACCTCTCCCTCACACCCTGTCTCTCTCACCTCTCCTTCACACCCTGCTTCTTTCACCTCTCCTTCACACCTTGCCTATCTCTCTTCTCCTTCCCATCCTGTCCCTCTCACCTCTCCTTCGCAACCTGCCTCTCTCTCCTCTCCTTCACACCCTGCCTCTCTCACCTCTTCCTCACCCCTCCTTCACACCCTGCCTCTCTCACCTCTCCATCACACCCTGCCTCTCTCACCTCTTTCACACCCTGCCCCTCTCACTTCTCCTTCACACCCTGCCTCTTCACCTCTCCTTCACAGCCTGCATCTCTCACCTCTACTTCACAGCCTGTATCTCTCTCTTCTCCTTTGCACCCTGCCTCTTTCACCTCTCTTCACAGCCTGCCTCTCTCATCTCTCCTTCACAGCCTGCCTCTCTCACCTCTCCTTCACACCCTGCCTCTCTCCTCTCCTTCACACCTTGCCTCTCCCTCCTCTTCTTCACACCCTGCCTCTCTCTCCTCTCCTTTGCACCCTGCCTCTTTCACCTCTCTTCACAGCCTGCCTCTCTCATCTCTCCTTCACACCCTGCCTCTCTCTCCTCTCCTTTGCACCCTGCCTCTCTCACCTCTCCCTCACACCCTGCCTCTCTCACCTCTCCTTCACACCCTCCATCTCTCTCCTCTCCTTCACACCCTACCTGTCTCACCTCTCCTTCACAGCCTGCCTCTCTCACCTCTCCTTAACATTTGCCTCTCTCACCTCTCCTTCACACAATGCGTCTCTAACCTCTCCTTAACATCCTGCCTCACTCACCTCTCACCTCTCCCTCACACCCTGCCTCTCTCACCTCTCCTTCACACACTCCATCTCTCACCTCTCCTTCACACCCTGCCTCTCTCACCTCTCACCCACACCCTGCCTCTCTCACCTCTCCTTCACACCCTACTTCTTTCACCACGCCTTCACACCTTCCCTATCTCTCTTCTCCTTCCCACCCTGTCCCTCTCACCTCTCCTTCACACCCTGCCTCTCTCTCTTCTCCTTCCCACCCGGCCTCTCTTACCCCTCCTTCACACCCTGCCTCTCTCATCTCTCTCTCACCTCTCCTTCACATCCTGCCTCGCTCATCTCTCCTTCACAGCCTGCCTCTCTCACCTCTCCTTCACACCCTGCCTCTCTCACCTCTCCTTCACAGCCTGCCTCTCTCATCTTCCCTTCACAGCCTGCCTCTCTCATCTTCCCTTCACAGCCTGCCTCTCTCACCTCTCCTTAACACCCTGCCTCTCTCACTTCTCCTTCACACCTTGCCTCTCCTCTCCTTCACACCCTGCCTTTCTCACCTCTCCTTCACAGCCTGCCTCTCTCTCCTCTCCTTCACACCCTGCCTCTCTCTCCTCTCCTTCGCACCCTGCCTCTCTCACCTCTCCTTCACACCCTACCTCTCTCACTTCTCCCTCACACCCTGCCTCTCTCCTCTGTCACACCCTGCCTCTCTCACCTCTCCTTCACACCCTGCCTCTCTCACTTCTCCTTCACACCTTGCCTCTCCTCTCCTTCACACCCTGCCTTTCTCACCTCTCCTTCACAGCCTGCCTCTCTCTCCTCTCCTTCACACCCTGCCTCTCTCTCCTCTCCTTCACACCCTGCCTCTCTCACCTCTCCTTCACACCCTACCTCTCTCACTTCTCCTTCACACCTTGCCTCTCTCTCCTCTCCTTCGCACCCTGCCTCTTACACCTCTCTTCACACCCTGCCTCTCTCATCTCTCCTTCACAGCCTGCCTCTATCACCTCTCCTTCACACCCTGCCTCTCTCCTCTCCTTCACACCTTGCCTCTCCCTCTTCTTCACACCCTGCCTCTCTCTCCTCTCCTTCACAGCCTGCCTCTCTCACCTCTCCTTCATAGCCTGTCTCTCACCTCTCCTTCACAGCCTGCCTCTCTCACCTCTCCTTACCGTTTGCCTCTCTCACCTCTCCTTCACACCATGCCTCTCTCGCCTCTCCTTAACATCCTGCCTCTCTCACCTCTCCTTCACACCCTACTTCTTTCACCACGCCTTCACACCTTCCCTATCTCTCTTCTCCTTCCCACCCTGTCCCTCTCACCTCTCCTTCACACCCTGCCTCTCTCTCTTCTCCTTCCCACCCGGCCTCTCTTACCCCTCCTTCACACCCTGCCTCTCTCATCTCTCTCTCACCTCTCCTTCACATCCTGCCTCGCTCATCTCTCCTTCACAGCCTGCCTCTCTCACCTCTCCTTCACACCCTGCCTCTCTCACCTCTCCTTCACAGCCTGCCTCTCTCATCTTCCCTTCACAGCCTGCCTCTCTCATCTTCCCTTCACAGCCTGCCTCTCTCACCTCTCCTTAACACCCTGCCTCTATCACTTCTCCCTCACACCCTGCCTCTCTCCTCTGTCACACCCTGCCTCTCTCACCTCTCCTTCACACCCTGCCTCTCTCACTTCTCCTTCACACCTTGCCTCTCTCTCCTCTCCTTCACACCTTGCCTCTCTCTCCTCTCCTTCACACCCTGCCTTTCTCACCTCTCCTTCACAGCCTGCCTCTCTCTCCTCTCCTTCACACCCTGCCTCTCTCTCCTCTCCTTCGCACCCTGCCTCTCTCACCTCTCCTTCACACCCTGCCTCTCTCACTTCTCCTTCACACCTTGCCTCTCTCTCCTCTCCTTCGCACCCTGCCTCTTACACCTCTCTTCACACCCTGCCTCTCTCATCTCTCCTTCACAGCCTGCCTCTATCACCTCTCCTTCACACCCTGCCTCTCTCCTCTCCTTCACACCTTGCCTCTCCCTCTTCTTCACACCCTGCCTCTCTCTCTCCTCTCCTTCGCACCCTGCCTCTCTCACCTCTCCTTCGCACCCTGCCTTTCTCATCCCTCCCTCACCTCCCCTTCACACCCTGCCTCTCTCACCTCTTTCACACCCCACCTCACTCACCTCTCGTTCACACCCTGCCTCTCTCTCTTCTCCTTCCCACCCTGCCTCTCTCACCCCTCCTTCACACCCTGCCTCTCCTCTCCTTCACAGCCTGCCTCTCTCACCTCTCCTTCATAGCCTGTCTCTCACCTCTCCTTCACAGCCTGCCTCTCTCACCTCTCCTTACCATTTGCCTCTCTCACCTCTCCTTCACACCATGCCTCTCTCGCCTCTCCTTAACATCCTGCCTCTCTCACCTCTCCCTCACACCCTGCCTCTCTCACCTCTCCTTCACACCCTCCATCTCTCTCCTCTCCTTCACACCCTACCTGTCTCACCTCTCCTTCACAGCCTGCCTCTCTCACCTCTCCTTAACATTTGCCTCTCACCTCTCCTTCACACAATGCCTCTCTCACCTCTCCTTAACATCCTGCCTCTCTCTCCTCTCCTTCACACCCTGCCTCTCTCTCCTCTCCTTCACATCCTGCCTTTCTCACCTCTCCTTCACAGCCTGCCTCTATCACATCTCCTTCACACCCTGCCTCTCTCCTCTCCTTCACACCTTGCCTCTCCCTCTTCTTCACACCCTGCCTCTCTCTCCTCTCCTTCGCACCCTGCCTCTCTCACCTCTCCTTCACACCCTGCCTCTCTCACTTCTCCTTCACACCTTGCCTCTCTCTCCTCTCCTTCGCACCCTGCCTCTTACACCTCTCTTCACACCCTGCCTCTCTCATCTCTCCTTCACAGCCTACCTCTATCACCTCTCCTTCACACCCTGCCTCTCTCCTCTCCTTCACACCTTGCCTCTCCCTCTTCTTCACACCCTGCCTCTCTCTCTCCTCTCCTTCGCACCCTGCCTCTCTCACCTCTCCTTACCATTTGCCTCTCTCACCTCTCCTTCACACCATGCCTCTCTCGCCTCTCCTTAACACCCTGCCTCTTTCACCTCTCCTTGACACCCTGCCTCTCTCACCTCTCCTTGACACCCTTCCTCGTCACCTCTTGTTCACACCCTACCTCTCTAACCTCTCTTTCACACCCTGCCTCTCTCACCTCTCCTTCACAGCCTGCCTCTCTCATCTTCCCTTCACAGCCTGCCTCTCTCATCTTCCCTTCACAGCCTGCCTCTCTCACCTCTCCTTAACACCCTGCCTCTATCACTTCTCCCTCACACCCTGCCTCTCTCACCTCTCTGTCACACCCTGCCTCTCTCACCTCTCCTTCACACCCTCCATCTCTCTCCTCTCCTTCACACCCTACCTGTCTCACCTCTCCTTCACACCCTGCCTCCCACCTCTCCTTAACACCCTGCCTCTCTTACCTCTCCCTCACACCCTGCCTCTCTTACCTCTTCTTCACACCCTGCCTCTCTCACCTCTCCTTCACACCCTGCCTCTCTCACCTCTCCTTCACACCCTGCCTCTCTTACCTCTTCTTCACACCCTGCCTCTCTCTCCTCCCCCACACACCCTGCCTCTCTTACCTCTCCATCACACCCTGCCTCTCTCACCTCTCCCTCACACCCTGTCTCTCTCACCTCTCCCTCACACCATGTCTCTCTCACCTCTCCTCCACACCCTGCTTCTTTCACCTCTCCTTCACACCTTGCCTATCTCTCTTCTCCTTCCCATCCTGTCCCTCTCACCTCTCCTTCACAACCTGCCTCTCTCTCCTCTCCTTCACACCCTGCCTCTCTCACCTCTTCCTCACCCCACCTTCACACCCTGCCTCTCTCACCTCTCCGTCACACCCTGCCTCTCTTACCTCTTCTTCACACCCTACCTCTCTCTCCTCTCCCACACACCCTGCCTCTCTTACCTCTCTGTCACACCCTGCCTCTCTCACCTCTCCCTCACACCCTGCCTCTCTCACCTCTCCCTCACACCCTGTCTCTCTCACCTCTCCTTCACACCCTGCTTCTTTCACCTCTCCTTCACACCTTGCCTATCTCTCTTCTCCTTCCCATCCTGTCCCTCTCACCTCTCCTTCGCAACCTGCCTCTCTCTCCTCTCCTTCACACCCTGCCTCTCTCACCTCTTCCTCACCCTCCTTCACACCCTGCCTCTCTCACCTCTCCGTCACACCCTGCCTCTCTCACCTCTTTCACACCCTGCCCCTCTCACTTCTCCTTCACACCCTGCCTCTTCACCTCTCCTTCACAGCCTGCATCTCTCACCTCTCCTTCACAGCCTGTAGATCCCTCCTCTCCTTCACAACCTGCCGCTCTCACTTCTCCCTCTCACCCTACCTCTCTCCTCTCCTTCACACCCTGCCTCTCTCAATTCTCCTTCACACCCTGACTCCCTCACCTCTCCTTCACAGCCTGTCTCTCTCACCTCTCCTTCACAGCCTGTCTCTCGCACCTCTCCTTCACACCCTGCCTCTTTCACCTCTCCTTGACACCCTGCCTCTCTCACCTCTCCTTGACACCCTTCCTCGTCACCTCTTGTTCACACCCTGCCTCTCTAACCTCTCTTTCACACCCTGCCTCTCTCACCTCTCCTTCACAGCCTGCCTCTCTCATCTTCCCTTCACAGCCTGCCTCTCTCATCTTCCCTTCACAGCCTGCCTCTCTCACCTCTCCTTAACACCCTGCCTCTATCACTTCTCCCTCACACCCTGCCTCTCTCACCTCTCTGTCACACCCTGCCTCTCTCACCTCTCCTCACACCCTGCCTCTCTCACTTCTCCTTCACACCTTGCCTCTCTCTCCTCTCCTTCACACCCTGCCTCTCTCTCCTCTCCTTCACACCCTGCCTTTCTCACCTCTCCTTCACAGCCTGCCTCTCTCACCTCTCCTTCACACCCTGCCTCTCTCCTCTCCTTCACACCTTGCCTCTCCCTCTTCTTCACACCCTGCCTCTCTCTCCTCTCCTTCGCACCCTGCCTCTCTCACCTTTCCTTCACACCCTGCCTTCCTCACTTCTCCTTCACACCTTGCCTCTCTCTCCTCTCCTTCGCACCCTGCCTCTTACACCTCTTCACACCCTGCCTCTCTCATCTCTCCTTCACAGCCTGCCTCTATCACCTCTCCTTCACACCCTGCCTCTCTCCACTCCTTCACACCTTGCCTCTCCCTCTTCTTCACAGCCTGCCTCTCTCTCCTCTCCTTCGCACCCTGCCTCTCTCACCTCTCCTTCACACACTGCCTTTCTCATCCCTCCCTCACCTCCCCTTCACACCCTGCCTCTCTCACCTCTTTCACACCCCGCCTCACTCACCTCTCGTTCACACCCTGCCTCTCTCTCTTATCCTTCCCACCCTGCCTCTCTCACCCCTCCTTCACACCCTGCCTCTCTCTCCTCTCCTTCACAGCCTGCCTCTCTCACCTCTCCTTCATAGCCTGTCTCTCTCACCTCTCCTTCACAGCCTGCCTCTCTCACCTCTCCTTACCATTTGCCTCTCTCACCTCTCCTTCACACCATGCCTCTCTCGCCTCTCCTTAACATCCTGCCTCTCTCACCTCTCCCTCACACCCTGCCTCTCTCACCTCTCCTTCACACTCTCCATCTCTCTCCTCTCCCTTCACACCCTACCTGTCTCACCTCTCCTTCACAGCCTGCCTCTCTCACCTCTCCTTAACATTTGGCTCTCTCACCTCTCCTTCACATTTCCCTCTCTCACCTCTCCTTCACACAATGCCTCTCTCACCTCTCCTTAACATCCTGCCTCTCTCACCTCTCCCTCACACCCTGCCTCTCTCACCTCTCCTTCACACCCTCCATCTCTCTCCTCTCCTTCACACCCTACCTGTCTCACCTCTCCTTCACACCCTGCCTCTCTTACCTCTCCCTCACACCCTGCCTCTCTTACCTCTCCCTCACACCCTGCCTCTCTCACCTCTCCCTCACACCCTGCCTCTCTTACCTCTTCTTCACACCCTGCCTCTCACCTCTCCTTCACACCCTGCCTCTCTCACCTCTCCTTCACACCCTGCCTCTCTTACCTCTTCTTCACATCCTGCCTCTCTCTCCTCCCCCACACACCCTGCCTCTCTTACCTCTCCCTCACACCTGCCTCTCTCACCTCTCCCTCACACCCTGCCTCTCTTACCTCTTCTTCACACCCTGCCTCTCACCTCTCCTTCACACCCTGCCTCTCTCACCTCTCCTTCACACCCTGCCTCTCTTACCTCCTTCTTCACATCCTGCCTCTCTCTCCTCCCCACACACCCTGCCTCTCTTACCTCTCCATCACACCCTGCCTCTCTCACCTCTCCCTCACACCCTGTCTCTCACCTCTCCTCCACACCCTGCTTCTTTCACCTCTCCTTCACACCTTGCCTATCTCTCTTCTCCTTCCCATCCTGTCCCTCTCACCTCTCCTTCACAACCTGCCTCTCTCTGCTTCACACCCTGCCTCTCTCACCTCTTCCTCACCCCACCTTCACACCCTGCTGCTCTCACCTCTCCGTCACACCCTGCCTCTCTTACCTCTTCTTCACACCCTACCTCTCTCTCCTCTCCCACACACCCTGCCTCTCTTACCTCTCTGTCACACCCTGCCTCTCTCACCTCTCCCTCACACCCTGCCTCTCTCACCTCTCCCTCACACCCTGTCTCTCTCACCTCTCCTTCACACCCTGCTTCTTTTACCTCTCCTTCACACCTTGCCTATCTCTCTTCTCCTTCCCATCCTGTCCCTCTCACCTCTCCTTCGCAACCTGCCTCTCTCTCCCTCTCCTTCACACCCTGCCTCTCTCACCTCTTCCTCACCCCTCCTTCACACCCTGCCTCTCTCACCTCTCCGTCACACCCTGCCTCTCTCACCTCTTTCACACCCTGCCCCTCTCACTTCTCCTTCACACCCTGCCTCTTCACCTCTCCTTCACAGCCTGCATCTCTCACCTCTCCTTCACAGCCTGTATCTCCCTCCTCTCCTTCACAACCTGCCGCTCTCACTTCTCCCTCTCACCCTACCTCTCTCCTCTCCTTCACACCCTGCCTCTCTCAATTCTCCTTCACACCCTGCCTCCCTCACCTCTCCTTCACAGCCTGTCTCTATCACCTCTCCTTCACAGCCTGTCTCTCGCACCTCTCCTTCACACCCTGCCTCTTTCACCTCTCCTTGACACCCTGCCTCTCTCACCTCTCCTTGAGACCCTTCCTTGTCACCTCTTGTTCACACCCTGCCTCTCTAACCTCTCTTTCACACCCTGCCTCTCTAACCTCTCTTTCACACCCTGCCTCTCTCACCTCTCCTTCACAGCCTGCATATCTCATCTTCCTTCACAGCCTGCCTCTCTCATCTTCCCTTCACAGCCTGCCTCTCTCACCTCTCCTTAACACCCTGCCTCTATCACGTCTCCCTCACACCCTGCCTCTCTCACCTCTGTCACACCCTGCCTCTCTCACCTCTCCTTCACACCCTGCCTCTCTCACTTCTCCTTCACACCTTGCCTCTCTCTCCTCTCCTTCACACCCTGCCTCTCTCTCCTCTCCTTCACACCCTGCCTTTCTCACCTCTCCTTCACACCCTGCTTCCCTGTCCTCTCCTTCGCACCCTGCCTCTCTCACCTCTCCTTCACACCCTGCCTCTCTCATCTCTCCTTCACACCCCGCCTCTCTCACCTTTCTGTCACATCCTGACTCTCACCTCTCTTTCACAGCCTGCCTCTCACCTCTCCTTCACACCCCACCTCTCACCTCTCGTTCACACCCTCCCTCTCTCACCTCTTGTTCACACCCTGCCTCTCTCACCTCTCGTTCACACCCTGCCTCTCTCACCTCTCCTTCACACCCTGCCTCTCTCACCTCTCCTTCACACCCTACCTGTCTCGCCTCTCCTTCACAGCCTGCCTCTCTCACCTCTCCTTAACATTTGCCTCTCTCACCTCTCCTTCACACCATGCCTCTCTCACCTCTCCTTAACATCCTACCTGTCTCACCTCTCCTTCACACCCTGCCTCTCTCACCTCTCCTTCACACCCTGCCTCTCTCACCTCTCCCTTAACACCCTGCCTCTCTCACCTCTCCCTCACACCCTGCCTCTCTCACCTCTTTCATACCCTGCCTCTCTTACCTCTCCTTCACGCCCTGCCTCTCTCTCCTCTCCCACACGCTCTGCTTCTCTCACCTCTCCTTCACACCCTGCCTCTCTTACCTCTCCTTCACACCCTGCCTCTCTCTCTTCTCCCACATGCCCTGCTTCTCTCACCTCTCCTTCACACCCTGCCTCTCTTACCTCTCCTTCACACCCTGCCTCTCTCTCCTCTCCCACACACCCCGCCTCTCTCACCTCTCCCTCACACCCTGCCTCTCTCATCTCTCCCTCACACCCTGCCTCTCTCATCTCTCCCTCACACCCTGCCTCTCTCATCTCTCCTTCACACCCTGCTTCTTTCACCTCTCCTTCACACCTTGCCTATCTCTCTTCTCCTTCCCACCCTGTCCATCTCACCTCTCCTTCGCAACCTGCCTCTCTCTCCTCTCCTTCACACCCTGCCTCTCTCACCTGTTCTTCACCCCTCCTCACACCCTGCCTCTCTCACCTCTCCGTCACACCCTGCCTCTCTCACCTCTTTCACACCCTGCCGCTCTCACTTCTCCTTCTCACCCTGCCTCTCTCCTCTCCTTCACTTCCTGCCTCTCACTTCTCCTTCACATCCTGCCTCTTCACCTCTCCTTCACAGCCTGCACCTCTCACCTCTCCTTCACAGCCTGTATCTCTCTCCTCTCCTTCACAACCTGCCACTCTCACTTCTCCCTCTCACCCTACCTCTCTCCTCTCCTTCAAACCCTGCCTCTCTCACTTCTCCTTCACACCCTGCCTCTATCACCTCTCCTTCACAGCCTGTCTCTCTCACCTCTCCTTCACACCCTGCCTCTCTCACCTCTCCTTCACACCCTTCCTCGTCACCTCTTGTTCACTCCCTGCCTCTCTAACCTCTCTTTCACACCCTGCCCCTCCTCACTTCTCCTTCACACCCTGCCTCTTCACCTCTCCTTCACAGCCTGCATATCTCACCTCTCCTTCACAGCCTGTATCTCTCTCCTCTCCTTCACAACCTGCCGCTCTCACTTCTCCCTCTCACCCTACCTCTCTCCTCTCCTTCACACCCTGCCTCTCTCACCTCTCCTTCACACCTTGCCTCTCTCCTCTCCTTCACACCTTGCCTCTCCCTCCTCTCCTTCACACCCTGCCTCTCTCTCCTCTCCTTCACACCCTGCCTTTCTCACCTCTCCTTCACACCCTGCTTCCCTGTCCTGTCCTTCGCACCCTGCCTCTTTCACCTCTCCTTCACAGCCTGCCTCTCTCACCTCTCCTTCACACCCTGCCTCTCTCATCTCTCCTTCACAGCCTGCCTCTCTCACCTCTCCTTCACACCCTGCCTCTCTCCTCTCCTTCAGACCTTGCCTCTCCCTCCTCTTCTTCACACCCTGGCTCTCTCTCCTCTCCTTCACACCCCGCCTCTCTCACCTTTCTGTCACATCCTGACTCTCTCACCTCTCTTTCACAGCCTGCCTCTCACCTCTCCTTCACACCCCGCCTCTCACCTCTCGTTCACACCCTCCCTCACCTCTCCTTCACACCCTGCCTCTCTCACCTCTCCTTCACACCCTGCCTCTCTCACCTCTCCTTCACACCCTTCCTCGTCACCTCTTGTTCACTCCCTGCCTCTCTAACCTCTCTTTCACACCCTGCCCCTCTCACTTCTCCTTCACACCCTGCCTCTTCACCTCTCCTTCACAGCCTGCATCTCTCACCTCTCCTTCACAGCCTGTATCTCTCTCCTCTCCTTCACAACCTGCCGCTCTCACTTCTCCCTCTCACCCTACCTCTCTCCTCTCCTTCACACCCTGCCTCTCTCACCTCTCCTTCAAACCCTGCCTCTCTCCTCTCCTTCACACCTTGCCTCTCCCTCCTCTTCTTCACACCCTGCCTCTCTCTCCTCTCCTTCACACCCTGCCTTTCTCACCTCTCCTTCACACCCTGCTTCCCTGTCCTCTCCTTCGCACCGTGCCTCTTTCACCTCTCCTTCACAGCCTGCCTCTCTCACCTCTCCTTCACACCCTGCCTCTCTCTCCTCTCCCTCTCACCCTACCTCTCACCTCTCCTTCACACCCCGCCTCTCACCTCTCGTTCACACCCTCCCTCTCTCACCTCTTGTTCACACCCTGCCTCTCTCACCTCTCGTTCACACCCTGCCTCTCTCACCTCTCCTTCACACCCTGCCTCTCTCACCTCTCCTTAACATTTGCCTCTCTCACCTCTCCTTCACACCATGCCTCTCTCACCTCTCCTTAACATCCTACCTGTCTCACCTCTCCTTCACACCCTGCCTCTCTCACCTCTCCTTAACACCCTGCCTCTCTCACCTCTCCCTCACACCCCGCCTCTCACCTCTCATTCACACCCTCCCTCTCTCACCTCTCGTTCACACCCTGCCTCTCTCACCTCTCGTTCACACCCTGCCTCTCTCACCTCTCCTTCACACCCTGCCTCTCTCACCTCTCCTTAACATTTGCCTCTCCCTCCTCTTCTTCACACCCTGCCTCTCTCTCTCTCTCCTTCACACCCTGCCTTTCTCACCTCTCCTTCACACCCTGCTTCCCTGTCCTCTCCTTCGCACCGTGCCTCTTTCACCTCTCCTTCACAGCCTGCCTCTCTCACCTCTCCTTCACAGCCTGCCTCTCTCACCTCTCCTTCACACCCTGCCTCTCTCACCTCTCCCTCTCACCCTACCTCTCACCTCTCCTTCACACCCCGCCTCTCACCTCTCGTTCACACCCTCCCTCTCTCACCTCTTGTTCACACCCTGCCTCTCTCACCTCTCGTTCACACCCTGCCTCTCTCACCTCTCCTTCACACCCTGCCTCTCTCACCTCTCCTTAACATTTGCCTCTCTCACCTCTCCTTCACACCATGCCTCTCTCACCTCTCCTTAACATCCTACCTGTCTCACCTCTCCTTCACACCCTGCCTCTCTCACCTCTCTTTAACACCCTGCCTCTCTCACCTCTCCCTCACACCCCGCCTCTCACCTCTCATTCACACCCTCCCTCTCTCACCTCTCGTTCACACCCTGCCTCTCTCACCTCTCGTTCACACCCTGCCTCTCTCACCTCTCCTTCACACCCTGCCTCTCTCACCTCTCCTTAACATTTGCCTTTCTCACCTCTCCTTCACACCATGCCTCTCTCACCTCTCCTTAACATCCTACCTGTCTCACCTCTCCTTCACACCCTGCCTCTCTCACCTCTCCTTCACACCCTGCCTCTCTCACCTCTCCTTCACACCCTTCCTCGTCACCTCTTGTTTACGCCCTGCCTCTCTAAGCTCTTTCACATCTTGCCTCTCTCACTTCTCCTTCACACCCTGCCTCTCTCACTTCTTCTTCACACCCTGCCTCTCTCACCTCTCCTTCAGAGCCTGCCTCCCTCACCTCTCCTTAACACTCTGCCTCTCTCACTTCTCCCTCACACCCTGCCTTTCTCACCTCTCCGTCACACCCTGCCTCTCTCACCTCACCTTCACAACCTGCCTCTCTCACTTCTCCTTCACACCTTGCCTCTCTCTCCTCTCCTTCACACCCTGCCTTTCTCACCTCTCCTTCACACCCTGCCTCTCTCTCCTCTCCCACACACCTTGCCTCTCTTACCTCTCCTTCACATCCTGCCTCTCTCACCTGTCCCTCACACCCTGCCTCTCTCACTTCTCCCTCACACCCTGCCTTTCTCACCTCTCCGTCACACCCTGCCTCTCTCACCTCTCCTTCACACCCTGCCTCTCTCACCTCTCCTTCACACCCTGCCTCTCTCACCTCCTTCACACCCTGCCTCTCTCACCTCTCCTTCACACCCTTCCTCGTCACCTCTTGTTCACTCCCTGCCTCTCTAACCTCTCTTTCACACCATGCCCCTCTCACTTCTCCTTCACACCCTGCCTCTTCACCTCTCCTTCACAGCCTGCATCTCTCACCTCTCCTTCACAGCGTGTATCTCTCTCCTCTCCTTCACAACCTGCCGCTCTCACTTCTCCCTCTCACCCTACCTCTCTCCTCTCCTTCACACCCTGCCTCTCTCACCTCTCCTTCACACCCTGCCTCTCTCCTCTCCTTCACACCTTGCCTCTCCCTCCTCTTCTTCACACCCTGCCTCTCTCTCCTCTCCTTCACACCCTGCCTTTCTCACCTCTCCTTCACACCCTGCTTCCCTGTCCTCTCCTTCGCACCGTGCCTCTTTCACCTCTCCTTCACAGCCTGCCTCTCTCACCTCTCCTTCACACCCTGCCTCTCTCTCCTCTCCCTCTCACCCCTACCTCTCACCTCTCCTTCACACCCCGCCTCTCACCTCTCGTTCACACCCTCCCTCTCTCACCTCTTGTTCACACCCTGCCTCTCTCACCTCTCGTTCACACCCTGCCTCTCTCACCTCTCCTTCACACCCTGCCTCTCTCACTTCTCCTTAACATTTGCCTCTCTCACCTCTCCTTCACACCATGCCTCTCTCACCTCTCCTTAACATCCTACCTGTCTCACCTTTCCTTCACACCCCTGCCTCTCTCACCTCTCCTTAACACCCTGCCTCTCTCACCTCTCCCTCACACCCCGCCTCTCACCTCTCATTCACACCCTCCCTCTCTCACCTCTCGTTCACACCCTGCCTCTCTCACCTCTCGTTCACACCCTGCCTCTCTCACCTCTCCTTCACACCCTGCCTCTCTCACCTCTCCTTAACATTTGCCTCTCCCTCCTCTTCTTCACACCCTGCCTCTCTCTCCTCTCCTTCACACCCTGCCTTTCTCACCTCTCGTTCACACCCTGCTTCCCTGTCCTCTCCTTCGCACCGTGCCTCTTTCACCTCTCCTTCACAGCCTGCCTCTCTCACCTCTCCTTCACACCCTGCCTCTCTCACCTCTCCCTCTCACCCTACCTCTCACCTCTCCTTCACACCCCGCCTCTCACCTCTTGTTCACACCCTCCCTCTCTCACCTCTTGTTCACACCCTGCCTCTCTCACCTCTCGTTCACACCCTGCCTCTCTCACCTCTCCTTCACACCCTGCCTCTCACCTCTCCTTAACATTTGCCTCTCACCTCTCCTTCACACCATGCCTCTCTCACCTCTCCTTAACATCCTACCTGTCTCACCTCTCCTTCACACCCTGCCTCTCTCACCTCTCCTTAACACCCTGCCTCTCTCACCTCTCCTTCACAGCCTGCCTCTCTCACCTCTCATTCACACCCTCCCTCTCTCACCTCTCGTTCACACCCTGCCTCTCTCACCTCTCGTTCACACCCTGCCTCTCTCACCTCTCGTTCACACCCTGCCTCTCTCACCTCTCCTTCACACCCTGCCTCTCTCACCTCTCCTTAACATTTGCCTTTCTCACCTCTCCTTCACACCATGCCTCTCACCTCTCCTTAACATCCTACCTGTCTCACCTCTCCTTCACACCCTGCCTCTCTCACCTCTCCTTCACACCCTGCCTCTCTCACCTCTCCTTCACACCCTTCCTCGTCACCTCTTGTTTACGCCTCTGCCTCTCTAAGCTCTTTCACATCTTGCCTCTCTCACTTCTCCTTCACACCCTGCCTCTCTCACTTCTTCTTCACACCCTGCCTCTCTCACCTCTCCTTCAGAGCCTGCCTCCCTCACCTCTCCTTAACACTCTGCCTCTCTCACTTCTCCCTCACACCCTGCCTTTCTCACCTCTCCGTCACACCCTGCCTCTCTCACCTCACCTTCACACCCTGCCTCTCTCACCTCTCCTTCACACCCTGCCTCTCTCTCCTCTCCCACACACCTTGCCTCTCTTACCTCTCCTTCACATCCTGCCTCTCTCACCTGTCCCTCACACCCTGCCTCTCTCATCTCTCCCTCACACCCTGCCTCTCTCACCTCTCCTTCTCACCCTGCTTCTTTCACCTCTCCTTCACACCTTGCCTATCTCTCTTCTCCTTCCCACCCTGTCCATCTCACCTCTCCTTCGCAACCTGCCTCTCTCTCCTCTCCTTCACACCCTGCCTCTCTCACCTGTTCTTCACCCCTCCTTCACACCCTGCCTCTCTCACCCCTCCTTCACACCCTGCCTCTCTCACCTCTCCGTCACACCCTGCCTCTCTCACCTCTCTTTCACACCCTGCCGCTCTCACTTCTCCTTCTCACCCTGCCTCTCTCCTCTCCTTCACTTCCTGCCTCTCTCACTTCTCCTTCACACCCTGCCTCTTCACCTCTCCTTCACAGCCTGCATCTCTCACCTCTCCTTCACAGCCTGTATCTCTCTCCTCTCCTTCACAACCTGCCACTCTCACTTCTCCCTCTCACCCTACCTCTCTCCTCTCCTTCACACCCTGCCTCTCTCACTTCTCCTTCACACCCTGCGTCTATCACCTCTCCTTCACAGCCTGCCTCTCTCACCTCTCCTTCACACCCTGCCTCTCTCATCTCTCCTTCACACCCTGCCTCTCTCACCTCTCCTTCACACCCTTCCTCGTCACCTCTTGTTCACTCCCTGCCTCTCTAACCTCTCTTTCACACCCGGCCTCTCTCACTTCTCCTTCTCACCCTGCCTCTCTTCTTCTTCACACCATGTCTCTCTCACCTCTCCTTCACAGCCTGCCTCTCTCATCTCTCCTTTACAGCCTGCCTCTCTCACCTCTCCTTAACACCCTGCCTCTCTCACTTCTCCCTCACACCCTGCCTTTCTGACTTCTCCGTCACACCCTGCCTCTCTCACCTCTCCTTCACACCCTGCCTCTCTCATTTCTCCTTCACACCATGCCTCTCTCTCCTCTCCTTCACACCCTGCCTCTCTCTCCTCTCCTTCACACCCTGCCTTTCTCACCTCTCCTTCACACCCTGCTTCTCTGTCCTCTTCTTCGCACCCTGCCTCTTTCACCTCTCCTTCACACCCTGCCTCTCTCATCTCTCCTTCACAGCCTGCCTCTCTCACCTCTCATTCACACCCTGCCTCTCTCCTCTCCTTCACACCTTGCCTCTCTCACCTTTCCGTCACATCCTGACTCACCTCTCTTTCACAGTCTGCCTCTCACCTCTCCTTCACACCCCGCCTCTCACCTCTCGTTCACACCCTCCCTCTCACCTCTTGTTCACACCCTGCCTCTCTCACCTCTCGTTCACACCCTGCCTCTCTCACCTCTCCTTCACACCCTGCCTCTCTTACCTCTCCTTAAAACCCTGCCTCTCTCACCTTTCTGTCACACCCCGCCTCTCTCACCTCTCTTTCACACCCGCCTCTCTCACCTCTCCTTCACACTCTGCCTCTCTCCCTTACACCCTGCCTCATTCACCTCTACTCACACCCTGCCTCTCTCACCTCTCCTTCACAGCCTGTCTCTCTCATCTCTCCTTAACATTTGCCTCTCTCACCTCTCCTTCACACCATGCCTCTCTCACCTCTCCTTAACATCCTGCCTCTCTCACCTCTCCTTCACACCCTGCCTCTCTCACCTCTCCTTCACACCCTCCATCTCTCTCCTCTCCTTCACACCCTACCTGTCTCACGTCTCCTTCACAGCCTGCCTCTCTCACCTCTCCTTAACATCATGCCTCTCTCACCTCTCCCTCACACCCTGCCTCTCTCACCTCGCCTTCACACCCTCCATCTCTCTCCTCCACACCCTACCTGTCTCACCTCTCCTTCACACCCTGCCTCTTCACCTCTCCTTCACAGCCTGCATCTCTCACCTCTCCTTCACAGCCTGTATCTCCCTCCTCTCCTTCACAACCTGCCGCTCTCACTTCTCCCTCTCACCCTACCTCTCTCCTCTCCTTCACACCCTGCCTCTCTCAATTCTCCTTCACACCCTGCCTCCCTCACCTCTCCTTCACAGCCTGTCTCTCTCACCTCTCCTTCACAGCCTGTCTCTCGCACCTCTCCTTCACACCCTGCCTCTTTCACCTCTCCTTGACACCCTGCCTCTCTCACCTCTCCTTGAGACCCTTCCTTGTCACCTCTTGTTCACACCCTGCCTCTCTAACCTCTCTTTCACACCCTGCCTCTCTAACCTCTCTTTCACACCCTGCCTCTCTCACCTCTCCTTCACAGCCTGCATATCTCATCTTCCCTTCACAGCCTGCCTCTCTCATCTTCCCTTCACAGCCTGCCTCTCTCACCTCTCCTTAACACCCTGCCTCTATCACGTCTCCCTCACACCCTGCCTCTCTCACCTCTGTCACACCCTGCCTCTCTCACTTCTCCTTCACACCTTGCCTCTCTCTCCTCTCCTTCACACCCTGCCTCTCTCTCCTCTCCTTCACACCCTGCCTTTCTCACCTCTCCTTCACACCCTGCTTCCCTGTCCTCTCCTTCGCACCCTGCCTCTCTCACCTCTCCTTCACACCCTGCCTCTCTCATCTCTCCTTCACACCCCGCCTCTCTCACCTTTCTGTCACATCCTGACTCTCTCACCTCTCTTTCACAGCCTGCCTCTCACCTCTCCTTCACACCCCACCTCTCACCTCTCGTTCACACCCTCCCTCTCTCACCTCTTGTTCACACCCTGCCTCTCTCACCTCTCGTTCACACCCTGCCTCTCTCACCTCTCCTTCACACCCTGCCTCTCTCACCTCTCCTTCACACCCTACCTGTCTCACCTCTCCTTCACAGCCTGCCTCTCTCACCTCTCCTTAACATTTGCCTCTCTCACCTCTCCTTCACACCATGCCTCTCTCACCTCTCCTTCACACCATGCCTCTCTCACCTCTCCTTAACATCCTACCTGTCTCACCTCTCCTTCACACCCTGCCTCTCTCACCTCTCCTTAACACCCTGCCTCTCTCACCTCTCCCTCACACCCTGCCTCTCTCACCTCTTTCATACCCTGCCTCTCTTACCTCTCCTTCACGCCCTGCCTCTCTCTCCTCTCCCACACGCTCTGCTTCTCTCACCTCTCCTTCACACCCTGCCTCTCTTACCTCTCCTTCACACCCTGCCTCTCTCTCTTCTCCCACATGCCCTGCTTCTCACCTCTCCTTCACACCCTGCCTCTCTTACCTCTCCTTCACACCCTCCCTCTCTCTCCTCTCCCACACACCCCGCCTCTCTCACCTCTCCCTCACACCCTGCCTCTCTCATCTCTCCCTCACACCCTGCCTCTCTCATCTCTCCCTCACACCCTGCCTCTCTCATCTCTCCTTCACACCCTGCTTCTTTCACCTCTCCTTCACACCTTGCCTATCTCTCTTCTCCTTCCCACCCTGTCCATCTCACCTCTCCTTCGCAACCTGCCTCTCTCTCCTCTCCTTCACACCCTGCCTCTCTCACCTGTTCTTCACCCCTCCTTCACACCCTGCCTCTCTCTCCTCTCCGTCACACCCTGCCTCTCTCACCTCTCTTTCACACCCTGCCGCTCTCACTTCTCCTTCTCACCCTGCCTCTCTCCTCTCCTTCACTTCCTGCCTCTCACTTCTCCTTCACACCCTGCCTCTTCACCTCTCCTTCACAGCCTGCACCTCTCACCTCTCCTTCACAGCCTGTATCTCTCTCCTCTCCTTCACAACCTGCCACTCTCACTTCTCCCTCTCACCCTACCTCTCTCCTCTCCTTCAAACCCTGCCTCTCTCACTTCTCCTTCACACCCTGCCTCTATCACCTCTCCTTCACAGCCTGTCTCTCTCACCTCTCCTTCACAGCCTGTCTCTCTCACCTCTCTTTCACACCCTGCCCCTCTCACTTCTCCTTCACACCCTGCCTCTTCACCTCTCCTTCACAGCCTGCATATCTCACCTCCTTCACAGCCTGTATCTATCTCCTCTCCTTCACAACCTGCCGCTCTCACTTCTCCCTCTCACCCTACCTCTCTCCTCTCCTTCACACCCTGCCTCTCTCACCTCTCCTTCACACCTTGCCTCTCTCCTCTCCTTCACACCTTGCCTCTCCCTCCTCTCCTTCACACCCTGCCTCTCTCTCCTCTCCTTCACACCCTGCCTTTCTCACCTCTCCTTCACACCCTGCTTCCCTGTCCTCTCCTTCGCACCCTGCCTCTTTCACCTCTCCTTCACAGCCTGCCTCTCTCACCTCTCCTTCACACCCTGCCTCTCTCATCTCTCCTTCACAGCCTGCCTCTCTCACCTCTCCTTCACACCCTGCCTCTCTCCTCTCCTTCAGACCTTGCCTCTCCCTCCTCTTCTTCACACCCTGGCTCTCTCTCCTCTCCTTCACACCCCGCCTCTCTCACCTTTCTGTCACATCCTGACTCTCTCACCTCTCTTTCACAGCCTGCCTCTCACCTCTCCTTCACACCCCGCCTCTCACCTCTCGTTCACACCCTCCCTCACCTCTCCTTCACACCCTGCCTCTCTCACCTCTCCTTCACACCCTGCCTCTCTCACCTCTCCTTCACACCCTTCCTCGTCACCTCTTGTTCACTCCCTGCCTCTCTAACCTCTTTCACACCATGCCCCTCTCACTTCTCCTTCACACCCTGCCTCTTCACCTCTCCTTCACAGCCTGCATCTCTCACCTCTCCTTCACAGCCTGTATCTCTCTCCTCTCCTTCACAACCTGCCGCTCTCACTTCTCCCTCTCACCCTACCTCTCTCCTCTCCTTCACACCCTGCCTCTCTCACCTCTCCTTCACACCCTGCCTCTCTCCTCTCCTTCACACCTTGCCTCTCCCTCCTCTCCTTCACACCCTGCCTCTCTCTCCTCTCCTTCACACCCTGCCTTTCTCACCTCTCCTTCACACCCTGCTTCCCTGTCCTCTCCTTCGCACCGTGCCTCTTTCACCTCTCCTTCACAGCCTGCCTCTCTCACCTCTCCTTCACACCCTGCCTCTCTCTCCTCTCCCTCTCACCCTACCTCTCCTTCACACCCCGCCTCTCACCTCTTGTTCACACCCTCCCTCTCTCACCTCTTCTTCACACCCTGCCTCTCTCACCTCTCCTTCACACCCTGCCTCTCTCACCTCTCCTTAACATTTGCCTCTCTCACCTCTCCTTCACACCATGCCTCTCTCACCTCTCCTTAACATCCTACCTGTCTCACCTCTCCTTCACACCCTGCCTCTCTCACCTCTCCTTAACACCCTGCCTCTCTCACCTCTCCCTCACACCCCGCCTCTCACCTCTCATTCACACCCTCCCTCTCTCACCTCTCGTTCACACCCTGCCTCTCTCACCTCTCGTTCACACCCTGCCTCTCTCACCTCTCCTTCACACCCTGCCTCTCTCACCTCTCCTTAACATTTGCCTCTCCCTCCTCTTCTTACACCCTGCCTCTCTCTCCTCTCCTTCACACCCTGCCTTTCTCACCTCTCCTTCACACCCTGCTTCCCTGTCCTCTCCTTCGCACCGTGCCTCTTTCACCTCTCCTTCACAGCCTGCCTCTCTCACCTCTCCTTCACACCCTGCCTCTCTCACCTCTCCCTCTCACCCTACCTCTCACCTCTCCTTCACACCCCGCCTCTCACCTCTCGTTCACACCCTCCCTCTCTCACCTCTTGTTCACACCCCTGCCTCTCTCACCTCTCGTTCACACCCTGCCTCTCTCACCTCTCCTTCACACCCTGCCTCTCTCACCTCTCCTTAACATTTGCCTCTCTCACCTCTCCTTCACACCATGCCTCTCTCACCTCTCCTTAACATCCTACCTGTCTCACCTCTCCTTCACACCCTGCCTCTCTCACCTCTCCTTAACACCCTGCCTCTCTCACCTCTCCCTCACACCCCGCCTCTCACCTCTCATTCACACCCTCCCTCTCTCACCTCTCGTTCACACCCTGCCTCTCTCACCTCTCGTTCACACCCTGCCTCTCTCACCTCTCGTTCACACCCTGCCTCTCTCACCTCTCCTTCACACCCTGCCTCTCTCACCTCTCCTTAACATTTGCCTTTCTCACCTCTCCTTCACACCATGCCTCTCTCACCTCTCCTTAACATCCTACCTGTCTCACCTCTCCTTCACACCCTGCCTCTCTCACCTCTCCTTCACACCCTGCCTCTCTCACCTCTCCTTCACACCCTTCCTCGTCACCTCTTGTTTACGCCCTGCCTCTCTAAGCTCTTTCACATCTTGCCTCTCTCACTTCTCCTTCACACCCTGCCTCTCTCACTTCTTCTTCACACCCATGCCTCTCTCACCTCTCCTTCAGAGCCTGCCTCCCTCACCTCTCCTTAACACTCTGCCTCTCTCACTTCTCCCTCACACCCTGCCTTTCTCACCTCTCCGTCACACCCTGCTTCCCTCACCTCTCCTTCACACCCTGCCTCTCTTACCTCTCCTTCACACCCTGCCTCTCTCTCCTCTCCCACACACCCTGCCTCTCTTACCTCTGCCTCACACCCTGCCTCTCACCTCTCCCTCACACCCTGCCTCTCTCATATCTCCCTCACACCCTGCCTCTCTCACCTCTCCTTCACACCCTGCTTCTTTCACCTCTCCTTCACACCTTAACTATCTCTCTTCTCCTTCCCACCCTGTCCCTCTCACCTCTCCTTCGCAACCTGCCTCTCTCTCCTCTCCTTCACACCCTGCCTCTCACCTCTTCCTCACCCCTCCTTCACACCCTGCCTCTCACCTCTCCGTCACACCCTGCCTCTCTCACCTCTTTCATACCCTGCCGCTCTCACTTCTCCTTCTCACCCTGCCTCTCTCCTCTCCTTCACAGACTGCATCTCTCACCTCTTCTTCACAGCCTGTATCTCTCTCCTCTCCTTCACAACCTGCCGTTCTCACTTCTCCCTCTCACCCTACCTCTCTCCTCTCCTTCACACCCTGCCTCTCTCACTTCTTCTTCACACCCTGCCTCTCTCACCTCTCCTTCAGAGCCTGTCTCTCTCACCTCTCCTTCACACCCTGCGTCTCTCACCTCTCCTTCACACCCTTCCTCGTCACCTCTTGTTTACGCCCTGCCTCTCTAAGCTCTCTTTCACATCTTGCCTCTCTCACTTCTCCTTCACACCCTGCCTCTCTCACTTCTTCTTCACACCCTGCCTCTCTCACCTCTCCTTCAGAGCCTGCCTCCCTCACCTCTCCTTAACACTCTGCCTCTCTCACTTCTCCCTCACACACTGCCTTTCTCACCTCTCCGTCACACCCTGCCTCTCTCACCTCACCTTCACACCCTGCCTCTCTCACTTCTCCTTCACACCTTGCCTCTCTCTCCTCTCCTTCACACCCTGCCTCTCTCACCTCTCCTTCACACCCTGCCTCTCTCTCCTCTCCTTCACACCCTGCCTTTCTCACCTCTCCTTCACACCCTTCCTCTCTCACCTCACCTTCACACCTTGCCTCTCTCTCACTTCTCCTTCACACCTTGCCTCTCTCTCTCCTCTCCTTCACACCCTGCCTCTCTCCTCTCCTTCACACCCTGCCTTGCTCACCTCTCCTCCACACCCTGCCTTTCTCACCTCTCCTCCACACCCTGCCTTTCTCACCTCTCCTCCACACCCTGCCTTTCTCACCTCTCTTTCACACCCTGCCTCTCTCACCTCTCCTTCACACCCTGCCTCTCTCTCCTCTCCTTCACACCCTGCCTTTCTCACCTCTCCTTCACACCCTGCTTCCCTGTCCTCTCCTTCGCACCCTGCCTCTTTCACCTCTCCTTCACACCCTGCCTCTCACCTCTCCTTCACACCCTGCTTCTGTCCTCTCCTTCGCACCCTGCCTCTTTCACCTCTCCTTCACACCCTGCCTCTCTCACCTCTCCTTCACACCCTGCTTCTCTGTCCTCTCCTTCGCACCCTGCCTCTTTCACCTCTCCTTCACACCCTGCCTCTCTCATCTCTCCTTCACAGCCTGCCTCTCTCACCTCTCCTTCACACCCTGCTTCTCTGTCCTCTCCTTCACACCCTGCCTCTCTCACCTCTCCCTCACACCCTCCATCTCTCACCTCTCCTTCACACCCTCCATCTCTCACCTCTCCTTCACACCCTGCTTCTCTGTCCTCTCCTTCGCACCCTGCCTCTCTCATCTCTCCTTCACAGCCTGCCTCTCTCACCTCTCCTTCGCACCCTGCTTCTCTGTCCTCTCCTTCGCACCCTGCCTCTTTCACCTCTCCTTCACACCCTGCCTCTCTCATCTCTCCTTCACAGCCTGCCTCTCTCACCTCTCCTTCACACCCTGCCTCTCTCCTCTCCTTCATACCTTGCCTCTCTCTCCTCTCCTTCACACCCTGCCTCTCTCACCTCTCCTTCACACCCTGCTTCCCTGTCCTCTCCTTCGCACCCTGCCTCTTTCACCTCTCCTTCACACCCTGCCTCTCTCACCTCTCCTTCACACTCTGCCTCTCTCACCTCTCCTTCACACCCTGCCTCTCTCTCCTCTCCTTCACACCCTGCCTCTCTCACCTCTCCTTCACTCTCTCTCACCTCTCCTTCACACCCTGCCTCTTTCACCTCTCCTTCACTCTTTCTCACTTATCCCTCTCACCCTACCTCTCTCCTCTCCTTCACACCCTGCCTCTCTCACTTCTCCTTCACACCCTGCCTCTATCACCTCTCCTTCACAGCCTGTCTCTCTCACCTCTCCTTCACACCCTGCCTCTCTCTCCTCCTTCTCACCCTGCCTTTCTCCTCTCCTTCACACCCTGCCTCTCTCACCTCTCCTTCACTCTCTCTCACCTCTACTTCACACCCTGCCTCTCTCTCCTCCTTCACACCCTGCCTCTCTCTCTCTCCTCTCCTTCACACCATGCCTCACTCACCTCTCTCCTTCTCACCCTGCCTTTCTCCTCTCCTTCACACCCTGCCTCTCTCACCTCTCCTTCACACCCTGCCTCTCTCTCTCCTCTCCTTCACACCATGCCTCACTCACCTCTCTCCTTCTCACCCTGCCTTTCTCCTCTCCTCCACACCTTGCCTCTCCCTCCTCTCCTTCACACCCTGCCTCTCTCTGCTCTCCTCCACACCATGACTCACTCACCTCTCACCTTCTCACCCTGCCTCTCTCCTCTCACACCTTGCCTCTCTTACTTCTCACCCTGCCTCTCTCACCTCCTTCTCACCCTGCCTCTCTCACCTCTCCTTCACTCTCTCTCACCTCTCCTTCCCATCCTGCCTCTTCATTTCCCGCAGACGCAGCATCTCTTTTACCGGGTGAGAGCGGGGTTTGGGAGGGCGGGAGGCGTGTGGGATGACCACTGGACAAGCGCAGGGCAGCACTGAAAGATGGTTTGCCCTTTGCCAAGATCACAGTGTCAAGTAGCCGGGATGGATCTGAAACTCGAATTTTCCTGACTTCCACGGTCGAGTGTACGCCACGTTAGACCACAGCACAATGTTTCCTTGAAATACCCATAGAAAATACAGACATCCTCACAGACAGAATGAGCAACTAACAGCACCACCTGCGATGGAAACCGAGAAGGAACAAAAATAAACTGAAATATGCAACCTAAATATAAAAACAGAGACCTGAACAAAGAGTTAGCCATAAACTACAACCAGCAATTTAAAACTAAAATTACAACACTTGACATGAATTAACAAAACCAACCAAACCAGCAAATTGTGAACGTGATGGAGCACAGGGAAGAAAAAAAAATAAGCTTATTATACAAGTGAAAATCAACAGTCCTTAAAATACTCACAACTCAATACATCCAAACAACCAATCGGAAAATACTTGGCACATAGCCAAATGACTGCCTCTACAATACCGCCAGCCAAACCCGAACAATACACCACTCAGAAAATACATACCCATCCATTTGTTGCGTTAAGCATCCCTTAACATATAGAACCCCACGTGCACAAATTATGTATACAAAGCACATAAAGCACCCATAGACTAATCATTCACCCCCAAAAAGACAGTCAGTCTGGCATCCAACTAGACACCCTAAAACATACAATCATCTAACCACCCTTAAAATGTATACTGCCCCATAGCCAGCTAACCACGCCTAAAGTACGTAGGGGCAGATTTACGAGAAAGTGACTCAGTGCATTAAGCAAGCCATTTGGCTGCGCCGCACTGAGTCACTTTCAAAGCACAGGAATGCAACATATTTACAATGATATGTCGCATTCCTGTGCTCTCCCCTGCGCTGGCGCACAAACAGCTGCCATGCGCCGGCGCAGGCACCCTTGCATCATGGTGCAAGGATGCCTGCGTCATGGGAGATTGTTTTCGTGCAGGAAGGGGCACCTTCCTCCACGAAAACAATCACTACAGGCATTTTCCTCTTTCAATGCGTGCTGTAGAATGCAGCACGCATTAAAAGAGGGAAAAACGAGGAGAAATGACAACATTTCTCTTTGTTTCGCCTCCCTACGCCTCCCCTGGGGAGGCGTAGCATACTGACGCATTTCCAGATTTATGATTCCTCGTAAATCTGGAAATGTGTCTGGTTCCATGGGTGTTGCGTGGGAACACCCACAGCAACACCCATGGAACGCCCCTGATGGAGCAGGGTTTGCGTCATGTAAACCAGCTCGGATCAACGCCCCCAGATATTATTTATTAATTGTGTGATTTGTACTAATATGCATTAAAACACACAAACACAGGGAAATGCTTTGCACATGCGTGCATTGCAATTAAGATTAATGCATGAAATGCTTAGGCTGCATATCGCTTTTTGCATAGTAAAACTGACAAAGTGGAATAATGCTATTGCAAATAATAATGCTTTGCACATTAATGCTCATATAAATTAACATGGGATTAGTGCGATGGTGGGAGGGAAACGGTGTAAATTCCATTTTTGTGTTATTAATATTCTTTATATTTCTCCTTCATCGTAGTTTTAAAATGGGCCTATGGTGAACAAATAGATACGCGTGTTAAATTAGCCTGAATAAATGAAAAGGCCGCAAAAGGTTGACCCGTACATGAACTTTGGTGGGTGTCAGCGGCGGATGAAGGAAACCTTGAAGAGTGAAAGAAAGACGTGCAATATTTGAGGACGTCGACATGCCTCGGAAAGCTCAAATTGATGAACATTTTATGTCTAGCCGATACATTGTTTGAAATAAAGTTGCTAATATAGGGACAAGCCATTCATCAGAAAATGTGACGTGATAGGGGATAGAGAATCGATTCATAAGCAGGGATGTAAATCGTGAGAATGAGTTAGGAACAAAGAAAGCATGTAAAGCCAAATGAAGTAATGGAGGTGTGGAGTAACACCCCACAAATTGACCAATGAGATGTTAGAATTCTTCCGAATGTTGCAGATTAGTGGGATGGCCATGTCAAAATTAAGGTATAATTGGGGTACTCTTAGTGGGTGTGGACTATTATTATTATTCGTCAGCTTTCGAAGGTCCAGAGAGGCAGAGGGTGATCGTCGCTGTCTGTCGGTTAGAGTCCTAGCTGTCCTGATCCTGTTACCTATTTCCTGATCCTATCTCTAACCCGGTTTTCCTTAATCGGGTCCCCTTCACTATCCTCGTGGCCAGGGGGTGGTGGTTTTCCTGAACTTTAATCGTTAGGTATGTATCAATAGGGAAATTTGCAATCTCTGCAAATGTTTTCTCTTTATGATTCTTATGTCTCTTCATCTATCAACTCCATAATATTCACTGTGATTCAGATGTTTGTGATCTTGTCTGCATATTTTATGATATTTCTCCTATAATGTATATTTTCTTTCCCTGTAACTTTGTACCTGAGATTTCTTATAATTACTGAAGATAAAACAGATTAACGATATTTTGAGTTTGTGATTATTTCCTCATGACATTTGTTAAGATTTTAGTTGATTAGTCATATCAATAATTTACACTACTCAATCAATATGATTCATCGCCCAAGAGGAAAGTGGTTGATAATATAGGTTAAAGGGCTAAAATAAAGAAGAAACAATTAGATAAATCTGTTTTTTCCCTTTAGATGAGTAAAGACAAATCAACGTCCAACAAACCGCATTCAGCGTCATTCTCGTAGGGTCTGTTAAATGGTGAGAAATTGTGTATTGTATGTTTGGGGCCCGTTGTCTGCTGTGTCATTCAGAGACCCCCGGTTTGGCGCTGGATCAGTTTTTGGTAGCAGTATGATGGTTTATTATTGATTAGTTGATTATTGATTATATGTAATCTTACCCGAAAAGTTAACGTCGCGTTTTTATGTCGTCTTGAATATACGGGCGAGAAGGTTGCCCAGGGTAAAGTCATAGCCTGAAGTAGGCTGGGAATTAGTGAAGATAGACGTATCCCACTACGGAGGTACTTTGTTTGTAGTCATAACACTGAACAGTGAAAGGCGGTAGGTGTTGCATTAGGGAATATTCGTATGAGAGTAGATTTGGAGTGCTATAGCGAAGGGTCCACCTGTGAAAATTTGGCCTTATCCCCAGAGAAGTACCAAGACTCCTTTTCACACCAAAAAGTCCTCTTGAGATACTTTGGCCTTATCCCTAGAGAAGTAACAGGTCCTCCCGGATCTTGATTGAAGGGTGAGATAGCGTTGGGTCGTTATTCTTGCTCATAGAGAAAATTCTCTTTGAAAAAGTGAAAACTATCTCTTTATTTAGAAAACAGACAAGGTAGCATTGTTTTTATGTCGTTATTAACAAGATTTTTGAGAAAAAGCTTAAGAAAAATTTTGCCGAGTCATTTTGTAAAGGGAGGGTCAGTAGAAGGAGTAATACTGACGTCAGAAAACGCCGCGCTGGCATTGGTCAGGCAGCGGGAGCTTCTAGAGCTGTGATTGGATGAGCCATTGTAAGCTGCATCTCTATTGGTTGAGACATTGCTGACGTAGCAGTGCTCTGATTGGTTGGTTGGTGTGAGTCGCGCTGGTATTGGACGACAGTTGTCTAATAGTAACTACAGAAGTACGAAGAGTTTGTTGTTGTGTCCGAGTCATATTTTGTAAAGATAGTTAAGAAAAATGAAGTTTATTAATAAAATCAGGAATTTCTTCACAAAAGACAGACCAATAGTGACAAGGGAGGGAATTCTTATTCCGCCTCCAGGAACACCCGCGACCTATATGATGCTAGGATGTGGATATCATACTTGCACTTGGTTGGAGAATTGGGTAAAGTATACTGAGAGCGATGGTGTTTTAGCTTTTCTGGAACATGGGACATTTAATGTGAGAATTTTACAAAATTTAAGAGATCGGATGAATGTGTTGGAGCCTAGGCCTAGACCAACTGAGTATGAGGCACTTGAGGAATGGGAATATGAGGCTTTTGAGCGAGAGAAATACAAGGGTGGAAGAAAATACAGAAATATCATGTCCAGATATCCCTTTGAGAGTAGGCAAGAGAGAGTGAAAAGATGGAGAAGAGCTGTAATGACGGAAGGATTGTATCCTGTCTTGTTCAATGATGAGTCAATAGGAGGCAAATGTAAGGAGAAAAAGAATAATACTGAAATGCAAAGAGGGAGTTGTAACATGAATGATTCAGATGACGAGTTAATGGAAGATATTATAACAAAAAGACCTCCACCATATCAGAAAAGTCCAAGAGACGTAGTTCCAAATGCCCCGATAATGGGATCTCCACTGGTTTCACAGGTTCCACAAATTCCGGTGGTTACGAGAGTAGTACCGGATAGAGAGACAGAGTTACAGAATCAAGCAAGAGAAGAATTAATCCAGAAAGTTAAACAGTTAAACCTGAATGCAGAAGCATTATCAGTACCTGTAACGATAGGTCCTATAGTTCCGTTGTATGGGAATAAACATAGTTTATCAGGAGTCCATGCTTTGACAGTTCCGACAAGTAGTATGAGGAATGAGACAATGACTATACCTAGTCCAGTTGAACGAATGGAAGAAAATGTTACCTCAATAGATCTTCCCGTAGGAGAAGTAGTACATGAAACTCCAAAAAGAAATATTCAAATAGATCCTAGGAGAATAGCACAGAGTGGTGATTCTGCATCTGAGAGTTCAGTAGGTCCCACACCAGAAGAGCTGAATGAGTGGATAAAGGGAATGGAAAAACGAAAACCCCTACCACAAAGTATAGATGTGTGAAGATTGAAGGTGGATTTGGAGGAAATGATAATTGGTACGATCAGTCCAGATAGATTAAGTATTTATAGAGATGAGGAATTATTGTTTTTGTGTAAGAATATTACCTGGAAAGCAAGGAATTAGCATGAGAAGATAGCAGAAGCTGCTGTTGATTACGGAATAGATATTGAGAGATCGAAGGTGTTGCAGAAAACATACAGGATGGATTTCACTGACAAGGACTTGGAAAGTTTGAATGTGCCTGGTAAAAAGTTACAGATAAAGGAGTTGATGCTGATTCTGAGGAAGTGGGGAGATGTTGATCGTTGGAAAGGTAGATGGTCGAAAAAGAGAAATGAATTAAACCCTACAGAAGGTACTTCAATGTATCCATTAAAAACAAATGGACAGGTTGAAATGGTGTGTCCAATGAGAGAAGTTCCAGGTGGTGGATATGTTCATGTTCCCTGGAGTAGACAGGACATTTTGTCTTTTACGAATGATTTCCCCAGATTGAGAGAAAAACCAGTGGAATGGTATAAACAGGTAGAAAGGTTTGTGAAGGTTTCAAAGGTATTGCTGAAGGACTTAGATGGTCTATTCGAGATTGTAGTTCCGGCTGATTTGTGGACAGTGTAAAATAACTGTCGATTGGCCTAAAGAAGAATATCCAAGAGACCCTAAAACCGGTGCACCTTCGGATGAGGTGATGAAAAAGTACAATCAGGTGATTACTTTCTTGAAAGGAAAGATTTCCCTGAAGGAAACTGATTGGGTAAAAATAGACAGGACAACACAGGAGCCAAAAGAGTCAGTGCATGCATACTATGAGCGATTGTTGCAGGTGTTTAAGCAGTATAGCGGATTTGAGAATATAGGTGACAAGGATATGGGACATTTTGTGTATCGTTTTGTGTTTGGACTGAAACCAGAGATTAGTAATATGATTCAACAGCATCTGATTTGCTGGCAGAGTAAGACGATCGATGAGATTTTGAGGTATGCAAAATACTGCAGTGATGACATTGATTCAAGACACAAAAAGCTTAAGGAAAAAATGATGTGGGCGCAAGTTAAGGTAGCAGAGCAACAAGAAACAAATAGTGTTGAGCAGACGAAAAATCAGAATCAAAATGGTCAAGTACCAGGTGTTGGAAAGGGTAAGGGAAAATTTGTTAAAGATGATTTGAAAAGAAACTTTCCTTGTCATGCATGCGGCAAGCTTGGACATTGGAAGAACGAGTGTAGAAGCACTGTAAAAATTAATGGGACAACCCAAAATTTAAATTCACAGGTGCAGAATTAAGTGGTTGTGACCCAACAACAGCAACAGCCGCAGCAGATAGTTACACCACAGTTACAGGTGCCCCAAGCTCCTATGCAGAGTAATGTAGGTGCTCAGGTACAGAGGTACAGTGTGAATACTGGATTTACTCCTATGGAACAACATGGTAAGAACCCAAATGTGCAGATGATTCCACAATATTGGTTGCAGTGTAATGAGAGTGATTCGGAGAGTAGCCAATGACGGTGCCCGAGGGGGAGGAAGAGTGCGTGCTTGGCGCAACTCTGGAGGTAGATCAGTCAGGTCCATTTGTTGATGGGAAGGTGGAAGGTAACAACATTACATTCCTAGTGGACACTGGTGCTACCCGTTCTACTGTGAGAGCAGCAGAAATTCCTAACCTACCCCTCTCGGGAGAAACTATCCAAGTTGTGGGAGTGTCAAATAAACAGATTAAAACTCCCCTGACAGAACCAATTGAGGTTCACATTGGAAGGTTTAAAGACATACATCGATTTGTGGTATGCGATTCGAGCCCAGTGAATCTATTGGGACGAGCACCATCTTTTGTACGCCTGATGGTATTGCATTTC
Organism: Calotriton arnoldi; assembly: GCA_963921515.1. Classification (NCBI taxonomy): domain Eukaryota; kingdom Metazoa; phylum Chordata; class Amphibia; order Caudata; family Salamandridae; genus Calotriton; species Calotriton arnoldi. The sequence goes on from CAWUFW010000337.1 coordinate 3,170,487, forward strand.
AGACACCTGATGAGGATGTTGAATTTAAGTTGATGCTAGCAAAGCAAGGGACGGAAGTAACAGAACAGAATTTGCCTGATGAGTTGAAAGACACGGTGAGATCTGATGTATGGGATTTTACGGGAAAAGAAATAGGGTTAATGAAAAATGTGGATCCTATTCAGGTTATAGTGAAACCTGGTGCTCATTACCCAAACACTCCTCCATATAAAATGAGTCCTGAGACAATGGCAGGAGTTGCTCCTGTGATCGATCAAATGATCGAACAAGGCATTCTAAGAGAAATACTGAGCAGTCCTTGTACCTCACCTATTATGGGAATTAAAAAGCCAAGTGGAAAATACAGAATAGTGCAAGATTTGAGAAAGATTAATAAGATAGTGGTACCTTGCCATCCAATCGTGCCAAACCCAGCAGTGATCCTTTACCAGATTCCATGTAATGCCAAATGGTACACAGTGATTGATTTGTGCCAAGCATTTTTCTCAATTCCTCTACACCCAGACAGTCAGTTTTTATTTTCATTTCGATTTGGAAACCGTGTCTTGGCATGGTGCCGAGTTTCTCAAGGGTACACAGAAAGCCCCTCGATTTTCAATCAAATTTTGAAAAAATGTCTGGAGGCATTGGTAATGCCAGAAGATTCGGTTTTGGTTCAATACATTGATGGCCTACTGTTGGCATCAAAAACTCGAAAGGCGTGTGTGACAGATACCATTGCCTTATTGAACCATCTGGCAGAAGGGGGACATAAAGTGTCACCTGCGAAATTGCAGTTCTGTAAACAAGAAGTACAATACCTAGGACACAGGATTGAGAAAGGAGTTAGAAAAGTGACACCAGAAAGGATTGAGGCAATTCGACAGATGAAACCTCCAAGAACTCAGAAAGAAGTACGAATGTTTTTGGGAATGGTTGGTTATTGCAGACAATGGATAAGTGGATTTTCAGTGATTGCAAAACCTTTACAGAGGTTGACACATAAAGATGTGACTGATCCGATTGATTTGGATGATGAGAGTATGGAAGCTTTTGTAAATTTGCGAGACAGTCTGTGCCAAGCACCAGCATTGGGAATGCCTGATTATACAAAAGAATTCGCATTGTTCTGTTGTGAGCGAGATGGATGTGCGTTAGCAGTGTTAACTCAAAGGCATGGATTGACTAGACGTCCAGTGGCATATTTTTCTGCTACGTTAGATTCTGTGGCTGCAGCATTACCAGGATGTTTGAAAGCTGTTGCTGCTACATGTGTGAGTTTGGAACAAAGTGAAGCAATTGTGATGGGTTATCCAGTTAAAGTGTATGTTCCACATTCTGTTGAGATTCTTTTAACCAAAACACGAACTCAGCACATGACTCCTAGTCGGCTGACTAGGTACGAGAGAGTGATTTTGGGTGCTGAAAATGTGACAGTTGTGAGGTTTACCACCTTAAATCCAGCAACACTACTACCAAATCCTTATGGGGAGGAGGTAAAGGAAGAAGCAGATCATGATTGTTTGGATGTGACAGAATTCTGTACAAAACCTAGGGCTGACATCCAAGATGTGCCTTTAGAAGAGTCTGACAGTGTTCTATTTGTTGATGGATCATGTTTGAGGAATAAAAGAGGAGAATTGAGCGCTGCTTATGCAGTATGCACAGTACTGGAACTGTGGAATCATCCTGCCTATTTGGGGTAAAATCAGCACAAATTGCAGAATTATACGCTCTGATTAGAGCATGTAAAGTTTCCCGAAATTTGAGGGTAACCATATTTACGGACAGTCAATATGGTTTCGAGGTGGTGCATGATTTCGGCCAATTATGGATGCAAAGGGGATTCATGACTTCATCAGGTTCCCCTATTAAAAATGGGAAAATTGTGAGAGATTTATTGGATGCCCTGCAATTGCCAAAACAAATTGCAGTGGTAAAATGCTCTGCGCATAAATCAGGAAATGATTATGTGACCAGTGGCAACAGATACGCAGATCAGTTGGCGCGTTTCTGTGCGGAAAATTCAGTTGCACTTAACAGGAAAACAGAAAGAAAAATCACCGATTGCCATTTAATGTTTACATCAATAGACAGTTGGGATGAAATTAAGCAGTTACAGGAAGAAGCTAGTGAAGAGGAAAAAGAGCTTTGGAGAAAAGCAGGATGTACAAAAACACCAAAAGATGAAATTTGGGTATATGTAGATGGCAGACCAGTTATGCCTGATTGCATGCTTTCTCACATGGCAAGAGATGGGATCACTCATGTTGGGAGGGATGCAATGATCAGACTCTTTAAGCAGACCTGGTTTGGTCCCAAATTTAGCTACATTGCAGAGAGTTTGTGCCAGAGGTGCGTTGTTTGCCAGCAGCAGAATCCAGGGAGAAAAACAATTGTGGGTACAGGAACTATTGGAAAAGCTGCAGGACCATTTACACGTTTGCAACTAGATTTTATCGAGTTGCCTCCATGTAATGGTTTAAAATACGTATTTGTCATTGTGTGTCTCTTTTCTCATTGGGTAGAGGCTTATCCTACAAGGAGGAACGACAGCCTTACCGTGGCTAAATTGCTTTTGAGAGAATTAATACCAAGGTACGGATTTCCAGTCACTTTAGAATCAGATAGGGGAACACATTTTAATAATGAAATAATTCGAATAATTTGCGCAACATTGCAAATTGAACAAAAGCTGCACTGTACTTACCGACCAGAGGCCTCTGGAATTGTGGAGCAAATCAATGGCACTATAAAATCTAGATTGGGAAAAGTTTGTGCATCCACAACACTGAAATGGCCTGATGCTTTGCCCTTGGTCTTAATGAGTCTCAGAAGCATTCCTGACAGAAAAACTGGATTGAGTCCACACGAGGTTCTCATGGGAAGAGTCATGAGACAAGCAATTGTACCAGCAAACAAACTGATGAGCATTTCTGATGATCTGATTCTTGAATATTGCAAAGGACTGGCTGATACGGTGCGTTCTGTGTCTTATCAGGTTGGAGCAGACGCAAATGAAATACAGCTGAATCCAGTGCATGATCTAAGTCCAGGAGAGTGGGTTCTTGTCAAGAAACACGTGAGGAAGTCGTGTTTAGAACCCAGGTGGCATGGACCGTACCAAATCATATTGATAACAACAACTGCAGTAAAGTGTGGTGGCCTACCAAATTGGATACACGCCAGCCATACTAGAAGAGTCCCAAGTCCACTCGAAGAAGCTGAACGGCAACTGGAAAAAGAAAAGAGAGACCAGAAGCCAGAGGTTGTGAGCCTGAGAAATCCAGAGAGGCAGATGTCACTGAGCCTGTGGATGATGAACAACCAAGTACCAGCCGAGTAGAGTGGGCACCAGATACTGGGACTGAAAAGACTGCTGTTGGAGAGAGTGAGGAAGAAGCTTCCGAAAATCAAGAAGGAAGCCAACATAGAGAGGAATGGATTGAGAGTGATATCCCGACAGAAGAAGTGGTTGCTGGAAGCCTAGAACAAGGCCAACAAGAAAGAGAGTTGATTGAAGGAGACAATCAGCTGACAGAAAAAGCTATCGAAAGCCAAGAACAAAGTCAACAGAAAGAAGAAGTAAAAGAGGGTACTAGTCAACTGGAAATAGAAAGGGACTTTGAAAGTGAAAAGGAAGAACAGCCAAGAAAAAGGTTATGCAAAAGAACTGTAGAACCAGAAAATCAGGGTGAAGAAGGAGTTCAAACAAAAAGACTGAGATATAATGATAACTGGCAAAATGGAGCAAAAAGACTGAGATATATCCTAGAGAGAAGAAGGCCAGAGCAAATAAATGAAGGGGCATATTAGCAAGCGGCAGCGATAATCATCGCTGACCGCGCTTAGCGTGAATATTAATATCGCCGGCTATCGCTGGTATTTATCGCCATTGCAGCGCTGTATTACCAACGAATAGCGCAAAGGCGATAATTATACCAGCGATAGCGGGGGAAATTGGCCAACATCGCTGTAAAACCAGCGATGTTGCAGTACAAACGGTGATGACCTTGCTGATACGACCCTGTGGTCGTATCACAATAATCCACCCCTATGTAATGAATACATAAGTCAGGAATTTAGCAGTACTTAAATTCCTGCGTTAATGGGGGCTTAGCGTGCGTTTCATTGTCGCTACGCGGGTCCAGGGCATCCTTGTTAATAGCCCGGAGCCGCGTTAGCGATGATTTTCCTTGGAGTTATGTCAGGAACGCCTACTTCACATCTCATTAGCGATGCGAAGCAAGGCGTTCGTAAAACGGGCGCTTTCACCAGGGAACACGCGCTAAGGCCTGTTAGCGTGTCCTTGGTGATACCGCGATATAATTATCGCCGCTTTTCGGCCGAAAACGGCCGCAAAAGCGGCGATAAAGGGCTTGCTAATATGCCCCGAAATTTCAAGTCAGTCAGATCAAGAAGATTGTCAAGAGAAAATAGTACGTAGAACAACAAGACCAAGAGCTGCAAGTCGAAAGTATACCAGACCTGAGTGGATTTACGTTATCTTGAAGGAAATTGAAAGCCCTGATCAAACAGAAGGAGAAGTTACAGATGATAGAGAACGAGTTGATGAGAGCAAATTGAAACCACCTTAAAAGAGACTGTAAGAAAAAAAATTAAGGTGCATCATAATCCAGTCGCATTAAGTTGATACGTCAAGAAGATTTGAAAATGACTCGAGAAAGACATAAAAAAAACAAGCCGAGAAAATATCAAAGGGTGTGGTTGTACAAAAGAAAGATTAATTTAATTTTTTCCCTAGAATTAGGTTTATAAGAAATTAATAGTGAAGATCGATTTTTTTTTTTATAATTTTTTTTTTTTTAGGAAAAATGGTAGAATCTACAGTGACTGAACGTCCGAAACCTAGTCTAAAACGTAAATGTATTAGAGCTTGCTTATGTGGTGTCTTATTAACTATGTCAGTGTGGTTAATACTAACAATTGTTGTCCCAGTCTTGATGGTGACTAATGACAAAAATCAGACTAATAATAATACAATAAGTATGAGAGTGGAAGTTATTACTAAAGGTCCAACTAATATAGTTCATAATGATGAAAGTATTTATCATCAAAATAGATCAATTACTGATTTTTCATTAAACGTTTTTACTAAATTATTATATGAATATGTTAATACGATGAATGTGAGTGACTGTTATGTTTGCATGCAATTACCATCGTCTGTCTCGGAGGGTGTGACATATCATCACCTTCCTTTAACATATGATGTTTCGTGTAGTATACTAACTAGTCTGTTTTATGTAACAGGAAAATTAGAATTTTATTATTCTAACCTAGATGTGGTCTTTTCCGAACTTCCCATTAGAAAGAATTTAAATAAAGTATTTAGTAGCTTAGAAGCTGAATATATGGGAGAGTTTTTTCATACTACACAAACTTTGGATCTAATATATGTCCACAAAAATAATCTCACCTGTAGTTTACAAATAGTAGAAAAGGATTTTATTAATATGGTAGAGAATAGAAGACAAGAATTCCATAAAAGGCTGCTGAACAGAAAACCAATATACCACCTTGGGCTTTTAGAGAAGGAAATTATAAAAAGGTGAGACTTATGCTGCAATGTCTCTGGATTGGGATCACAAGGGGAAGCTTTGCCTACTAAGACTAAAGACTAACTATAACAACTATTATTTAGGTACTAGTAAATGTGAACATAATTTCTTAATAACAGGAGGATGGGGATTAAAGGGAGGAACTGACCCTGTTTTCCCAGGTGTATATTATGTGTGTGGGAAGAATGCTTATTATAGATTGCCTGCCCACTGGTACGGTAGTTGTTACTTTGGGATCGTATTTCCTAAGGTATACCACGTACATAGAAATAATAAGATTAATGAGATGAAACATGGATTAATACGTAGTAAGAGAGCAAGTTTTTCAGAAATAGTGGGTGATATATTTGGTGCATTAATACCTTCAGTTGGAGTAGTTCTTAATTCACATAAAATTCGAAAATTATCCACAGTGGTTGATCGATTATCAACTGATACTGCTGGAGGGTTCTTATTAATTGATACAGAAATGGTTGCGATTAGATCAATGGTTATGCAAAATCGACTTGCCCTTGATATATTATTGGCAAAGGAGGGTGGAGTCTGTGGGATGCTAAAGGTGCAACATTGCTGCACTTATATTCCTGATAAAAGCAAAGGTATTGAAGGATATATTAAAAAAATTACGAATTTACATAAAGATTTAACACAACTAGAGGTTGATGGTGTCTGGGAGAAAATTAATAAGAGTTTTTCAATTATAGGTAAATGGTTCACTGATCTTGGTAAGAGTTTATTGGGTAGAATAATAATACCAATAGTATCAATAGTGATAGTGACCATGTTAATAATAATGACTTACAAATGTTGCAAGAAAAGAAGAGGGAAAATAAGTATGCTAGGGGTAGATAACAAATGTAAAGGTAGAAAAAGGAAATTAGAAGAAATAGTTAGAAAATATGAAGGGTAAATATTATGAAATGATGAAAGATTTAGGTGAAAAGAAGAAACTTAGGGGCATATTAGCAAGGAATAGCGATATTTATCGCTAACCGCGCTTAGCGCGACTTTGGTTAACGCCGCCTATCGCTGGAAAATATCGCTGAGATAACACCCTACTAGTAAGGTTTATCTCCATAGCGATATTATTTCCAGCGATAAGCGGCAAAAGCGAGAATATCGCTGGAAAACCAGCGATATTCTCGCATTAACGCTAAGGTGGATTCAGCATTAGAATCCACCTCCTATACTTTAACCCCTTGACCGCGATCGGAATTCCGCTCGTGTGCTGGACATTCCGATCGCGGGTGTGGTCGTGACGAGCTCAGCTCGTCATTCGCACAGCGCTACCGCGCAGCATGACGAGCTGAGCTCGTCACGTGCATCGAAGGGGTTAAACAGGTAAGTCGTCCTCACTAGCAGGTGTTAGAATATAGCGATAAACGCGCTTAGCGCGAATTATTATATCGCTTCGCCTGCCTTGCTAATAGGGGGTAGTGGGATTAGCGACTGTTTTCAGTCGCTTTTAGTAGGGAACGCCTTCCTTGCATGTCATTAGCGATAATTAGCGCTGACATGCAAGGCGATGGTAAACGCGGCCTCTAACGCATGAAAGCTGTCGCTAACGCCTGTTAGCGACAGCTTACGTTAGCGACAGCTTGCTAATAGGGCGATAAAATTATCGCCGCTTTAGCGGCAAAAAGTGCCGCTAAAGCGGCGATAAAGCCCTTGTGAAAGAAGTACGAGTTTCTGAAGAAACAAGAAATGGCAATGGGTATTTTATGATGGCTTAAAATGCCATCAAAGGGGGGAATTGATGAAGCAGGGTTTGCGTCATGTAAACCAGCTCGGATCAACGCCCCAAGATAACATTTATTAATTGTGTGATTTGTACTAAAATGCATTAAAACACACAAACACGGGGAAATGCTTTGCGCATGCGTGCATTAAAATTAAGATTAATGCATGAAATGCTTAGGCTGCATATCGCTTTTTGCATAGTAAAACTGACAAAGTGGAATAATGCTATTGCAAATAATAATGCTTTGCACATTAATGCTCATATAAATTAACATGGGATTAGTGCGATGTTGGGAGGGAAACAGTGTAAATTCCATTTTTGTGTTATTAATATTCTTTATATTTCTCCTTCATCGTAGTTTTAAAATGGGCCTATGGTGAACAAATAGATATGCGTGTTAAATTAGCCTGAATAAATGAAAAGGCCGCGAAAGGTTGACCCGTACATGAACTTTGGTGGGTGTCAGCGGCGGATGAAGGAAACCTTGACGAGTGAAAGAAAGATGTACAATATTTGAGGACGTCAAGATGCCTGGGAAAGCTCAAATTGATGAACATTTTATGTCTAGCCGATACATTGTTTGAAATAAAGTTGCTAATACAGGGACAAGCCATTCATCAGAAAATGTGACGTGAAAGGGGATAGAGAATCGATTCATAAGCAGGGATGTAAATCGTGAGAATGAGTTAGGAACAAAGAAAGCATGTAAAGCCAAATGAAGTAATGGAGGTGTGGAGTAACACCCCACAAATTGACCAATGAGATGTTAGAATTCTTCCGAATGTTGCAGATTAGTGGGATGGCCATGTCAAAATTAAGGTATAATTGGGGTACTCTTAGTGGGTGTGGATTATTATTATTATTCGTCAGCTTTCGTAGGTCCAGAGAGGCAGAGGGTGATCGTCGCTGTCCGTCGGTTAGAGGCCTACCTGTCCTGATCCTGTTACCTATTTCCTGATCCTATCTCTAACCCGGTTTTCCTTAATCGGGTCCCCTTCACTTTCCTCGTGGCCAGGGGGGGGTGGTTTTCCTGAACTTTAATCGTTAGGTATGTATCAATAGGGAAATTTGCAATCTCTGCAAATGTTTTCTCTTTATGATTCTTATGTCTTTTCATCTATCAACTCCATAATATTCACTGTGATTCAGATGTTTGTGATCTTGTCTGCATATTTTATGATATTTCTCCTATAATGTATATTTTCTTTCCCTGTAGCTTTGTACCTGAGATTTCTTATAATTACTGAAGATAAAACAGATTAACGATATTTTGAGTTTGTGATTATTTCCTCATGACATTTGTTAAGATTTTAGTTGATTAGTCATCTCAATAATTTACACTACTCAATCAATATGATTCACCGCCCAAGAGGAAAGTGGTTGATAATATAGGTTAAAGGGCTAAAATAAAGAAGAAACGATTAGATAAATCTGTTTTTTCCCTTTAGATGAGTAAAGACAAATCAACGTCAAACAAACCGCATTCAACGTCCTTCTCGTAGGGTCTGTTAAATGGTGAGAAATTGTGTATTGTATGTTTGGGGCCCGTTGTCTGCTGTGTCATTCAGAGACCCCCGGTTTGGCGCTGGATCACCCCTTTCACGCAAAGTGCTGCGTGTAAAGGGGCCATATTTACAAGGACAGGAAAAGCCACGCAGGGTGGCTTTTCCTGTCCTTGTAAATATGGAGCAGTGAAATACGCCACCAGTACATCACAAAAAGTGACGTACTGGTGGCGCAGGGGGCTTGTAAATCTGCCCCGTAGTCTCACACAGCTTACCAACCAATTCCACTCAAACAACCATGCACCCAAGCCACTATCCTTTAATGGCCAACAGTCCCACACAACTGATAAGCCACCCCAAAATAGCATACTGACCATCATTAACTACATACAGCCCAACATATTACAACACAATGCAGTACACCAAGCATTCACCCTTAAACTACATGCTGCCTCAGACAGCCAACCACTTGCTCCTAAAATCCACTCCCACAGATCCAATGACTACTCAGTAGTGTGCACCACACTGTCGAAGCCACGTACTGATTGAGTGGTGCCTCTAAGGACTTGCCTTAGAGAGGATGTGGTTCTTCCTCCTGACTTGGAGCCAGCAAATTCAAATTGTGTCAAGGAAATAGCACCTCCTCCGAGTGCCGCACGTATATCTATTAGCCCTTACTCTCACCTGTGCTCTTAAAAGGCCGTCCAGTGTAGAGACAAACAGTTTTTTACGCCCTGTCCTGCATCTCTAACCATCATCAACAACAGGCCTTCTAGGATGCTGATTTCTTTGATGATGTCAGCTGGGGTTTGAGCTCTATTGTGACATCAATGACCGGATGGACCCTTTAATGTTTACGTGCCCAGATAATAGGACAGCACCAGATACCTTCCTAGCATGCCTGACCCACAAATTCATATTCGCTTAGAGAACACCCCGGAGAAGTGCAGAGGTGTCACTAAGTATCTTTAGAACATTGGAATGTTGGGAGCTCCATTGAAAACAATGGAGTGCCCCGGGCTTCTAATGGCCGGTAGAAGCCCAAAGCATCAACATTCCAATGTTTTACAAAGACCTCAGGAAGCCTGAGGGGATTTCACCCCACCTCGGGCTCCGTGAGGCTTTTGTTTTACAAATTAGAACATTCTGCCCTTTAGGGGTGCAATGTTCTAATAGCCTTAGAGCCTTCCGAAGCGGGCTGTACCGGCCATTAAAGGCACGCTCCCTTGTTAAAGGCCTGAGCCGCTGGAGCGGGCTTTTAATGGCCGGTAGAGCCCGCTACGGCGGGCTCTAAGGCTATAGAAGACACCCGGCCCTGGTTGAAGGGATTCCTCTACCTGAGCAGATCAACGTTCTAGTACTGGAAGAGAGAGCTCTGGATTCACTCCCCTTAGGCTGGTCTGCATGCCTGTAGATGCACCAAAACCCAGATTCATAGTCAATGATGGGCTCACCTTTGCTCTTCAAATCGATGCTGTACTTTGATAGATACACCTGCTTCTCCAAACCAGGCAATGAGTTGCAGTGACACAAGCCATAGGGGTGGTTTGCAGGGACAACTACAATGTTATTTACAACCGCTTCCCTGAAAAAGCTTGCCAACAACCCATAAATGGGGCAGAACCAGGCAATGGGAATGTGGCTACTCATATGCAGGCGTGATCACTTGAAGACAGCACTGAAACTACGCTTCCTGCTGCTGGTGGAGTTAAGGATCACATTGTCAAATGGCCTCTTGCCGAAGCCTTGCAGGGCTAGAAACCGTCTTCTTCCAGGAAGGTGAACCTCATTACACCCGACCAGAAATGACCAACCTCCTCTCACTTGATCATCAGCGAACCCTCAGCATTGTGGGTTCAGGGATCTACACTCCGGCGCTACCTGAACGACCTCTTCCAGTCTAAACCCAACTATCCACACTGTGGGGCCCTCTGGACAGAACTCTTCAATCTGACATTGCATGGAGCATTTGTCCCAACAAGGGAAGCCACAGAGGAATCCCAGATTGTGGATCCATTTTCCTTTACTATTGTTCTTCTTCAACATCTACTCGAACATCCTCTTTCTAAAGTGGTGGATAGGACTCTATCTTCTAAAATAGCTAAACAATACAGTAATAAAGGCGACTCCAACAAACAACCTCTAAAATAAATACAGCAACAGCAGACACAGCCAAACACCGATAAAACAGCGAAAGCTCCAAACACCCAAAAAGGCAGCTTGAAAATACGTGCAGCCTCCATACAACCAATAATCGTGAAATTACAAAGGGCCTAATTGCCAGTCTGGCGGTCCTTGGACCGCCAGTCTCGTGGTGGGGCAGTGGTGGCGGTCTTCCGACCGCCACATTACGACCTTGGCCGTCGTGCCATCCTGGCAGCTGACTATGTGAGGGAACTGCCGTTCCCTGGGCTTGAGGCAGTAATATGCTTGCCATGTTATGACTTTCCTCACCGCCACTGATTTCATGGAAGTCTTTCCTCCATGTAAACAGTGGTGGTGAGGAAAGAAAGAGGGCCCTACAGGGCCCCCTTGTGCCTCACTCCATGGATGCACACAGGGGGACACAACATGTCCCCCTGTGTGCATGCACCCCCAGTTCCAGCACAGCATGGACTTCACAGTCCATGCCGTGCTGGACCTTCGTTTGACGTTCCCATTGCGGTGCCTATTTTATAGGCACCGCTGTGGGAACGCCAAAGAAACCACCGGCAGTGACTAAAAAAGTCATAGTACGGCAGGCGGTTCTCACGCGGGTCTGGTGGTGCGGCGACGAGGCGGTCCCCCCGCCGCACAGTCAAACTTAACGTAATCTGGCCCAAAGAGTCCCCACATGCACTCAAGCACCTACCCATAGCATGCATATGGTGTGTTACTCTATGCACCTTTAAACTAAATTATGCTCCAATCACCCACCCTGTCACCCTGAATATACCTAAAACTTGTGGAAGAAAACTTGAGAATTCTGCATGTAAGTTTAGTGCGGAGAGTTTATTTATTAGAAAGCTGTGATCACAAGAAAAGCAGAAAGAGATCTCTTGACAGTGTCCAAGGAGAAGAGCTCCCTGAGGCAAGGCAAACACCAACTTAAGAAGAATCCTGTTTCAGGTTTGTTACACTAGGGGGCAAGTGCAGGGGTTAGAGCTCGAGGAACAGTGAAACTGAGAACAAGTGTCTTCAATGTATGTAAATATCAAGGGGCATATCAGCAACAACCGGCGATAATTATTGCTAAGCGCACTTAGCGCTAGGATAATTATCGCCGGCTATCGCTGGATGTTATCACTGAGATAGCGCGCTATCAGCGACGCTTATCTCAAAAGCGATAAAAATACCAGCGATAGCGGGGAAATCGCTGTTTTGCAGGGAACATCGCTGGATTTCCAGCGATGTTCCCTGCAAAACGGCGATAACCTTGCTGATACGACCCTGTGGTCATATCAGCATAATCCACCCCCTATGTTAAGCATAGGTAAGTCAGGATTTTAGCAGACGTTAGTTTTGGCGAAAACCGCTGTTTTCGCCAAAATCTAACTTGTGCTAAAATCCTGTGGGCTGCCTTGTAAATATCGCGATGTGAACATCAGCGATATTTTACAAGGTAGTCCATCCGGGGTATGCCCAGTGACGCCCACTTTGCATCTCATTAGAGATGCAAAGGGAGGCGTCGGGAAAAAGGGTGCTAACATGCGATTATGCATGTTAGCACCCTCTTGTTAATAGGGCGATAGTTTTATCTCCGCTTTTTTGGCTTTTTAAGCCAAAAAAGCGGAGATAAAGCCCTTGTTAATATGCCCCTAAGCTTTGCTCTTAACTATTCTACACACAGAGACATTTTCAAAAAAGCATGTCTCGGGTACTTAATACAGACCCAGTCCTACTACGAGGCAAGGGCTTCTGGTGAATGCATTAATAATGCCTAATGAAAGATAGCTACCCTAAGTTATATTATTAAGCTTTAAGATAACTAAACTTTGTCAAGTCTCACACCCTAAAATACAATGAACCCTCTATCACCCTTACACTCCCATCGAAGCACCGTCAAAAATGCAGGCAGCAATACCATTAAAAAAATAATAATAAATACAGCCCTCTCAGTCAACCAACACCCATATTTATATTCATGCTCTTATACACAACCCTTGCTCCCTGTGCCACTGGATTCAAGCTAGCCTGGCTGATGAGGGGGTGATGCCCCGAAACCGGTCCCAGGATGCTTGTTTCCGGTCCAGGGAGGACCATGCTTGGCAGTTCGGGCTGGACTGTTCCCACGAGGAGCAGGGTCAAGACTGATTTGCATATGGCTGTGTCCAAACTGGGGTGGTGTAGTGATCAAAAGAACAATGATGGATTCAACCCACATCTCCGACTGGGGGAGAATGTTGGATTAATTCAGCATTCAGTACATCATTTGTTGCCTCAGCACATACTCAACCAGGCACCCCACAAGAGCAAACATATCCACATAGGCATCCAACCACTTACATACAGCCAGTCACCTCCCCAAACATACATACAGCTGAAAGCACAAACAAACAACCACCCTAAAAATACATACAACTGCTTCTGCACCACTCTAACTCTAGGGTAACCAAGTCCATTCAGCACATAGCACCCATCTAATCTAAGGTTAGTAGATGTCATTATTTCATCAGAGAAACTACAATGGTCCAGGTTTTCGGTCTACAAATTACTGTTGTTCAGAACAGGGTTTCTTAGCCGTTTTACTTTTGTGAACCCCCACGTATTCATTTCTGCAATGTGGGGATCCCCTCAGAATCATTATTGGAATCCGGGGTCCCCTACTGAGTCATTACTGGAAGACAGAGACCCCAACCTACTATTTTCAATGATTTGAATCACAAAATAATACACAAAAAATACAGAAACAAGCATCCATCAAATAAATACACAAATTAAATATTTTATGTAATTCACAAATATAAAAAGAATCTAAATTGAAATGGGAGGTTGGAGCGTTTCTAAATTCAATTGAGGCCTTTCATCACCTTTACTATGTTCTGTTTAATGGCTTTCTACTCCTAGGAATCAATGCGAGGTTACTAACTTAAGTATTCATTTCCAATCTCAAATTCCTTCACATTTACAGAATGTTTTTAAAACTTCCATTTTACTTCTTTAGTTGCATACAATTTATGAATCTGTTAATAAAATTGAATTTTCTAAATATTTGCGGACCCCCTGAGTAGGCTTTGCTGACCCCCCAGGAGTCCCCGGAGCACAGGTTAAGAATCACTGGCCTAGAACATTAGAAGCACCAGGCTGAACCAGGACTACATTTGCCTCAATACAATGGATTGCTGATTAAAGCCTGGTGTCTCTGCCAACATGTGACAACACGTTGTCCTCTCACAGAGCATTCAGCAGCTAATACTTCCAATCTCATACTACTTTTACCAAATTCTCGTTGATGCCAATTTTAAAAAAAATATTCTAAACATTGTTTTTGTGGGCCACATAATAAAAAGCCAGACAAATGTCTTTTAGTACATACTTTAAGGTATGAGTGGATTTGTATGAGTTGAGTAGAATTTTAGGATGTTGAAAACCTCTTCCTTGGGAGAGGATTAAAGAGTTTTTTCTGTGACAAATATTGAATGACAATTTGTAATGTTTACAATATAAAGTCACTTTTATTAAAGTTTGTATTTAATGTAAAATTTCATAGTGTGAAAAAACTGTTTTGTACAAATCTTTCTTGTTCGATAGAGGGCTTTGTTATAAAAAAAAAATAACAGTAGCAAAATTAATTGTCCTTGTTTAATTTATAATGTAAAAAACGAAAAAACAATGGATAATGGAAACATAGATAGGCAGGTAAACACTCAAATAAATATGATAGGCTACCTCTCTAAGATATCCCTTTGATACATAACATTTACCTGGTTCTGTGTATCAAAGTGTGCAAACCCACTTCAGAGGAACATTAAAAGCAAACGAGCAAAGGCAAAGCCAGTCCATCCGGCTTGTATTTTGAATTATCACTAAAATATTAAAAAAGCCTAATATGATTACTTTCACATTTCAGTGCATCTACGGGGTAAATAATGTATTGCTCAATGATTAGGTGTACTTCTGAGATGTAAGATAGTTCCTCATGTATTGCAATGCAAGCACTCTGCAGGAGGCAGAGTGATACATGGACCAACCAATTGCATGAGGGGAGAGAGAGAGAAGCACTGGCCCGAATGGAGTCAAAGTGCACTCAAAGAGTAGTTTAATGCATTAATAATCATAGGTCTCGTAGACAGCGGCACTGTCAAGCCAGATCGAAAAATGAACACAAATCCATCCTTTGTAAAGTACAGTAGCTGTTCCCCTTTCCTTTCATTTCCAAGGCTCAAGCTGCCAGCTTGGAATGTCTGTGAAGGAACGCATCAATGGCAGACACTCAGATATAACTTGAGTGTGTGTACATTAATCTGTTAGGCAAGATGGCGAAAACAGGAATCTGTCATCGCTTCTGGAATGCAAAACACACAAGATGATGGACGGAATGCTGCACATTGGCAAACATTCACCCCCAGTCACAGATCTGGGTTTAATCCATCGTTATTTTGCTTCACCACGCCACCCCAGTTCAGACATAGCCATATGCAAATCAGTCTTGACCCTGTGCCTCATGGGAACAGTCCAGACCGAACTGCCAAGCCATGTCTTCCCTGGACCGGAATCAAGCATCCTAGGATCGCTTCTGGAATGCCATATCACCGCAGTGTGTCAGCCCATTCGCCAAATTCCTCCGGAGAGTGCAGGCAGGTCTGCTTATTGAGAGGCGGGTGCTTGTAGCACCTTTGCAGGTCCCCAGGGGCCATATTACAGTTAGGATGGACTGTGACACTCAGTGACATGGCGAACTCTTAACTGGGAGCACCCAGTTTTGACAGGACAGTGCACCTTCTTACAGCTGCAGTAGTATGCTTTTCAGAGTGGATTAATGAAATGAGGTCTGGCGGCTGCAGTTTGAAGCCGCCGGTCCTCCTGTCACTGCAGACAACAACCCATCCTGAGTTTCAGAGGGGGGCAGAGAGCCCCCTGCAGGCCGGTGCAGGCACTGACTCCACCAGCTTTGAGGCACACTGAGTATGGGTAACCTCTATGTACGCAACAGTCAGTGCACTTCCTGACGGCCTCTTTGCCTGTGTCTATAATATGGCGATGGAGCAAAGGCGAAGGATTACGTCATTTGCAAAAGTGGGCATGCCACCTTGCGATCAATAGGGTACACATTTTGCACCACACAACCCATAATACAGAAGGAGCTGTGCTGGTGTCACAAGTGCCTGTAGACCCCCATGGCCCTTTGTAGAGGAGACCCCACATGCCCAGGATGGGGACTGGATTTTTGAGGAGTGTAGGAGAGAGACACAGTCTCCAGACAGCACATTCACAAGTTAAGTCGTTCAAACAGCCCCAACACATGGTCTGTTGTTGTGAGAAGTTGGCCTGTTATATGCTGTCCACTATTTAAAGTGGGCACCTTGCACCAGTCCAAACGACCCTTATAATGTATGAGGTCAAAGATAACCTTTAGAAAGCTATCCTAGTGGTAGCTGTGGAGAGCAGCCTTCAGGCTTAATCTTGAAGGAATGTAAAGCAGCTTGTTTTACCAGAACATCACCTCCTATATTGACTAAATGAAAGGAGAACCACACAGTAGTTATATAAAAATATGTATTTAGTAATATAACACTCTCTACTATCCTCTACACGAGGATAGAACACAAAGCACACAATACGAGATCAATAGAACAGTTGTAAGTAGCACAATACACAGTGGGCTCCAGGGGGAGACCAAACCATACACTAAAATAGTGGTATCACAGTCACGACTGAGATCAAGACAAGGTCTGGAGCACGTAGATTCGCTGGGACCCCAAGGAACCACCCAAGGTGAGTAGATAGGGACCCCAAGGAGGAGGGGTGCAGTGTGTGAACACGACCGCGGGCTCCGTACAATTCTATGGGGAAGTCGCGGTTACACTTTTAAAGTTTAAGGACCCTTCTAGGAGGACTTCGAGCGAACCCTTTGGAACTTAAGAGTTTGAAGAGCCACCCCACCCGTGGATACCGTAGTACCCGAGTTACCTATCCCAGGGGAGCCGGGTGCATAGGTCTGAAGAGGCGTCGGAAACTGCTGTCGTTCTCAATGGAGGGCTGTGAAGAAGTACTGCTGCCGTGAAGGTGAAAAGGGTCCGGTGGAATCCAAGCCTGGATTCGGGAAGGAAGGAACCTGAAAGCAGAGTGGACAGAGTCTGGGTCACTTAAGGGTGACCAGGGGCTCGGTAGACGAATGCCCACCGATGTCGGGTGCTTCAGGTCCGAAGAAGGGATGCTTGACTCTGCAGCCACGAAGACCAGGAGCCGGCGAGGATGACCAGGAGCCGGAGGTGAGCTGTCCCATGAAGGATGTTGAGTAGTGAGGGGTCAGTGTCCGGCGGGAGCACCAACAAGCCTTGGCAAAAGCAACCCACGCAGGACGGTCAAGCAGGTTACGGTGTGGACCAGCAAGGTCCAGGGGACTCACCAAGCAATGGGGAGTCAGGGCACATCTGGAACAACCAGGAAAGCCCAACAGAAATCAAGATGACCCTCTGAGGGACCCACAGGCCGAAGAACCAGGAGTCGCGAGGGGACCTCGGGCAAGATTGCAAAGTACCAGCCCACGGAGCACTCGGTGCGACGAGGCCGGAGTTCTTTGATGCAAATACTGCTCAGGGTCAGGATTGCACGGAGTCCAATGCACAGCTCGGGAATTGCCAACAAGCATATGCAACTGCAAATGGACGTGGTGCACAGGGGTTCCAGTTATGCAGTCCCCACGAGGGATACTGGCCTCAAACTTGCTGAGAGGGCAGATCGACCACGAGGACCTTCAAAAACCCACCTCCTGTGCTGCTGAAATCTTCGGAGTCCGCAGGAGCTCAGGAGCAGCAGACCGGTCAGTTGCATTAAGGTGCCTGCTAGGGCAGGGGAGTGACTCCTTCACTCCAAGGGAGATTCTTCAGTTGTCCTTAGTGCACCACAGGTCCTGCACGGAGCCTGTATGGAGCAAGGGCACAGACAAGGCTTTGGACGGAGTGGGAGACAAAGTCGGGCCCAGTCGAAGTACAGCGAAGTCCAGTGTGTCCAGACGGTCGAAGGTCAGTGGTTTCTTCTTGTAGAATCTTGTCCACGTAAAATCTAAAGTCTTACAGCCAGGTAAGCCCTTATGTACCCACGGGAGAGGGTTGGACAGATTTGGGGGACCCTCCTAGGGGAGGGTCCGGACAGAGGGGTGGTTACACCCATGTCGTTTGTCCAGTTTCGCGCCAGAGCAGGATCCAATGGCTCCCAGAACTGGTTTGAGCTGGACTATGCACGGGGACACCAAATGTGCCCCGGGTGCAGAATTTCAGGCACTCTCAGAGTGCACCCACCCAGCCCCAATACACTAAATCCTGTCTGGGAGGTGGTCACACCTCCCTGTGACAGGATGCCTATTGTGCTGCCTTCCTCTGCTCAAGGTTGGCTCAGCAGCAGGAGGGCAGAAGTGTGTCTCTGGTCGGCAGCATCCATTTTGTGCTGACCGGGTCGAGAAGGCTGGCACCGGATAGACCAGTGACCCCACGAAGCTCGCTTCTGAAGGGTGGAATTATACCTCCCACACCGGTTACCGGTGTGGAGGTATGATTCCAAGGTGTTTGATACCAAACACGACATGTTTCTATGCAGCCGTTTTCGAGATAGCATTTATCGCGAGGTTATAATGCACCTCTACCTATATGTCCGGCTGAGTTACGGACAACCCGGGAGAATGGTCTCCGAAGGTTGCAGAGAGGCTCTGCTCATGCAAGGGCACCCTCTCACTAAAAACCCAGCACCCTGCCTTCAGGATTGATAAGGCCTGCTATAGGGGTGACTTATAAGTTTTAGGTGTAGTGACCTATAGATATAGTGAACCTATATCTAAAGTAAGTGGTGCAAGCACCAACTTACACAGGCTGCTGTAGCAGACCTGGGGTTCCATTTTGCAGGGCCTCTCATGGGTGGCATAATACATGCTTCAGCCCATGGGAGGCCTCTGGGGTACCTCAGCCCTGTGTACATGGGTACCATATACTAGGGACTTATAAGGGCACCCCAGTATCCAATCTGGAGTGTACCAAAGTACATGCATGACAATTTAAGGGAGAAAGCAGATAGACTGGGGTCCTGATTAGCAGGATCCCAGTCAGACTAGTCAAAAACAGTGAAGCATCAAGCAAAAAGTGGGGGAAACCATAAGAAGCAGATCCTACTTTCCTACAGTTGTCAACACTTCGAAAGTACCTACACAGATATCTTCTGGCAACGTAGGGAGGTGTACCCGCAAAAAACTGCTTTGCTTCAAATTGCAGTCCTAAGGAGTATACGTTTTTGTCTGGTTGCAGTAGCTACCAAGTGCAGCCAGAGCCAGGGAAAAAGTACATTTGTAGCGAACTCATAGGGATTTAGCTATTTGGAGAAACTACAAAAAACTCTATCCACTTAGACACTGGCAGGGCGCTGCAAGGCCTATACATGTCCATTCTGTGTTGCATTGTTGTGTTCATGTTAGCAAACTACAAGACTCAACTCAAAATCACCCATCCGCACTGTAACTCTTGTACAATCAGCCTCACTCTAACCACACCAAGAGACCCAGCTCCACACTGAAGGACACAAAGGGGTGTTTAATGCAGGTCAACGGTGGCTGGATCCGTGCCAGAGCTTCTGGGTAGCCACATAAGGTGATCTGTATACCATGAATCTTAATGGAGCGCATAGTGATGAGTTTGAAAGTATGGCATTGATCCAGTCCTCCTGGACGTATGTTGGGCGCCCTGCAACTTGCCAGGGTTGTGCAAGCACTTCTCATGTGCACAAATGTTGCAAGGATTTCAGCGCTCCAGGCAAAGCACGAATGCGCCTGCTTATGGCCATATAATTAAACAAGCACTGGCAAAGCCAATAGGTCACACCTACTAGGGTCATTAGCCGACCTTCTAGTTTTGCCAATGCTTGTGTCAGTGCTGAACTGGTTGGCCCCAGCAAGATGATGTACACACGTAGTGGGTCTCACAACACATGAGCATCTGTGCATCATGACACTCCAGCAGCCCATATTTTTTTACTTTTAATTTACCTCGTGAAAGGCATTATAGAGAAAACAGTGTCCCGGTAGGTAATTGCAGCTGCCAGGCCCCCCCAAAAAATATGAATAAAATATTAATAATGAAAATAATCTTAATCATAAAAGGGAGGAGGTGGTGCAGGTGACCAAGGGAGGAGCAGGAGCCGAATGGATTCTGATGGTCATTGTGTGTGCAGGCGCCCTCTTGTGGTATGAGTGTGGTACCATGGTGCGTCATGTGACCACAGCATGCGCATTATGGCCGAGAGCACGCATGCTCAACGACAAGCAAGTGCAGCTGTTGTGGCGGGGCATTGCTGCAGCAGAGATATCTTAGCAAGGCCGCTATAGGGGCAGGAGTCAGCTCCTCGTCATTGCCAGGATGTTGTGTGTGAGTGTGGGTCCAGCTGGTGCACAGGGCTTGCACAGGACATCAACACAGCCAGAGAATGTCAGTTCTGCTGTATGTGAAGGCCCTCACATACACAGCTGCTTTACCCTTGTGCATGTCACTGGGGATATAAGAATATATCAAAGGGTGTTCTCCATCAACCACTTCCATTTACCCCATAATGCAATTCCTGTTGACATAAAAGTCATAATATTTGTTGGAACGTAGGCTCAAAATGTGACCTCACACCAAAAACCATTGTCTCACTCCAGACACAGACTCCAACTGTACTCCTTCACGAAACATAGGCTCAAACTGTGCTCTTGCACCAAGCACAGGCTCACACTGCCATCTCACACAGAACACATATCCAATCTGTGGTGTCATATCAAGCACATGCTCAAACTGTGATCTCACCCCATGCACAGGCTCAGACTCTGATCTGACAACATGCGAAGGCTAAAACTGTGCTCTCACACCAATCTCATGCTGAAACTTGTTCTCACACCAGTCGCAGACTCCAAATATGCTCTAATTATAGGCACAAACTATTGCCTCACA
The DNA here is from genome assembly GCA_963921515.1 of Calotriton arnoldi. Classification (NCBI taxonomy): domain Eukaryota; kingdom Metazoa; phylum Chordata; class Amphibia; order Caudata; family Salamandridae; genus Calotriton; species Calotriton arnoldi. The sequence goes on from CAWUFW010000337.1 coordinate 3,191,401, forward strand.
CAAAATACAAGCTCAAATTGTCGTCTCACGCCAACCACAAGTTCAAACTGTGATCTCGCCCAAAGAACAGGCACAAACTATGATCTCACCACAAGCTCACACTCAAACTGTTTTCTCACACCAACACAGGCTCAAGCTGTGCTCTCACAGAAAACATAGGTTCAGACTGTGATCTCACAGAAAACATAGGTTCAGACTGTGATCTCCGACCAAACACAAGCTCAGACTGTCGCCTCGCATCTAACATAGGCTCAAACTGAATTCTCACAGTCACATTGAACACAGGTTCAGTCTGTGTCCTCACATCAACCAAAGGCCAGAATGTAACTCTCCAGTAAACCCATGCTGGAACTGCACTTACAGGCTGCATACAGACCTAAACTATGCTCCCATGATGAACACGGGCTCAAACTGTTGACACACCATATACAGGCTCAAACTGTGATCTAAGGACAAACCACAGGCTCAAAGTGTGCTCTCATTCAAACCACAGGCTCCAAGTGTGCTCTCATTCAAACCCCAGGCACAAAGTGTGCTCTCTCCCACCAAACACAAGCTCCGATTTTGCTCTCACACCAAAAACAGGCCTAAACTGTGCATTCTGACTAAACACTGCTCCAAACTAACTCCTTGTGTGATACCTCACTGTGCCATCACACCAAACACATCCTCAAACAACTGTGCTTGGATATGAAACATTACTCAGTTGACTTGCCAATCTAATATGGAGCACAGCTCTAATACGCCATATCACAAAGAACACAGGCATAAACTCTATCATTCCAGTCCCAGAGCAGTCTGACTCATGGACGTAGCTTAGTCAGTGAGATTCTGGGGGTGTGAATCTCAAATTTCCCATCTAAAAAAGCAATGGACCACAGTGTGAATGTGTGACATGACCAAGTTTCGGGATGGATTGTTCCCATGAGGAACGGGGTCAGTACAGGTTTGTGTTATGTGGGCCTTCGGGGCTGATTTGGAGTTTGGTGAACAAGTATTCTGTTACAATGGCAATATAGTATCCCGTCTACCAAACTAAGTTCCGCCTGCCCGATTTTGAGGAGGGCGTACCTCAAGTTTTATGTTGAAGGAGCAAACTTTATTCTGTCAGTGTAAAACTTCCTTTGACGGTCCAACGGAATCTGTGCCATCGGCAGTAAGCCATCTGATCGTCCTCCCTATTTTTAGTGGACAGCTTTAATATTTTTTTATTACAGTCCGTCACCAACATGTATATCTTGTCAGTAAGATATAGTAAAAGAAGAAAAATGACCTTACAACACGGAAGAAAACTGATACGGGGGTATTAATTTTCTTTAATTTTTCAAAACCAAACTCCAGCTTTAGGAGTTTGTTTTTGAAAAATCTTTGGAAAACTTTTCCTACCTTAACAGGGATTGCCGTCAAGGTATAGAGATGTCTGCGGTCTGGCGGACATCTCTAAATTTGGCCGGTAGATTTAAGGCAGTAAAGTTCTTCACCGCCCTGGTTGCCTGTAGTCCATCTTCCAAATCCTAAATCAGGACCTCTGTCTAGAGTGGCACAGTAGGCAAAAAACAACGATTTGGAATGCTGCCCTGAGGGACTGGCAGTGGTTAGACTATTTGCAAACATTCCTCCCATTACCTTTTGGGCGTTTGATTGGCAGTGATGTGCCTGAAACCTAAGACTGGCATAGCTTTCCAAGCCTACAACCAGCAATAGTTGTGAATTCAGAAAAATAGTAAATTTGCCTCCTTTTAAGGTGTACGTCTCTGGGTGCAGATTTGCTACCTTTTGGTAAACCAGTCACTATTTACAAAGTACCCCGACGCAGCACAGCAAGCAAAGCTGCTGCGCTGCATTGCAGCACCTGAAGAGAGCAGAACTGTGCCATACCTTCATAGAAATGGCGCTGTCCTGCTCTCTCCATGCGCTGGCGTACTTTGGGCTTCCTAGTGCCAACGTAGATACCCTTGCGCCATAGTGCAAGGGTGTCTGCATTGTAGCCAGGACAGTTTATGTGCAGGAAGCAGTACCTTTTTTAGGTCTCGCCTAGCGTTGCAGCGCGCATGCGCTGCTCGCTCTGCAAGGCTTCTTGTAATCGAGGAGATTTCAGAAGTGGCGTTTAAGCCCCGCCCCTTCTTTCCATTGGCTTGAGTCATCGTCTATGGTAAACGCTGGCCTACGATTGAAAATGAGGCTTCTTAGTCCCTCCTTGTTTCCGGCCTGTCTCCTTTTGACCCCACCCATCCGGACTGGATCGTTTACTTGCGGCGTTATACGGTCTCCTTCATAAGTCGGTAGGCACTCTTTTATTTTTATTTTCAGCGCGGTCCGCTTCGGCCGCGCTTGTTTATTTATTTGATTATTTTCTTGCAACGGGTCTCTTCGAGCGGGGCGGCATTACGCACTCTTTTATTTTTATTTTCAGCGCGGTCCGCTTCGGCCGCGCGTGTTTATTTATTTAATTATTTTCTCGCAACGGGTCTCTGCGAGCAGGGCGGGATTACAGGGCTTTGTTTTCCACGTCCGACGAGTCAGGTGATCCGCTCGACTGTTGTGCTGTGGTGTCGACATTGCCTCTGGTTTCCTCCGCCACTCGGGGGTGCTACCTCTTTGAGTGTGTGGATGTCCGGATCACAATTACTACCTCTGGGCGCCTGTGCCCCTGGGCCGGCACACCAGATTCAATGAGCTCTGGCTTGCTCAGCTAATGCGTTGCTCCAGGCGCTTCTGCGGGGAGTTCTCCTGCTGCGGCTGTCACAAGGGCCTCGGGTGTCCTCCTCCACTAGCGCGGGGATCTAGGCCCGTACTGGCCCCCGGATCCGGCGTCGCCTCATTCAGGGGCACTGTTCTATTGCCCGAGGAACCGCATGCACCTACGGAGCAGGTCGTGGCGTTCCTGGCTCCCCTCTGGTCACTCTGGCTATTTGCGCCGCTTTCCCCCCACACTGCAACAATCCCGCCCCCTGGTCACTAGCACTACCACAACCCTGCTCTTCTCGCTTCTAACCACGTGCGGTCCTGGGCCTGAAATGACACTTGTGCCCCAGCCCTTTGTCTTCGCTGTGGGTCACAGGAGCGATCGGGGTCTCGCGATCCTCCCTATGCGGCGGCTTCAGGGCTCAGCGGGCATGCCACAAGTGGGGCCTTTCACTTTCCCCTGCTGTCGCACATCGTTCTTCAGCTTGCAATTGGACGGCCTCATAAAGGGCAGTAAGCGGAAACCAGGGTCCACCCGGTACCACAGCATGTACGCACATGTTCCAACTAACCAATATCATTGAGACTTGTTTATTTTCACCAACATTGCCTAAGCCTACTAAGTTTAGGTACAGCCGGCCACGAAACGCAGGATACATTAGATATCTTTGAAGATATCTCTTCAATCCTGCAAAGTGCATGTTGTTTTTAATATACTGAATTGAGGATGCAACAATAGTACTGCTATAAGCTTGAAAGCAGACTTTTGTTATTTGAGCAGGTTTGCTTTTATTGCCTTGTCTATGTGAGCAGAGTGGAGAATTTTGGCGTGCCTGTATAGAAGCACTGCGTTCTGGAATGCACAGGGAATATTTTAATGTGCCCATTGTAAAGGCACTGCTGTTAACGTAGAGTGCATTGGTAATATTTCGTGTGTTATACTTTCTACTCTTTATGGGCGTAAAGAAGAGATTTATCAGCAGTTTTCCTTTATAAAATGTGTACCGCGGCTCTCTGTTCAGGGATGTGGTCTTTTTAAACATTACTGCTTACATTTTGTAAAGATATAAGCAATGCACATTGAAACAGGTTCCTTCCAGCCCTGTAGTCATAGTCTTAACTTTTCAGGCACAAACACTCAATGATTTCTCAATAATAAGTGTAAAAGCATTGATATAACTGTGTTGTTCCTGCTTACATTTCACATGCTTTACATAATCTTCCATTCCCCATGAGCGTTTCCTATTTCCAGGATGTTGTTACTTTTTTTTCCGAGTCGGCATATTACTCTTGTCTCTCCTCCCTCATAACCTATTTCCCATTTTTTAGTTCTCCAGCACTGTGAGGTCATACAAATGGCAATAGCACCATGCAAATATCATCACTCCACTGCACACAAAAAACTAAAGTAAAAAAACATTGTCATTTTCAACACCAAGAGCGCTAGCTTCCACAAATGCGAGACCTGTTGCATTGCAAATGCTTGTCTTCTTTGCATGTATGCTGCACACATGCAAAGAGGAAATAAAAAGGAGAAATAAAGATAATTTTCCTTGTTATGCCAGCCTCAGGCAGGTGCACCATTTTGGCACAGAACCATGTGTACAACTCTCTGTAAACATGGGTTTACGTCACAATCCAGGGATGGATACTCGAAACACCCATGCACCACCCATGGAAAGCCTACCTGACACAACGTAGCTGTGTAATGGGCTGCGCTGCGTTACTTTTTGTTACAAAGCCATGCACATCAACATTTGTGTGGCTTTGAACATACCAAAAAAGGATTTTGTGTCGGGCTGCATCAAAAAAAGTGATGAAATCTAGACGCAAAATCTTCGTAAATCTGGGCCTATATAAATGTGTTTGCTGCAAAATTCATCAGTGGATACATGGGAGTGCCCAAGCACCACCCATGGGATGCATACCTGATGCAAAGTAACACAAGGCAGGGCAATGCACTGCATTCTTTTTTCTTACAAAGCCAAGCAAATCAGCATTTGTGTGGCTTTTTAAATACCAAAAAGGATTTTGCATTAATAAAGGGACTCAACCTTGAATCAAAATCTTTGAAAACCTGGGCATAAATATATGTATTTTTCTTGATTCAAAAAAATAGACAAGTTAAAACCTAATAATGAAATCAGGATGACAAGAAAAACCCATAGCCAAACTCGGGCCACCAGACCCAACTATCAAGCCAAGAATGTATTTATTTGGGGGGTGTAACACCCAAACATCCCTCCTGAAGATACACCCCTGGTATGGTTCTCATGGCCTACAAAGCTGTCACAAACTGCGCATGCACAGGATCCAACACAGCCCTTATGTCGAAGACAAGTATACACTGCTCTCTCACTAAACACACGCTCAAACTGCGCTGTCACACCAAGCACAGGCTCCAGCTGGCGTCACATCAAGCACAGGCTCAAACTGTGTTTTCACATCAAGCATAGACTCCAACAGTGCTGTCACGCCAAGCACAGGCTCCTGCTGTGCCGTCACACCAAGCATAGGCTCCAACTGACCATCACACCAAGCACAGGCTCCAACAGTGCCGTGACACCAAGCACAGGCTCCGACTGTGCCGTCACACCAAGCACAGGCTCGAACTGTGCCGTCACACCAAGCACAGGCTCAAACTGTGCCGTCACACCAAGCACAGGCTCAAACTGTGCTGTCACACCAAGCACAGGCTCCAACTTTCCGTCACACCAAGCACAAACTTGAACTGTGCTGTCACATCACACACAGGCTCGGACTGTGCTGTCAAACTAAGCACAGGCTCAAATTGTGCTGTCACACCAAGCACAGGCTCAAACTGTGCTGTCACACCAAGCACAGGCTCAAACTGTGCCGTCACACTAAGCACAGGCTCCATCTGTGCCGTCACACCAAGCACAGGCTCCAACTGTGCCGTCACACTAAGCACAGGCTCCAACTGTGCCGTCACACCAAGCACAGGCTTGGACTGTGCCGTCACACCAAGCACAGGCTCGGACTATGCCGTCACACCAAGCACAGGTTCGATCTGTGCAATCACACCAAGCACAGGCTCGAACTGTGCCGTCACACCAAGCTCAGGCTTAAACTGTGCCGTCACACCAAGCACAGGCTCCATCTGTGCCGTCACACTAAGCACAGGCTCCAACTGTGCCGTCACACCAAGCACAGGCTTGGACTGTGCCGTCAAACCAAGCACAGGCTCGGACTGTGCCATCACACCAAGCACAGGTTCGATCTGTGCCGTCACACCAAGCACAGGCTCGAACTGTGCCGTCACACCAAGCACAGGCTTAAACTGTGCCGTCACACCAAGCACAGGCTCAAACTGTGCCGTCACACCAAGCACAGGCTCAAACTGTGCCGTCACACTAAGCACAGGCTCCAACTGTGTCATCACACCAAGCACAGGCTCCAACTGTGATCTCAGACCAAACCTGCTGTCCAGAGAAACCCACATCGAACTCAGAACTAAACTGTGCTCTCATACTGAACACATGCTCAAACTGTGCGCTCATGCTGAACACAGGGTCAAACTGCGCGCTCATGCTGCACACAGGCTCAAACTGCGCTCTCATGCTGCACACAGGCTCCAACTGCGCGCTCATGATGAACACAGGGTCAAACTGCGCCCTGATGCTGAACACAGGGTCAAACTGCATGCTCATGCTGCACACACGCTCAACCTGCATGCTCATGATGCACACAGGCTCAAACTGCGCTCTCATGCTGCACACAGGCTCAAACTGCGCGCTCATGCTGAACACAGGCTCAAACTGCGCTTTCATGCTGCACACAGGCTCAAACTGCGCCCTCATGCTGCACACAGGCTCAAACTGCGCTCTCATGCTGCACACTGGCTCAAACTGCGCTCTCATGCTGCACACAGGCTCAAACTGCATGCTCTTGCTGAACAGAGGCTCAAACTGCGCTCTCATGCTGCACACAGGCTCAAACTGTGCTCTCATGCTTCATACAGGCTCAAACTGTGCCGTCACACCAAGCACAGGCTTCAACTGTGCCGTCGCACTAAGCACAGGCTCCAACTGTGCCGTCACACCAAGCACAGGCTTGGACTGTGCCGTCACACCTTTCTGCGATCCTAAACAGCCGAGTTATGAGCTGCGATGTCCCCGTGAGAAAGTGAGCTAAGATGGCGCCCGGTGGACTATGAGACCGCTCCCGGAGACCGGGAGATGTGAGCCGCGAGGCCGCTGGTCTCTACTTGGGCGCCCGGTAGCGCACCCCCCCCTACCCTTTCCATAGGGTAGTGTGGCACGGCCCGAGGCTTCGCATTGCCGCAGAGGCAGGTTGGCACCGTATCCACCCCTCTGGCGCGATCCCGGCACGGCGGAGCACCGCGACGTCCCTCGTACAGAGCTGCATCCGACTCCGGAATGCGAACCGACCCAAATAGGTGAGCGGGCCAGCGCTGCAGCGAAGGATTGCGGTGTGAAAACACTTAGGGCCTCGCCATCTGGAAAACTCGTCAGACGCCGCAGAAGTGAGCCGAGGAGATCCCACACCGGGGCCGCTGAAAAGAAGGCAAGAAGCGGAGGCGCGTACAACCAACGACCCTGCTGAAAAACGGAGTGAGAGACAAGAGGTGGCTTCATAAGGCCCGCAGTGAGGATAGGAGCAAGAGGCGGTGAGTGGACGCCTCCCTTACGCTGTTCGGAAACCCGCGCAGTTGCAGACGCTGACCCAGGCGAGTAAATAAGGCCGCCTGGGGAGCTCCGAGGAGACGGATCTGGTACACGCCATATGCGGGAGCTGAGCGAAAGGCGGTAGCTAGTAATCCCCAACTGGAGGGCCTGCTGCCTTGGTCTGCAGTAGGCCCGAGATGCTGCAAAAGCAGGGAAGTGACACCGAGGGACGCATTAGGCCGTGGAAGAAGATCCGAGGAGCAGAGCCCCCTCCCGAACACTCGTGCAGCCTCCGCAGTGAAGCGTCAGGCAATTCTACATAGTAGAATGAAGATGGCCGCCGGGTAGGAGCTCCGTCCGGGAGCTCCCCGGCTAGGGAATTCCTTTAGACCTAATTCCCGGGAATTTTACACATCTTTCCGACCCCTACTCCTCCTGGGACCCGTGGACAGCTGGTCAGGGATTGCTCCACACCCGAGAGTATTTTCTTCGACCGGTCACTGTACTCACCGCGTTTCCTGGACTGACTGGCGCTAGTTGACATCGCCTTGTCTCCTTTGTGAATCTCCTGGTGGGCGCGGGGTTCTCTTACCGATCCCTTGCCCTTCCGACCCGTGGCTGCTGCGCCCTTCCTGATGTTTCCCGGTGCGGCGCCCGTGGAGCAAATTCCGGAATGGCCGCGGCCTTGGTTGGGCTGCCTTTGCAGTTGTGAAGGGATGGGCGGACGGGTCTCCCTTTTTTTTTTTTTTCACCCTCTCCTTGTGGTCCCCCCACATTGCCGAGATGACCTAACGCGGTGATTGAATTTGGCACTGAACTTAGTGACTATGTGACCCCATCTGGATTATGGGCCCGCTTACTCTAACTTTTTGGGCCCCCACGAGGTACTTTTCTCCCACTGCCGGTCTGCCAGAACTGATCTGCTTCCCAGCCCCCTGTTTCCACTCCCCTCCCCCATTCCCTCTATTCCTCTTTTGGGGACTTGTTCTTCTGTGTTTGACTATGCAACTGTAACTAATGTAACTTGTTATTTCTGACTGTTGAGACCTGAGCAACATGGCTGTTGCCTGGTGGAGCTGCTAGACAGCTATAGAGGAGATCGGCCCTGGTTCACCCCGCTCGGCCGTCACCTACCCAGCCGGACATTGGGCACAGTTCTCCCCGTCTCCCAGCGGTGTCTCCTTCCTACCCTCCCTCCAACTAATTCCGTAGCATGTTGTTTTTGCCTGTGTTTTACTATGCTCTGGGAACGGGCGTAATTTGTAACTTGTAACTCAACGATCTTCATGTAAAGCGCTCTAATACCTACTGGTCTAGCCAGCGCTATATAAAACTCTTCAAATAAATAAATAAACACCAAGCACAGGCTCGGACTGTGCCGTCACACCAAGCACAGGTTTGATCTGTGCCGTCACACCAAGCACAGGCTCGAACTGTGCCGTCACACCAAGCACAGGCTTAAACTGTGCCGTCACACCAAGCACAGGCTCAAACTGTGCCGTCACACTAAGCACAGGCTCCAACTGTGCCATCACACCAAGCACAGGCTCCAACTGTGATCTCAGACCAAACCTGCTGTCCGGAGAAACCCACATCGAACTCAGAACTAAACTGTGCTCTCATGCTGAACACATGCTCAAACTGTGCGCTCATGCTGAACACAGGGTCAAACTGCGCTCTCATGCTGCACACAGGCTCCAACTGCGCGCTCATGGTGAACACAGGGTCAAACTGCACGCTCATGCTGAACACAGGGTCAAACTGCACGCTCATGCTGCACACACGCTCAAACTGTGTTCTCATGATGCACCCATGCTCAAACTGTGCCCTCATGCTGCACACAGGCTCAAACTGCGCTCTCATGCTGCACACAGGCTCAAACAGGGCTCTCATGCTGCACACAGGCTCAAACTGCGCTCTCATGCTGCACACAGGCTCAAACTGCGTGCTCATGCTGAACAGAGGCTCAAACTGCGCTCTCATGCTGCACACAGGCTCAAACTGCGCTCTCATGCTGCATACAGGCTCAAACTGCGCTCTCATGCTGCACACGTGCTCAAACTGCGCACTCATGCTGCACACAGGCTCAAACTGCGCGCTCATTTGTTTTTTTAAACAGATTTTATTAAATTTGACAAAAGGTACATGGGGTTATTATGTCACGACCCTGTCATTCAACAAGCGTACAATCCGCCATCTTGGGACATAGGTATGACAACAAGTAACATACAGAGTATTGATCAGATCAGTATACTCGATTATATCGGCATTGCCTTGCAGTTCTATACATATACTTGCATTCAGTCCCGACTGTAAACTCCCGCCCCACAACAACCCACCCTTTCCCTCCCCCAGGCGTGTCACTTACATCCAGGTCGGTAATGTATAATAGATCAGTTCCCGAGGCGGGGCGTCAGCATTGATTGGGGTGTCACTATAGAGGATCACATCCCATCAAGGCAACTTAATGCCGGCTCCGGCAGTGAGTCATCAGGCTTCAAGATTCCTGCAACTGCCCGCGGACTAGCCTATGTCTGCTGGGGGATCATCTATGGAGTCAGCTTCCTCAGTGTCCTCGGGGGATTTAAGTGCTACAACTAATGCTTCCCAATCTCTCGCCGCTTCTAGCGCCCTCTCACTCCCTGTTCTTTTGGCTATCTGCAGTCTGATCACCCCTTCACATTCTGCCCACTTGAGGAGTTCTGCTTTCCATCTTGCTATGCTTGGTCCCTGCTTCGCTTTCCAATACATGGTGATATCTCTTTTGGCCAATAGCAGACCCATGTCTAAGAACTTACTCGAGATTTTATTCTTGGACGTGTGAGGGAACCAGTGTAAAATGCAGTATTTCTGGGTTGGCTCTACTTCTCTGTCAGTAAGTCCAGTCAGTAATGTCGTTATCTCCCCCCAATAGCTGCCCAGGAACGGGCAATCCCAAAACATATGTTTAAAATCTGCACCTTCTGTATTGCAGCGCGGGCAAGCAGCTGTTTGGGTTTGGAAGTACTTATTGAGCTTTTCCGGGGTAAAATATGCCCTGTGTAAGATATAAAAATGGACTAACTGGAACCTGGCATTTCGGGTACTCTTCCAGGCTCTCTCTACCAGTTCTCCCCAGGTCTTCTCCGGGATGGCCTCCCCGAGATCAGTTTCCCACTTGAGTCTCAGTTCAGTCAGGGGGAGTAGTGTTTCCCGTGTCATGCGCTTATATAAGCATGTCACTGCTTTGAATGTACCTGCTGCCATAACCACATATTGGCAACCATTGAAGATGGCCGCCGGGTAGGAGCTCCGTCCGGGAGCTCCCCGGCTGGGGAATTCCTTTGGACCTGATTCCCGGGAGTTTGCCCATCTTTTACGATTGCGAGGGCGAGAGGGAGCTGGTAGGGAAGTTGGTGGCAGATGAAGCAGGACCGCCGTATCTCAGAACGACCAGACCCTGCTGAGAGGGATCGGCAGGAGAGACGGACCCGGGATCCGACCAACCCCTGCAATAAGGCCGGCGGTGCTGAGGAGGTCTGTGACCGCAGGTGGAGAGAAGCGGAGCGGGCGGACACGCCATCAAGCGCATGGAGCTGTGGTGGAGATAAGGAAGCACTCGGCTGCCTCGGCGGTGAGCCTGTATTGTGAGGCCACAGACGAGTTGAGCGGTGCTATGGGGGGAGTGAGTGGATCGCCGCTCCCGTATTTGCCCTGAGTTGATGCATGTAGGCGCCGCGGACTGGTGAGCGGTGCCTGCGGTGAAGGCGACCTGCGATACTGAGGCGCGAAACGGGTGAAGACGCGGCCGCCATTTCCCCTCGATGCTGCACAGCATGGGGAGAAGTGCAGACCGCCCAGGAAGGCATTGAAACGGCTATCTGGGGGCGGCGGCAGGCACAAAAACGGGCGATTCATGCAGGGTTTATATACCAACTCCCCCGAACTCTGAGTCAAACTGGAATCGGCGCTGCCTGACTTCAAAATGGCGCCTACGGAGGACATAATGCCTCGTGATAACTCCGTGCCATCTCAACAGCCAGTCCCTCTACATTAGCGGCGGAGGCGTCCCTAGTCCTTTCCTCTCTCCCTGAATTTCTCTCCCCTTGCCTGCTTTTTTCCCTATGCCTGAGCCATGCTTCTGTAACTCATAAATATATATATATGTAAATATGTAATATATAATTGTCCAAGCCTAATCGCTGTTAAAATGTAATCCTGAGTGATTTTACTATTTGTATATTTAGAACTTTAGTCACTAGTATATGTAGTAGACCTTTGTACTTACTACCATTCCTATGTGATTTTAGAGTTTATCCGTTTGTATCTCTTCCTTGTGTGACTTTACAACTTGTACATTTATTTTTCTCTTCTGTTTGTATCTCTTCCTTGAGTGACTTTACAACTTGTACATTTGCAATTCTTTAATTTTTGTTAAATTTTTTTTTTTCCCCCCCTCCCCCCTGTTTGTATCTCTTCCCTGAGTGACTTTACAACTTGTACATTTGCAATTTTTTCTGTTTGTATCTCTTATGTAACTCATGTAATCCAAAGTCCTTATGTAACGCAACTGGTTCTTTTGTAAAGTGCTCCTGACACCTTCGGGTAATGTTCGCGCTATATAAAATCACATTAAATAAAAATAAATAAATAAAAAACCCAGAGACGTTTGTGGTTCGGTGAGTCCCCCTCCCCAGTGTTTCCGAATAGCCGCGTTGAGGGCTGTATACAGCAGAAAATCCCCCCCCCCAGGCAAGTCATAGCGGGTTTGTAGGTCATTGAACGGGATCATGGCCCCCTCCTCGTATAGGTCTCCTGTATTCGCCAACCCCTGTTCCGCCCAGCACTCCAGTCTCTGCCAACTACCTCCATGCGGTAAGGCCGTGCACATATGTAACGGGATTTCCGGCGCATACGGGCGTTTAATTTCAGCCCTCCGCAGGTATCTGTTCCAGCACCTTCATGCCGTGTCGAGCTCCGTGGTGAGGGTTGTGGTTCTGACAGGAAGTCGCAAGATGATGTGAGATAGCAGTTTTAAGGACTCAAATTCCTCTTGCCGCTCATCTTCTCCCCTAACACTGTTCGCTACCCATTGCGTAAGCCATTGAAATTGCGCCTCAAACTGCACGCTCATGCTGCACACAGGCTCAAACTGCGCTCTCATGCTGAACACAGGCTTAAACTGCGTACTCATGCTGCACACAGGCTCCTTCTGTGTTCACATGCCGAATACAGGCCCAGACTGTTCTCTCTTCTCTCACACTGGTTTAATCTGCGCTATCGCACTGAAACAAGCTGGACTTACACTCTACCCAGACTGAAGCTGTGCCCTGGCTCCAAGTGCGCACGCATACCAAACTTAAACACAAACTGCACTCCCATACAGTGCCGCCTTAACGCATGGGCACGCTGGGCAGTTGCCCGGGGGCCCCACGAGCATAGGGGCCCCATGCAGACCAGAATTTAACACTAATTTTCTGTTAAACATTTTTAGGTCTCGCCTGAGCCAGCGCATGCGCTGCTCTGGCGAGAGTTTTAGTAAGCGGGTTTTGGAAGTGCAAACGGTGGCTTTTGCTGGCGACCAGCTTGCGTTCACGAGATCGTGCTGCGCGCAGCTGCCATCCATTCCTCGCATCGCTGACGAGCGCCATCTGCCTTTCCTCCCCACCCCTCCTCCCTCACCAGAGAGCGCGTTTCTTGGCCGCGCGTCTTGTTTATTTTAAGACTTCCCGAGAACGGTACAAGCACCCACTGCTGTACCCAACCCCTGCCCCTCTTATTCTGTATACTGACAGGATTGACTACATATCAAAAGCCGTTACCTGCTTATTATCTGACGCACTGCAGGAATACTCACGTCAAACGCTACACTTTTTGCTTTACATATACCGATGTTCACAAACCTCCCACAGCTGCAGTCCAATTATTATATTCACTTAAACACTTTTAGGACTCTCCAGCGCAAAGATGTGGCGCATTTGGAAATAAGGTTATGTGCTGTGGTCCATCTAACAGCTAAAGCAGAACCGCCTCTTAAAGATTGCTAGGTGCATCAATTTCTCTTAACGGTAGCCTTCACTCGCAGCAATACTGGGAGCCTGCAAACCACAAATGTGAGTACACCCACCCTAGCCGCTCATTCTATTGCACCACTGGAATGGATACATATGCGAAAGTCTACTGTCTTAATTGTATGCATTGATGAAACACCAAAATACTATAAAATATAAAGAAGATTAAACATTATAAAAATTGACAGGCTGCCTACTAACCACTAAGGTGACCACCACTCCATAATTATTGCTAATAGGACTGAATAGACAAACACGCACACACTATTCATCTATATGCGGAACATATACCCAAGATATATAGCCACACATAAGCTTGCAGGCACTCAACTACATGTAACTATTACAGGGTTGGATACATAGCACAAATCAATATTTAATCAACCGCCCTGACACTCCATAGTGCTTGAGCCCATACACACGAGAACTAGAACCCCGTTACCCCAAGCCTTGGAACGTTCAGTCGTCCCACTCTTCCATTCTAAGGGGCCACTGTCAGCGATTATTCCGCTACTATGTACTGAACTGTATAACCCCACAAGCCCCCACCTCCACTTTTACCTCCCCCATGACAGGCATCAGTGCCCCTCGCTATCACATCCCGAAGCGTTGGTACAACCCAACATTCAGTCCGCCCCTTACTCCATTCAGCGAACCTCTGTCTTTCACCTCCAATCCACTGAACCCACGACCCATAGTCAAGTGTACAACCCCAGTACCTGCCGCCTCTCCCCCGCCCCGCGGCCTCCGCTTCCTGCCGGCCTCACACAGACAATATGGCGGAGCCACACACCGCTCAGCCGACAGCCGCAAGGACCACAGCGAGGCCGGGCGGAAGTGTTCCCGCCCGCCATTTTCTTCCTTCCTGTGCTGACTGATTGCTTCGAGAGAGCTCCATCACAAACCCTCAAACAACGGTACATTCCACTAACAGGAATCTTTCTTTAGTAAAATAAATGCGGGAGAACATAGGTAGAGGCCTGCGAGGAATTCCTTCGTAGTCATTGCAATTACGTTGGTGCTTAAACCCTGCACTGTCCTCTGACATCCACTTTGCATGCCCTGCGTGCAAGGAATGACCTGTCGGAGAGACAGGCTAGTGCACTAGTTAGTGGTGCTGAAGTCTTGAAGGAGCTTTACAACCTTCTTTAACAGAAGCACAGGCAACACGTGACCTCCACTCAGGCACTGATCATGAGTTGCATGGTACTAATGGGGTGGTAAATCCGCATGCAAAATGTATGTTCCCATGCTGTAGTAATACATGACCAGTACCGTGCAATTATGCATTAAACTTCATTGAATGGAGAATTACCCGGTGGAATCATTTACCAGTAGTAAAACAACAATGCATCCCCAATTGCATCAGATTTAATAGACACATTTAGTAGGTGATAAAAGGTATGCAGGGTGGCTCTGTGTGGGGTGGAGGGAGGAAGGGTGGTGTGGGGAATAGGGAGGGAAGGGCAGTTCGGGTTTCACAGAGGGAGCATTCATTGGTACCTGACAGAAACAACAAGCATTGGCATAGCCAATGTCTGCCTTTGGGACCTTATAAGTGTTTAGCCATGCAACAGTTGATTTTGTTGCACCAAGGATATTGTGCTGGATAACTAAACACTTATAAGGTCCCAAAGGCGAGACCCATTGGCTATGCCAATGCTTGTTATTCCTGTGAGTGGTTGTGTAGGCAGGGCCCAGTGGACTGCTTTGCCCGGGGGCCTATAATGCTGTTAAGACGTCCCTGCTCCCATACTAAAATCAAACTCGGGCACAAACTACTTAGAGATCAGTCAAAAACGATGAGTTCAAACCAACCACAACTAGGCCCTCACACCAAACTGGCTGAAATTATGTTCTCACAAGACAGTCAAAACTGCGCTCTCAGAACACGGGCCAAACTACGCTCTCACATCAAACATAGCCAAATTGCACTCTCATATCAAACACAGGCCAAACTACGCACCTACATCAAACACAGACTAAAGTTGCGCTCTCACACGGAACACAGATCAAACCGAACTCTCACAATGAACACCGGTCAGACTGCGCTCTCTCATCAAACGCAGGCCAAACTGGCCTGCTCTCTCACATCAAACTGACTAAAACTGTGCTCTCACACAGCTACACAGTCCAAACCACCCTCTCACACAGAACACTGCGCTCTCACATCAAACAAACTAAAAGTCTGCTCTCTCACACAGAACACTGCGGGGCCTATTAGCAATAACCGGTGATAATTATCGCTAAGCGCAGTTAGCGCTAGGATAATTATCGCCGGCTATCGCAGGTTTCTATCGCGGAGATAGCGTGCTATCAGCAACGCTTATCTCCAAAGCGATAGAAACCCTGGAGAGCAGTGTGAATATCGCTGAAAACAAGCGATATTCACACTGTGACCAGTGTTAGCTTGGCGATAGGGCGAGGGGATTTAGCCATGTAATCCACCTCCCATTGGATTACATGGCTAAGTCAGGTCTGGACCAGGCGTTAACAAACCAGCGCTAAAAGTGTTTAGCGCTGGTTCGTTAATCACCTCCCCTGCCTCGCTAATAGGCGATAGAGACCTTAGCGACTGTTTCCAGTCCCTTTTAGGTTGGGAACGCCTACTTTGCATGCCATTAGCGATAAATATCGCTGGCATGCAAAGCGGCACCCAACCCGGTCGCTATCGCCTAGAAGCTGTCGCTAACAGCAGTTAGCGACATCTTGCTAATAGGGCGATTGAATTATCGCCGCTTTAGCGGGAAAAGTCCCGCTAAAGCGGCGATAGAGCCCTTGATAATATGCCCCTGCATTCTCTCATCAAACACAGGCCAAAGTGTACTCTCACACCAGAGTAAAACTGCAAACAGACTAAAACTGCTCTCATACAGAACAGACCAAAACGGCGCTCCTTCAACACAGGCCCTAATCCGCACCCGGGCTCACATTGTGTTCTCTCTCACACCAAGCACAACCCAGAGCGCGCAGTCTCTGAGCTGAGATGTTTGAAAGACGCGTCTGGAAGTGTTTACCGGTTTGTTATCTTTCCCTAGAAGAATGTATACTTTTCTAGCACTGTTTATAGAAGTGTGTGCGGCTTTCCTGGTCAAGGGGGAGAGGTGGGGCAGGGGAAGGCGGCTGGTGGCATCTTTAAAGAGCAGACCACACACATGCACACACAAACACAGGCCTCTCTCCCCCTGGTCACCCAGCGAGATCAAAAGTCCCTCAAGGTCTCCTGCTGCGGCACCGACGGTGCGCCTGGAGGTGGAGACCCAGCACTATAAACAGGCCTGGTGAAGGGAGCTGGGAAAGACAGGCCGCAAGGCCCGGTGGGAGGGGCTCCCGTGGCGGTGCAGGCCGGAAATGAGGGCCCGAGGGGAGGGCTGAGGCGAGGGAGAGGGGCTCAGAGCTTTCACGAATATAAAAACACATACAGCGCCAAGGAAGCGGATGCTGTGAAGAAATTATCTATCTCCAGGGCATATGCGCATCACCAAACGCAGCCATGTATTCGGAGGGAGGCTGGTGCTCCAGTTTAGTGAACACAAGGGCTCAGGAGAGGAGCTAGAAAAACGGAACCTACTAAGGGGCATATTATCAAGAACGGCGTTAAAATTATCGCCGGTTTAGCGGCAGAAAACTGCCGCTAAACCGGCGATAATGGGCTTGATAATATGCCCTGGAGAATTCAATAGAAGCCCATGTTTACACCAGAACATGGACTTCTATTGGAATTCTCAAGGGCATATTATCAAGCCCATTATCGCCGCTTTAGCGGCAGTTTTCTGCCGCTAAACCGGCGATAATTTTAACGCCGTTCTTGATAATATGCCCTTATTTATTTATTTATTTATGCGTTTTTATAGCGCGGACTTTACCCGAAGGTGTCAGAGCGCTTCACACTAGGAACAGTAACATTACATGAGGAGAAGGTTACAAGTGAGCATAATACAAAAGCAAGCGTTACATTACATGAGGAAAAAGTGACAATTGTGCAAATAACAAAAACAAACAAGATACAAAAAGAGGTATACGTTACAAGAGGAAAAAGTGACAGGTGTGCATGATACATAAGATACAAAATACAAATAGAGGTATAATACTGCAATAAGTGGCAGTCACTCAGAACACACTGGGAAGGCACTTCAATAGGCACGGAGTACAGAATTTCCTATAGTGGAAGAACTTCCTTGAGGGAGTAGAGAGGGCGTGAATTAAACAGGATACTTAAAATGAAGGGTACACAAACAAAAAATCCAACACAGCACGCAAGGGTGAGGAATGTACAGGAAAAAGTACAAATTTACAATGAAGAACGAAGGGGCATATTAACAACCAGGCGATAGTCAATTATCGCCGCTTTAGCGTCCGTTTTCGGACGGAAAGCAGCGATTATTCTATCGCCTAATCAGCAAGGTCACGCTATCGCGTGAATCCCTGCACTATCGCCCTTTCCCCCAACGCCCATCCTGCATCTCTAATGAGATGCAAGGTGGGCGTTACTGGGCGTACCCCAGATGGGCTACGTTGTAAATATCGCTGATGTGCACATCGCGATATTTACAAGGCAGCCCACAGGATGATAAGCAGACGTTAGATTTTGGCGAAAACGGCCGTTTTCGCCAAAATCTAACGTCTGTTATTATCCCGACTTAGCCATCCCTAACATAGGGGTGGATTGTGCTGATACGACCACAGGGTCGTATCAGCAAGGTTGCTCGCCGTTTGCAGGGAACATCGCTGGAAAACCAGCGATGTTCCCTGCAAAACGGCGATAACCTCGCTATCTCTGGAATTTTTATCGCCCTGGAGAAGCGTGTTGTTAATA
The DNA here is from genome assembly GCA_963921515.1 of Calotriton arnoldi. Classification (NCBI taxonomy): domain Eukaryota; kingdom Metazoa; phylum Chordata; class Amphibia; order Caudata; family Salamandridae; genus Calotriton; species Calotriton arnoldi. The sequence goes on from CAWUFW010000337.1 coordinate 3,209,601, forward strand.
ACGCGCTACCAGGGCGATAATTTCCGGAGATAGCCAGCGATAAGAAATCTATCGCTAAGCACGGCCAGCGATAATTATCGCTGGCCGTTGATAATATGCCCCGAACTTCCTAGAGGGACCTGAGAATGAAAGTATTAGTTCTGAAAGTGTCTTTGGAAGAGAAGAGATTTGAGGTCTCCACTCTTGCCCTACTAAAGGGCAAGAGTGGAGAACCAGAAAACCTCGCAGCATAAAGTTAAACAAGCATTGGCGAAGCCAATAGGTCTGGCCGTGGCATGTGTGCAAAGTGTATTTTTTATATTATTAATTTATTTCATACAAATGCAGTGGAAATGTATGGATTAGTACTACAAAAATAGTAAATACAAAAAGAAATAAAAGGAGCGATTGGCCCACCAGCCGTGGCACTGAAATGCACTACTAATGGTATTTGCACAGCGCTTACTGCCCCATGCCAGGTGTTGAAGCGCTTTATGGTGCGTAGCATGCTACTTGATAACCCAAAGTTAGTGGTTAATCCAGTAGTTATTAATTATTGTTGTGAATTTGTTGGTTATTGGGTTAGGCTTCTGCTCTCAGAAAACTGAGGGGCATATTAGCAAGGGCGTTATCGCCGCTTTAGCGGCACTTTTTGCCGCCAAAGCGGCGATATTTTTATCGCCCTATCAGCAAGCTGTCGCTAACAGCTGTTAGCGACAGCTTCCTGGAGTTAGCGACCGTTTTGGGTGGCGCTTTGCATGTCAGCGATATTTATCGCTAATGACATGCAAAGTAGGCGTTCCCGACCAAACAACCACAAAAACGGCCGCTAACAGCCCTAACCCCTATAACCAATGAGGCCCCGGACCCGGTTAGCGATGACAAAGTCGCGCTAACCGTGGTCACTCGCAGAGAATTTTAACACCTGCAAACAACACGACTTGTGCATACCTAACATGGATGGTGGATTATGGTGATACGACCACAGGGTCGTATCAGCAAGGTGTTCTCCCTTCTCCATGCAACATCGCTGGTTTTTCAGCGATGTTGGCCCATTTCCCCCGCTTTCGCTGGAATATTCATCGCCATAGCGCTAATCGTTGCTAATACAGCGTTAGCGTGGCGATATATTCCAGCGATAGCCGGCGATAAAATAAATCACGCTAAGCAGGGTTAGCGATGATTATCGCCTCTTCTTGCTAATATGCCCCTAAATTATTTCCTTAAGTTTATAGTAGTGGATTAAGTTAAGTTAAAGAGTTAGGTGTAATTATTGGCGTGAGTTCAAGCAAGAAGAAAAAATGGGATAAGTAAACAGGGTGGCAGAGGTTAGATATTGCAAGATTCCAAGAAGAGGTTACACAGAAAAGGGAAATGTGATCTATTGGACTGAGATGAGTAGATACATTAGAAAAGGCTTAGGCATTGCAGGAAGGGTTATTTGGAAGCAGAGTTTAGGGTTTGTTATTATGGGGTTGCTTAGTTTACTGAAATATAGTAGAGAGTAACGTGACGGGCATGGTGGGCGTCCGCAAGAGGGGACTAGGAAGGGTGTTGGCCCTCCTCCACCCCCCCCCCCGCAGACCAGAATCATTTGCTTTTAAAAAAAAAAATCAAGATCGTGTTGCTGGTATAATACCGGCAGCGCGATCTTCAAATTTTTTTAAATGCCCCCCCTGAAAACTTTCTGCAGACGCCCATATGCTCCTCCTAGAAATTAATAGGCTAACCATCAAGGTAGGAGTAGTTCCTCATAAGCAAAGGGATCGCAAGGTGGTGAAATCACAAAACTGGCCAGTTTTGTCACAGAAGGACCAGAAGGTCAGATCTTAATGGCCTCACACACCTTTTGGGGTGTAATGCTTCATCACTGGGAGCTCCTCGTCTGGCCGGCGTTGCAATGCCTGACGGGCCTGGGGGCACTTTATCGGAGTTCTTTTGATCCGTATATGCCGTTTAGGTGAATGCATGAGAGGGGACTGAGCAAAAGTGTGTCTAGTAAAGAGTGAAGTGTGTCTAAAATAAATTCAGGTACCCCAATAAATGTATTTATGGGGTAGGGGTACCAAGGACTAAATAAAAACAGTGGTGCTATCCTTCAGTAACAATGTACCTTGACAGCTATAGATAAAGTGAGGTTGACATGTTTCATGCCTAAATTGCCCTAAGGGTCAGTCGGCATTTCATCAGGACCAAAAATAACAGTTGATTCTTGCACTCTTTTTTTGGGGCAGGGGACCCCCTTTCAAATAAAGGGTAGCCACTCAACAAGTACAATATTGCACCTGAATGGTTGCAGCAAAATGATTCCACCTAAAGGAGAAGGGAAAGAAAACACACATGGTGGGAATAAACATGCAATATAATTTGGAGGGAAACCTTCATCCAAAATTGCATAGACAAGTGCAGTAGTACAAATTAATTTTCTCGTTTGTATGTGCACTCTTCAATAATGGAGCACGACACCACAGTTTACAGTTGAAATGAAAAGTTTAAAATATTTTAAAATTAGTAAAAAGCACTCGTGTAAGTTTATCTGCGAAACATAGAGGCACAATGTGTTAGTGCCTAAAGGTCTCAAGCTGGTATAGGGGTTGGCGCAGGACAGACATAAGACATATTTAATTGGTACAACTTGTATTGACATGCACAACTGCCTTGCTATCTTACCCAAAGGTGAGCAGGAAATAGCCCCTTAGGCAAGGCGGAGGGTCCTGGTGAACCTATGGGACACCTTAACGGGAGAGAGGGAGAAAGAAGCAAACACAGCCGTGTATTTGGGGATTTGTAGAACCACAGTTGCTCAAATTTACAGCCCAAGGAATACGTATTAGGCGAGCAGGCGCACACTTTTACTTTGGTTGACATGGGACACTGCCACTCGACCTACCCTCCTCCCGACTGCCTGTAGACGCCGGGGCTTCGTGAGGCGGCATGTAATGTAGTGCCGATCCCAAAGATTACGTGATGCCATGTAAACGGGTGCTCATGAGTGTCAAAACAGTAAGAGGGGCCGAAAGCTGCTATTGCTCTAGGAGCTGTTAACCATCTTTGTGAGCATGTTGAGTGGGTGTAGTTCAACACATGGGCCCCGATCTAGTAAGCTGATAAGTCTCTCTTATGATTGTGACCCGCGTTGACTGTGGAAAATCACTTGTAAATCCAGTCAGAATAGACAAAGTACAAAAAAGAAGAAAAGTATATACAAAAGGATGAGAGGTGTATGAAAAAGTGATAAAGTCGTGATTGCTCAAAATGTTAAATAAGCCCCCAAAATAAGCATATTGCATGAACTCTTAACCTCTGAATTAGTGATCAAGGAGTTATGGGAAGGTCAGACCAGGAGGGCGAGAGGGTCAGGGTGCAATCGCTTAGATGACATATGGTGTATGAGGTGTGTAGTCCAGCCCTCACTATCATTTTGGTTGAGCAATTCCCATTGTAGTCCACACACCAGACATGCACAGGGAAAATGAGCATGTCACAGTTGGGAACTTCCAGGTGATGAATGGAAGACATATGTAGAGAAGGTTGTAATCAGATGTATTTCTTTACTGGTTGAGTTCATGCCACAGGATTTCGTCGTTCAAGCCGTTGGTCTGTGTAGAAAGACAAAAAATCCAACGTTGCTCCATTTCCAACAGTTTTCTTTTGTGCCAAAAGTTGTTGGTTTCCAAGACGGTCCAACTCATGTCATCTGGGGTATGGTGTTGTTCGATGAAATGCAAGCTCATTTTGGTTGTATTTCTCTGGCACCGAATATTGTTAAATGTTCGATTATCTGTGTTTTGACTGGTCTTGTAGTCATATCAATGTATCTAAGTCGGCACGGACATTCAATAAGATATATGCAATTTCTTGTATTGTAGTTGGTGTGAATTCTCTGAGTCCATATCGTCGTTTAGGGTGACCTCTTTAGATGGTTTAGACAAGTGGCACACGCCGCACTGGCCACAAGGAAAGTGTCCTATAATGTTCTCTGAAATGATCTGAGTTTGGTTGGTGGACGTGTATGTTCCAACATGTCACAAAGGTTGCTAGTACGCTTGAAGGCGTATCGTGGCATACGAATGTTTAGAACTTCTGAGTGTACAATCCGCCAGTGTTTTCGTATCACCTTCTGGATCCAGTTGGAGTTAGGAATAAATGTCGTGATACAAGTGATCATGTCTTCCTTTTCTTTAGTTTTGGGTTCGAGAAGAGCCTATCTATTGTTATTTCCTGCCCTTTTGTGAGACTTTTTAATCACAGGTGTAGGATAGTTCCGGGCCTCTAAGTTCCTGCTAAGTAGTTTAGCCTCGTTATCAAAATTAGATGTTGAGCTGCAGTTTCTGCGTAGGTGTAAAATCTGTCTGACGGGTAGGTTGTCCCACAGGACCTTAGGATAGTGGCTGTCGTAGCGCAGTAAGTTGTTGCAGTCTGTTGTTTTCTTAAAAGTGGTGGTCAACAGTTGGTCGACCCTCAGTGAAATCGTCAGGTCTAAGTAGTTAATTGCTTTGTCTGAAACAGTGCGTGTAAACTTCAGGAAAGGGTTGAGTGAGTTGATCCATTTATAGGAGGAGTCGCAGGTCTCCTCCTCTCCATGCCAAAATATGATGATGTCATCAATGTAACGTCGCCATGTCTTGATGTTGGTCATGTAGGGATTATTGTTGTAGATGTAGAGGCATTCAAATTCAGCCATATAAAGGCATGCCAAGCTCGGGGCAAAGGTGCTGCCCATTGAAGTCCCCTGGATCTGGTGATAGAGAGTGTTCTGGAATAAAAAGAAATTCTCTCGTATGGCTATTGTAGCACATTCATTAAAAAACTCACAGGGGTTTGCGAGGTCCAGTTTTCAGCCAACAGGCATGTCTCCACTACAGTTAAAGTGGCTTCCAGGGGGGATGTTGGTGTACAGAGCCTCCACATCTCGTCGTTCCTGTCTCTATCAGCGATCAGATTGAGGACATCACTCGTGTCCTGTAGATAGGATGGAATTTTCTTCACGAGGGGTTGGAGGAAGTGATCGCAGAATTTACTCAGCGGTTCCAAGAAGGATCCTATGCTTGAAATGATTTGTCGTCCGGGAGGCGGGAGGGTCCCCTTATGAATTTTGGGTAAGATGTAGAAGTAAGGAACCCTTGGATCCGTGTTGATCAGGAACCCCGCTTCATTGGGAGATATCCAACCCTGTGATTCAGCTGAATTCACAAGGGACTTTATCCTGGTTGATAGAGTTTCAGTCAGATCAGTAGCAATGCATCTGTAGTATCTACCTTCAGACAGTTGGCGTAGGCATTCACTGTTGTAGTCTGTTGTCTGTAGAATCACAATAGCACCCCCTTTATCGGCTGGTTTAATAGTGATAGAGTCGTCATCAGCCAGTTTCCTGATGGCTTTTCTCTCCTGGGATGTAATGTTATGAAATTGCCTGTTGTTGTCCAGTAATCGGATATCCTTTAGGACAGCTTGTTCAAAAGTCAGGATTTCGTGAGGTGTCATCTCCTCATGGGGGGTAACTCTTGAGGGGGCTTTCAGTCCTGAGTTCTCTTCAGTGTTTGGTTTCTTGTCTTGGAAGTAAGCTCTAAGTCTCAGTTTCCTAAAGAAGCCATGTAGTTCTCTAGTGAGGCGAAAGGGGTCCCTGTGGGGGGTAGGTACAAACCCCAGGCCTTTCTCCAAGACTTGTTTTTCAGTGGGAGTCAGGACTTTGGGAGATAAATTGACCACTAACCTCGTGGATTGGTCTTGCTTCTGAGTTCCATCCATAGTAGGGACTGGGGCTCTGGTGGATCTTGCCACTGAACGCGTTTGTGTCCTCCTCTTCTTTTGCCTCTTCCCCTGCCACGGCCTCTTCCTAAAAAAGGTTGTTGGCTAGGGTTGTGTTGGTAAAAGGGAGGTAAATGTTGCTGGGGCATCTGGAACATTGGATTCCAAGGTGGCTGTGGGCCTAAAAAGGGGCCCATAGGGTATCCATACAGGGGTTGTGGTGGTTGTACCCTATTGTTTTTGTAGCTGCTCCAGCTATTGCCACTTGACGAGCTGCTTAACGAACCCTGTCGGGGACGGTTATTCATAGATCCTTCGTCTGAGGAGCTGTCGCCCCCTGGAGCTGGGAAGTCTTCTCTGATATATGGATAGACTTTCTCTTTGTCAAATTTCTTGATATCCTTTTGTAGTTTGCTGATATTCTGTCACATTAGATGGTCCTTATGTTCCTCCATTTCAGAGTTGATTTCCGCAAGTCGAGTTTTTTAAGGTGGAAATCTTGATACCTGCTTTCAGGTTATTTTCACCAGTAGATTGTCGGAGAGGCGTTTAGCTGTGTTGATGATAAGAATGAGCCAGTCGCGTGTACATTTCCACACGATTTGAGACCATTCTCGTCTGAAACCAATGTCATCCAGAACAAGCATTGGCATAGCCAATAGGTCTCGCCTTTGGGACCTTATAAGTGTTTAGCCATGCAACAGTTGATGTTGTTGCACCAAGGATATTGTGCTGCATAACTAAATACTTATAATGTCCCAAAAGCGAGACCTATTGGCTATGCCAATTCTTGTTTTAATTATTATTTTTTAGAGGGCCTGCCAACTGCAGTTTGCTGCCGGGTTGCTTTTTTTACACAATGCATTTTTGGAAAGGCTCGTTTTATTTTTATTCATCGTTCCAAGATCGGTGCCTACCATAATGGATTAGTAAATATAAAAAATAAACAAAATGGAGGATCTCTCATTTCGTATGTATGCGCATGAGTTGTGATACGCGCATGTACATGTGTCATTATAGCTGTGAGGGTAAAATACGCTTTTAGCTGTTGTTTTCAATGCTGCACTACATATGCAAAAAGTATTGGCAAAGACAATAGGTCTACATTGACAAACAAAAGGCGAGACAATTGTCTTTGCCAATCCTTGTTTTTTTAGAAAGCCTTAGAAGAACATCAGCAAAATGTGCTGGGCAGCAATCACTTTGTTTCACTTATATGAAATTTGCACCAAATGTTTTGAAAAATTGATGAGAAGGAAGGCAAAAGGGAAACATAGGGGAGAGTTAGGTTTAGGTTGGAAATTTGTTTTGTTTGGAGTCAAGGTTAGACTTATTACATGTGTTAAGATTAGATTTAGGGACAGGAAGTTTAAAAACGCAAACAAATTCTAGATTTCAGTGACATTTTAAATGTAATTGAGCATTTTCAAATCATTAGCTTTCAATTTTTTTGATTTCCAACTAAATCCAATGCGAGCTAATTGGTCTAGATGCTCGTGTCGTGAGAGTTGGCGGTGTTGAGGTAGCTTGTCTTGGCCTATCAGGTGTACATGCCCTTGGCACAGGGCTATTCTGTGACCTTTAGGACTGGGGGGTGTCTGAGACACTTAGTTTTGACACCGCATCTCACATGGCATCTTGAAATATCCTTGAAGAGGTGTGAGCTTGGGGTTAGTTTGCCCACCCTGGAATGGGAACGGGAACACCCGCGGTGCAATCCTGGCTTCCCTCCTGACCAAACTGGGTACCCTGGGGCAGTTTGCAAAAGTCGGAACAGGCTGAGCACGCTGCTGTGAAGGAGGGGGGAGCTTGAAGGAGGGTGAAAGTGAGGAGGTATGCGTGGAGAACAGCTGGGAAGAGACAGAAAGGGATGTGGGAGGTAAAAAAAATAATGAAAAGTGGAGTCTCGAAAGAAGTTCTTTGCGGCACATGAAAATAATGAACAAGCGTGAGGGAGCGTGGCGCGGCCCCGCGGCCGCGAAAGAGCAGGCAAATGCACTCGTGCTTGTGCTGGCATCCACCTTGCGGGAGCGAGCAGCGGCAGCGCGAGAGCCATATGTTTTCAATTACCATGCGCGCCGCTGCTCGCTCCCACAAGGTGGATGCCAGCACAAGCACGAGTGTGCTTGAAAAGGAGCAGACCGATGGCTAAAGGCCCTCCTAGGGCAGCGCATGCGCGCTGCCTAGGCGAGACCTAAAAATACGAGGTGCTGTAGTGACCAGGAGCCCATTGGGGGCTATATTGGCTCGAAGGTATTCTGTCATAAGGGCCCCATGCAGTGCAATCTTTGTAGTTTTTTTTTGGGCTGATACTGAGTTCCAATCATCAGTTCTACTACACAATGGGTCATTTCCATGATCGCCCAGTAGTGACGGGGCTCGTAATATTTCAGCTACAATGTCATCCTTGAAGCTGAGGCCTTGAGTATCCATGCTTGTAAAGGAGATAGAGGGGGATAAGAAGGCAGCTTTCCTGGTGTTGACAACTCGAATGTCTGTTATCAGATGGTATAGACCTTGTGTGAGTGGTGGCGAGATAAGAGAGTGCTAAAAAAGTAGAAGGGTACACTGAGATCCCATGGCTCAGCTGCCGTACATAAATCTGTTGGATCAAGTAGAGGGATGAAGAGCTCAATATTTAGAGAGGCCCGGGCATGAATGCAGTGGATTGGATCAATTCTACCTATAAAGTTTTCATAGTTTTCAAAGTACTGATATTTACTCCTACTTACTTCTACTCTCACTCCAACTTACTATTATTCTTACCTCTACTTACTCCTTCTTTTACTCACATTCCCACTTACTCATCACTGTTTATACGAGTTGTATACCAAAGTATCCTCCTTTTACTCACACTAATGCTTACTTATATGTTTCTTTTACTTTGTATTCTCCTACTCCTACACAGACTTCTATTCCCTAGTCATGTTGTCTCTGTGTTCCCCTTGCCCACTCTGTCCCTCTGTCCTTGTCCCTTCCTCTGTCCCTCTCTTTGTTCTCCTCTCCCTATCTATATTTGCCCTCCCGCCTCTCTGTCCCTCAGTCCCTCTGCCTATTCCATTCCCTGTCCCTCTATCTGTCCCTGTCCTCTTATGTTACTCCATTTCTCTTTCCATTCCACTCTGTGGGGCATATTTACAAGCCCCTTGCGCCACTTTTGCGTCACGTTTCCCATGTTAAAAGTGACGCAAAAGTGGCACAAGGGGCTTGTAAATCTGCCCCTGTGTCTCTTTATATCACTCCGTGCGTGCCGCAGGGGTTGTCTGTCTGTCCTGGCCCCTTCGTCTCTGTTCCGGCCCCTCTCTCTCTCCCTGGCCTTCTGTTCCTGTGTCCCTGCTCGTCTCTCTATCTTTCTGTCCATCTGTCCTTGTTCCTCTCTCAATGTTTCCTTGTCCACCTTCCCTGTCTTCAGGGTCAGACTGGACAGAACATAGATCCAGGCATCACAATAAAAGGGACCCCCATTAGCGCATCAGACAGCTAAAAAGGGGCCCTCGTTCTGAAAATCAACTTGTAAAGACACGCTGCATCGGTGTTTTGTAAGGTATGGGAGACTGCTGACAATGTTTGAGGGCATATCGGGGAGCTCAACAGTGAAAACCAGCGCACCAGACTATCAAACAGGCCACCAAACAGCCAAAAAAAGGCCTACACAGCGACCGATCACCCCAACCCTTCTGGCACTGCCAGAGTGCCGCATAGGTCAGTCCAGCCCTGCCTGTCCGTCTGCCAGAAATGGTGACACTTTTACATTAAGTGTATTTTTGGTATGAACACTTGCTGTTTTCACCAAAATTAAAATGTCTTTAACATCAGCAATGCCTCCTGCCTTACAGGTACCTGTGTCTCCCTCTCATCAATTCTTCAAGTGAAGGACACAGTTAATGGTGTTTCCATCTCCCTCAACATTCAGGACTCTTAAGAGAAATAGAAAAAAAAGTACAGAGGGTTGAGGGGGTGGAGTTTCTTTCATATCCCCCCCAGCCCTACCTAGTGGCTGGAAGAATATTGTTTAAAATCCCTCTCAATATTCATGAACAGTAGAAGCATAGTGTGTGCCCCCATCCTCCCACCTTGCCCAAGGCAAGCTATAGGGTCTCTCTTCCTTGCCCACGATTGAGTGTGTGTGTAAGGGCCAGGGCCTCAGGGCAAGGTCGGGGTAATATCTGCATTTCCATACCTTATCCAAATATGATAAAAGGGCGAATGGGGCAGCAGCCTCAAAGAGGAGGGGCTGCTGTCAGTTCCCTCAAAGAGGAGATGGCTGCTGTCAGTTCCCTCAAAGAGGAGGGGGCTGCTGTCAGCTCCTTCAAAGAGGAGGGGGCTACTGCCAGCTGCCTCAAAGAGGAGGGAGCTGCTGTCTGTTCCCTCAAAGAGGAGGGGGCTACTGCCAGCAGCCTCAAAGAGGAGGGCTGCTGTCAGTTCCCTCAAAGAGGAGGGGGCAGCTGTCAGTTCCCTCAAAGAGGAGATGGCTGCTGTCAGTTCCCTCAAAGATGAGGGGGCTGCTGTCAGTTTCCTCAAAGATGAGGGGGCTACTGCCAGCTGCCTCAAAGAGGAGGGGACTGCTGTCTGTTCCCTCAAAGAGGAGGGGGCTACTGCCAGCTGCCTCAAAGAGGAGGGCTGCTGTCAGTTCCCTCAAAGAGGAGGGGGCAGCTGTCAGTTTCCTGAAAGAGGAGGGGGCTACTGCCAGCTGCCTCAAAGAGGAGGGGGCTGCTGTCTGTTCCCTCAAAGAGGAGGGGGCTACTGCCAGCTGCCTCAAAGAGGAGGAGGCTGCTGTCTGTTCCCTCAAAGAGGAGGGGGCAGCTGTCAGTTTCCTCAAAGAGGAGGAGGCTACTGCCAGCTGCCTCAAAGAGGAGGGCTGCTGTCAGTTCCCTCAAAGAGGAGGGGGCTGCTGTCTGTTCCCTCAAAGAGGAGGAGGCAGCTGTCAGTTCCCTCAAAGAGGAGGGCTACTGCCAGCTCCCTCAAAGAGGAGGGGGCTACTGCCAGCTGCCTCAAAGAGGAGGGGGCTGCTGTCTGTTCCCTCAAAGAGGAGGGCTGCTGTCAGTTCCCTCAAAGAGGAGGGGGCAGCTGTCAGTTTCCTCAAAGAGGAGGGGGCTACTGCCAGCTGCCTCAAAGAGGAGGGGGCTGCTGTCTGTTCCCTCAAAGAGGAGGGGGCTACTGCCAGCTGCCTCAAAGAGGAGGAGGCTGCTGTCTGTTCTCTCAAAGAGGAGGGGTCAGCTGTCAGTTTCCTCAAAGAGGAGGAGGCTACTGCCAGCTGCCTCAAAGAGGAGGGCTGCTGTCAGTTCCCTCAAAGAGGAGGGGGCAGCTGTCAGATTCCTCAAAGAGGAGGGGGCTGCTGTCTGTTCCCTCAAAGAGGAGGAGGCAGCTGTCAGTTCCCTCAAAGAGGAGGGGGCTACTGTCAGTTCCCTCAAAGAGGAGGGGGCAGCTGTCAGTTCCCTCAAAGAGGAGGGGGCAGCTGCCAGTTCCCTCAAAGAGGAGGGGGCTACTGTCAGTTCCCTCAAAGAGGAGGGGGCTACTGTCAGTTCCCTCAAAGAGGAGGGGGCAGCTGCCTGTTCCCTCAAAGAGGAGGGGGCTACTGCCAGCTGCCTCAAAGAGGAGGAGGCTGCTGTCTGTTCCCTCAAAGAGGAGGGGGCAGCTGTCAGTTTCCTCAAAGAGGAGGGGGCAGCTGCCTGTTCCCTCAAAGAGGAGGGGGCTACTGCCAGCTGCCTCAAAGAGGATGGGGCTACTGCCAGCTGCCTCAAAGAGGAGGGGGAAGCTGTCAGTTCCCTCAAAGACATATTTCACTTTGCAGGGCTTTGAATGGCTTAAAAAATATGGAGTAATGCAATGCATTGCAAATCGCTGCGTTGCATTACTCTGCGCAAGGGAGGCGTTCCTTAGGCGTTTTGTGGGTGTTCCCACGCAACTCCTATAGTTTTTTAAACATTCCCAGATTTACCAACACTGGTAAACCTTGGAATGCACCAAAAAGATATGCCTCCACAGGTGAGGCATAACAAGTAGAAATTGCTTTATTTCGCCTCGTTCTTTCTTCTTTCCATGTGCGATGCCTTCTGCAGCACACATAGAAAGATGAAAAAGCCTCTCAGGATTGTTTTTGTGCAGGAAGGTGCCCCTCCCTGCACAAACACAATCCTGCCTACAACACAGACACCTCTGCACCATGGGTGCCCGCGTTGGCGCTAGGCTGCCAAAACGCGCAAGGGCAAAGGACAGGAATGCGCTGTATTGAATAAATATTACACATTCCTTTCCTTTCCCTGTGATGCAGGGCAGCGCAGCGAGGTAACTTGCTGCGCTGCCCTGCGCCACAAGGTTCATAAATATGGCCCTTGGTGTCTTGCTCTTCTTTCATCTGAAGGAGACAGTATGTTTGCAGGCAGGACGTATAAAAATAGCACCTGTACTGTACAATGAAAAAGTCCCAAAAAATGAAACAATCAATAATTTGTTTAAAAAAAATGTTGTTTGTTTAAGTTAGATTACAAATGCTGTCGCTCGGAATGTTTCGAAACATACAGTGATTCTGTTTCCTTGAATCGTTCTTCCATGAATCATGTCTTCTCCGGGGGTGAAGAATAGCCAGCTGTCCCACCACTTACTGCATTTTCACTACATTTGACTGTGGAAAAATGTACATATTTCCATAAGTATCTCCTTTCAGCAGATCACTGTTCATTTTAGAACAACAGATTAGAAGAATGAAAAGCCAGTTCTCCTTTTCGTTGTTTAAACTGCAGCTGTAATTATGCTCCATGGCTTGCCTTTTCCTTGGCTGCTGGCTCAAGCAGTTGGCATTGTGAAATGACAGCTCAACTGTAATTACTTACAACGGATGAGCAGCTATGTTACAACCTGACCGTAATAAGGACATTAGAGATGGGCTTTTGTACTGGGACTGCAGGCTCCTGTGTATTACATCTGCATAGATATGTATGCTGAGGTGTTAAAAGATGGTTGGTCTAGTACGGAAGGGATCACCAGGCATACACTCAAGTTCACAAGTAATTCCTAACAATTGAAGAGAAGGGTTTCTTACAGCAATCTCATATCCATCGCTTGATGGCTGTCCTGCGAGCCATTTGGAATGTGTTGAGAGTGTAGATAAATGCAGATTTAATTCTAAACAAGGCCAAAACTGGCACGGAGCATTGTTTCCCTTTAGTTATAGCATAAACCGTATTTTCCCACTTACTTTGTGGCCCATTTCAATGGCACCACTCCTTTTTCTAAACACATTTAAAACATATAAATATTCTGCTGATCAGATTTCCATGGTTTGGCAAGAAGTACAAATTGAAAGACTGAAGTATAGTAAATCTACTAAAACAAATATCACTTTCGCATTGTGCCCACACTTTTCCCTGAGAACAGCTTCTGAGTACATCTGCTGCTGCATTACACTCTTGTAATCATGGACGACTGGAACCTAGAAGGTACACACACTACATAGGAAACCCTGCTGCATTACACCCTTGTAATCATGGACGACTGGAACCTAGAAGGTACACACACTACATAGGAAACCCTGCTGCTGCGTTACACCCTTGTAATCATGGACGACTGGAGCCTAGAAGGTACACACACTACATAAGAAACCCTGCTGCTGCGTTACACCCTTGTAATCATGGACGACTGGAACCTAGAAGGTACACACACTACATAGGAAACCCTGCTGCTGCGTTACACTCCTGTAATCACGGACGACTGGACCCTAGAAGGTACACACACTACATAAGAAACCCTGCTGCTGCGTTACACCCTTGTAATCACGGACGAATGGAGCCTAGAAGGTACACACACTACATAGGAAACCCTGCTGCTGCGTTACACCCTTGTAATCACGGACGAATGGAACCTAGAAGGTACACACACTACATAGGAAACCCTGCTGCTGCGTTACACCCTTGTAATCACGGACGACTGGAGCCTAGAAGGTACACACACTACATAAGAAACCCTGCTGCTGCGTTACACTCCTGTAATCACGGACGACTGGACCCTAGAAGGTACACACACTACATAAGAAACACTGCTGCTGCGTTACACTCCTGTAATCACGGACGACTGGACCCTAGAAGGTACACACACTACATAGGAAACCCTGCTGCTGCGTTACACTCCTGTAATCACGGACGACTGGAGCCTAGAAGGTACACACACTACATAGGAAACCCTGCTGCTGCGTTACACCCTTGTAATCACGGACGAATGGAACCTAGAAGGTACACACACTACATAAGAAACCCTGCTGCTGCGTTACACCCTTGTAATCACGGACGACTGGAGCCTAGAAGGTACACACACTACATAAGAAACCCTGCTGCTGCGTTACACTCCTGTAATCACGGACGACTGGAGCCTAGAAGGTACACACACTACATAGGAAACCCTGCTGCTGCGTTACACTCCTGTAATCACGGACGACTGGAGCCTAGAAGGTACACACACTACATAAGAAACCCTGCTGCTGCGTTACACTCCTGTAATCACGGATGACTGGAGCCTGGAAGGTACACACACTACATAGGAAACCCTGCTGCTGCGTTACACCCTTGTAATCACGGATGACTGGAGCCTGGAAGGTACACACACTACATAAGAAACCCTGCTGCTGCGTTACACTCCTGTAATCACGGACGACTGGAGCCTGGAAGGTACACACACTACATAGGAAACCCTGCTGCTGCGTTACACCCTTGTAATCACGGACGAATGGAACCTAGAAGGTACACACACTACATAGGAAACACTGCTGCTGCGTTACACTCCTGTAATCACGGACGACTGGACCCTAGAAGGTACACACACTACATAGGAAACCCTGCTGCTGCGTTACACCCTTGTAATCACGGACGAATGGAACCTAGAAGGTACACACACTACATAGGAAACCCTGCTGCTGCGTTACACCCTTGTAATCACGGATGACTGGAGCCTGGAAGGTACACACACTACATAGGAAACCCTGCTGCTGCGTTACACCCTTGTAATCACGGACGACTGGAGCCTAGAAGGTACACACACTACATAAGAAACCCTGCTGCTGCGTTACACTCCTGTAATCACGGACGACTGGACCCTAGAAGGTACACACACTACATAAGAAACACTGCTGCTGCGTTACACTCCTGTAATCACGGACGACTGGACCCTAGAAGGTACACACACTACATAGGAAACCCTGCTGCTGCGTTACACTCCTGTAATCACGGACGACTGGAGCCTAGAAGGTACACACACTACATAGGAAACCCTGCTGCTGCGTTACACCCTTGTAATCACGGACGACTGGAGCCTGGAAGGTACACACACTACATAGGAAACCCTGCTGCTGCGTTACACCCTTGTAATCACGGATGACTGGAGCCTGGAAGGTACACACACTACATAAGAAACCCTGCTGCTGCGTTACACTCCTGTAATCACGGACGAATGGAACCTAGAAGGTACACACACTACATAGGAAACCCTGCTGCTGCGTTACACCCTTGTAATCACGGATGACTGGAGCCTGGAAGGTACACACACTACATAGGAAACCCTGCTGCTGCGTTACACCCTTGTAATCACGGACGAATGGAACCTAGAAGGTACACACACTACATAAGAAACCCTGCTGCTGCGTTACACTCCTGTAATCACGGACGACTGGAACCTTGAAGGTACACACACTACATAAGAAACCCTGCTGCTGCGTTACACCCTTGTAATCACGGACGACTGGAACCTTGAAGGTACACACACTACATAAGAAACCCTGCTGCTGCGTTACACCCTTGTAATCACGGACGACTGGACCCTAGAAGGTACACACAATACATAAGAGACACCGCTGCTGCGTTACACCCTTGTAATAACGGACAGCTGGACCCTAGAAGGTACACACACTACATAAGAAACCCTGCTGCTGCGTTACACCCTTGTAATCACGGACGACTGGACCCTAGAAGGTACACACACTACATAGGAAACCCTGCTGCTGCGTTACACCCTTGTAATCACGGACGACTGGAGCCTAGAAGGTACACACACTACATAAGAAACCCTGCTGCGTTACACTCCTGTAATCACGGACGACTGGACCCTAGAAGGTACACACACTACATAAGAAACACTGCTGCTGCGTTACATTCCTGTAATCACGGACGACTGGACCCTAGAAGGTACACACACTACATAGGAAACCCTGCTGCTGCGTTACACTCCTGTAATCACGGACGACTGGAGCCTAGAAGGTACACACACTACATAGGAAACCCTGCTGCTGCGTTACACCCTTGTAATCACGGACGACTGGAGCCTGGAAGGTACACACACTACATAGGAAACCCTGCTGCTGCGTTACACCCTTGTAATCACGGACGACTGGAGCCTAGAAGGTACACACACTACATAAGAAACCCTGCTGCTGCGTTACACTCCTGTAATCACGGACGACTGGAGCCTAGAAGGTACACACACTACATAGGAAACCCTGCTGCTGCGTTACACCCTTGTAATCACGGACGAATGGAACCTAGAAGGTACACACACTACATAAGAAACCCTGCTGCTGCGTTACACCCTTGTAATCACGGACGACTGGAACCTTGAAGGTACACACACTACATAAGAAACCCTGCTGCTGCGTTACACCCTTGTAATCACGGACGACTGGACCCTAGAAGGTACACACAGTACATAAGAGACACCGCTGCTGCGTTACACCCTTGTAATAACGGACAGCTGGACCCTAGAAGGTACACACACTACATAAGAAACCCTGCTGCTGCGTTACACCCTTGTAATCACGGACGACTGGACCCTAGAAGGTACACACACTAAATAAGAAACACCGCTGCTGCGTTACACCCTTGTAATAACGGACAGCTGGACCCTAGAAGGTACACACACTACATAAGAAACCCTGCTGCTGCGTTACACCCTTGTAATCACGGACGACTGGACCCTAGAAGGTACACACACTACATAAGAGACACTGCTGCTGCATTACACCCTTGTAATCACGGACGACTGGACCCTAGAAGGTACACACACTGCATAAGAGACACTGCTGCTGCATTACACCCTTGTAATCACGGACGACTGGACCCTAGAAGGTACACACACTACATAAGAAACACTGCTGCTGCGTTACACCCTTGTAATCACGGACGACTGGACCCTAGAAGGTACACACACTACATAAGAAACCCTGCTGCTGCATTACACCCTTGTAATCACGGACGACTGGACCCTAGAAGGTACACACACTACATAAGAAACCCTGCTGCTGCATTACACCCTTGTAATCACGGACGACTGGACCCTAGAAGGTACACACACTGCATAAGAGACACTGCTGCTGCATTGCACTCCTGTAATCACGGACAGCTGGACCCTAGAAGGTACACACACTACATAAGAAACCCTGCAGCTGCATTACACCCTTGTAATCATGGACGACTGGACCCTAGAAGGTACACACACTGCATAAGAGACACTGCTGTTGCATTACACTCCTGTAATCACGGACAGCTGGACCCTAGAAGGTACACACACTACATAAGAAACCCTGCTGCTGCGTTACACTCCTGTAATCACGGACGACTGGACCCTAGAAGGTACACACACTACATAAGAAACACTGCTGCTGCGTTACACTCCTGTAATCACGGACGACTGGACCCTAGAAGGTACACACACTACATAGGAAACCCTGCTGCTGCGTTAGCACTCCTGTAATCACGGACGACTGGAGCCTAGAAGGTACACACACTACATAGGAAACCCTGCTGCTGCGTTACACCCTTGTAATCACGGACGAATGGAACCTAGAAGGTACACACACTACATAAGAAACCCTGCTGCTGCGTTACACCCTTGTAATCACGGACGACTGGAGCCTAGAAGGTACACACACTACATAAGAAACCCTGCTGCTGCGTTACACTCCTGTAATCACGGACGACTGGAGCCTAGAAGGTACACACACTACATAGGAAACCCTGCTGCTGCGTTACACTCCTGTAATCACGGACGACTGGAGCCTAGAAGGTACACACACTACATAAGAAACCCTGCTGCTGCGTTACACTCCTGTAATCACGGATGACTGGAGCCTGGAAGGTACACACACTACATAGGAAACCCTGCTGCTGCGTTACACCCTTGTAATCACGGATGACTGGAGCCTGGAAGGTACACACACTACATAAGAAACCCTGCTGCTGCGTTACACTCCTGTAATCACGGACGACTGGAGCCTAGAAGGTACACACACTACATAGGAAACCCTGCTGCTGCGTTACACCCTTGTAATCACGGACGAATGGAACCTAGAAGGTACACACACTACATAGGAAACACTGCTGCTGCGTTACACTCCTGTAATCACGGACGACTGGACCCTAGAAGGTACACACACTACATAGGAAACCCTGCTGCTGCGTTACACCCTTGTAATCACGGACGAATGGAACCTAGAAGGTACACACACTACATAGGAAACCCTGCTGCTGCGTTACACCCTTGTAATCACGGATGACTGGAGCCTGGAAGGTACACACACTACATAGGAAACCCTGCTGCTGCGTTAACACCCTTGTAATCACGGACGACTGGAGCCTAGAAGGTACACACACTACATAAGAAACCCTGCTGCTGCGTTACACTCCTGTAATCACGGACGACTGGACCCTAGAAGGTACACACACTACATAGGAAACCCTGCTGCTGCGTTACACTCCTGTAATCACGGACGACTGGAGCCTAGAAGGTACACACACTACATAAGAAACCCTGCTGCTGCGTTACACTCCTGTAATCACGGACGAATGGAACCTAGAAGGTACACACACTACATAGGAAACCCTGCTGCTGCGTTACACCCTTGTAATCACGGATGACTGGAGCCTGGAAGGTACACACACTACATAGGAAACCCTGCTGCTGCGTTACACCCTTGTAATCACGGACGACTGGAACCTTGAAGGTACACACACTACATAAGAAACCCTGCTGCTGCGTTACACCCTTGTAATCACGGACGACTGGAACCTTGAAGGTACACACACTACATAAGAAACCCTGCTGCTGCGTTACACCCTTGTAATCACGGACGACTGGACCCTAGAAGGTACACACAATACATAAGAGACACCGCTGCTGCGTTACACCCTTGTAATAACGGACAGCTGGACCCTAGAAGGTACACACACTACATAAGAAACCCTGCTGCTGCGTTACACCCTTGTAATCACGGACGACTGGACCCTAGAAGGTACACACACTACATAGGAAACCCTGCTGCTGCGTTACACCCTTGTAATCACGGACGACTGGAGCCTAGAAGGTACACACACTACATAAGAAACCCTGCTGCTGCGTTACACTCCTGTAATCACGGACGACTGGACCCTAGAAGGTACACACACTACATAAGAAACACTGCTGCTGCGTTACACCCTTGTAATCACGGACGACTGGAGCCTAGAAGGTACACACACTACATAAGAAACCCTGCTGCTGCGTTACACTCCTGTAATCACGGACGACTGGACCCTAGAAGGTACACACACTACATAAGAAACACTGCTGCTGCGTTACATTCCTGTAATCACGGACGACTGGACCCTAGAAGGTACACACACTACATAGGAAACCCTGCTGCTGCGTTACACTCCTGTAATCACGGACGACTGGAGCCTAGAAGGTACACACACTACATAGGAAACCCTGCTGCTGCGTTACACCCTTGTAATCACGGACGACTGGAGCCTGGAAGGTACACACACTACATAGGAAACCCTGCTGCTGCGTTACACCCTTGTAATCACGGACGACTGGAGCCTAGAAGGTACACACACTACATAAGAAACCCTGCTGCTGCGTTACACTCCTGTAATCACGGACGACTGGAGCCTAGAAGGTACACACACTACATAGGAAACCCTGCTGCTGCGTTACACCCTTGTAATCACGGACGAATGGAACCTAGAAGGTACACACACTACATAAGAAACCCTGCTGCTGCGTTACACCCTTGTAATCACGGACGACTGGAACCTTGAAGGTACACACACTACATAAGAAACCCTGCTGCTGCGTTACACCCTTGTAATCACGGACGACTGGACCCTAGAAGGTACACACAGTACATAAGAGACACCGCTGCTGCGTTACACCCTTGTAATAACGGACAGCTGGACCCTAGAAGGTACACACACTACATAAGAAACCCTGCTGCTGCGTTACACCCTTGTAATCACGGACGACTGGACCCTAGAAGGTACACACACTACATAAGAAACACCGCTGCTGCGTTGCACCCTTGTAATAACGGACAGCTGGACCCTAGAAGGTACACACACTACATAAGAAACCCTGCTGCTGCGTTACACCCTTGTAATCACGGACGACTGGACCCTAGAAGGTACACACACTACATAAGAGACACTGCTGCTGCATTACACCCTTGTAATCACGGACGACTGGACCCTAGAAGGTACACACACTGCATAAGAGACACTGCTGCTGCATTACACCCTTGTAATCACGGACGACTGGACCCTAGAAGGTACACACACTACATAAGAAACACTGCTGCTGCGTTACACCCTTGTAATCACGGACGACTGGACCCTAGAAGGTACACACACTACATAAGAAACCCTGCTGCTGCATTACACCCTTGTAATCACGGACGACTGGACCCTAGAAGGTACACACACTACATAAGAAACCCTGCTGCTGCATTACACCCTTGTAATCACGGACGACTGGACCCTAGAAGGTACACACACTGCATAAGAGACACTGCTGCTGCATTACACTCCTGTAATCACGGACAGCTGGACCCTAGAAGGTACACACACTACATAAGAAACCCTGCAGCTGCATTACACCCTTGTAATCATGGACGACTGGACCCTAGAAGGTACACACACTGCATAAGAGACACTGCTGTTGCATTACACTCCTGTAATCACGGACAGCTGGACCCTAGAAGGTACACACACTACATAAGAAACCGTGCAGCTGCATTACACCCTTGTAATCATGGACGACTGGACCCTAGAAGGTACACACACTGCATAAGAGACACTGCTGCTGCATTACACCCTTGTAATCACGGACGACTGGACCCTAGAAGGTACACACACTGCAAAAGAGACACTGCTGCCGCATTACACCCTTGTAATCACGGACGACTGGACCCTAGAAGGTACACACACTACATAAGAAACACTGCTGCTGCGTTACACCCTTGTAATCACGGACGAATGGAACCTAGAAGGTACACACACTACATAAGAAACCCTGCTGCTGCGTTACACCCTTGTAATCACGGACGACTGGAACCTTGAAGGTACACACACTACATAAGAAACACTGCTGCTGCGTTACATCCTTGTAATCACGGACAGCTGGACCCTAGAAGGTACACACACTACATGAGAAACCCTAAAAGGTCAACTCTGAAGAAATGTTCCAGGACATGGACAACTGGCTCCAAAACTCTTCATTGTAAAAAACAAATCTAAACATCTACCAAAGACCTCTGTGGTGTTTATCACGAAGAAACAATTCATTCTGATAGTCTTTTGAATTGTATTTATGTAACTCAAAGGAAACCTTCAGTCACATCTGCCATTACAACTCAGGATAGCTAAATAAAAGTGAAAAGAATACAAACAAAGGGTAAAGTATTACAGCAATGCCTATAAACATGGTACCCACATGTAAGAGGGCAAGAACACCCACAATGAGCTGCAAAGAGCCTAAGAAAGAGTTTATTTAACTTTCATATGAATTACATCTCTACTCAGCTCCTTTGACCACTATGAAGTGACAGAACACAAAACAACTGTCACTTCAGAACAACAGAGACAGACATGACGGGAGCAATCAATGCATCAAGCAATTCACATGACATGAAATACCCACCACAACAGAAAAACGTTGTATGCAATGAACTGTAACAATCTACAAAACACCAACAAATGCTGCAACCACTTGGTGGAACTCCTCCACCCCTGAGCAAGACACAACCAGACCTCCCCATCCTCGGGGAAACTGTGGAAACGCTCCTATTCCGTCTTCATCTGAACAAATCTTGCATGTATTGCCTCGTCCAGATTTTTGTTCCTTTCCTGCATTGGCATCAGTCGAGAAAATCATGGAAAGTTATGGGGGGATATTTACAAGGAAGTGGCGGAGTGAGGCGTTAGCTTTCCTGGCTTAACGCCTCTCTCCTCCACTTCTGAAACGCAGGGCTGCACCATATTTACAAGGATATGGTGCAGCCTTGCGTTTCACTCTGCGCTGGCGCTTCACCTAGCAGTGTAGCACCATAGTGCAAGGGTGTCTGCATGCAGGGGAGGATTGGTTATGTGTAGGAAGGTGTCCCTTCCTACACATAAACAATCCTAAAATGCCATTCTGTCACTTTCATGCGTGCTGCTTCATGCAGCACACATGAAAGTGACAGAATGGCATTTTTTTAAAGGTTTGTTTATGTACAGGAAGGGACACCTTCCTGTACATAAACAAACCATGGAATTTTGCCTTTTCCATGTGTGCTGCACAAGGCAGCACACATGAAAAAAGCAAAAACGAGGAGAAATAATGCATTTCTCCTCGTTTCGCCAACTTAAGACCAGGTTTAACTTTGGCGCTGCCTCCTTTGTACGCCACCCTTGTACATAGGGGGCAGCGTCAAATACAATGGTTGCTGCGGTGGAACGCCCACGACAACACCCAATGCATGCCCCTTTCACGCTAAACATAGCGTGAAAGGGGGTATTATGTACAAGGCAGCATTAAGCCACGTTAAGTGACTTATCGCTGCCTTGTATCTAAGGCACAGCCCCTATCGCCACCACAACGTCGGTAATAGTGACGTTGTGGTGGTGATAGGGGCTTGTACATATGCCCCAAGGTTTGTTACATGTAAAGTTCACTCACGCTGGCTAGTAGGTCTGGTGGCGCGCCGGGTAAAAAATAAAAGAAAGAATGAGAGAATGAAAGGAAGAAAGAAAGAAATGAAAGTTATCAGTCAAATGCATGCTGGATTTACGGGGGTGAGTGTTTGATTGGCTCAAACGTTCCGTCCATCATCCCCTTTTGTATCGCTTTGTTCGCCCTAAGTTGGCGGGGGTATGCCCAGACGTGGGTCCCTTGCTCACTTTGCCACTGGATTCAAGCAAGCCTGGCTGATGACGGCTGGAATGCCAGAAACCGGTCCTAGGATGCTTGTTTCCGGTCCAGGGAAGACATGGCTTGGCAGTTCGTGCTGGACTGTTCCCATGAGGCACAGGGTCAGACTGATTTGCATATGGCCATGTCTGAACTGGGGTGGTGGAGTGAGCTAAAGAATGATGATGGATTAAACCCAGATCAGTTGACTGGGGGTGAGTGTTTGATTGGCTCAAACGTTCCGTCCATCATCCCCTTTGTATCGCTTTGTTCGCCCTAAGTTGGCGGGGTTTGCCCAGACGTGGGTCCCTTGCTCACTTTGCCACTGGATTCAAGCAAGCCTGGCTGATGACGGCTGGAATGCCAGAAACCGGTCCTAGGATGCTTGTTTCCGGTCCAGGGAAGACATGGCTTGGCAGTTCGTGCTGGACTGTTCCCATGAGGCACAGGGTCAGACTGATTTGCATATGGCCATGTCTGAACTGGGGTGGTGGAGTGAGCTAAAGAATGATGATGGATTAAACCCAGATCAGTTGACTGGGGGTGAGTGTTTGATTGGCTCAAACGTTCCGTCCATCATCCCCTTTTGTATCGCTTTGTTCGCCCTAAGTTGGCGGGGGTATGCCCAGACGTGGGTCCCTTGCTCACTTTGCCACTGGATTCAAGCAAGCCTGGCTGATGACGGCTGGAATGCCAGAAACCGGTCCTAGGATGCTTGTTTCCGGTCCAGGGAAGACATGGCTTGGCAGTTCGTGCTGGACTGTTCCCATGAGGCACAGGGTCAGACTGATTTGCATATGGCCATGTCTGAACTGGGGTGGTGGAGTGAGCTAAAGAATGATGATGGATTAAACCCAGATCAGTTGACTGGGGGTGAGTGTTTGATTGGCTCAAGCGTTCCGTCCATCATCCCCTTTTGTATCGCTTTGTTCGCCCTAAGTTGGCGGGGTATGCCCAGACGTGGGTCCCTTGCTCACTTTGCCACTGGATTCAAGCAAGCCTGGCTGATGACGGCTGGAATGCCAGAAACCGGTCCTAGGATGCTTGTTTCCGGTCCAGGGAAGACATGGCTTGGCAGTTCGTGCTGGACTGTTCCCATGAGGCACAGGGTCAGACTGATTTGCATATGGCCATGTCTGAACTGGGGTGGTGGAGTGAGCTAAAGAATGATGATGGATTAAACCCAGATCAGTTGACTGGGGGTGAGTGTTTGATTGGCTCAAGCGTTCCGTCCATCATCCCCTTTTGTATCGCTTTGTTCGCCCTAAGTTGGCGGGGGTATGCCCAGACGTGGGTCCCTTGCTCACTTTGCCACTGGATTCAAGCAAGCCTGGCTGATGACGGCTGGAATGCCAGAAACCGGTCCTAGGATGCTTGTTTCCGGTCCAGGGAAGACATGGCTTGGCAGTTCGTGCTGGACTGTTCCCATGAGGCACAGGGTCAGACTGATTTGCATATGGCCATGTCTGAACTGGGGTGGTGGAGTGAGCTAAAGAATGATGATGGATTAAACCCAGATCAGTTGACTGGGGGTGAGTGTTTGATTGGCTCAAACGTTCCGTCCATCATCCCCTTTTGTATCGCTTTGTTCGCCCTAAGTTGGCGGGGGTATGCCCAGACGTGGGTCCCTTGCTCACTTTGCCACTGGATTCAAGCAAGCCTGGCTGATGACGGCTGGAATGCCAGAAACCGGTCCTAGGATGCTTGTTTCCGGTCCAGGGAAGACATGGCTTGGCAGTTCGTGCTGGACTGTTCCCATGAGGCACAGGGTCAGACTGATTTGCATATGGCCATGTCTGAACTGGGGTGGTGGAGTGAGCTAAAGAATGATGATGGATTAAACCCAGATCAGTTGACTGGGGGTGAGTGTTTGATTGGCTCAAACGTTCCGTCCATCATCCCCTTTTGTATCGCTTTGTTCGCCCTAAGTTGGCGGGGGTATGCCCAGACGTGGGTCCCTTGCTCACTTTGCCACTGGATTCAAGCAAGCCTGGCTGATGACGGCTGGAATGCCAGAAACCGGTCCTAGGATGCTTGTTTCCGGTCCAGGGAAGACATGGCTTGGCAGTTCGTGCTGGACTGTTCCCATGAGGCACAGGGTCAGACTGATTTGCATATGGCCATGTCTGAACTGGGGTGGTGGAGTGAGCTAAAGAATGATGATGGATTAAACCCAGATCAGTTGACTGGGGGTGAGTGT
The DNA here is from genome assembly GCA_963921515.1 of Calotriton arnoldi. Classification (NCBI taxonomy): domain Eukaryota; kingdom Metazoa; phylum Chordata; class Amphibia; order Caudata; family Salamandridae; genus Calotriton; species Calotriton arnoldi. Next base: position 3,234,709 of record CAWUFW010000337.1, read on the forward strand.
TTGATTGGCTCAAACGTTCCGTCCATCATCCCCTTTTGTATCGCTTTGTTCGCCCTAAGTTGGCGGGGGTATGCCCAGACGTGGGTCCCTTGCTCACTTTGCCACTGGATTCAAGCAAGCCTGGCTGATGACGGCTGGAATGCCAGAAACCGGTCCTAGGATGCTTGTTTCCGGTCCAGGGAAGACATGGCTTGGCAGTTCGTGCTGGACTGTTCCCATGAGGCACAGGGTCAGACTGATTTGCATATGGCCATGTCTGAACTGGGGTGGTGGAGTGAGCTAAAGAATGATGATGGATTAAACCCAGATCAGTTGACTGGGGGTGAGTGTTTGATTGGCTCAAACGTTCCGTCCATCATCCCCTTTTGTATCGCTTTGTTCGCCCTAAGTTGGCGGGGGTATGCCCAGACGTGGGTCCCTTGCTCACTTTGCCACTGGATTCAAGCAAGCCTGGCTGATGACGGCTGGAATGCCAGAAACCGGTCCTAGGATGCTTGTTTCCGGTCCAGGGAAGACATGGCTTGGCAGTTCGTGCTGGACTGTTCCCATGAGGCACAGGGTCAGACTGATTTGCATATGGCCATGTCTGAACTGGGGTGGTGGAGTGAGCTAAAGAATGATGATGGATTAAACCCAGATCAGTTGACTGGGGGTGAGTGTTTGATTGGCTCAAACGTTCCGTCCATCATCCCCTTTTGTATCGCTTTGTTCGCCCTAAGTTGGCGGGGTATGCCCAGACGTGGGTCCCTTGCTCACTTTGCCACTGGATTCAAGCAAGCCTGGCTGATGACGGCTGGAATGCCAGAAACCGGTCCTAGGATGCTTGTTTCCGGTCCAGGGAAGACATGGCTTGGCAGTTCGTGCTGGACTGTTCCCATGAGGCACAGGGTCAGACTGATTTGCATATGGCCATGTCTGAACTGGGGTGGTGGAGTGAGCTAAAGAATGATGATGGATTAAACCCAGATCAGTTGACTGGGGGTGAGTGTTTGATTGGCTCAAACGTTCCGTCCATCATCCCCTTTTGTATCGCTTTGTTCGCCCTAAGTTGGCGGGGGTATGCCCAGACGTGGGTCCCTTGCTCACTTTGCCACTGGATTCAAGCAAGCCTGGCTGATGACGGCTGGAATGCCAGAAACCGGTCCTAGGATGCTTGTTTCCGGTCCAGGGAAGACATGGCTTGGCAGTTCGTGCTGGACTGTTCCCATGAGGCACAGGGTCAGACTGATTTGCATATGGCCATGTCTGAACTGGGGTGGTGGAGTGAGCTAAAGAATGATGATGGATTAAACCCAGATCAGTTGACTGGGGGTGAGTGTTTGATTGGCTCAAACGTTCCGTCCATCATCCCCTTTTGTATCGCTTTGTTCGCCCTAAGTTGGCGGGGTATGCCCAGACGTGGGTCCCTTGCTCACTTTGCCACTGGATTCAAGCAAGCCTGGCTGATGACGGCTGGAATGCCAGAAACCGGTCCTAGGATGCTTGTTTCCGGTCCAGGGAAGACATGGCTTGGCAGTTCGTGCTGGACTGTTCCCATGAGGCACAGGGTCAGACTGATTTGCATATGGCCATGTCTGAACTGGGGTGGTGGAGTGAGCTAAAGAATGATGATGGATTAAACCCAGATCAGTTGACTGGGGGTGAGTGTTTGATTGGCTCAAACGTTCCGTCCATCATCCCCTTTTGTATCGATTTACGGGTGTGGCCCTAAATATTGGTGGGACAGAATATTGAAGAAAAAATATCAAAATAACAAAATATTGACAGGTATGTAAGTCTAGGGGGCATATTATCAAGCGGCAGCGATAATTATCGCTGACCGCTCTTAGCGTGGGGAATAGTATCGCCGGCTATCGCTGAAAATTATCGCCATGCTAGCGCTGTATTACCAACGCTTGGCGCAAAGGCGATAATTTTCCAGTGATAGCGATGTTTTCCATGGAACATCGCTGGTTTTTCAGCGATGTTCCATGGAAAAACGGCGATAATCCTGTGAATAGGGCCTGTGGTCTTAGCCACACAATCCACTCCCCATGTTAGGTATGCCTTAGTCAGGAATTTAGCAGACGTTAAATTCCTGCGTTAAGGCATACTTAACGCGATTTAAAATATCGCTAACCCACGTTGCTAATATGGCGATACCTGGGTTAGCGATATTTCCCCATGTTGCTTTCACAGGCACACCTCCTTTGCATCTCATTAGCGATGCGATGGGAGGCGTGCAGAAAACGGACGCTAATTCAAGGAATCACGCGCTAGCGTGTCCTTGATAATTAGGCGATAAAATTATCGCCGCTTTTCGTCCGAAAACGGACGCTAAAGCGGCGATAATTCTTTAACGCCGCCTTGATAATATGCCCCTAAATATTCCTCTTGATGTCATTTCCGCCTGACCACTGCTGGGGGAGGAGCATGCGGAAAGAGCTCTAAACACCCTTGCATCACTTTTGTTTGTGCCCCACTGAAACACCTTCCTTCCTGTCATTGTTTGGGACCTGCTTTTGGGCCACCATAGCCACAGACGGAAATGACATCATGTTTGGAAAGAATGTTGGAAAGTATTGCAAAGCACCTTCAAGCCTTCTTGCACAATCAAGAAAAAGCTACTATCATGCAGCAGAGCAAGTGGCAAGGAATCTTTCACCAAATTCAACTTAAGGTCATCTTGCAATGTATTCATTTAATTTATTTCTTTTTCCGTTTCTTCAGTTTTGCGTTGAGCAACACGCTGCCGTTGGGCGACAACAGAGTGCTTTGAAGGCAGCGAAGCAAGAATATTTTACAAGAGCACGATAGTCACGTTGGATCTGATTTAGCGCTCAGATTACGATATCGTGGAGTGAAAATGATAGTGAAGATGCAGTAGGTGGTGGGACAACTGGCTATCCTTCAGCAGCGTCGTAGACACGATTCATGGAATAAACTCTTGGAGACAGCATTTTGTGGAGTATGAAGGAGTTGGCCACACATCACGTCCACGTTGTGTTCTCCCACCACTGGCCACAATGCTCTCCATCGGGTCAGTTGATGATAATGGAAGCATTGATGAGTATCGGGGACAATTCCTCTGGGATTGCTCATAGATGTCTTACAGACAGTTTGCTGCTTGCTGTTTCACGCAAGATCCTTTTTACATTTATAGGTAGATCCGGGTGAGACCTTTTGACGTAAAGTCCCTAAGGCCAGACCCCATCTTGAGCAGGCCAAGACTCCATTTTCTCTTTTTTTTTGCCTGATCATTGGCATGTCTGCCTTTGACACAGATGCTGTCTGTCCTTATCTTTCCAAGAACCTGTGAAAGTGTCAAGTTATTCAGACAATGACCTCATAAGACACCTGATGCAAAATCACAAGTGCCTTGTTATCTCTATTTCAAGGTCAATTAATAATAAAATAAACAATGTAGTTTGAATTGATATGTTTTCCCTTATTTGTTTAATAATGCTAACATATGGATGCACACAGGATATGTCAGACATTCCTAAGGATATGTCAGTAATTCCCCATGTCAAATAAGCCGCAGTATGGAAGGCCCCTCAAGTGACCACTTGGGAGTAGAGCTCCTATGCCCTAGATTATCACACAAGATACTACCAGAAGATCCCGACAGAGACTGACAGGCTATCGTACTACAGCAGCATTCCATTCTGCGCTGAAAACTGATACCAAGTCTGAGAGGAGAGGAGCTGATGCATGTTTTGCTTTTGAGGGAACACTCTCTCCTGGCTACTGATAATCACAGCCTCTTGCTGTAAACAGGTATGCAGTGCGTTGATTCTCCCTAAGAAACTCTAGATGCAAGTTACGCTACCACATGCTCTTGTAGTACAGTGCATAGAAGTATGTTTAGGGTGTTAAGTTGCTAGATTACATTTTCACTATGGTAGAAATGTTCATATTATTTTCACTGTTTACAACATGCATTAGTACTGTTTTAAAATTATTCTGTGTGGTTATTTTACATGTGCTAAGCAACAGGATGAGCCTGTTGAAATAAAAACGTTTAAGCATAAAGTGTCTTTTCTTAGTGCAGGATTTGTGAGTGATATTGTAAAGAGCAAACTTGGGCCTCAAATTACCACTGCATCCCTGAATCCCTATTTAGGGACTGTTAGTAACCTAGAAAGCATAGACACCACATTAACTATGCATTGAGTGGGGTTGTATGAGGCTGTTCTTTCACTAAGTTCACCCATGGATGTGAAAGCAAACTTTGTAGAGCTAAGGCAAAGTCTTAGTTTATGCAATACTCTGAACAAGTGGGCTTTGCAGATGTTAGCCAGCAAAGCGATACTTATTTGTTGAGAAGGATTTAGAGCATCATGACTATTACATATTTTAACTTTTCCAGAGCTTCTCTAGAGGGAGGTAAATAGTTTGATGAGATTAATGATGAAGGTGGCTTGTGCCGCAATTTGAGAGCTTTACTTTATAGATGTCTGTCAGTGTGGGGGAAATTCTTTGAGGAAAGTTAAGTTCATTGAATTGTTCAGAGGTTAAAGCAGGGTGAAATCCAATGCAACATGCCAGAAAATGCCCTTTTTAGATTTCATTTATGTAGTTCTTGCACCATTCATGGCAAACTCATTGGGCCTATTCACAAAGGTGAATATAGATGTGTACATAGGCTAATACACCTGGATGTAAGTCCAAATTTGTTTGCTATTCACCGTTTCTGTATGTAGATTTACACCTAGGAGTACACTTACATGTCTCTACCCTCTCAAATAAGGAGGTGGGACTTCCTACAACAGGATTTACAAGTGTAAAGTTGCTACTAATAACTTTTGCACACATAGGTGAAGATCCCCGCCACCTTTGTGGAGATCTCCATATGGGAAAGTATAAAGTACATTTTTAAAGTTTATTACTCTTTAAAAAAGTATTAAAATATTTGAATGTCGAATGTAAACATAAAGTAAATGTAAGCATTTAATTTGAACCTAGAACTTCCAATTTATATTTCAAAATAATTTAATTGTTTTTACATTAGTTCCTATGGAGTGTTATTTTATTTCTCTGCCTCTATTGTTTTCTATGGGAACGTGTTTTAGTACCTGCGAGTGACCATGTGTTGTGCTTGACTTAGTCCAAAGCTGGGCTGCAGGACATTTACATCTGTGTCGACACCTTTAGGGCTGCAGTAACTTTAGAAATGTAGTTTGTGAATAGCAATGGTCTTATTTGTTTGAGGGTGCATGTTTGTATTAACATGTCCCTCCCTAAACCGCTTCTTACATTTCTCTAAACCCCTCCTGGGCCTAATTTATGAGGTTTTGCCGTAGGGCAGTGCTGCAGGCCTTCCTGCTGCACTGTTCTACGACAAAAGAAAAGGGCAGGAATGTGCATCAATCAGATACAGCGCATTCCTGTCCTTTTCCCCTGTGCTTGCGCACAATGGGCTGCAGTGAGTGTTGCACCATGGTGCAAAGGTGCCTGAGTTGCGGGGATGATTATTTTTGTGCAGGAAGGAAAACCTTCCTGCACAAAAACAATCACAAGAGGCTTTTTCCTTTTTCTATGTGTGCTGCAGAATGCAGCGCACATAAAAAAAGGAAAAACAAGGAGAAATAAAGATATTTCTCCTCGTTGTGCCTCCCTTACGCCTCTCCTGGGGAGGCATAAGTTATTGGCGCTGCCTCAGATTTACGATTTCTCTTAATTTTGGGGCAGTGTCAAAAAGCCATGGATGTTGCTGGGACTGCAACCAGCACCACCCATTGCACACCCCTTTAACGCAGAAAACTGCGTTAAATGGAACAATATTTACGAGGCAGCTTTAAGCCAAAAAAAAGTGGCTTAGTGCTGCCTCGTAAATATGGAGCAGGCTCCTGCGCCACGGAACGTCACAAAAAGTGGCGTTCCGGCGGCGCAAGGGGCCTCATAAATGAGGCCCCTCCTATTTAGTAAGTATCCCCCATTTTCCAGTCACTCCCCTTGCTCCGGCCACATTTACTCCTGCAAAGTATATCTACGTTTGCAGAGATCTCCATCACTGCGGTGGGGATCTCTTCATAGAAAAGGTATTGATGCTGAGGTCTTCGCCCATAGGCTTGTGAATAGCATGTTGTTGTAGTTGAGTAGTATGTCTATAGTACTACTTTACACATTAAAAATTCAGTTTGTGAATAGTCCCCTTACTTTAAGGGGCTTTGGGTCCGACTTGCTCTGCCATTGGCTTCATTTTACCCATAACCTTCAGCCATTGTCTTGACATTTTGGCAATCATATCTTTGATCAGCCTACAGGAGAATTTCAGTGTCACTGTTTTCTATTGGCTATTTGGGTGTGTGCTTACATCTCCATTGTAATGCATAAGCTACTATTTTATAGTCAGTGAGTGGGCAAGTAGCACTGGGGAGCTAGCACTGGCAAAAGTATCTGCAAAATGGTTGTTGCAGAAAAGAAAGTAACCCCTTATTCCTTAGGAATAAGGGGTTGCTGTTCAAACATAAAAACTGTTGACTTTGCCAATGCTTGTCTTAAGTAAAACTCCAACGTGTGTTGCCTTCGAGGAAGCAATAGCTCTTTAAGCACCAGATTGCAATAGTTTATAAAAAATAAAATCTCAGTTAATACTTAATATCAGATTTGGACCAAGTGGTCCATGACCTGGTACGCAAACACCTTCTGACAATCAAATTCTTTCAAATCAATATCCAGACCTAGAAGTCTGGTATTTGAAGTATGAGATATTTCCACAGTTATACACGCCAACACATCAGCCATCTGTGCATCGATGTTCATGTCATATCAATGAAACTGTTGCTTCAGCGAGGCCATTGTCTCCACCTGTCGTTACCTCGATCTGGTTGATTTACTGTTCTAACTCTGATCTTAGCCATTCGGGCCCTGGTGGGGTCACAGCAGTCGAGGGAATGGTCATGTTGATGATTACATCTGTACTTGCTTCATATTACAGGAAACTGCGATAGAAAAGGGGCGGAGTCGAGCCAGAGTTCAGCTAGACAACATACCATTACACCTTTAGTGACACAGGATTTACTTCAGAGCTGTTCCCATTAATTTGAACATTTGCATTTTTCCCTAGAGATATTTTTGGTTACATTGATTTATCACAGCCCAAAATCCTTCCCAAGTCTGTTGAAGAGAACATATACTTAATTTTTTTACTCTCTTTGGGTTCCAGTCCTTGACAACTAAATGTGGCTGAGTTTTTCAGAAAGGGGACAATTTATTTTGATTCAGCATCATCCATGATGGTCCATGCACCTCCGTGGAGACACACTAAGAGAGAACATGAAGGGAAGAGCCTTCAGCTATTGGTCGAGGTCCAGGAAGCCAAAGACCTCTGTGTTCATCTCTGTTTGCAAAAGACTTGCTAAAAATATGCATTCCATCAGTACAGACCCCAAAGCAAAAAACGAAAGATTTTTAAGCTGCAGACATCGCACTCTTGGATACAGGATATGGTAGTCATGAAAAGGGATTCGGACTCCTTGGCAGTGCAGAGAGTTTCAAAATATTGGCCCTCCAGTGTTTAATTTGTGCTGGTGGTTGCAGGTGGTGGGCTCCAAAACTCATTTTTGGGGACCAGGACATATTTTTCCTCATCACACTTTGACCTACTGCAAGAGAGAGAAAGTAAATCCCAAAAAGAAGGAGAAAGAAGGAGGAACAGAGAGTTAGGAAAACTGAGATTAATGGAAAACCAGGGATCAAAAAGAAGCCGCAAGAGTGAGATAAGAAGATAAGAGGTGTATGGAGGTGGAAGAGATGAGATGGATCCGAGACTAGGCAGCCGTAGTATTCAGCAGCCCCAGAAGTTAGCAGCACCATCTGCGGGCTCCTAGGAAACATTTAGGGGGTGATTACGATGGCGGACGGACTTAAGTCCGTCCGCCATCGTTGCGGGGAAGATATTACGATTCGACCGCCACCGTGGCGGTCGCATCGTCTATCTTTAACATTGTGGCGGGTGCTGCTGGCTGCAGCACCCGCCGCAATGTTCAAAACACACTGTTTGCATTTCCCTGCACTACGTGGCAGGCACCACACGGTGCCTGCCACCTGGTGCAGGGAAATGTAGGGGGGTACCATAGGTGCCCCCCCAGTGCAAAGCCAAACTCCCTCAGCACAAGGGGGGCCTGCAACGGGCCCCCAAAGTACATCCCCGCCAGCCTTTACATGGCGATTTCACCACCATGGAAACGCTTGCGGTGATGCAGCATCATAATATGGCGGATGGTGCCTACTAGGCACCGCCACCATTCTATTGATGCAAAGCGATCCAACAGGCAATCGTTACGATTGCTGCTGTCGGACCCGTGGCGGACAGACTTTCCGTCCGCCACGCACACCGGCCCGCCATCTGGCGGGTGGGATTTGGCCGCACGATTGTGGTGAATCTGCCACCAGCAGGCTGCCGGTGACGGATTCACAGCAATCGTAATCACCCCCTTAGTGCCGTCCACCTACATATTGTTTTTATAAATTAAGCATTGACCCTGCCCAGGTAGCCTATTTAGATCCCAGTCACAGTCCTCCTATAATTTAACCAAGACTTGAGTGAACTTAACTTGAGCTATCCTGTTCAAATTAAACATAGTTTATATTCCCAGACATTTCATTGAACAGCCTGACCATTGCATTCTCCAGCTGGCAGTCTGGCCTTTCTAAACCAGACCCAAGAGAAGTCGCATTCAATGGACATCCAGAACGTTTGCCGAAGCCTTCAAGTGTTTACCCTTGATGAGCCCTGCCTGGGGATGGCGCGTTACTTATGGAATGATCTTCTGTAGCCAAACAGCACTGATTCCTGCACGAATCACTAGACCACAGTTCAGGAGAGAATCTCACATAACTCACTACTGTAACTGCTTGGATTCTTGCCACTTTTTGGGATAACTGGCACTGTTTCTTCTTCCATAGAGTAGACGTTTAGGGTCCACTCTAGTCGGAAGAGGGATCAGCATCACACTCAGAAGGAAAACCACCAAGAGCTGTTGCTTTTCCCTCCTTTAGAGGCTTGATAGGATTTTATTGTCTAAAAAGTCTCTGAAAGCCAATAGAGCCCATCCGCCTCCTTTGTCCGTACATTAAGTGAGACTAAGCACATACAGACGTTTATAAACACCTTATTTGTGTCTTTGTTTTTAAAGGGTATTTTATTCATTTTCATAAGAACAATAAAAAAAAGTAATACAAGGCAGTGTCTCAACTCAGTGTAGAGTGTCGCCTACTAGTCCGACAGCAGTACACCCAATGACACAGGGCATTCTGCTTCGATCTCTCGGTTATCACCCCGGTCGCCCAAGCAATCACTCAAGTGACCATGATCAATGGGTCCAGCTGAATGGAAGTACCCCACCCTTACAGCAGGTGGGGTATCTCCGAGAGCAGGCATCTTCTTGTGTGCTTATAACAAGGTGGTCAGTAAATTCTTCCAGACTACCAAGTCCTCCACTACCTTGGCATCGCGCCTGACTTGTGCCAGTCTAATTTCTTCAGTCACAAACTGTTCGTTCGCAACTTTCATCTATGCATTTAGTGGTGAACCCTCAGCACTCCACCAACCAATGGCCACACTGCATTTAGCCAGAACCATAATCAACAATATTTACTTTTGATGTGTGATTAGTCTGCATCACTCCTAGCCTGAATAGACATGTCTTTGGTGCTTTCTGTATGTGCATATGTAGGTTTCACGTAACTCCAAACGCGACTGATGCCATAAACAAATTTTCGCGCGCGACTGATGCCATAATCACATTGTCACTGGGCAATGCCATAACATTAAGGGCAAGCAACGTTCTTGGTATTATGTTAGAATGCAGCATTTATGTAGTGCTTTCTCCCCCATTGTGGGGTACCAGAAGAGTAGCGTGGTACACCCTGGGGAAGCGCATGGTTACCCGAGTGTCGGTTTGTGGCTGTTCTATGGTGAAAGTGTTTTGATGTTGTGTTGTTTATGTGTTCCTTTGTTTTAAACTCTGTTACTCTTAACTTCTTTAATGAATGTAATGAAATAGGGCTTTTGGCTTTTTTTACCACAATCACCAGAAGTCTGACTGCTTTTTCTCCAGTGACCCAGAATTCCTATCTGGAACACCATAAACTAATTCTGCTGTATGTCCATCCCATCACTTTGCAAAAGTATTTCACCGCAGAGAGGAACCCAAGGTCCACAGTCAATCGCAAGTGTGCACACTTAGGGGCATATTTACAAGCCTCTATCGCCACAGGAACGTCACTTTTTGTGACGTTCCTGTGGGGATAGGGACTTCGCCTTATTTACAAGGCAGCGTTAAGTAATTAACGTGGCTTAACACTGCCTTGTAAATAAGGCCCCCTTTCACGCTAGACTTAGCGTGAAAGGGGTGGGCAATGGGTGTTGCGGTGGGCGTTCCGCCACAACACCCATTGATTTTGACGCTACCCCATATTTACAAGGGTGGCGTAAATATGGGACAGCACCAAAATTAAGACCAGGGAAAACCTGGTCTTAATATAGCGAAAAGAGGAGAAATGCTTTATTTCTCCTTGTTTTTGGCTATTTCTATGTGTGCTGCATTGTGCAGCACAAATAAAAACATCAAAATGCCATGAATTATTGTTTATGTGCAGGAAGGTGTCCCTTCCTGCACATAAACAATCATTAAAAAAATGACGATTTTGAACTTCTATGCGTGCTGCAGGATTGTTTATGTGCAGGAAGGGACACCTTCCTCCACATAAACAATCATTCCCTCAACACTATGGTACAAGGGTGCCTGCTTTGGCGCTAGGCTGGTAAATTTAGTGCCAGCACAAGGGGAAACACAGGGCTGCAGCATATTGTTGTAAATATGGTGCAGCCCTGCATTTCTGAAGTGGCAGAGCGCGGCGTTAAGACAAGGAGGCTAATGCTGCGCTCCGCCACTTCCTTGTGGGGCATGCAGTGTACTTGCTCACGTGCGCTTGCGTGAACGACTGTCATGGCTGAATTGAATTTTCCCTAACATCAGTGGAGACTGCTTTGGGTCCTGTAATCAAAAAAAAAAGGGACTTTACTTCATGCTTTGGCGCTGAGGCAAGTGTGTCTGTGCCCGGATGCCAGGGCACAGGAGGTAACTGGAGTAGATGGGGTTGCTCCGCGCACCTGAACCAAGCAGCTGTCACAGCAGCATTGGTGGAAACCCTTTCAGGTGTACTTACCCCTTGCAGGGCCATGAATATACATGGCCTGTTCTATTGCCCTCCATGCCTGGCTTTCTAATGTGTATCTAGGGACATGGCCTTTCTTGGCACCACTTATTTTGGTGCTGAATTCTTCATGTGATCTTGCCCAACCTCCTGCACTCAGTGGCATTTATTATGTCTCAGCAAAGGTTGTCGTCGTGGATTGTTACTCTAGGTGCTTTTTCATGCCCTTTAGTCTGATATTTTTATGTTAATAAGTTGTTCTTTAATGACAAAAGAAGGTGTGTTGATATTGGGCAGTGCCTTTAAATTGTTCATGGAAAGTACGTATGATCGACAGGAAATAAGGGATTTCATTCTGTTGATGTCTATGGCTTATTGGCAAAAATGTCCATCATGTCACCCTGCTCTCTCTGTTGTGTGTTACCTATTATTAAAGCCCTGGGGTTTGGTTTCAGCTCCTTTTGCTGTGGCCTGCTTACTGTACATAGAGGATGCAATGGATAATATTGGCATGCATATGAGTCCACTTGTGTTGTAAACAGGGTCGGATTGGTAAGGCGGGCACTTGGGCAATGGCCAACGGGCCGGTATCCGAGTTCCAGTTGCGGGCTGCTTTTTTGGGCAGCCTGGGGGCCGATTTGGGCGGTGTCTGTGCTGTTAGGATGCCGCCAGCGGCCCAGTGGGTGCCTGAGTGGCCTTTCTGGAGGCAGATGGGCATCCATTACCTCCCTTTCATCAACGGGCAGAGGTGTCACTCCCCTTCTCTCGCTGGGCCGGCCCATTAATGTATGCATATTGAGCCTGAGCAGAAGTGCCCTCACTTGTTTTCAGGTGTGTTTCACCAGTAGAACTAATCCGTGCATTTTTTTTTATCTAAGTAAAAGATAAGAAAACATGCCTCTGTCAGAGCCCCTGCCCCCCCCCCCCCCTTCTTTTTATAAAACTTCGCCGAAGCAGTGTTTTGCGGAAAGGCAATATGCAAATTAGGGGCACTTTTCTTTTTTGCGTGCCAGGGCCGATTTTTAATCCCAATCCAACTCTGGTTGTAAATGCGCACAAAGTAGATTTGTGTGATAGATATGTTTCGATCAAGAATTCTCCCAAGGAGTACTTTTTAGCAAAGTTGCGAATCTCAAAACATTTCACAAAGGGGCAAGTTTACCAACTGAAACAAACCAGCTATTAGGTAATCACTGCCTTCTGTCTCTGTCCTATGAATCCACTTGTATATTTTCATTCTTGTGGTGTCACTTAGAGCCTCTCTCACTTGCCACTCATTACCAACAAACTCCAAAACAGACGCTTTGTGATAATGACCCCTTAGTGATGCAAACTGATGGAATAGAATGCATGCCAGAATGTAATATCCAGCAGCAAACAGGATCAGAGATTCGCAAATTATTTCATACCGCAATCATTCAACTCAATAATTACATTTACACATAAAAAGGATATTCTTTTAGGATAAAAGGACAATTAAATAATTGACAACATAAAAACGCGTTATATTTGAAACGTTTAATAGGCCAGTTCATCCCAGTGTGACTCCATCCTACTAGGGCCTATAAAGTATTTAAAACCAAGGAAGGGTATAAGAGACTTCAAAGCCTTAAAAAAATTAATTATGAGGTGAGGAAAAGGCTGGCAGCATAAGGCGAGCCCAGCTTTTCCTCATATACAAGCCAGTTTGTTTTGTTGCATACCAGGAAAGGTCGCTTAAGAGGGAAAAAAAGCACAAAGAAAAAAATATATAAAACTTTGCTTACCGTTGCTCCTCTCCCGATCCTCGACTCCAGGGCCGGCTTGTGCACACTGCACAGGCTCCCAGATGCCAATCCTGACGCTGCTCTCCTGCTAGGAATAGTATTCCCAGCATGAGAGAAGCGATGGGATTGGTCTGAGCGGCCTGGTTTGCCGTTCAGAAAGTGCCTGGGAGCCTGTGGCTTTTCTCCGCCTGGCTGTAAAATACAGCTGGGTGGAGAAATGCTAAGTGCGCATGACGGTTTGGCCGGCCAAAGACGGCCGGCCAAACTGTCATGTGCACTTAGTAGTGCCCATCACCCTTCCTCCCCACTGTTGTCATGCATTGCATGGCCTGTCCTGCCTTATGGCCTCGCTGGCAGCCTGCAGGTAAGAAGAAAAATAAAGTGATAATAAAAGTGGTTTATTATCATTTTATTTTTTCATCTGTTTTAATCTGCTACCAACTAGTAGGGTGACGCTGTCCTGCCATAACGGAGGAGTCGCCCCTGCAGGAAGGGTACCCTTGGCTAGACACACCTTAAGGCTTTCCCTACTTTGTATGTGTGCTGCACAGTGCAGCACGCATGCAAAGCCAGGAAAAAAGAGAAATGAAAACTTTTCTCCTTTAAATGCCTTCTCTCCAGGGGTGTTAATTTTTGGCGCTTAACCCTGTATACTCATGTAGGGGCAGATTTCCAAGAACTGGCGCATCTCTGCATAGTTGCAGAGATGCGCCTGTTCCTTTGTGTGACGGAAAAATAGCCTTGCGCCACCATGGATGCGCTGCATTTACAATATGGCGTACCGTGGCGCAAGGACAGATAGATGCGTGACGCATCGTTTGTCGGAAAGGCAAAGCATTGCTGGAGTCGTGTCGTAAGCATGACGCAACTCCAGCAATGGTCAGGAATGCCTATTCCGACCATGCTGCGTCACTCCTTACGCCTGCTTCAAGCAGGCGCAAAGTTTTGACGCAGTGGCGTCGTAAAAGTCACTCAGTGAAATCTTGTAGATTTCACAGTCACTTTTACGAGGCTTCCTTGCGACGGAACGCCCACCCTGCATACATATACCTGTCGCAGGTATAATGTAGCGCAGGGCTTTACAACGTGACGCATCTCCCTAGATGCGTCACGTTGTAAATATGTCGCATCATGGCGCATGTTTACGACGCCGCTGCGTCACAGAAGTGACGCAACGGCGGCGTAAAGTTGGCGCAAGGGGCTTGTAAACCTGCCCCGTAGGGTTTAGAGTTATAAAGCATGGGAGGTTGCATGGGAACGACCATGTACCACCCATGTAACTCCCACTGGACACAAAGTAATGCAAAGCAGTGTTTCGCGCTGCTTTGCGTTACTTTTCCATACAAACTAACGCTAATACCAATTAGCGTTGGTTTGTTAATCTCCAAAAAGGTTTAGCATCGGGTTAGCGTTAAAAAAGTAACATAAGCCCGACACTAAACCTTTGTGAATCTGGGCCAAAGTATAGCGACTGGGGGATTCAACTAACTAAGGTGTTTGAACCAATATATGTTTATAATACCAACAAAAAATAAAAAAAACGAAATGTAAAGGAAATGTTTAAAATGCCCAAATGTGTCTGTAGCAGAGAAGATGCCTGTGGAGTTACAACTAGATGATTTAGGTTTTCTTACTTTTTTCCATCTTTTTTCGATTTAAAAAAAATATATATTTTTATCCATCCCATGGGAAACATTAATTATTTTAAATGCTGGAAATTTATTTTTTGCCTTCAGAGAGAGATAATAACCAGAAGGAGAAAGAAAGATGCAGTCACATAGAACCAAAAACACGTAGATCAGTGCGAGCTCTAGTAAAGTTCCTACCAGGAAGCTGACCTGCAGACAGTGAGTAAGGAGAGTGAGTGAGTTTCACAACAACGAACACTGATCTTCCAGGAATCAACTCCTGCGCGGAAAGAATGTCATTGAAACCTGTAAAGTTGGGTCAGATCACATAAACTTTTAACTGCTTTGAAAAAGCGAGAAATCTCTTTGGCACATTTTTGCTTCTTGTGTGACATGAAATGGAGCATGCAGGCCTTGTTCCAGTCCGTTTGAAACAGATTGTGTAACTAATGCAACAAGCATTGGCTTCACTGTGTGAAGGGTTGTGCTTGGAGCCGCCTGGGGAGAGCTGCCTTCAGGGGAGGGCGCTGGGCAAGGGCAGTTAATGGCTGCCTGTCAGCCTCCTGTGTGAAGCCCTGCTGGGACTGGAGAAGCGCCTTCTGCTGCTGTAAGATCTGCACAGGCTGCGTGTGCATTAAGGAACTGCTTTTCCAGATCACCCAAGCCATAATGTTAAGCCACTGGCAGCATGTAACCATCCACGAACTGCTGTGCCCTGTGTTGATCGCATGAGGGGGCTTATTTACAAGCCCCTTGCGCCTCCGGTATGCCCCTTTTACCCATATTAAATGTGACGCACCCAGGGGCATAGCTTGGTCAGTAAGATTGGGGGGGGTGTAAACTATTGATTTCGCAACAATCACACTGGCATAGCTTGTTAAAATACATTATATCAGAAGCAGGGCACGAGGGGAGCTTAAGAGGCACTGGAAAGGGAAAACAAAAGAGGGTCTTATTTATGAGCCCCTTGTGCCACTGGTGCGTCACGGCGGCGTAAAATATGCGCCACACTGCAACATATCAACAAAGGGACGAATCTAAGCAGATGCGTCACTTTGTAAAGCCCTGCGCTACATTATTCCTGCTTCAGGTATAATGTATGCAGGGTGGGCGTTCCCTGCAAATAAGGCTCGTAGAAGTGTTGTAGTGAAATCTATGAGATTTCTATGCAACACTTCTAGGACGCCACTGCGTCAAATCCTTACGCCTGCCTCGCAGCAGGCGTAAGACTGACACAGGCCCTTTCACATGGGGCTTGCCCCATGTGAAAGGACACATTGCTGGAGTTGCATCTGTTTTCAGGCACACCCCAGCAATGCGCCACTTTTGCGCCTACAGATAAGTCAGGAATACTGACGTATCTGTAAATCCTTGCGACATGGAGCACTGTACAGAAAATACGGCGCATCCATGGTGTTGCAAGGAGGGTGCACTAAAGTGTTGCATCACTGTTTTCACACAGCAATGTGACTCATAAATGAGGCCCAATAGTTTTCAAACTAACCAAGTTATAAGTCATAGGCGAGTGTGTGTGTGTTTTTGTCAGTGTGGGCACGTAAAATCCAGGGTGAAATCTGACAGACACCTCACCATACCCGACTGAAATCACCTGTACCCAACTATTTACTACAGAATACATTTTTAGGGGGATGTAACACCCCTAACACCCCCCTGGAGCTACGTCACTGAACGCACAGGCGACGCAAAGGGCTTGTAAATAAGCCCTGAGGTCTTTTAGCTGTCTGTAGCTAGACACTAACAAATATATGACACCATATTTGTATATCATAGTAATTTTTAAATACATTTATTAACAAAGAAAATGATTAACCTGTGAATGATCTTTGTTAAAAATGAAGCAATGTGGGGGCATGGCTTGACTAGCCAACATGGCGGACGCTTGAGCCTATCGCTCCCAGCACATGAATCCGTCTAAGTTCCCTTTCATCATGCGACCTGCATCTTCCAGCTGGTTGGAAGGAGCTGGAAGGTCACTCTGGGCCCGTCCTGGAAGGAGCCCCGCGCTGTTCAACGTGTACCTGACCCCTCTTGCAACGTTGGCAGAGTCTTTTGGCGCTAAGGTCATCTCATACGCAGAAGACACTCAGTTGTTGTTTTCATGCGATAAAGACACGGACTTAGATGAGAAAGCGATCGCCAATTGTTTCACCGGTGTCTTTCAGTGGCTGGAGTTGCACCACCTTAGATGCAACCCGTATAAAACGGAGATTGTGACCTTTGGAGCTGTCCCTCACAACTTTGTGGTAGACTGCTGGCCTAGCAATTGCCCACATCCGGGATCCCCGAAAAATTGTGCCAAGAACTTAGGAATTAAAATTGACAGCTTATTATCTTTTCTTCCGCAGATCTAAGCCTTGACGGGGTCATGCTTCAGCATGCTCCGCACGCTGAAAAAATTCCTACCGCTCCTCTCCGAGGCAGCAGGCAGAAAGGTGGTACAGGCTCTAATTACATCTAGATTGGACTACAGTAATGCACTGTACCTGGGCCTTCCGGACTACCTTTTCAACAGACTCCAGGTGGTACAGAATGCAGCAGCTAGACTTCTGCTTTCTCTCCCCTCAAGATCTCACATGACTCCGCACTAAAGGCCCTCCATTGGCTCCCTATGAAACAGAGGGTGACGGTTAAAGCCATGGTCCTTATGCATAAATCCTTGAACGGGACGGGCCCAGCTTATCTCAAGGAGAGAATTAGTCCATACGTTCCTGCCCGTACTCTTCGTTCTTCTTCGACTCACATGGCAAGGGTCCCTCGAATTAACCATCTCTGGATGGGTGGGAGATTCTTTGCATATTTGGGTCCCCGCGCTTGGAATAGTCTTCCTCCGTACCTGAGGCTGATAGACAGTCTTGAACTGTTCAAGAAGAAACTCAAAACCCATCTTTTTAACGCCTAGGCCCTTTTCTTGTTGTCTGTCCTCCCTCTGCCAGCGCCGGGACACTCTGTTGAGTAGCCGTGCGCTTTATACATTTTTCTAACATTTTTCTAACAGGTGAAATCCGACGGACTTCTGGCCCTAGCGGCAAGGCATGTGCGGTCTCACGTACCTTGCGATCGAGCTTACACGGAGGCCTCAGGGGCTGCAGTGCCTTACCAGGCCGAGACTCTCGCCACCATTTCTGGGCTTAAGGCAGAGGACGGGAGATGCCAGCTTCCGAGAGACACCATGCTGCGGTAGGTTGGACGCAGAGACACCGACGTGTGGCCCGGCTCCCAGGCCCCTTTGGACTGCCGCCCCGGTGAAGTGGTCGAGCCAGGCCTATTTCTGCAGCCTGCAGGGTGTCTGGGCCTGACAAATGCAAAAAGAACAATTGATGGACAGAATGCAGAACAATGTCATACATTCACTTCACTACAGAGATCTGGGCCTAAATCCATCGTTTTTTTGCTCACCATGCCATTCCAGTTTGAACCCAGCCATATGCAAATCAGTCTTGACCCTGTGCCCAATGGGAACAGTCTAGCCCGAACTGCTAGGCCAGGTCCTCCCTGGACTGGAAACAAGCACCCTAGGATCGGTTTCTGGGTTTCACCCCTCCTCAGCCAGGATAGCTTGACTCCAGTGGCATGGAGAGAACGGGACCCACGTCTGGGCATACCGGTCCCACTCGGGGTGACAATTGCAAAAAGAACAATTGATGGACAGAATGCAGAACAATGTCATACATTCACCCCAGTACAGAGATCTGGGCCTAAATCCATCGTTTTTTTTGCTCATCATGCCATTCTAGTTTGAACCCAGCCATATGCAAATCAGTCTTGACCCTGTGCCCAATGGGAACAGTCCAGCCCAAACTGCCAGGCCAGGTCCTCCCTGGACTGGAAACAAGCATCCTAGGACCGGTTTCGGGGTTTCACCCCTCATCAGCCAGGATAGCTTGACTCCAGTGGCATGGAGAGCATGGGACCCACGTCAGGGCATACCCGTCCAACTCGGGGTGACAAATGCAAAAACAACAATTGATGGACAGAATGCAGAACAATGTCATACATTCAACCCAGTACTGAGATCTGGGCCTAAATCCATCGTGTTTTTTGCTCACCTTGCCATTCCAGTTTGAACACAGCCATATGCAAATCAGTCTTGACCCTGTGCCCAATTTGAACAGTCTAGCCCGAACTGCCAGGCCAAGTCCTCCCTGGACTGGAAACAAGCATCCTAGGACCGGTTTCGGGGTTTCACCCCTCGTAAAGCCAGGATAGCTTGACTCCAGTGGCATGGAGAGCACAGGACCCAGGTCTGGGCATACCCGTCCCACTTGGGGTGACAAATGCTAAAAAAGAACAATTGATGGACAGAATGCAGAACAATGTCATACATTCACCCCAGTACATAGATCTGGGCCTAAAGCCATCGTTGTTTTGCTCACCATGCCATTCCAGTTTGAACCCAGCCATATGCAAATCAGTCTTGACCCTGTGCCCAATTTGAACAGTCTAGCCCGAACTGCCAGGCCAAGTCCTCCCTGGACTGGAAACAAGCATCCTCGGATCGGTTTCTGGGTTTTACCCCTCATCAGCCAGGATAGCTTGACTCCAGTGGCATGGAGAGCACGGGACCCACGTCTGGGCATACCGGTCCCACTCGGGGTGACAATTGTAAAAAGAACAATTGATGGACAGAATGCAGAACAATGTCATACATTCACCCCAGTACAGAGATTTGGGCCTAAATCCATCGGTTTTTTTGCTCACCATGCCATCCCAGTTTGAACCCAGCCATATGCAAATCAGTCTTGGCCCTGTGCCCAATGGGAACAGTCCAGCCCGAACTGCCAGGCCAGGTCCTCCCTGGACTGGAAACAAGCATCCTAGGACCGGTTTCGGGGTTTCACCCCTCATCAGCCAGGATAGCTTGACTCCAGTGGCATGGAGAGCACAGGACCCACGTCTGGGCATACCCGTCCCATGCAGGGTGACAAATGCAAAAAGAACAATTGATGGACAGAATGCAGAACAATGTCATACATTCACCCCAGTACAGAGTGCTGGGCCTAAATCCATTTTTTTTTGTTGCAATATCTGGGCCTGACCCCATGGAGGGGTGCTCCGGGCCGGCTTCATACCCACTTTGCAACATAGCTGGCTCCTGCCTGCCTATAGGGGCCCAACCTGCTTATTGGCGCACTCTTCCCTGTAATGCACCCCATCACATGAGTGTGCTTGGGGCTGGAGGAAGAGGCCCTTCCCTTCTGGTGTAGCGAGCGGGGAGGCACCAGATCTACTGCCAGCCCTTCATTGGCCATACATCCAAGAGATGCTCCACAGGGTCACATATTGACTGGGGTCAGGTGGTCCCCCAGCCGGCGCCGTGACATCTGCCTACAAAGCCCTCCACGACACAGGACCAGCATATCTAAACCACCGCCTCTCATTCCACGTACCCGCCAAAACACCTCCGCTCCACCCAACTGGCCCTGGCCACCATCCATGGATCCGCAAGACTAGAACCGGAGGAAGATCCTTCTCCTACCTCGCCGCCAAGACCATCTCAGGCAATCCCTGTTGCTGACCCAATTCAGGGAGGATCTCAAGACCTGACTCTTCGACTGAACCCCAGCGCCCAGACAGATCAGCAGCCCCCCCCCCCTTCAGTGCCTTGAGACCCTTACGGGAGAGTAGCAGAACTTTATAAACCCCTGATTGATTGATTGATTGACAGTCATGAAAGTAAGCCAGGAGCCTCATGAGACAAAGCTGCTTGGCCTTTGCCCATTCCAGGAGCCTACAAATTGCGGCGGGTGCAAGCGGACCCAGCTGGCTGATAGGGGGCCCACGATCCCTTACTGGTCACTGAGATGGGGCACATGACACCTCTCAAGACAAGCGCTCAGCCCCCATTGCCCGACATGGCTGCTACACCTCATCCCAGACCCCTGATTAGTTGGATGCTACCCTTCAGGTAATTGAGAGTTCATGGGTACGTCTGGAAGCGAAGGTAGACATAGTGACCAAAGACTTCAACCTCCCACGAGACGACCAAATAAAACTCACGAAACGGGTCACTCAGTCCGAAAAGACATTTGCTGACCATCAACCTCACATTGCAGCTCTCCAGAAGCAACTCTGGGGCTTGACATAGCAAGTCCACTTCCTCGAGTACCATGTGGAACATGCCCGGTGCAGTAACATCTGAGTCATGGGCCTCCGTGGTGGCAGCGAAGGCCCCAACATGGTGGACAATTTAGAGACTTGGTTTAAAGAACTTATTGCCCCTCCGGACCCCGCACCATTGTTATCCATAGAAAGGGCCAATTGAGTGCTGGCTAAGCACCTTCCCACGAGGGCACCCTCACGTCCAGTCATAGCTCAAATCCTTGATTTCAAGGAACATGACGCTATCATTGAGAGGGAAAGACAATGCAATCTGCTCTTAACAGATAATGATTGCATACTCATCTTTCCAGATTACACACTGGCGGTCTAACAACAAAGGACCTCCTTTGTGAGTGTTAAGCATAAACTATAAGAGATGGGAGTCAAGTACACTATCCACTTGCCTGGAAGATGAAAATGATCCTGGACATAAAGACACACTTCTTTTCAGACCCCTCCGAAGCTTAACATTGGGTGGAGACACAGGGATCTCCTGCACGAAGTGGGTGCCACGGAAGCCGAGCCACCACCATTGTTATTTTCGGTGGGTGTTTGGCAAATCTTTCCCCGGCCACCTTCTGGGATTTGCCGGTAGACCTATCAAGTCCCCACTCGGATGGCTCAGATGGAGGAGATTCCCCTTCGACTCTCCTACATGACAACCAGAGTTCACCCCCCAGAGTGACTTCGCAAATTGAAGATGAAATCCTGTAATGGGAGACCAATCCCACGGTGGTGGCTTGATACTCGGGCCGCCCCAGGGAACTCCATGAACCCTGACAGGGACTCACTGTATCACATAATCTGGCCGTCTGATTCAGGTACTTCTGGCATCCTACACCAGGGTGCCCCTCCCCCGGTAGCATCTGGGTTGCGGGAGATCCTGAGCCCTGCTCGCAGTTGTTACCCTTACATGATCGACTTTCCCAGGCTGGGAAGGCAGGGTCTACCATCTGACCTAAGGCCCGGCTGAAGAACAAATTTGCAGGGTGCACGTGGGTTGCCCTAGGCACATATCCCTCAATCTATGAGCCCTTCCTACCACCCCGGCCACATTACCCAACTAGTCCCTGTCCCCTTGAGGACCGTTGTTTACATAGTTTGGACAGCTGGTGTGCCTTTTGCCTGAAGTAATCTCATTGCATTGCTTTATGTTGCTTTTGTTTCTGTACATTATATTTAATGAGCTGGTACCCCACCCCTGTCTTTATCTCCGCCCCCACTGGATGCACCCAGTTGACCCCCTATCTGCATGGGCCCACCCCCCATAGGAACTTGCAATGAGAGTAGGCCCAGAGGGGTGACATGTGCTCAAACGTATTGTAGAATTTACTCCTACCTCAAACATAAGGGGTCCAGATAGCCCTACTCCAAAAATCACATATCACGCAAGCGGAGGGGGTCAGGCATCAGAAGAGAAGGAGAGGCCAGATTTTTGCTACCAATTACTCCACATACACTAGGGGATCCCTGATCTGGGTGAGGGTGGGGACCTCCTTTGCGTAATATCCCACGATGTGAACCCAAAGGGTATGTTTGTTCTTCTGGAGATCAGAATAGATAGCTCCCCCCTCATCATAGGTAGCCTAAGTGCTCCTAACGCCGAACAACCAAAATGTCTTCACCGTCTGTCATCCCACTTAGTCAAATGGACACACATACTGTGGTTATTGGGAGGAGCCTTTAATTGCGTGATGGACCCTTCACTAGATCACTCCCGCCCTGGTCTTCCCAATACTCGTGCCTTGGTCAACGCACGCTGCTTGGTGTCATGACTCCGGCAGTGGTCCCTGACAGACCTCTGGTGCCATCATAACCCAGGGGTCAAACTTTACTCGTACTATACTCCAGTACATGTTGTATATGCACGTCTAGACAGAATTGTTTGTTCCTCAACAGTGTGGCCCTCTATCTCCACTCTGGACTACTTAGGCAGGGAGCTATCAGATCACAGTCCCCTGATATTGGACTTAGATTGGGGTACATTTCCTGCACCCATCCCCACTTGGTGCTTGCAGGTCTCCACCATCGAGGACCCACTATTTGGGTACATTGTTTCTGGGAAATTCCTTGAATACTTCGAGCATTATGATGGTTTGGCCTCCTCACCCACAGTTGAGTGGGGAGCCTTCAAAGTGGTAGTCAGAGGCCTCTGCACCCACACCATCTGGGGGAATGGAAATCGTTACTCCGGGCACTGGATGCTGCAGAACGTGCACACATAGATCTAGAAAGGTGCACAGTTGAGGACCCTACTGTCCAGTGGCGTAATAATAACCCCCGCAGCCCCCGTGGTGTGGGGCCCCCGAGCTCTGGCACTGTACATGGGCGGCGGGCCTCTGGACTGAGAGCTCCTGACTAGGTCGGGAGCATGGGGAGCCCCCTCTATGTACTTTACAGGGGCCCCCCCTCATGTTTCATTACACCACTTCTACGCTCTAACCCTTGGTGACCCAGCACCAGGAGGATAAGGCTCGGCTGATAAAGCGACTGCGCTGCTTTGATTACACCTCTTATAGGGCTCGCAAACACTCGGAGGCGGCCCGATAAATCAGGCCGCCTCTTGGTGTTGTTGACCAATAGGGAATCCAGCCAGCCGGCGGTATATGTCCTTAGCCCGGAAGGCACCGTACTCCATACACAACAAGCTATACATGATGACTTTGCCACCTACTCCTACTGACATCCCACAAGACGTCACATAGGTAGTTCCTTGAAGCCACCCTGCTTCCTAGACTCTCCACGGAGGACTGAAAGGAGTTTGATGCCCCCATCATGGTCACCCAGGCCGTATTCATGCCATTTCATTTTATGCTGCAACATCTTATTCTACCTCAAAGATCTATCATCTGACCCTTCCCATATTGCAGACCCCTGGGGGAATTTGTTGCCCTTTCGGGCCTCGAAAGAGCTGGGGCAAATCCTGCATATTCCCACTGACTCCAACCGTAATGCCAGTGCACCTGGACCTGGGCAAGGGCCTTGTCCGATGGGTACCCACTTTCTTCAGATATTTGGGGATTCGTATTTACTATTCTACCTGCGATCTGTTGTATGGCCATTTGACTGAGGGTGTGTCACCCCCTCCACTCCAAGTGACATTTTGGCAGTTTCTCCCCCTATTGGTGATGGGCCCCATTGCCTTCTCCAAAAAGGTGGTGCTTCTCCATCGGTTATATTATTTTGTAAACTTCCCCCACAGTTTGGGATGCACTCCTGGGGGACCTTGCATGGCACAACTCCCGTAGATGGGTGGCCGACCCAAACCTGCAACTCCCACCCCATCGTGGAATGCTTTGGGCCCCCAATTTCAAATTTTACTATATGGCATTATTGGTTGGTGGGCTGCTTCCTAGAAGACACATGCCTCTGTCGTATCGAGCTCCTGACACTTTCACTCCTGGGGACTCGGCCCAGGACGGCTCCCCGCGCCTTCTTTAGGTGGCGCTAGCTTTCTTCAACAGGGCTCTAAAGATCACTAACCACTTGACCCCCTTTGTGCCACCCAGCCCACTGCCTGGCCTGTGGATTAGACAAGGTCCTATCACCAACCAGGAAGTGGGAGCTTGGGATCGAGCTGGGCTCAGTACCCTGGGAGACCTGTTTCAGAATGTACAGAATGGGCAGCTACTTTAATTCGCGGACCTGAAGGAACAGTGCAAACTGCATGAAGATCTATTTCTACTGTACGCCTCATTGAATGGGCACCCTTTGTGATCTCTGGGCAATCCGGTAGACAGGGCAGGCAACTCACTAGCTCCTCCAAGTCCTGCACACTGTAGGTAGCGACCAGAGACTAGTCAGCTGGATTGCCGGAGCTCTATTTGATCAAACACAAATCCCTGCTGAAACCCTTAAGGAAAGGGAGGGAAGCAGAGTTTGGCAGACGGGTCCACAACAAGAAATGGGCCAAGACGCTGGCATACTTAAGGAAGTAATCTAGGAATGCCCGCTTAAAATTTCAGAATCTTTCCAGGAGCCTGGAAACTTGTGCCAGGTGCACTGCTCCGGCAGTGTGACTGCGGCATATGCTCTGCGACTGCCCCCAAATCTGTCCTTTTTGGGAAACTGTGCTGACATGCCTCAAAGATCTCTAGTCCATTTCAGGGGTAAACGTCTGGGAGGTGAGTGCCCTGGGCATCTTACAGCAACTCCGCAGACGCAAAACAGCAACGCACCTTCTAGACCTCACCCTTATCTTAGACAAAAGGCCATCACCATGAAGTGGAAGCTTCCCCAGCTCCCACCTACAGAGGCTTGGGCTCAGGCCCTAATCAAATGGGTGGAAGTCGAAGCCAGAGCCCTGCATCTGATTTGATTTGATTGTAGGATTTATATAGCGCACGAATGCCCGGGGGCGTCTGGAGGAAGCCAAGGGCGTGCGCCACCGCCACATGGCCAACACTAGGGATATGCTGCTTTCTCGTCTGTCTCATCCACCATGCCACACTGACTCCAAGCTTTGGGCTACCGGCCCAGCCTCACATTCCCTCCCAGAGGGTGTAGACTCACTCTCTTAGGGGGGTTGGAAACCTCTGATCACATCCAAAAACTGTCCCTCGTAGGCAAGAGCCACAATCGCTCCCCTTCAACAACTGCTGCATCTCTTTGCAATGGCTCCTTTACCTTAATGCTCCATGAATCCATCCTCCCACTAACGCCTTCCTTGCCCCACAGTCCTTCTTGTTTACCAGCTTTATTGTTTGCTTTATATAGTTAGTTAGATCTACAGACATGCTCCGACAGATCGCCACACTACTTAATGAGAGCATGACTCTTCATCAACAAGGTTCTCCCATAACCACTTCACTACGTCACTTCACTCACCATCACTGTGTAGTGTCCTCCCCTGCCCGGGAGCATGCAAATCAATACGCCACACACTGAGCTCTGGATTGCACATCTCCATTAATAACTACACCTTAACGCCGCCAAACCAGTTACGTACTTCCTCTACTGAGTCCCCCCAGTACCGCAAGGCTCTTAGCATGCATACTCTCACTACACTACATCTCCCCCTTTGGTAAATAAAATGTACATATTTCTTCGATGAGTCGTCGAGACGCTCACACTAGTCGACCAGATCGAGTGACAGGGAGTGGTTGAGAAACAGCAAGGTGGCGGGGATTTCACCCGTTGTGGAGTGAGGAGTTGAACGATAAGCACTGAGGGCTTCCCACAGGGCGTGCTTCAATTCAATCCCCTCAAGGGAGGCTAGCTGAATAACCCTTTTGAGGGTACCCATAAAACGTTTCACAACACCATTTGCTTGGGGCCACAGAGGTATACTCTTTTGATGCTTGAGATTCATTCTGACTAAGAACTCTCTCAACTCTTCGCTGTTGAACAGTGGGCTGTTGTCAGATTTGAGAATGGTGGGGATACTCCATGCTACAAAGATGTTGTCCAGCCGCTCAATGACCTTGTCATGAGTTGTTGATGATAAATCCTCTACCAAAGGGAAATGTGAATATTCATCAATGACTCCCATGAGATGATCTCCGTTCCCTAGGGGCCCAAAGAAATCAACTGCAATCCTTGCAAGGGGGCATCTTGGCTTTCAGTTTTGCAAAGATGGTGAGTAGCGCTTGGTGGTCTGTGAAGATAGTGAAACGTTTTCCGTACAGAAACACATGAAAATGTTCGCAGACCCACACTACAGCCAGATTCTCCTTCTCTGTCTGAGATTAGGCTCGTTCGATGTCAAACAGGCTCCGACTGGCATAGGCCACAATGTGTCTCTGAGCATTTGGATGATCATTATGTTGAGCAAGGATTGCCTTCAGCCACAACAGGCTTTCATCCACTGTGATCTCAGTGTGTAGTTTGGTGTCAAAGTAGGCCATCTCAGTTGCATTCTCAATTGCATGTTTTATTCCTTTGAAACTTTGATCATATTCAACAGACCATTGGAATGGGACATTTCGTTTTGTCAACACTCTTAATAGACTAATTACAGTAGCAAAATCATGAATGTACCTTGAGCAATAGCCGGCCATACCTAGAAAGGATCGCAGCATGTTGACATCTTGCGGGGAGCAAGAAGCAGACAGTGGTTTTACTTTGTCAGGTCAGGAGTCATTCCCCCATCAGAAAATATATGTCCAAAGAATTTGAGTTTGGTCTTGTGAGGCTCACACTTTGTTGCATTCAGAGTAAGACCTGCATCAGCAAGTAATTGACACACTTGTGTAAGTAACTTGTCGTTCTCCTTCTGTGTCGCTCCAAATACCACTATGTCATCACTGTAATTGAAAGCATTTGTGACAGGTTGAAATATTCAACGTATAACATCCTGAAATAGTTCTGCAGTCAACAACACTCCAAAACTCAACCTTTTGTATCTGAACAAACCAACATGAGTCAAAAAGGTAGTGGTGTACCTGCAATTATCTTCCAACTCGAGTTGATGATATTCCTTGTTCAGGTAAAGATGGAAGAAAACGTTGGCACCGTTCAGTTGCATGATCATGCTATGTGTGGACCAGGATGTCTTTCCCTCTCAATTGCTTTCTTGGCCTGGCACATATCAACACAGATTCACACTGCACCCTCTATACCCTTTTTTGGTACCATCACATTGGGGGACACCCATGGCGTACTACCAGTGAAGCACTCAATGATGTCATGCTTCAACAGCATTTCTAGTTCTTTCTCCCTGACTTCTTGCAAGTGGAAAGTGACTCTGAGATGCAGCTGGGCAATAGGGCGAACGTCCTCATTGATGTGAAGTCGCACCTTCATTGTCTTGAGCCTGCCCAGGCCGTGAAATAATGATGGGAACTGACTCACAACATCAGATTGAGTGTGGAGCTTGTAATTGATGGATATCAATCTCATGTCAGCAGCGGTGGCAAAGCTGAATAGGCAGGCACTGGACGTACCTCCTTAAAGAACATGAATTGGCGCTTGCACAGATACTGCTTTATGTCTCAAAGTCACTGTGAACGACCCTTGACTCTGCAATGGTTTAGAAGCTGCCCACGCATATACTTTTGTGTTTGATGGGTGGAGACGTGGCACAGGAGATAAACTGTTGAACTTGTCAACTGGCATGATGTCAATCGACACACGACTGTCTATAATGAAAGTTGTAAAGCAACTGTTGATCTTTATTGTAATCTTGGGACAATGTCCAAATGAGTTTTGTTGTTTCGTTTGGTGGTTTGCTTTTGTTATTGGCACTTCCTTGGAAGCAGTACAGAACACAAGAGGGTCCCTGAATCCTGTCATGTAAGGAGAAGAAGGCAGGGTACAATCAAACAATAACAACAAAAACCTCTCCTTATCCTTTAATCTCTATTCGGGTGATACCTCCATAGTCAAAAAATACATTGTCCCACTATTGCATGAGTTGTTCATCTTTTTATTTGTCAAAAAACATAATATATTTTTAATTTAAAAAAATATATATATAAATGTATTTATCAATATGCACATTGTGATCAACATATCAGCAACATAATTGTTGTGAGCCCCAAAAAATAACAAATAAATTGAATATCTTACTAATGCACTCAGACAACACCAAACATACAACTCTCAATCATACCAAACAGACACATACTTGAACATATAACTTGACATTACAAAACATATAATGATTCATTTCATAAATATATGCAGTAAAAGAGGGGAAGAAAGCGCCGACGCGCGTTTCGGAGTGGAGTCCGAGACCCACAGATCCTTCGTCAGGGCGCAAAGAATAAATTATTCATGAGGTGGCCAATAATGTTCCAGAGCCATCCAAGTACTTTCTTAAATGCGGTGCAACAGGGGCTCTATATAACAATTGTATTGGGCTTAAAAGCAATCTTCATTAAAAAAATGGAGCGGACTGCGTCTCGCACACATTGATAGCTTTAGGTTGGTAATTTCGGTGTCCAGAGGCCTGAGGTTTTTCTTCCTCGATATAAAGTCCAAGGGTAAAGTAATGAAGCTCCCTAAGACAATCCTCAAAGGCGGAAACAACTGTGAATATATCCCCAAGCATAGGTAGGGTGTAAGTAGTAGCAGCGTATGAATCTCCGCAGATAATCAGGTGGGTTTAAAACTCTAATAGTACAATGGTTAGAGTTTTCCAATATATATTCTTAGTCGTAGTTAGCTGTGGCCCCGCTCCACATAATTACATAAAATAGCAGATCAAGGACACAATTCAATAGTACAACGGTTAGAGTTTTCCAATATATATTCTTAGTCGTAGTTAGCTGTGGTCCCGCTCCACATAATTACATAAAATAGCAGATCAAGGACACAATTCACTATGGTATGCTCTTAGTTCAACGGGCGGGAAATTGCCTCCGTACTTCCACGAACCGGAATCTTGGGACAATGTCCAAATGAGTTTTGTTGTTTCGTTTGGTGGTTTGCTTTTGTTATTGGCACTTCCTTGGAAGCAGCCAGACCTACATGCGCCCATCATTTGTCAGTCGATGCCATCAGCACACATCCATTTTCCTCACTGGTGCTCGATGATGACTTTGATGAGCCTCTGTAGGACGAACTTGACGATGATCGAATTTGTCTGGTTTCTACATGTTGTAACTGATACCGCCTTTTTGTTCTGGGGGCTTGGGGAAAAGGCTTCTGGAACTTTCTGGCGTCCATTTTCTCTTCTTGCTGTGATGCAGTTAGTTTCTCTTTCGCTCGGCAACCCGTTATGAAGTGGTTCTCCATACCGCAGCTTTTGCACGTCTGGCCTATGGTGGGACATTTGTCTTCATGTGGATATGAAAATTCACATGAGAAACACAACCTTTTTTCATTTGTAGATGGCGACTTGCATGTGTCTACTCTGTGTTTGTCATTGCTCTTCATGGCCAACGCTGATTCAATTTTCGCAGTTCCAGCATCCAATGTCAGTGGCTTGTCGATCCGCTCTATCTTTGGCCCTGGCAGCCATTAGCACTTTCTCTAAGCTGAGCGTCTCTCTCAACATGCGTCTTCTGAACTAGTCTGAAAGACAGCCATCGATAACTCAAAAACGTATGGCTTCTTCATCATTAAATTCACTAAATTTGCCATGCTTGATAAGCACATCGAGTCTTTCAATAAACGTATCTATCGTTTCTCCAGCTTGCTGTCGCGCTTGATTGAAAATGTACCTTTCATAGTCAGCATTCGGCATCGGATTGAACTTGACTTCCAATGCTTCCTTGACTTGACGGTATGATATTGTGTCAGCTTGTGATATTTTCTCAGCCCTTCTTCTACTCCGTCACCGGCAAGGTTCTTTAGGTACTTAGGGCCTTGTTTATGAGGGCTTGCAACAATTTTGCGCTGTCGTTGCGTCACTTTTTGTGATGCACCGGCGGCGTAAAAATGCGCCATGTTGCGCCCTATTTACAAAGTGACGCATCTAAGTAGACTGACGTAAGACTGACGCAGGCACATTTAACATGGGACTTGCCCATGTGTAATGACACATTGCTGGAGTTGCGTCACTTTTGCGACACACTCCAGCAATGCGTCATTACTGTACCTACAAATACGTCAGAAATACTGACATATGTGTAACTCCCTGTGACATGGAGCGCTGTACATTAAATACGGCGCGTTCATCGTGTTGCAAGGAGGGCGCATTGAAAACTGTTGCAGCGCTGTTTTCACGCAGCGATGTGATAGTTTTCATAAATGAGGCCCTTAATGATTTTCTTATCATCTACCTCTTCTAGGGCATCTATGAAGTCATAGAATGTCTCGATTCATGCAGTCTTTCTGGCGCAAATATTCTGCTGCTTGGCAGTGTCAAAAGGCGGTGGTGGTTTCAGAAATGCAGCTGCACTGCACTTCACGCTCTTTTTAACTGCGGTTGAGAGTATATGCTGTTCAGGTGACTGCAGCTATTTTTTTGGGCCGGTACCTCCTGAAAGCTTTGACCGTGTGCTTGTACCTGGGTCGTCATGCCCGATCAGAGGTCGTAGGGTGCCATCTTCTTTCTTGACGGTAAGTAGCAGTTCCTCCTCTCGTACTTGTTTGTCACTGCATTCAGATTTTTGCATTGTGCCAGGTTGTGGCTGCTTCTAGCGTTTCACTCTGTATCGATGATGGCTGTGTGTTAGGCTGTAGGGAAGTATTTCTTCTTGGCCTTTCCAGTGAGTTTCTGGCGGGCTTTAGAATTTGCTCCTCTGCACTGCTTCTAATTGAAATAGGTGCACGTGGTACACACAAGGGACTGGCTGTAGCTTTGCAAACTTCCAGGGAGACCAGTCTTGTTTCTGTGGGGCACACATCCCCCACTCGTCGCTAGTTGTAGCGTCCTCCCCAGCCCAGGAGCATGCAAATCAGTACGCCACACACGGAGCTCTAGATTGCGCATCTTTATTCCTCAGCATACAATCTCACTCTGCTCTCTGATTACATCATAATCGTTAATAACCACACTTTAACACCTCCCAACCAGTTATGCACTTCCTCTACTGAGTCCGCCCAGAACCGCAAGGGTCCTAGCATTAGGGGTGGGCGGTGAACCCCGCTCTCCGCTTAGAACGTGAAGTTCGGCAAAAACTCTGCAACCGCCTGGGGAGCGTTATTTACAGACACACGCCATCACACACCCCTAGTTTGACACCACTGCGACTGGAGGTTCTAGGGGCCTCATTTATGAAAACAGCGATGCGTCACTTTTCATTGCGCTCTCCTTGCGACATGCTGGATGCCCCCTATTTACAAGGGTGGCGTAAATAGGAGGCAGTGCCAAAATTAAAACCAGTGAAAACCTGGTCTTAACATGGCGAAATGAGGAGAAATGCTTTATTTCCCCTGGTTTCTGCTGTTTCTATGTGTGCTGCATTGTGCAGCACACATAGACACAGCAAAACGCCATGAATGATTGTTCATGTGCAAGAAGGTTTCCCTTCCTGCACAAAAACAATAATTTAAAAATGACGATTTGCAACTTCTATGTGTACTGCACAATGCAGCACACATAGAAGTTACAATTCGCCATTCTGGATTGTTTATGTGCAGAAGGGGCACCTTCCTGCACATAAACAATTATTCCCCCCAACGCAGGCACCCTTGCACTAAGGTGGAAGGGTTCCTGCGTTGGCGCTAGGCAGCTAGATTTGGCGCCAGCGCTAGTGGAAACGCTGGGGTGCGCCTCATTCTTGTGAATACGGTGCATACCTGCGTTTTCAGAATGGCGGAGCATGGTGTTAGCAATGTTTGCTTAACGTCCGCTTTGCCATTCCCTTGTGAATATGCCCCATAGTCTCACGACACTACACACTGGTCCAGTGTGAACAGGATATCACCCGAGCCGAGTGACCAATGAATGGGTACACTTTACCATCATTATCACTATATGGGGGAACCTTTTATATTTAGATGGCACCTTGATTGTCTTGCTGGGACCTTGTACTGTTTAGTAACTTGAAAACTCAATAAAAATGTTTTTTAAAAAGTGAAGCAATGTGATTTTGCACCGATTTTGTAGTTAGAATTGTAAAAAAATTGATTTTGCCCCCAAATTTGCTTCGCCCTTAAAAAATAAACCAACATCTAGTTGTTCAATAACTTATTATTTAAATGCAGCAAAAATATAGAAAGCTCATGTTTCTCCATGTTTGTCCAGTTCCAGAGATCTTAGTGTAATGTGCCTGTTCCATTCCCTAATAGTGCAAACTATGCAAAGGAGCATGTGCTCCATTTTTCGCACCAGTAAAAAGGACATGCTGTCTCTTCCCTGATGTATTAGTTTGACATGCCATAGGATATAATGCAGTTGTAATAAGGTGGAAAGAATATTCGGTACGTCCGATAGTAACCTGTCCGCCAAACCCGAAATCAGGGCCAAAGTTTTAAAGGAAAACTAATTGGCCCTACGAGGTGACTTGGTTCATTATATGCACCATATATTAGAAAAAAGAAAAACTAAAGTCATGTTCTTGGAAAACAAAGCAGAAAATAACAGCCCCCAATGACTGGCATAGCTAAGGAAACCATGTAGCAAAGAGGGTGTGTCAAGTATGCGCAGTGAAAACAGAGAAATGGCCAAACCCCAAATACAGCTTAGACATGCCGCACTGGCCTGCTAGCAAATGGCCCATACCTAAAAAAAACAAATATAGTAAACCACTGGAAACCCCCTTTATAGAACAAAAATATAGATGAAAAAGCTGGCAAAGTGCCATCCTGGCAGCCACCAGAGGCCAGTAGACATTGCCAGCCGACCCACCAGTGACAATTGGGTTCATCCAGTCAAGTCTCTTGTGAGAGGAAGCAGAAGGAAGCTCTTCTGCAACCAGACAGGAAGGACTCTTGCCCTGACATCCTCACTCTAGCCAACGAGAGGTCACCCTTGCTTTCTGCTCACTTACCACTTCCTTCACCGCAGCACCATGTGTGCTGGAGCTGACCAAGACAGTGGTAACTTACCACTACTGACGTCAGCACTGGACCTCAGGAAGCATCTGTAATTCTGTGCAATTTGCCAGTTTTGAATCTTGGACCAGATTCTATTTCCAGAATAGGTCCTCAACAAAGGCTAAAAATAACAGGCACCACGACGAGCATTTCATGACGTAGCCGGACTATCAGGTCACCGATGGCTGCCAGGCCCAGACACCTCTGTCCTGAAATAACTCAACACAGATGCTGTTCCTCCCATCATTTACCAAGGTGATGCACCAGTCGTACAGTCTAAATATGTTCCCTCTCTTATGGGGTTGTTGTGGCACCATGGATTTGATATTTCTCACATAGGAGTGGCCTGGGAGACTGGCAAATCAAGTGAGTTGTTCTCCTCCAGCCCTAAGGTCACATGACCTTAGGGCTGGCTTAGAAACAGGCATGGGTCAGATGGGACATAGCTTGTGAATCTACACAGTTAGTCTGGGCCTCATTTACAAGGAAATGACACAGTGCAAGCCATTTTGCTGCACAAGCTGTGTCATTTTAAAAGCACAGGGATTCGCCATATTTACAGCTAAATGATGCATCCCTGTGTTCTCCCCTGCGCTAAAACAGCAGCCGTCCGCCAACGCAGGCACCCTCCCACCATTGTGCAAGGGTGTCGGCATTGCAGTGATGATTGTTGTTGTGCAGAAAGAACATCTTCCTGCACAAAAACAATAATTGATGGTGTTTTCCTCTTTCTTTGTAACATAACATAACAGGTGTATTTGTAAAGCGCACGATTACCCGTAGGTGTCCTGGCGCTGAATAACAGATGTTTATTGTTACCCAACTCAATGGTACTCATTTTATCAACCTCAGATGGATGAAAGGCTGAGTGGACCCTCCGGGATTTGAACCTGTGACCATGAGGTCGAACACAGGCCCCTGCAGTGGCTGCTTTAGTCCACTGAGCCACCAGACCCGGTGGTGCAGAATACAGCACAAATTGACAGAGGAACAAATGAGGAGAAATAAAAGTATTTCCCCTTGTTGCACCACTCTAACGAGGAGAAGTAGGATTCTGAAAGTAATGTGTGAAAAGGGACCATATTTTCTAGGCCATGAAAAGCCACGAAGGGTTGCTCTGCTGGCTTTGTAAATATGGGCCAGCACACTGCGCCACCGGTGAGTCAAAAAAAGTGGCACACTGGTGGTGCAGGGGGCTTGTAAATAAGCCCCAGTGTACATTAAGATCTGGAGGCTGCTAACGTATTGTGTAAGCGGCTCGATTGCGCTGCTGTCTACAGGATGTACTTATGAGATCTGGTGCGATAGCTCTGCTGGACGTGAAGTTACCATGTAGAGTCTGGTGGGATAGCGTTGTCTATTCATGACTCGGTTGGATACCTCTGCTGTGCATTAATTTATAAAGAATAGGTGGGATAACTGTGATGTCATCTGCAGATGTAGATTGAGAGCTCTCCTGTCTGTGGAGAGAAGTTTGATGATGTGGGGGTGACCGCTCTATAGTCTGTGGAGTAACCATTTAAGATTTGGTGGGATTGTTTGGGGTCTTTGGAATGGCACTGTGAGATGCTGTCTGTGTTGTGATCTGAGGCACAGCTATACTGCCAACAGATTTATGTGTTAACACTTGGTGGGAAAACACGCCTCACGTGCCGAATTCTGTCCACTCCTGGGGTCCACATCTCAAAAAAGTCAGGCTAGGTTTCGAACAGTCCAAAGGACGGCTATCGAGAGCTACCAAGACTATGCTTTTAATGGTATAGATCACCTCTCTTGAATACAAGTGAGCGGTGATGTGCTAGGGCATTTATCTACCCCAAGGGTATAAACAGAGTTGAAGAGCTGCGCACTTACCAAAGGAGGTGAGGGTCTAGAACATGTGTGAGACAGCGACGGGGCGGGGGGCTTCTAAAGAATTCCTTCATCACAGAAAGGGTGATAAACTGCTGAGGCCTCCTCCTCTAGGGAAAGTGTAGAGGGACAAAATCAGGAACATTGAGGATAATGTACAATCTAGCTGTGTGTAATGGGCTTTGTCAGCTGCCTAACTCTAGGTGCTTGTCTATGGCCATCAGTCTCTCTCTCCACGTGTGTATCATTCAGTGAACCTGCGAACCTGTCCACTTTACTTTGTATCAGTATAAGCCCCTGTATTTCTGTATATGTGCCTGTTTACCTGTGTATTAGCCTAGGCACCTGTCTGTGCATCTTTCTATTGGTCGAGGTGCCCATTCTCTCTCCGTGGCGGTTTATATGGATAGTGACTGGCTATGTGCCAGTGTATCTGCTTATGTGCCAGTGTATCTGCCTATGTACCTATTTATATGCCTCTGTATAAGTCTATATCCTGTGTTTGTGTCTGTGTGCCTCTCTATATCTGCCAGTGCCTGTTTATCTGGCTAGTGCTTATCTATGTGCATCCATCTATGCAACTGCCTATATCTGTCTCTGTGTCTGCCTGTGCTTCTATCTCAGTGCATGTGTACCTTTCTGTCCACCTGTCTATCTCCCTCTTTCTTACCTGTGTTGCTGTGTCGGTGCTCATATACCAGTAACATGCCTTTCTTCCATCGGTCTATGTGCCTGTGTCTCTGTCTATGTAATAGTCTATGCACCAGTATATTTCTCTTCTTCTTGTACTAAGACAGCCTTTTACCAGCTATCACAGTGCACCCCAATGCGTCTCTGCTGTCACAGATCTACCCCAGTTCCTCTCTGACACACATCCAACCCAATCCGTGTCCACTGTCACAGTAATACCCCAGTGCTTCTCCTCTGTCACATATCTACTCCAGTGGCGGCTGCCATAAACAACAAGCATTGGCATAGCCAATAGGTCTCGCTTTTGGGACCTTATAAGTATTTAGTTATGCAGTACAATCGCTAAACACTTATAAGGTCCCAAAGGCGAGACCTATTGGCTATGCCAATGCTTGTCTCCCATCTTTCTAAAATCCTCCATATGAACACTATCTCCTTCCTCTTCAGCACCCTCTAGTCATTCTTTCCTGCACGCACTTCCTTGCATCGCCTTCGCCTCAACACCCTCTACACAGAAACACTGTACCTATTCACCTATAAACACTGCATTCTCTTTTACTTTCTTCCCTGACACTATTTCAACAACTACGTACCTCCTTCAAATACTTTCGCATTTAATCACAGTTCTAACTGGTACACATGACAAATGCTCTATGCGATTTGTAGCGAGGTCAAGGACTGGATGAGCATTTATTACGAACACCTTTATGATCCACTGACCAGCATTGCGAGAAGCTCGCTTCTTCCTCAGTCTCAACTTCAACGCTTTCAACTGTGCCCTGTTTTAAACACTGCCCTACAACCTACATTTAAACCAGCATATAGAAGCGACTCAGTTCACAGTACGCACGATACAGGAGTAATATGCTGCACAAAATTAAAAACCTACAGGAAATATATACATTTTTAAAAAATGCATGATTAATGAAAACGTGAAATGTTCACAGAGGCTGTCTCAATGCCCTCGGTTGCCTTAATGGTTTTTGAAGTAAATGTTCAGAAATCTATCACTGCCCACTCAAAGCTCTGGTGTTTGTGATTAAAATACCTATATAGGGCACTCCTAAGTGAAAACGTCTCAAGGCGTGGTGCTCCTATTGCTTATTATATAGAGTCCAAGGAGAGAAAACCAAGGCATTTCAGATCTAATTTAAATCTGGGAAATGAGGTTTCCAGCCATAGATTTTCTTGCAGTGAAAACTTTGATGATTGAGTAGATGAAATAAGCCTCTGGGCACTCGGTACTAGCAAAACGATAAGCAGTGGGTAGTAGCAATCCCTTACTATAAGATTGCACCTCTTGTGATGAAAGGTTGTAGCAATCTATTTCCAAATACTAGTTGGACTCTAGTATTATCGGTTGACTGAAGTATAAAACTATGGTTGATCACAGGAGCCCAGGAACAGTGAGTTTTAGTAGTCTCATCTTGAGTCTACTAAAGCACCCACAGCCACAGATAAAAGCAGACATCAGATAATATAGTCTTCGTAAAACTGAAAGACTGATAGAAAAATATGTTCTTAACCACCAAGTAAACCAGGATTTCATGGATAAACATCCATTAAGGAAAAAAACAATATTTTTGAGGATGGCATTTTGTGATCTGGAAGGACAACTTACTTACCGTCGGTAACGCCTTATCTGGTAGAGACATAATCTAACCGCAGATTCCTTACCTTAGAATTTCCCAGGCGTCAGGCTGGATCTGGAAGGTTTTGTTCGAGCAATACCCTTGCACGCCGGTCTGTGGTGTCGGTCAGCTCCGCGTGACGTCATCAGGGTCGTCCACGCCGGAAGGGACGATCACGTCATCTATATAGGCACCACCTCCGCGTGTGTTGATTAACAGCATGATTAGAGACATTGTTCAGTTTTTCAATATATTATGTCACTTGAGAGCTCTTTATTATTAATGATTGCATTTTTTGTTCTTTTCAGAAAGACGGTGGACCCAGAATACATATGGGCCATCACCGTCCTCATAAAGATAACCTTTATGTGGCCAGTATATTTTGCATTATCATTTTTTCACATTAGCATAGCGACTAACTTTCTAGGTCCTGACGCATGCCCCTGTACCCATTTTGGGGTCAACTATGAGCAGAAACAAGTTGACCATTTACTTATTTGGTTAAATCCCCGTGTCCTCTCATTTTAACTCTGTCCCAGGGGACAACTGAATAAAGTTGATTCGGCCCTCTGAAGATAGCTTTAGTCACATTTTTCTCATATTTTCTTTGACTCTGCCCTCACTGACCCCCTAACATTGCTCATTTTTAAAACACCTCAGCTTCTCCCCTTGGGGAGTTGTAGCCCACACAAGGGACCTTGCAGTCCAGATGTGAGGAGGGAACCCAATGATGAAGAATGCCATCCTCCGAAGAGTGAGGGTTCCCGTCCTTTAAGAAGCTCTCTTCGGATACTACATAACACACTACACATACATACATTTTGTGTGTCTATTTCTTCTTGTTTTTATGATTTTACCAAACGTACTTTTTGTGAGTTTGATTATAGATAGGGAGTAGTACCATCTGGTTGGGCCTCTCCCGCTAGATCCCTTGTGTGAACGCGATTTCACTATCTCCTGACAGGGCCAGTCACTATAATGTGACACTTAAAAGTGAAAGGCAGATTTGTAAGCTCAACTAATCAGTATGTTTTAAAGTAATACTTTATAAATTACTCTCCAATAATCCGATTATACTTCAGGTGAACTAATCAGTAGTCTGTAATGGATTTATTGTCAAAATTGGCAGTGATATTAATGCTTACCTATTCCCCTATGTAGAGAGTAGCACATCCAGGTTTCTCCACTGCAGGAGTGGGAAAACACCAGTCGTCAAACTGAATACCCATGCTGAATATTCCAGCGCAGGTTCCTTTTGACGCTGATCGAGCCCTCCAACGAATTAATAAAACATTTAATCAAGTGGCAATTGACGCCTCGAGGGGCCAACCACTTCACTTAGAGTGTTTCCGCAAGAGGACACATCAAATCATGTCTCAATCACTACTCAACAGGAAGCATGTTGGATACTCGCCTCTCTTTTAAAGTCTAACCAAGAAGAATTCCTCATCCCCTAGAGTCCCATTAGCACTCCTATGAAGGCTTTTGAGATCTGAAGACAGATGACAAGACATATGTTAATGTTACCTCATGCGTCATCTGCAGGAGAACAAAATTAATGTGGACGAAT
This sequence comes from Calotriton arnoldi, assembly GCA_963921515.1. Classification (NCBI taxonomy): domain Eukaryota; kingdom Metazoa; phylum Chordata; class Amphibia; order Caudata; family Salamandridae; genus Calotriton; species Calotriton arnoldi. Next base: position 3,273,479 of record CAWUFW010000337.1, read on the forward strand.
AGCTTGTCAGTAGCAGTCTCGATGCCAGGCACGACGGTCAAGCTGCTAAAAAATGTTGCCTTACAAAAAATAAAAAAGTTGCCTTATTGTTCTTTATACTGTCACTTGTGGACTGTATCAATGCTCTTGATGTCAAAATCATCTTACAAACGTATGCAAACCTCTCCCAGTACAGACGCCACCACAAAAAAGGGCACCCAGTTGACCACTAGCTGACCCAAACCACGGCACTACATGACCACATTCTTAAAGTCATGTAGCTCATGCTTTCCAGAGAGCCTGTCAGTCTGAAGGGGTCCTAGCCATCATAGGATCTACAGCAGGACCCTATAGAGGCCATGCAAAAGCACTGTAAAGTTGCCCAACAGGCAATTCAACTGATGCCACCCTTACTGAAATGTATCCCCTGCCACATCAAGGTAACTTCTCTTTAGATGCTGGGAGCACAGACCATGAAGGGTGCAGGAGTGACCACTGTACAGCACAGCATGTATTCTAGATCAGCTTTCATTTCACTTCTCAGAAAGTACCCGAGCAGCATGTAATGCTTGTGTGAGGGAGATCAAGCTGTTTGGACTGTAAGCCCAACAAGAGCTCCTCAGGAAAGTAATGATGCAGGACTTGGATAGCAGAACAACAATACTGATGCACATTCTGCCTGCTTAAAATAGGAAAATGTCTACTTTTTATGTAGCACTTGCTACTGGTACTTTGATCAGCATTACGCTCTCCGAACCTGTGGCGGTAAGAGAGATACAAAAGTTTTCATCCTACAACCGATTAGATCAGGACCAGTACTACACTCTTTGTTGAGGGACCGGACCCCAGCAATTAGAGAACATGCCACAAGAACTGCTGCACCTGTTTATAACCCACCTAACAGTACATAACTCAAAGTTGTATTTTACTTATTTTTCATAAACTCTGGCCTTTTAACCCTAAAGAAAGCAACCACTGTATCAGGCATTGCGCCCAACTGCTGTTTGAACTTTGACCACCCTTTCAACTGTGTGCAGTAGGGTTTGAGGGCAGGGCCTAGCTGAAGAGTCGCCTATAGACTCAAACCACTTGCATGCAGGGTCTATGCCTAAACTAGACCCTGAACCAAGCCCTGCGTGGACATAAGCAACTGCACAAAGCCTTTGGCCGTAAACGTGATTGGTTGTGTGCATGGCATGGCCTTTAGAATAGCCGTGCAATCTAGTTTCATTACCTTTGGTGTAATTTCGTTCAGCCATTACTTCTGTAGCAGGCAGACAAAATTGTGATGGACCAAAAATGTAAAACACTCGTTTTTTAAAATCGTGCCCTTAATGTTTTGCCATTTAGAAATTTTGTATGAAACTTGAGATATTGATAAGTAGCTGAGCACGCTTACCTTGTACCAGATGTCATGCACATACATCAAACCGTGCCACAGATAATAGACAGTAAGAAAGGTCTTCTCAAAGTTGAGTGAAAGTTAACTACAGCTATACAGCTAGGTAGTATTTCCTTGCAATTAGTCAGGACACTGGTGAGCGTAGGTCTTTTCTGGGAATGGTTTCAGGACACAGCAGAAAATTAGCCGAATGGGTGCTTGGTGGGGTAGGAAGGAAGCAAACCAGGGGCAGGCAGGGCACAGGATGTGGCTATGGGGTACAACGCCATCAAAAAAAGCACCATCTGTTTCCACGTGGTCATTGCAGCCTAGAGCCAAATCGCCATCTCAACCATTGAAAGCAGCCGCCTTTTGCGAGCCTTGATTAAAGCGGCTCTCATCCTTTGCTGCATGATGCCGTATTCCAGTACTACGGCAGCCCTTCCCATCCGCGTTGGGGAATCCAAACTAGCTGCTTATTTATTATCCAATTAAAATTGCCCCAGCATACCGCCGGTGAACAGAAGTAAAAGCGAACGCGGTTGAAGAGCCCATGTTCACCGATAGCGCGGCCTTCATCTCTTCGTCGCCATCCCTGCAGCTCTCTCGGGAGGGCAGCCTCGTTCATCATTCGGGGCTCGTGTAGAGCAGGTTTCTTGGCGCGCTCCTAAGTTCGAGGTCTTTTTCGCAACACGTGAGGCTCAAGTAGGGCTGCTTCTGCAGTGCTCTCCTGGGGAGGAGGGTTTCCGACAACAAGGGGGTTCACGCACCACAGGTTCCTTGCAGTAGGAGATGTTGCGGCCTTTGATCGGGGCGTTCTTCCCCCGTGTTTACTTTCTATCCCAAGAATCAACGCGCTCTTCAGCTCAGCTTTTCTCAGCTCGAGCCCACCGCTGCTTCAGCGAGCCGCAGTGCTGTCAGCTAGCATAGCTTTTCCAATAATACAACAAATTAAAGCCTTACATTTTAGTTTGACCAATGAGACTTACAATATAGCGTACAGTGAAACGATAGTGTAGAGAGCCAGGGCAATGTTGGGAATGCAAAGAAAGACAAGCATTTGAAGGCACGAGCGGGGAAAAGGGGGGGCGACGCGAGTGGTGCGCGCGCGCGCGCCACAGCGAGCGATCTGTTTCCAATTATCGCGCCCGGGTCTGGGCACGATAATTGGAAACAGATGTCTGCTGCGCGCGTAACCGCAGGGAAAAGGCCATGACGCACGAGCGTCTGGTCAGCTTTCGAAAGCCCTAACTTAAAGTCTCGCAGAACAGCGCTTGCGCGCTACTCGAGGCTCGACCTAAAAACAGAACAAGTATTGAGTTATTTTAAAAAACGGACGATTTTAATGAAGGAGACAAGCACAGAAAACAGATCGTGTTCATGGGAGAGACAGACATACATCATGCATACACTCAAATACACGCACGCATATGTACATACAACTACACAAACAATCATATACACACACAGACAGACACAAACGATCACAGTCATGCACACACACAAAAGCTATTAAAATAATATTACCTTGTGACTTCCAAATTCGACCTCGCCGTGATTCTTGTGCCAGGATTTTGACTCCAATGAATTGCGCGCCAGTATAAACAAGCGGAAGCTGTTATGAATAATAGCTTTTGCTTGTCCTGGCCTGGAACACAAGCTACTGCCCCATCAGATGGCAGGATAGGGCTGGAGGCAGGTCCTTCTCCCCTAACCTGGCATCTGATAGGGTATCGGGATGCAGAGTGACAAGCCCCACTGAAGCCTGGTTAGCAGACATGCTGCACTGCCCAAGGCGAGTGCTTCATGTCTGCTATAGACTGTGAATGTGTGAGGTGGGCTGAAGAAGCCACCGCCTGACACATGCGCAGTTTAAACAGGACAGTGGAGCCCCTTTGCTGCTGGCATGATGTTGAACTATAATTTGAAAACAGACACTCTTTTTCCTGTAAAAGTGCAACATCATGTCAGTAGGTAATTAGAGACGATGCAGGCATGGGACATTTGTTGGTGGTTCGCCGCCCCTGCGCCCCCTATGGGCGAACCGCCACTGAGGTGGAACAAAAGTGTGGAAACAAATATTACTAGCTCATGGACAAGATGGGAGTGAAAAAAACCACTAAGGAAGAAATCTGGTTAGAAAGTTCTTCATTCAGAATCAGAGAAGGATGAAACCTACCTATAAGATCTACATGCCTGGCACACCACTTTATACCAGGATTTGTACAGGACCCTTAATCGCCATCAACTCAAAGGAGAAAGCAAGCATACTAGTTCTAGAGTTATCCTGTTGAGGTGCACAATTCTAAGAACTGCCCTGTGCTTGCTTTAAAGTGTCATCTTCTGACTTCTTTTCGATTACACTCACTTTAAAGCAACAACAAATTATATTTCACAATTGCTTTCTGGCAGGCCAACACCCTCAGAACATCATGTTGCTTCCAGACTCCTATTCCAAACATACTACAGTGCAGAATTAAGACAAGCAGATGTTTTTAGCAAAATAAGAAAACAATTGTTTTGTACATAAGCCACCCGTATTTAAGGTGATTAAAAATAGACGCCCAATCAGCAACAGTTCTAACTCAGGCCGTCTCCCTTTACGCAACTCAAGTCAGGTTTCAGTGTGCGTGAAGCGTTTTAATACAAACGTCCCAATAGATATAGATTTTCAAATTGCTTCAGGAAACAGTTTAGGTTAGATGTTTTTTAATGTATGGACGCTCTTGTAGAATATGGCATACAGGAGGGCCAAGTGCAACATGAGATCTCCCTATAGACCAATTTGATTGTTAACTTTGTATAATCACATGCAAGCCAACTGGTCGAAGACAGAGTGGTGTGCAAATGCCACCAGACTGCCAACATAGCAATGTGGAGGCATACTACAGAAGTTACTAGTTTTGTATTTTTATTTGCTTACATGATTTTGGGCTCATTTTGCATGAAAACAATGTTTTTTCCAATCTGGAAAAATGTGAAATGCTTGAACTGTCTGTAGTGAAAAACATATTTACTTGTATAGTTAAGCATGAGAAGTCTCTTAAGGAACACATTCAGACAACAACAACAACAAAAAAAGAAGCTACTGCCAAGCAAGGCATAGCTAGCAATGGGGTCTGATTGCAAGTAGCAAGTTCAACTTTCATGGCAAGGCTGCTGATTAAAGGGTATGGCAGTGGTTATGCTCAGATTGTTGAAGCTACCGTCAAGCAAGGCAGTCAATAATTTGCCATAACTGTACATTGAACGTTTACGTTTTGCCGCTTGGCTTTCACAAATAAATTGCAGTCAGGGCCCGTTATCTGACAGTTTTGAGTGTTCCGGCTTTGGTTTAGTTTTCATGAAGGGGTTACTAATTAAACAATACGCAATGGTGAAACTCTGCTGAGGATGTTAACTAGCATGAAATATGGAAAACATTTTACAGGTCCTGTAAAATATGCATTTTGTGCAATAACAAGTGTTTGTTGACCCAAATATTTATTCACCAAAAGAGTAACTCTAAATTAACACCTGAAATGTGGGCAATGCTTCAGTCAGTCAGGCAGTCACTCTTGCAAAGAAATTATAATCACTGCACTAACATAGGGGACGAAATAGCTTTTAATCCGTTAAATCATTTGAAAAAGTGAAAAAAGTGAAAAATATGAAGGGCAATGGGTGCCTGATGCTTTTCCAGTTGATTTTATTAGTATACACATGCACTGTACATAAAACGAATTCAAAGGTGTACAAAAAAGGTAAAATAAAGTACCACATCAAAGATACCAAAAGAAAAATAAGGGTGCAGCGATTATAGCAAAAGTAAAGAAATAGATGTTTTTTCTATTTCTTTACTTTTGTAGCTATCATGCACCGGCACTTTACTTTTAAAATTAAAGGTAAAGCGCCGGTGCCGCGATTGCTGCAAAAGTAAAGAAATAGAAAAAACATCTATTTCTTTACTTTGCTACAGATCAGCACCCGCGCTTACTATTAATTTTAAAAGTAAGCGCGGGTGCCGCGATTATGTGAAAGTGAAACGAAAAAAAAAAAAAAGTGACGCGGCCGCGAAAGATAAACAAAACTAGCACGCGAGTGGTGCGCGCACGCTTGCGAGCAGCAGGCGGACCACACGCTCGTGCACCATGGCCTTTTGCTTGCGCGTAACCGCAGGGAAAAGGCCATGACGCACGAGCGTGTGGTCAGCTTTTCAAACCCCCTAACATAAAGTCTTGCCAGAGCAGCGCTTGCGCGCTACTCGAGGCTCGACCTAAAAAGCATGGGGCGGGTGGAGGGAGCACAGGGGGGAACTCACCTGAAGCTGCCGGCCGCCTCACGCGCTGCGTCTCGCTGTTCTTCTTCCTGGTCCCAGCAGACACTGGGACAGCATCACATACTCCTTGTGCAATCCCCGCGCTGCTCTCATTCTATGAGAGAAGCGCAGGGATTGGCCTGAGCGGGCTGGTTTGATGCTCCGCTCTGGCACTGGAGTCTGTGCTGTTTCTCCAACCCTGCTGTTCAATACAGCTGGGCTGGAGAAATCTAAGTGAACAACCAGTCCTCCTCCCACCTCCCCTGGCCCCTGCCCCTCCCCTCCCTACACATGCTGGCTCAGCCAGCAACTGAAAAATAAAACAATGATAGTATATTGTTTTATTTTGCAGGTGCTGGCCCTGAGCCAGTGGGGTGACACACCTCCGCCATTACGGAGGAGCCGCCCCTAATCTACTCCAGTGCTTGTCCACTGTCACAAATCTTCCACAGATCTACGCCAGTGCTTCTTCTACAGATCGACTCCAGTGCTCGTCTGGTGTCACATATTTACCCCAGTGCTTGTCCTCTGCCACATATCTACCCCAGTGCTTCTCCTCTGCCATATATCTACCCCAGTGCTTCTCCTCTGCCACATATCTACCCTAATGCATGCCCACAGTCACAGATCTATCCCAGTGCTTCTCCTCTGGCACATATCTACCCCAGTGCATGCCCACAGTCACAGATCTATCCCAGTGCTTCTCCTCTGGCACATATCTATCCCAGTGCGTCTCCTCTGCCACATATCCACCCCAGTGCTTCTCCTCTGCCACATATCTACCCTAGTGCATGCCCACAGTCACATATCCACTCCAGTGCTTCTCCTCTGGCACATATCCACCCCAGTGCTTCTCCTCTGGCACATATCTACCCCAGTGCTTCTCCTCTGTCCATATCTACCCCAGTGCTTCTCTACTGTCACAGATCTACCCCAGAGACTGCGCACTGTCACATATCTACCCCAGTGCTTCTCCTCTGGCACATATCCACCCCAGTGCTTCTCCTCTGGCACATATCTACCTCAGTGCTTATCCTCTCTCCATATCTACCCCAGTGCTTCTCTACTGTCACAGATCTACCCCAGAGACTGCGCACTGTCACATATCTACCCCAGTGCGTCTCCTCTGGCACATATCCACCCCAGTACTTCTCCTCTGGCACATATCTACCCCAGTGCTTCTCCTCTGTCCATATCTACCCCAGTGCTTCTCTACTGTCACAGATCTACCCCAGAGACTGCGCACAGTCACATATCCACCCCAGTGCTTCTCCTCTGGCACATATCTACCCCAGTGCTTCTCCTCTGTCCATACCCACCCCAGTGCTTCTCCTCTGGCACATATCCACCCCAGTGCTTCTCCTCTGTCCATATCCACCCCAGTGCTTCTCCTCTGGCACATATCTACCCCAGTGCTTCTCCTCTGTCCATATCCACCCCAGTGCTTCTCCTCTGTCCATATCTACCCCAGTGCTTCTCCTCTGCCACATATCTACCCCAGTGCTTCTCCTCTGTCCATATCTACCCAGAGTGCTTCTCCTCTGTCCATATCCACCCCAGGGCTTCTCTACTGTCACAGATCTACCCCAGAGACTGCGCACTGTCACATATCTACCCCAGTGCTTCTCCTCTGTCCATATCCACCCCAGTGCTTCTCCTCTGTCCATATCTACCCCAGTGCTTCTCCTCTGTCCATATCTACCCCAGTGCTTCTCCTCTGTCTATATCCACCCCAGTGCTTCTCCTCTGTCCATATCTACCCCAGTGCTTCTCCTCTGTCCATATCCACCCCAGTGCATGCCCACAGTCACATATCTACCCCAGTGCTTCTCCTCTGTCCATATCCACCCCAGTGCATGCCCACAGTCACATATCCACCCCAGTGCTTCTCCTCTGTCCATATCCACCCCAGTGCTTCTCCTCTGTCCATATCCGCCCCAGTGCTTCTCTACTGTCACAGATCTACCCCAGAGACTGCGCACTGTCACAGATCTACCCCAGAGACTGCGCACTGTCACAGATCTACCCCAGTGCTTCTCTGCGGTTAAAGACGGATGTCTCAGGAATGACTAAACTCTAATGAGACAGAGCGTGGCTGAAGGTCACGGAAGGAAGTATTTGGTTCACGAGTCTGTTTTGTTTTTCAGGCGATGTCACTGATCTGTGACATTTACCCATATACTCTGTGGACCAGATTTACAAGAGGCCACCCACACAGGGCATCTAGTGAAGCTACTGTGTTGTGTAAACGGGAGAGGCAGAACAAACAGTGCCATACCTATCAAGATGTGGAGCACTTCTGCTCTCTCCCTGCACTGGTGCACTCTAGGCTGCCATGCGCCAACGCAGACACTCGTGCACCATAGTGCAAGGGTGTCTGCATTGTCTGAAGCATTGGTATTGTACTGGAAGGAAAGCCTTCTAGTGCAAAAACTCTGCTTTAAGTCTTTTTCCACTTTGCATGTGTGCTGTACAGTGCACCACACATGCAAATTGGGAACAAATTAGGAGGATTTAAAAAACATTTCTCCTTGTTACGCCTGCCTCAAGGAGGCGCAGGATTCTGGCGCACATCCCTGTCTGCAATTCTTTCTAGATAGGGATTTCCGTCAAAGCCCTTGGGTGGTTGCCGGGGAACGCCCACACACCACCCATTGAACGTCCCCAAGGTGGGGTATCGAGCAACTTTGCATTACTTTGGGTTACAATCCAACGCAAATTGTGATTTCCGTTGGATTATAAACCCCATCTCACCACTACGCCAGGTTTGCGTTATAAAAGTAACACAAACCCAATGCAAAGTGTTTGTAAATCTGGGCTATTATGTTGATGGTGCCTGTCCTAAGGTCCTGAAGCTAGTGCCCAACCTTGAGTCGGTCTCAAAAAGAGCTTTTCCGTGATGGCACAAGTGTAAATCTACTTTTTGGATGACTCAAACTCTGTTCCAGGGACGAAAATGGAGCACTATCCCACCCTCACCAAAACCATCCATGCTTTGGCCTCACCCAGTGAAATGCTATACATTTAGCAGGGCCACTGGAATTATGCTATTCTGCAGTGCAACATTTTCCACATAATTATGGATTGCCACATAATTCTTCATCTGCTGCATAGTCTGCAGATTTTAATAAAAAAATATTTGTAGCTCTAACAGATCAAAATCCACCAAAAACACAGCCATACCTGTTGCAGCATAGTGGAAGGCACTACACAAACAGGACTGGTCACCTTTCAGTTGCTTGGGTGTTTGGGTGTTAAACTGGTTCTAATGATGTGAAACCTATTTGCATACAGTTTTAACAGGAGTGAAAATAAAATAATGAACCAATACTGTTACAAAATGTGCCGCATTATGTTGCATAATTTGTGTTTTCCTGCCGCATAATCTAGTCAACCCTGCTTCATAATTTGGCCCTCCCCTGTCGAGTCACATAATTCTAGTAGCCCTGACCTTGAGTCATTGTTTAATGGAACCTCTAAACCCATGCATCCACATTGTACACCTGCCACAAGCTCCTTTGTCACTACAGAAGTGACCATCCTCAGTGGTGGCCCTCGATAATTCTACTGCCCTTGGCAGAGGCGGCTTGTCTATGCAGGGGGTCAGGTGTGAAGAAAGTAGTCTAATTACTAGAGCTGGACAAGCTCGGAAATTCATGCGGAGAGCAGAGCCGAGCCAGGGGTCTGGCAGGGCTTCCTATTTATGTAGGTTTTGTGTCGCCCTTGCGCCATGCAAGGGTGAAGCAAAACCTAAGTAGGATTTATCAAGCCGTGCAAGGCCACCTTGCGTGGCCGAGTGGTTTGATAAATCTGGAGTAACGCAAGACAGCGCAAGACGCTGCCCTGCACTACTCTGCCCTGGGAGGCTTTCCCTGGGTGGAGCGTGGGTGTTCCTGCACATACAAATGTAGATTTGGAAGCATTCCTATATTTACCATTCCCAGGTGAGGCATAACGAGGAGAAATATATGCATTTCTCCTTCTTACTTCCTTTTTCTATGTTTGCTGCTTCCTGCAGCACACATAGAAAGAGGAAAATGCCCCAGGGGAATGTGTTTGTGCAGGAAGGCGTCCCCTTCCTGCACAAAAGCAATCCTGCTTACAATGCAGGCACCTTTGCACCATGATGCAAGGGTGCCTGCGCTGGCGCTAGGCAGCACATTATGCGCCAGCGCTGGGAATTGACTGGAATGCACTATATATTGTTAAGTACGGCACATTCCTGCCCTTCCCCTATAACTCAGCGCAGCAGGGTGACTTGCTGCACTGTGTGCGTGATATCTTAGTAAGTATGCCCCACTATATGAAAATAGTACAGCATACATCATGTAAAAATTTGGTAAAGTCTCTTTCAGATTAAAAATAGGTAATTTCTTAAACACCTTTTTCACTTTAGTACATATCATTGTCACTGTATTGCTGTTCCTGGGGTAGAGTGTCACAGAAAAAGGGCTTCAATGCATCAGTGGGGAATAAGCACTACATAAATGTAATTATATAATTTGTGAAAAGGTATCGTTTTTAAACATTAATGGCCTCATTTATGAAGACCCTTGCGCTGCGGGAACGTCACTTTTTGTGACGTTCCATGGCGCAGGAGCCTGCTCTATATTTACGAGGCAGCACTAAGCCACTTTTCTTGGCTTAATGCTGCCTCGTAAATATCGTTCCCTTTAACGCCGTTTTCTGCATTAAAGGGGCGTGCAATGGGTGTCGCTGGGGGTGTTCCACTGCCCCAGATTTACGAGAAAAAGGTTGTGTGGCTCAGTTTGTGGCTGACGCACCATATTTGCGCCATGATGAGTTTTTCAGAGTGGTTCCAGCTGCCTGCGCTGTCCAAGAATCGGTTCCATGTTCTCCATCTTAGCACCTCTATAGCATTCTGTAGATCGATTTAGGAGCTGGTGGCCGCCCAGATTTCTTCAACTGTCATCGCTAGGGGGACACACTCCTTACACCAACAATGATGACAAAGTTCTCGACCCACTCATCTTCCTTCTTGACTCTGGAGCCACTCAACTGAGGGTGCCTCGACAGGAAGTCGGCTGGGTTGTGGGCTCCTGGGTGGTAGGCAGTGTCAAAAGCATACATCTGTAATTGGACAGCCCGCCTCTCAATTCTCAGGGTGGGATTTCTGGAGGTGCCTGTGAAGAGTGGGACTAGCGGTTTGTGGTCTGTTATGACTTTAAATCGCCTTCCGCACAGATAGAGGTGAAATTATCCTGAGCCCCAGCGGATCGCCAGGGCCTCCCTTTCTATTTGCGTGTACCGAGACTCAGTGGTTGTGAATGCTCTGCTGACATATCCGATGGGACCCATGTTTTGTGGCTCTTTTCTTGCAGTAATACCGCTCCTAGTCCCACAGGGCTGGCATCAACTGCAGTTCTGTGTTGTGGTGGGGATAGCAATCAGCCATTGTGGCTTCACTTATCAGTGCTCCCTTCACCTCCCTGAAAGCGTCCTCTACTTTGGTGTCCCACTCCCACTTGGTGTATATTTTCATTAGGGCTCATAGTGGCTCAGAGATGGTGGCTATGTTTGGGATAAATCGCCCACGGTAGGTGGCCATGCCCAGGAAGCTTCACAGCTCCATTGCGTTCCTTGGCTCTTGTGCTGATCTGATGGCTTCCGCCTTTCCTGGGTTCACCTGCAGTCTATTCTTCAAGAATATGTATTCAAAGAATGATATGGATTGTTCGAAGAATGAACATTTCTCCCGGTGCAGCATGAGGCCGCTGTCGTATAGGTGAGCCAGCGCTGCTCTCAGCTGTCTGTGATGTTCTTCCAGTGCCTGGAAGTAGATCAGGATATCGTTGCTGATGTTGAGGACTTCCGATAAGCCCGTCAACACTTCTCTGATCGTGTTCTCAAACACTTCAGCGGCTGAGGAGATGTCAAAGATTAAGGCGTTTATACTGCCTCAATCAAAGATGTGTGGACAAGGTTGCTATGTAACGACGGTCTGGGTCTAGCTTGAGCTGGTGATAGCCTGCTTTGAGTTCCAGCTTCGAGAACCACTGCGCCCTGTTCAGATATGAGATGATGTCATCCATGGTGGGAGTGAGATGGCGTTCTCAGTGTATGGCAGTGTAACCACAGGGGGAAATGGGCCCTGATTGTCTTGGCCTGGGTACTACTACCAGCAAGCATACCCACATGGCCTGCCCAGTCACCTTTTCTATCACTTCTCAGTGTTCTAGCTTTCAGAACTCCTCTTCGACCAGGGGTCGCAGGTAGAGGTGGACCCTTTGGTGTCATAGGGCAATGGGACAGATGGTTTGGTCTATATGCAACATGATTGGCACAACTTTCAGGCAGCCGAGGCCCTGAAATAACCTTGGAAAGTCCTTGAGGATGGTGTCCACTTGGGAGTCGTGGATGTGTTGAGCAAAGAATACCAGCTCTAAATCCTTTGGTGTGTGGCAGCTAAAGACAGTGCCCGTCCCTTCCTTGGCGACATGCAATTGAGTACGTATTCATCACTCACTGTTGGCCACAACCTACTTGGTGCCCCTGCCAGTGGCAGCTGGCAGCTCCTGCCATATGTAAATATCTTGGCGTTCATTGTTTCCAGCCATGGACAGGGCTGCAGCTGTTCGAATTGTTGTATGTCCATGATGTTCACAGATGCCCCCTTGTCTATTAGGGCTGGCATCAGTATGTCACCTATTATCATGGTCACCATGGGGTCAACCTGGGATCTGTTGGCCGTGTGGCAAAGATGTTGAAGACATCATTTTCTTTGCTACCCAGGATGTTCCCTCCCGACCAGTGGCTCGCACCACCTTCCTCCGTGGCACTGTCATCTATGGTCAGCTGCTTAAGTGAGGTACGAGGCAGCAGCCTGAACGGGGACATGCGCCCTTTGTCCTTGTTTCTGCAGACACATGCGAAGTGATTACCTTTCCCGCACTGTCTTACCTTTGGCTGGGCAGTCATCCCCTTGATGCAGTTTTAGGTCACAGTTTGCATACTTTGAAGGGGCTGGATTGCTTTGTGTCAGTGTCTGTGGGAGCCCTTCACACCTGTACACTGCATCTACCCTCTCCTCTTTGACCTGAATGGGGCCTGATTCTCGTGCCGCAGTAGGTCTCGAAGTTCTGGTGAGTGTCATTTCTATCTCCTCTGCTCGGCTGTTTGAGAGTTCGTGGGAGCGAGCTAGCACAAGGATGGCGTCAAGCATCATGCCAGACTGGTGGGTGATTAGGCCCCTCAGGGTGGATGAACAACAGCCCTGTATGACTTAGGTGTGGACTTCCTTGGTCTGAATTGTCGTCCACGTATGTGCTAGGAAGCATTCGCAGTCAGGTGTGAACAGCGTCAATGTTCTCGTCTTCCCGTTGGCAGGCCTGGAGCAGATTGAATCTTTCAAAGTCTGAATTCAGCTGGGGATCGAAGTATGCATTCAAGGCCAGCACGGTGGTGTCATAGTCATCATCAGCTCCTCTCCCTGGCAGGGTTTCAAAGAGCTGATATACTTCCTCACCGCCAAGTGTAGGAGGAGTGACCTCTTAATGGTGCCATCTGTCTCCTGGGTGGCGTGGAAATGGTTGTTCAACCTTTCAATCCATGTGCACCACCTCAGTGCAGGAGTATCCGGGTGAGCCAAGACACTAAAGGGTGGTATCGCTGTCAGTGAGGTGTGGGAGCCTGGGCCCTGATGTACGGGTGGGTCCACAGCGGCTGCAAGTTGTGGGGGCTGCTCGTCTGCCATGCCAGGCTCTCAGATGATGCAGTGACCTACCACTGCCACCAATACTGGGGACGTCTTGGCATTGAGCTCTGGCCAGGCAGTCACAGAGGGTCTTTAGCAGGCAAAATGAGATCCCCTCACTTGTTAGTAACCTCTCTCCTCGACTACGGAAACTTATTATATCTGGGAATCTCACAACCTGTCTCAAACTGTCTGCGGGGGGAGGGGGTGGGGGAATGCTGCAGCGCGCTTACTACTAAGGATGCCTAAACATCTGCGGGGCAGATTTACAAGCCCCTTGCGACACTTTTGCGCCACCTTTGCATCACTTTTGTGAAGCAGTGGCGGCGTAAACAATGCGCCACGTTGCAACACATTTACAACGTGACGCATCGCCCTGCGCCACATTATACCTGCGTCAGGTATAATGTATGCAGGGTGGGCGTTCCGACGCAATAAAGCCTCGTAACAGTGACGCAGTGAAATCTACAAGATTTCACTGCGCCACTTCTACGACGCCACTGCGTCTAAACCTTACGCCTGCTTGAAGCAGGCGTAAGGAGTCCAGCAGCACAATAGTTATAGGCCTCCTCATGCATTGCTGGAGTTGCGTCGTGCTTGAGAAACGACTCCAGCAATGTTTGACCTTTGCGCCAACAGATGCGTGACGCATCTGTCAATCCTTGCGCCATGGTGCGCCGCATTGTAAATGTGACGCATCCATGGTGGCGCAAGGTTTTCTTTTGCGCGACGCAAGTAAACTGACGCATCTCTGCTATAACGCAGAGATGCGTCAGTTTCTTTTAAATCTGCCCCCAACGTATTTTACCCTCTTTGACCAGGCTTCATTGGCCCCCCATCAACAACAAACTGATTCTGTTTAAATTCTTATGCATTGCACATTGAGCATAGAATAATAAGGGTCCGAGCCTTTTGCGCCAGCTGGTACAACCTTACAGCCCAGGATGAGTCTTCAGATCCCCCACATCTCACTCGGCCGTGATTCCCAGAGTCTCACAAAGTAGAGGCGGCGGTCGATCGTCTCCCTTTTTGGCTTCCAAACTATGGAATTCACTGCCTTTGACTCTGAGAAAGTTTGCGGACGAACTAACTTTTAGGAAATGTCTTAAGACTTGGCTTTATCTGTGAACCTGCCATGAGCTTTTCTGGTCCTGAGCTGCTTAGCTCTGGGAGGCCCTGTGTGGTTAGCCAAGTGCTTTATAAGTCTCGATAGAATGGAACAGAATAGAATAGAATAGAATAGAATTTTAACATGGCCTTTCTCTCTTTGTTTACTTTAATTAACATTCAGAAATCATTAAAGAAGCTATAGAACAAGGTTTAAAAACTTTGGGGCAGATTTACAAGAAAGTGACGCATCTGTAGAGATGCGTCCCTTTCCCTGCGCCACCCTGAGAAACCCTTACGTCACCATGGATGCGCCGTATTTATAATACGGCGCACCTTGGCGCAAGGATTGACTTTTGCGCCAACAGAAGCGTCAGAACAGAATTGCTGACGCATCAATCAATCAATCAATCACAGAATTTGTAGAGCGCACTACTTACCCGCGAGGGTCTCAAGGCGCTGGGGAGAGGGAAGGGGGGGATGCTGCTACTGGTCGAACAGCCAGGTCTTGAGTAGCCTCCTGAAGGTCAGCAGGTCTTGGGTCTTTCGTAGGCTTAGTGGAAGGGTGTTCCAGGTCTTGGCGGCGAGGTGTGAGAAGGATCTGCCGCCGGTGGTTGTTCTTCGAATGCGGGGGACGGTGGCGAGGGAGAGGTCGGCGGAGCGGAGCTGGCGGTTGGGGACGTAGAAGAAGAGTCGTCTGTTGAGGTAGGCTGGGCCAGTTTTGTGGAGTGCCTTGTGTGCGTGGGTGAGGAGTTTGAAGGTGATCCTCCTGTCGACGGGGAGCCAGTGCAGGTTCCTCAAGTGGGGGGTGATGTGGCTGTGGCGTGGTACGTCGAGGATCAGTCGTGCGGAGGCGTTTTGTATGCGTTGGCGCAAAAGTCACGCATTGCTGGAGTCGTGTCGCAAGCACGGCGCAACTCCAGCAATGCATGGGGAGGCCTATACTTATTGTTTTGCGTCACTCCTTACGCCTGCTCCAAGCAGGTGTAAGGTAAGCTTTTGACGCAGTGGGGTCCTGGAAGTGTCGCAGTGAAATCTACAAGATTTCACTGCGTCACTTCTAGGAGGCTTTTTTGCATGGGAACGCCCACCCTGCATACATTACACCTGACGCAGGTATAATGCAACGCAGGGCTTTACAACGTGACGCATCTCCCTAGAGGAAAAATGAAAAATTTCTCCTCGTTGCGCCTCGCTACGCCTGACGCATTTCCAGGTTTACGATTCCTCGTAAATCTGGAAATGTGTCATGTTCCATGGGTGTTGCGTGGGAATACGCACAGCAACACACATGGAACGCCCCTTTCATGCAAAGTGCTGCGTGTAAAGGGGCCGTATTTACAAGGACAAGAAAAGCCACGCAGGGTGGCTTTTCCTGTCCTTGTAAATATGGGGCAGTGAAATGCGCTGCCAGTGCGTCACAAAAAGTGACGTACTGGCAGCGCAAGGAGCTTGTAAATCTGCCCCTTTATTTTTTTAAGTATTTACTGATAGAGGGGAAAAGACCGACTTTAAGTGATTCTCTTTTCTTGCACAGGCTGTGACTTTAAAATACTGGCCTTGCCGGGAAAAAAACTGCCAGGTTGCAAACCTGTCTTCAAACCAAGCACACTTCCCCACGTGACTGTCCGCTAAATGCTATTGCGCTTCGACAAGTCATCAGGGGTACGAAGCGCTATCTAAATGCAACTACAAAATTCATACCACACATCAACAATTGAGAAAGTTACAGCTGAGCTACTATAGCCGCTGAATAGCTTGTAAAAGGTTCTAGCGCCACTCTGTGGTTTTGAAAAGTATACCATTAAAAATGGCGCTGTTAGGAAAAAATGTATCTGCCCTCTTCGACCCTCTGCTTCATTTTCTATATAATTCAACCCAGAATGGGATTACTGATAGCAGCTCTGGAGCTGCTCTCACTGTCTTTGTTCTGACTGAGCTCTGCTCAAAATAATGTCATAACGAACCTAATAGTGAACTGCTCTGCTCAACTGTTGTGTCCTGCTGGACACAGTCTAGTGTTTTGCCAGCCACTCCCTCGAGGACTGGCCCATACACCCACCCCACACCCATCCAACACAGGCGTCACCGGTGACCCTGCTAATAAAAGAGCCCGAGTGCACATGCTCGTGGCCAGTTGCAAGCACTATACCCAAGTGTCTACGTCATACTTATTTACAAAGTATGTGGCCTAGTGCCCACAACTTTACATTGGCGACGAGCGGGTCTGACCCCTTGTGCTATGCCGCCTCAACTGCCATGCTGGGGAGGAAAGCATCGACTTTGCCGCTGTAGCCTGCCCCGGGCAGTGGGCACATCACCCCTAGAAGAGAGGGAACCATGTCCTCGCCGTGGGAGAGGAGACTGTTCATCTCCTACACATCGCTTTGCCGGCTGCCACCTGCCCGGAGAAACTGTATTCCACAACGAGCAGCATAATACAGTAAGGGCAGCATGACTGAGTGTATGCTGATGTCTGAGGTGCCCAGACACATGAGAGGGTTGATAGGGCTGGCATCAGATTAAGCTTCACGTGAGAAGCGCCAATAAGCCTGTCCCGGTAGGACAAGGGGAAACTGCAGCGAGTGAGGAGTGTGCCTCCCTCCATGCTGACACCACTGCCCGTGCAGGAAGGCCGGTCTGCCACCCACCTATGAAGCACCGTGTGGTGCATGTTAAGACTTACTGCAATTGGCATTAACAGATGCTATCCGGTGTGAGCGCAGAGGAGTGAGCACAGTGCCCTCCCAACACAGAGAACCTCACATATCATGCATGCCTACCCGGAAAAGGACTGCATCTCAGAACTGTGAGACTTCAGTTATTTTTAGTTGTCTTCTCATTCCTTCCCACAGGATGGACTCTTGTGTTTTTTTTTTGTTTTAATAAAATTTGGGAGGAATGTTGTGTCCTGCTGGACACAGTCTAGTGTTTTGCCAGCCACTCCCTCGAGGACTGGCCCATACACCCACTCCACACCTATCCAACACAGGCGTCACCGGTCAGGTGATCCTGCCAATAAAAGAGCCCGAGTGCACATGCTCGTGGCCAGTTGCAAGCACTATACCCAAGTGTCTGCGTCATACTCATTTACAAAGTATGTGGGCCTAGTGCCCACAACTTTACACTCAACAACAACACGTACCTCCACAAGCATCTCTAGCGTCTGGTAAAACAGCAACATAGCGTTGTCAGGGGCAGAGAAAGCCCAACAGTGTATTGTTTGCTTCTGCAGTGCCTAATTTGTAAAAGAATGATGGCCCCCGGGGAAAGAAAGGTGCAGTCTACTCTTTCAACAGGGGAATTCGTGCCTAAACAGGACATGGGTGGGGATAGGTTGCTCAGGGGGGAAGGGGCGGGTCAGCTAATTTACATATAAGGGTCCGGCGAGGCATAAAAAGCTTCTTCCGGACCCTGTGCATAACTGGGGTAGGAGCTAGTGGGTAGAGGAGTTATTTTGTCCGCCCACCCACCCTACAAAGAGGGTCAAAGGAGTGGGGGATTTGTCTAAGGTTACAGTTTTTCTTATGCCAAAATTAGGACGGGTTGAAGATTTAGCAGGCGTGGTGGAAGTCTTGGGGGTGAAAAGCCACATGTGGGCTCTTACACACCCTCGGGGGGGGGAGAACGGTGTCAGGAAAGAATGGAGTGAGAAAGGACAGTTGGGGTTGAAAGTTACTGCGAGAAGCGATTGGACGCGAGATGTTGGGGGATTGTTTGTTTTAGTTATAAGTTGATGTTAATGGTTAATAAAGTTATTGATACGCAACCATGTCCTAATAAATTGGCCTTTCACACTATTCATGGGTCATGGAGTGTTTATTGTAGCACGATGAATCCCGGGGCCCAAATCTCTGCTCAGAAGCCTGCTTCTGGGGTTATTAAACATTGGTGCACGGAATACCAAGACTGCGCAGTCTTCAACCCACCTCCTGCTCTAATCCACTACCAGACACTCCTTCCCCATTAATCTCACTCTTGCAATTTCCTGCATTCTCCTTTTGAGATGGGTTTTCGGTTTTTCTCTTTCTTCTTTCCCATTTGGGTGTTTTTCTTTCTCTTGCTCTCAATAAATGTCCGATCAGGAAATATTTGTGCTGGTCCCCGAACATGAGTACCAGGGGCCCGGTTCAAAGTAAGCACTGGTAAAAGCTCACTGTAGCATTATTCAGGTGTGGTGAAAGACTAACACAGGATTAATCATGTCTGGAGAAATCTAAATCTAGACTTTTTTGGGCCAGGAGAAAGGTCAGGAGTGCATTGTTTGGGGCAGGAGAAAGCTCAATATAATGGGCCTCATTTATGAAAAGTGTTGCATCGCTGCGTGAAAACAGCGATGCAACACTTTTCAGTGCGTCCTCCATGCGACACCATGCATGCACCGTATTTACTTACTGCGATCCATATCCCAAGGATTTACAGATACGTCAGTATTCCTGACGTATCTGTAGGTGCAAAAGTGACGCATTGTTGAGGTGTGTCTGAAAACAGACGCAACTCCAGCAATGTGTCCTTTCACATGGGGCGAGCCCATGTGAACGGGCCTGCGTCACTCCTTATGCCTGCTGTGAAGCAGGTGTAAGGATTTGATGCAGAGGCGTCCTAGAAGTGGCGTAGTAAAATCTCATACATTTCACTCTGCCACTACTACGAACCTTTTTTGGGGGGCAACGCCCAACCCTACATACATTATACCTGACACAGGTATAGTGGAGCGCAGGGGATTACAAAGTGATGCATCTGCCTAGATGCGTCCCTTTGTAAAAATGGTGCAGTGTGGCGCATATTTTACGCCGCCGCAGCGTCAGTAAAAGTCAGGCAACTGCAGCATAAAGGGCTCATAAATAAGGCCCAATATTCTTAAGGACACATTTACCAATCAATGGCACAGAGCATTAACCACAGTTTCTGCATTGTGATGTGGGAGAGAGCAGCGTAGCGCCATCTACTAAGATATGGCGCTGTCCTACTCTCTCCTATCACTAGTGCACAATCAGGCTGCCTGTGCCATGAACAAACCTCAGCACCATAGTGAAAAGGTATGTGCAATGTCTAGCATAGGTTTTGTACTGAAAGGATTACACTCCCAGTGCAAAATACTATGCTTCAGAGCTTAATTTGAGCCGGTGGTTGCAGGTGGGGCCCTCAATCACTTTTGGGGACTACCACTTATTTTTCCTCAATAGGCTTTGATCCAGAGCAAGACAGAGGAAAACACAAAAGGGGGAATGAAGAAGAAAGAGAAAGATGCAAAATAATGACAAAGGGAGAAAGCAAGGAAGAAAACATTTTGCAAGAGTTAGATGAGGCAGGGAGTGTCTGGCAGTGGATGAAAGAGGCATGAGTTGGAATCAAGATTACTCAGCCTGCTATACAGCACCCTGACCTTTGCTAAAGGTAGCCAAGGGCTTTTTAGTGAAAACTCAGGCCCCTGATCTTCTTACAAATAAAGCACCACTATGATTTACCTAAAATGGCCGAGATGGTGTTATCCCGACCCTTGATTTATGTACATTTGGGCCTACTTAAAATGGCCACGATGAGCCCATGAGCCTTGATTTACTTTTATTCATTGAAGTAGTACCTCGCTCTTCCTTCTACTTTCATCTAACCTTTAACCAGGGATTCGTCCTCCTCAGCTCTCTCCTTTGCAGGCACAATTTGGTTCTGTGTCTTGGCTCGCCGCTCCTGTTTGGTCAATGCACCAATACTCACCTTTTTGTTTGCTAAATAAGAGCAGGAAGCCCTCAGACATCTCTAAGGTCCTCATCAATTCGCGCTCAGCTCCTCCTTGTTTTAAGATCATTGACTAGGTTGTTAGGGAACTCTTTGGATCCCTCACTGAAGAACTAGGTACATGTCCACTACTCTCCTGAAAGGATCACCGTTTATCTGACTACTCTTCCTCCGCTACTCCCTAACGCTCCTCTATGGGGACTACCTTTCTTACCTTGCCTCCCCTTCTCTAACCCAGTCTACCTCTCCTCGGCTTACTGTTTCATCCCCTCTGTTGTGCTTTAAGTGCGCACCTGCAAGCTGACTACCTCTCCCCTTCTACTTACTAGGGCCCCCTCTTAATGGACTACCTTTCCTCCCCCACTCTCTTATAGCTCTACTCTAACCCTGTCTTTTTCCTTAACCTCTCCTTCTGCTCGCTACACTCATCGTGGCCCAACACACTTATCACTCCCCTGACCTACTAGCTCAAACAGGTTTGAACTCTTTTAAGATTATCTACCCCCCCCAACTTGTCGAAAAATGCAAAGAAGACCTTCAAACACAATCTCCTCAAGCGTTGGCCTGAAACACTTATATCGGACACATATATTTCCAGTAAGGGCAGTGTAGTGACAGACCTCATCTTTTACACTAACAGAAGAGCGCAGTGGAGAAAGTCCCTAACTTCTGAACTTCGCTCCAAACAGCTGACCAAAACTCCTTACGGTTTCCGTTTAACCACGCTACCATCCCCGGCCCTTAAGGCTGAACTGACCGTCTCCTTATACAATAATGGGAACGTCCTTATTGAAGACTTGGACCTGAACCTCAAGCGCTTTGATTATGTCTTTTTGAGGATTAAGAGCACACTAACTAACTCTAACTCGACCACCCTCCATCAGAGCTGTCCACCCACAATATCTGCTCCTGCAGTGACAGACGCCTCCTCCTCCCCCTATCCTCCATCCCAATCTGTAACCACTCACCGCATGGATCTATCCAACAACACGGAGCATGTGTTTATTACCCACACCCTTAACCCGGACAACCCTATTTTGCCTCTCGTGGGCTATGGTTTATCCGACCTGAGTACCGCCCACCTAGCTGCTGTCCCCAGCACTGCTCCTCCTTTACCACGCCCTCCCTCTTATCTTGCGTCCCCTTCGTCACCCATTGCACGCTCCAACAACTGGGGTGCTGGGCACCGCTCCAACATTAACAACCAGGATAGCACTGGTATTCTACCCTTAGACTCAGGATCTTCCAATTCTAGGGCTCGGGATCTAGTTGTTGTCTCCAGTCCATTGACCAGTAACCTGCACTCACCCTCTCACGCCTTACATGCTACACCTACTGCCTCTCCTAAATCCATTCTCCCTGCCTCTATTCCCACTCCGGGCTCTGATTCCAGTCTCAAGCATGACTTTATCTCCCCCTGTAACTGTGGTAAGGGTCCTACTCAACCCACTTTTACCCCTCTCGCTGCTGGGTCAGTCTAAGCATCTCACTCTGGTTCTGCGGAAAAGGGCATTAACAGGCCCTGTCTGGAGGTGAAGATTGCTGAATCTCTTGGCTGTCAAAGAGATCATGCAGAGCATACTACAGTTCTCCTTGAAGATGGAGAAGCTCTGGATTACTCCCCCCGCCCAGAGGAACGATAAATACAACACACAGAATATGATCTACGCAGCTAACGACCATTCCTCTTTCCACTCCCCTCTTAGTTGGAGCTCTAGACCTTTACCTAACCATCACTCTAGGCCCCATAGACTCCTGCCTCAGCTATCTGAGGAGGACATTCTCTCTCTCCTGTTCTCTTACACTGAGTCGAGGACTGTCTCCTCCTCCTACCCTACTCTCAACATCCCCTCCATCACCTCGGACCCTGACAGGGAACCGAGTCTTAAGCACAGATTGGTGAACAAAGAAAACCTACTTCACATAGCCACCTCTCATCATGAAGTGATCACCTCCAACCTGCACGTCAAATCGATGCTACTCAACTGTAGATCAGCTGTGAAACATGCAGCGGATATTTCAGAACTCATCATTGCGCAAAACTTGGACCTTCTGATTCTCACTGAAACCTGGCTCAATGATACCTCCTCCCCAGTTCTCGACATCTTAATCCCCCCTGACTACGCCATTATCAGAAGCGACTGACTTGTTAAAACCGGGGGGGGTATTGCATGCATTCATCGCTCCAACCTCACCGTAAACAATCTCTATGTTCTGTGTTATCCTCCTGTGAACAGCTGGTCACCGAAATCTGGAATAAAGGCAAGAAGGTTTGTGTGCTGCACTCGATCTATCATCCTCCGGGTGACAGTCTGGTCTTCATAGAGCAAATCATGGAGGTCATTAGCTCGAGCTCGGAGCAACTCTGCCGCATCTTCCTCAGAGACTTTAACCTCCATTGGAATGACGCAAATGATCCTTTAGTCTGTTCCTTTAAGACTTTCCTCTCTGACCTTAACCTCTCACAGCTCTGTAAAGGCCCCACACACAATAAGGGCGCCACTCTCGACCTTATCATTGCTAAAGACAATAGCATACAAATAGGTGACATCCTACCCTGTGACTGGTCAGATCATCATCAAATTCCCTTCCTCATCCTAGATAAGGGCTTGGGTAGACAGGGCCAACCCCTTAAAGCTAAACAACTGACGCGCAATATGAGAGACCTCAACATCAATATCCTAACTTCAATCACCAAAAATAGACTACAGCCCCCTCCCAACATGACCAACCTTGACGATGTCTCCGATCACTACATTAACACGGTGTCTAACATTCTTGATACTATTGCACCGAAGCAACTCAAAAGGATTCCCGTCAAACAATCCAAACCTTGGTTTAATGGTGCCCTAAATGATGAGCGGTGCAATCTTAGACTCTCAGAGAGGCTCTGGAGAAACACGCCCTCCACCACAAGTCTCACTCAACTTAGGAAAGTGAGAAGTACTTACAACAAACACATCCGCCTGGCTAAAATAGACCACTTCAGGACTCAGCTGGATGGAGCCAAAAATAGACCCAAGAAACTCTTTGAAATCATCAAGAAACAAGCTAACCATTCTTCCAACCCTATCGCTACTCCGGTATCCCTGCTTCCTAGTGGTGATGATTTCACAGTTCACTTCTCTGAAAAAACTAGGAAAATCGAGCTGGAGCTACTACCTGTCACCCCAACACTGAGGCCTCCGAAACTATCTGCATTACCAGCTGAGCTGGCAGAATCCTCGTCAATATCCTCACCCTTTGGCTTTTCTCTCAAAAATAACGCCTATTGGAATTCCTTTCTCCTCCCACATGTCACGGAGCTTCTACACAACATGGCATCCCTTAAACCCTCCAACTATTTCAGTGATCCTCTAACTGCTAAGCTTTTTAAAGAGCTAAATTCAGCCATTCTCCCTCTTTGGTCCAGGATCATTCATGAATCCCTCTTACAGGGAATGATACCTGACTGCCTCAAGGTTGGGCAAGTTACTCCCATTCCTAAGAAGCCCAACGCGGACCTGTCGGATCCTAACAACTTCTGACCTATCACCAGCATTATGACACTAGCTAAATTGCTTGAAAAATGCGTCCACTCGCAGCTATGCAACCACATTGAGAAATATCAACTCCTTAACCCCCATCAGTCAGGTTTCAGAACAGGGCACAGTACTGAAACAGCACTAACTCACATTGTAGATGACGCCTTGAGATCCCTTGACCAAAATGTCCCTTGTCTCCTTTTTTTTTTGTCCTCATTCTGCCAACTCTCTTGCTAGATTTTAATCTTGTCCCTCTGGAAACCATCTGGGAGAACAACCGGAAAGAGGGAGGAAGAATAGTATCCCACCAGAATACTGCTGTTTCCACTTCCATCTCCTTCGCATACTAGGACCACCAAGGAATAGGAGACACCATGGCCAACAGCATGTTTGGCTTAATCATTGGACCCACTTGCCTTCTCTCTCCACTCTACCAATGGAGCCCAAATCTTATCTTTACCTCTTGGATCACAGGCCATATCTGACTCACTTGTATATATAATATTCTTAAGACACTCGGCAAAGGATGGTGGGCTTTCAGATTTCCATAACCTACAGATTTCCTGCCTTGCCAGCAAGGTTACATAGAACAAAAACTTGGAACTAACCGTGTTAATCCGTGCTTCTTCCTCTAGATTTAATCTAGAAAAATATTAGTCAGGGGCTGACCTTAATCTGTTTCCCAAGTATTTCTCCAATGAAATCACACACCGAGGTCCAATAAGATGCAATTTTTGGGCATTGCATAAACAAGTGTAAGTCATCTGCTGCTACGTGCATACATCTTGGGCAGTTGTAGATATTGCCCGTAACCTTGGACACCTGGAGACCAATAGACTCTATAGGTAGTAAACAAATGATTGCGTTTAAGTGATGCAGGCTTTACCACGGTTCGTAAGATACCATATGAATCATACCATATTTGCTTCAAATCTTCATCACCAAACTCTTTACCCCATAAGTTTAGAATTTCAGTTTCGATCTTCTCGTCTGTCTCCAAAAAGGCCCAATAGGAGATTTCCTTTTTCCACTGATCAATTCTCATCACCTGATCAAATTTCGACTCCTCCTCCTCTTGTGCCCATTCTTGTGTTGCCCACCAGGAACATAATTGATAGTGCTTAAACCTCGTTAATTGTCCCTTAGTACAATTGCTTAGCGCTTCCCAGCTCACTAGATTGGAGCCCATATTAAGATCTGCCCAATAACATATGCACCCTGATTTTAGAGGCTGACTAAGTTGATCCCTCAAGCATTCTGGGGTACCCGGGGAGTCCCAAATCGGAGCCCATGATTAAAAATATGGGACTCCCAGGCTTTGCCTCACATACATCCAAGTTCTTAAAGCGGACCTCAGAGTCTTCAGCCTCACCTTTTAAAAAAAATTTGGGTCCCCATATTTAAAAAGAAAGTGATGCTGGCCTTGTGGGACATCAGCTAACATTGCCTCAAAAAGTAAACCCATAGATGTCTTATTTGTCTTATTTGCCAACATACGAACATTCTTAAAGTGAGAGACATAACAATAAGCAAGCAGGTCTGGTAACGCCAATCCTCCTACCTCTAGCCTCCTTCTTAATTTTTTCCAGGCTATTCTAGGACCCTTTGATGCCCAAATAAAGCTTCCTATTTTCCCCTGAAGTTTAGCTATGTCCTCCTTCGGGAAAATTAAAGGAATAGAGTTAAAAGGAAAGTAATTTTCGGGAGAATAATCATTTTTATGAGGTTTACCCGACCATAGATATTTAAGGGTAGGTTCACCCATTTCAGCATCATACTCGCTATCTCCTGACTGACTTTCTTCCAGTTTGTTTTAGTAATATCCTCCAGTTTCTGAGTAATCAGTACCCCAAGATATTGCATTTGTGTTTTAGCCCCTTGACTCTTCAAACTCTGGTTCCATTCCATTATCTCGGTTTTCCCTGTGTTCACTTCATACCCCGAGATTACGCCAAAATTGTCCACCTTCCTCATCAGGTTGGGAATTGCATCTTGCGGATTCCTAGTAAAAAGAATCAAGTCATCTGCATATAGAGCCAATTTAACTTCAAACCCAGAAGATTTGAAAGGGAGAATGGTCAAATCTGCCCTTATCACATTAGCTAAAGGCTCTACATACAAATTAAAAAGAAGCGGGGACAGGGGACAGCTCTGTCTTGAGATGCTGAACCAATTTGACAATTCTCCGTTTACCAATACCTTAGCCTTAGGGCAATAGTAAAGATTTTCCACTGCCCTCACTACATTTTGCGGAAAGCCAAAACTGCTTAATGTCTCCCACAGATATACCCAGTGCACCTGGTCGAAAGCCTTGGCTGCATCTACTGCTACTATAGTTAAAGGTAGGTTCCGTGCCTCCGCCATATCCACAACCCCTATTAACTGAAAAGTTAGCTCATTTAGCTGCCTCCCTGGTATAAAGCCTCTTTGATCGGGATGTATAACCCCTTTTATAACCTTAGCTACACGTGAAGCTATAATCCTGGAGAAAATCTTATAGTCCGTGTTTAGAAGGGATATTGGTCTATAAGAATCCACTTTCTGAGGGTCCTTATTCGGTTTTAAGATTAATGTGACCATAGCCTCTGACCAGGAACTAGGGACCATTTCCCCATCAATATATATCTAATTGAATAAGGCTTTTAGAACTGGAACTACTATATCCATAATGCATAGAAAAACCTCAATTGGAAGACCATCTGGTCCGGCTGCCTTTCCCCTTGCCATTTTTCTGCACTGCGCCCTAATCTCTTCATCAGTTATCTCATCCTCTAAGACTCTCCTCTGTTCATCAGTTAATTGAGGGAGTGTCGCCATTCTTAACCAGTCCTTTATATTTTCTCGATCAGGTTGTATGTCTTCACAATAAAGATTACTCATAAAACTTCGAGCTTCTCCACATAAATCTGCATTAGCATATAGTACTTCTCCTGACTCCCTACTAATTAAGTCCCGTACTGTATTTCTCGCCCTATCTGCTTTAACCTTCCAGGCTAACAGCGAACTACATTTCTCTCCGTAAGCAAAATGTTGAAGCTTACTCACTTTCCATCTATCGAGAAGCCTCTTATCTAACTGTGCCTGAAATTCTGCCTGCAACCTCTCCAGGTCTTTACTAAGTGTCCGCACACTATCCAAGCCATCCATTGAAGCCCTCTGTAAATCTCCTTCTTTTACCTTAATCTCTCTGATTCTATTCTCCTCTTCCTGCTTCGCTACTCGCCTCTTTCCCGCCATTATAGATCTTAAAACCCCCCTTAGATATGCTTTAAAAGCATCCCAGACTATTTGTCTATTTGCCGATCCCATATTGGCTTGAAAATAATCATCAGATTTTCCCCCCAAATCACGAACCACATCCTCATCCAGCAATATAGTCCTGTCCAACGTCCACCGTTTCTGCCCCTCTCTTTGATACACCCCCAGTGAAATTACTACTGCGGAGTGATCTGGCAATATTGCTGGAATATGGATTACCTCTTCCACATCTCCATACAACTCCTGATCTAAAAAAAATAATCAATACGGGAGTGATGCCTATACTTTTTACTATAAAAGGTAAACTCTCTAACATCCCCCATCTTACTACGCCAAACATCCATCAGATTAAATTCCCTCATCAGACTCTTCAGTCTGGAAAATGTTTTTGGAGGGCTAATATATTTAACTTTTGATGTACGGTCTAACTCTTTATTCATGACTAAATTAAAGTCCCCTCCCAATACTATCGGTGCCATTGTTTCTAATAAGCAAGATTCAAGCTTTATAAGAGCCTCTGGGTTATCGTTATTTGGCCCATAATATACTGCACACACCAATGGCTTACCTTAGATTAATAGGGTTGCCACTAACCATCTACCCGAAAGATCCAATTCATATTTAACTAATCTTGTTCCGGAGTTACTTCTGATAATAATGGCCACTCCTCAAGTACTCCCTCTCTGGTCTGAACACACTACCTCCTGAACCCATGGTGACTTACTAATACATTGTTTACACTCACGACTTTCCAAATGGGTCTCTTGCACCAGTATAATTTGGTCCTTACTATTTTTTAAAAGTTCCATAACCCGGAATGCTTTCTTCCGAGTCCTCAACCCATTTACATTCCATGTTAAAAAATTAACCACTTTTAATCTATCCATATTCAACTTCATTTTCCCAAACTCTATTTCTGTGGCACCACTTCACCTTCTTTAACATTAAACCTTGCTTCCACCTCCCAATCCATTTAGATCTGAGCCTACCCTTCAACCCTTCGACAGATAGCCTAATGAGGACTGATTTTTTTTCTTTTTTCCCAATGCACCCCACACCCAGTGCCCCAACCCCCTCCCCCGGGAAACCCCCTTTCTACCTCTTGGGCAATACAATCCGCCCTTCGTGACCCCCCCGTCCCAGAGTGAAAAAACCACATAAAGTGAAATAATGGAAAGAAACAGCCTATCCTTAATATAATGCAAATTATATCTAACATCTATTCTTTATACTCCCCTACCAAGCCCCCACCCATATTCCGTAGTGTAATCCCTCATCCCTCCATCTGTGTTAAAAAAAGTATCAACTTCCTCTGGATTACTGATATTATGATGATGATGAAGATGAAGGAACATTTCTAGAGCGCATGGTTACCCGAAGGCATCCCAGCGCTGTGACATCAGTAATGCTATAAGACGATCAAAGAAAAAGAGAGGTTTTCAAAAGTTTCCTGAACTTAAAGTGGTTAGGTTCAGACCGTAAGTGGAGGGGAAGATTATTCCATAGCCTGGCTACATTATATGTGAACAGTCGGCCTCCACTCCGAGAGCGTTTAATCTTGGGAACTACAATAAGGCCTTTGTTCGCCGATCTAAGGGGTCTGTTAGGACAGTAGGGTTGAATCCATGAACGAATCAGAAGGGAGCCGTTCTCAGAAAGTGCTTTGTGTACAATGCACATAGCTTTGAATTGAATTCTCCGACAAACAGGGAGCCAGTGCAGAGTAGTAAGAGCGGGTTTAGCCGAGGTGCATCTCGGAATATTTAGCAACATGCGCGCCGCACAATTCTGCACTGTTTGAAGTCTTTTAGTAGTGGATTGCGGGGCTCCCAAATAGACAGCATTAGCATAGTCCAGCCGTGAGAGAATAAGAGCTTTGACCAGCAATCGTCTAGCAGCGAAAGGTAGGAAAGGAAGAATCCTCCGAACCATTCTTAAAAGGCTGTGGCAACAAGCCGCTACTTTGCGTACTTTATACATCTTATTTTGCCACATTATCTTTAGCATCGCTGGGAACTTCATCTGAACCTGAGCTCCCCTGCTTCGTAGCTCGCTCATCCTCGTACTCAGCTCCCACTGCCTCTGGGCCGTCCTTTTGCCTAGATCTGATCGTATTTGATAACTAAAGTCATCATGTCTCAAAGAACCTTCCTTCAAAGCGCGTCCCAACACCAACTCCTTTATGGCATATGTAAGGAAGTTTATCAAAATCTTTCTGGGCATCTTCCTATCCGGATTTAACTTGAATGGGTCTCTGTGTACCCTCTGTATCTCCTTCTCCAAATCAATTTCTGGTCTGTCCTTCAGAATTCCTTCTCTTAACAGACTACATACAAAGGCCTTAATGTCCCCCTTTCTCAGCCCCTTCCCGAATTTTAAGGACTCTCAAATTGTTACGTCTGGATTGTGTTTCCAGCCTCTCTAAATCCTCCTGCAGCGACTTGTTCTGTAGTTTTAATATCTCTATATCCTTAGAATTCTCCAACGTCACCACTGACAGTGCCTTCACCTCTCCTTCCAATATTCCAGTACGCTGTGCAATATCGTCCAGCTTTTCTTCCAGAACCCCGCATTTATCCTGAATCCCTTTTTGATTTGTTTTGGATATCTCAAATTTCATGAAAATGTCTCGCCTTAGATTCAGAATCATCCTTTCCATCTGATTTTCAACTCCTCCTGCGCCTTGGGGATAATCATCCCTTTGCCTTGGGTTCTCAGTTTCACCTATCCTATGAGGTGACTCTATACTTGGAGTAAGACTGAGGCTTACCCCCAAGCTCAGATTTTCCATCTGCTCATCTCCGCTCTGCAGGCTCCCTGCCAGCGGTGAAAACCGATTTTCCAGAGGCAGCGGAGCTATCTGGGTCTGTACAATGACCTTATCCCCCTTCCCTTGTGAGGTTGCAACCTGCTCCACTATCTTAAAGTAAGACCTAAGGGAGGGCAAGGGCTTAACAGGCACACACACCTCCTTGGGTCCACAGCGTTTAGGTCTCCCTCCGGATTTCACCACCGCCTTCCTTTTAGGGGAAACCACAACCACCTCCCTTGCTATCTGCTCCCTGGTTCTCCCCCCTTTACTTTTACTTTTTGCCTCCGGGAGCGGCCGTAGCTGATATCAGCCCCTAGCTTGCGTCTCTTTGGTTGCAGGTATACTTGCAGGTATATTACCTACAGTGCTCTCTCCCTTCTCCCTACTAATGCCTGCTCCTGTTCCTGTGCCCTCAATAGCACTCTCTCCCCCTACCTTCCCCCTCTCCTGAGCTAGGTATAGAGCTTTAAATGGGGGCTCTTTTTCCATCAGCCTCGATGCCTCCTGTGTACACTTCTGAACCGGCAATCCGTTATTCTTCTCACTCTCCCCTCTTTCAGTCACCTCCACCGCCTCAAAACCCCCAACTTGCCCCCCAACTTGCGTGTTCCAACGCGCGGTCCGCTCCTCTTCACTGCCGCATTTCCCGAAGCACCTCTCCTCATGTGGCCAGCGTCCTGTGTTGTCTCTGCCTCTGTCGACCCTGAAACCAACCAGCACTAATGCCGCTCGGGTCCTCCACCAGAGACCTGCTGCACGTCACCAAATCCCACACTGTATCTCCACATCTAATCCCATAGAGACCGGGTAAGTTCTCCTTTAACAATATGGGGGCTCAGATTCTATTCCTCGTTCTATCCGTTATTATTTTAGGCTACCTTCCCCGTAGAATTCAACTGCATCTCCTCTTCAGTCCGGGAGCTCCCGCGACCGCGTCAGCCTGCCGCCATGTTTCCCCCAAAATGTCCCTTGTCTCCTGATCCTTCTGGACTTGTCCTCAGCCTTTGATACCATCAAACATGATAACCTGATTGATCTTCTTCAACACAGGATGGGTCTCTCGGGATCGGTCCTAAATTGGTTTGCCTCTTTCCTGCATAACCGCACACAAAGGATCAAAATTAACCATTCCCTTGCATCCAGTACCCCTGTCATGATCGGAGTGTCTCAAGGATCCGCGCTCTCACCCACTCTCTTCAACCTTTTTATGGAACCACTTTCTGTCATTCTGAATCTTGCTAACATTCAGTATCACATGTATGCGGATGACACGCAACTGTACCTGAAGATCTCCTCTCAAGAGGACATAAAAACGCTAAATGCTGCACTTGCACAAACCCAACAATGATTAGCTCAGAACCATCTGCTGTTAAATACTCTCAAAAAGGAATTTCTTTTGATTTCCCCCCAATCACTCGGCTCCTACCCTGGAATGGTTTAAACAACTCACTGCTCTGAACTGCACCCCTCATGTTGTAGACTCGGCCAAATCTTTAGGCATCACCTTGGATAAACACTTAAACATGCAAGCGCACATCAGTGCAGCTATTAGGGGAGCCAATTTTCAACTTAACACCCTTAGGAAAATCAAACCTTTCCTCCCCCCGAAGACATCAGGCCAGCGGTTCAATCCTTGGTTATCTCTAGATTGGAATATGGTCTGGTGACCCTTGCTGGACTTCCCAAAGCTAGCTTGGCCCCACTCAGAGCTACCCTGAACGCATCGGCTAGACTCATCACGGGCTCTAGAAAGCATGACCACATCTCCCCCGACCTATTGCAACTAAATTGGGTATCTATCGAAGCCAGAATCCGATTCAAGATAGCCTGCCTGACCCATAAAGCCATACATTACAACACCCCGATCTACCTGGCAAATAAGCTTGAACTTTCGGGCTCTGGCCGGAACCTAAGAAGTACGTCCACACAACTCTTGAAACCACCCAGATTCAAAAAGAAAAGATCTTACAATCGTGCTTTCACAGGTCTTGCTCCAAGAATCTGGAACTCCCTGTCTCCGAGATCAGATCCAATCCTTTCATGCATCTTTCAAGAAACTTGTCAAACGGCTACTCTTGAACGAACTTTAACAGCATCAACTTGTTTTCATGCTCTGGTTTTGTTAATATTCTGATTCTTATTGTACTACACTGGTGCGTTTTATTGTATGCTGCTATGTTAAATTGTTCTCGTGCCCTAGGGCACCTCTGATACCCCAACTCATGACCGGATCTGTTTCCCCCTTTGTTGTAACTTCACCTACTGTCCCATTGTATTTGTTACCCTTGTTTTCGGCAATTCTGTAGAGCGCTCTGATACCCGAATGGGTCTTGTTCGCGCTTTATAAAACTTTTCAAATAAATAAATTAAATAAAAATGATTAGACTTCCTTTAAAACTTTTCACACATTGGATGCGTGATTTAAAGCGCAGCACACATGCAATGTGTAAAAAGTGGGGAGAAATAAAAACATTTCTCCATGTCAGTGTCTGCCTTAAGAGGCCATTATTTTTTGGCAAAATTTTAGTAGCTGGACTTTTTGTAAAAAACCATGGTGCATATTTACAAGGCCCTATCGCCACAGGAACGTCACTTTTTCCGACTTTCCTGTGGCGATAGGGGCTGCGCCTTATTCACAAGGCCGCGTTAAGCCACTTAGGGGCAGATTTTACAAGCCCCTTGCAACACTTTTGCACCGCCGTTGGGTCACTTTTTGTGATGCATGGGCGTCGTAAACAATGCACCACGTTGCGACACATTTAAAACGTGGCGCATCTAGGGAGATGCGTCACGTTGTAAAGCCCTGCGTCACATTATACCTGCGTCAGGTATAATGTGTGCAGGGTGGGCGTTCCAACGCAAGAAAGCCTCGTAAAATTGACGCAGTGAAATCTACAAAATTTCACTGCGTCACTTCTACGACGCCACTGCGTCAAAACCTTACACCTTACACTGACACTGCGTCAAAACCTTACACCTCACACTGACCAAGCACTTCATAAGCACTGTTCAAGAAATCCAGCAACGCTCTCTGAAATATCACCTCCCGAGCCCACCACTATGATGATGGACCTCCCACTCCGTAAGAATCCATTGCCAAAACCCTTCTCAATGACCTGCCTGAGATCAATGTCCAGATGATCAAGAAACATTTTAAACTCAAACCAGATGAAACTGACTTCCAGATCTTCCATGGCATAATCCAAGTGGAGCCAACCTTATTGGTGGCTACTCAGGTTGGACCCATGTCCTTCCCCTTTCAAAACAGTGAACAACCGTCCGGGTAATTATAAATTCGGACAGGAATAAAAAGACATGTTTTTATTTCTCAATACTTTTTCAACATTGTGTGTGTGCTGAACTGTACAGTGCACATGCAATGTAGAGAAGGTTTTAAACTCAGGCTAAACACAGGGGGCAGATTTTATGTAAAGGGAGGTGTCCCTTCCTGCACATAAACAATCATTAACTAGTGACGATTTGCTACTTCTATGTGTGCTGCAGAATGCACCACACATAGAAGCAACATATAGCCATTATAGATTGTTTATGTGCAGAAAGGGACACCTTCCTGCACATAAACAATCATTCCCTGCAACGAGGCACCCTTGCACTATGGTGCAAGGGTGCCTGCATTGGCGCTAGGCAGCTAAATTTAGCGCCAACGCTAGGGGAAACACAGGGGTGCAGCACATGCTTGTGAATATGGCGTATATATGCGTTTTTAGAATGTTGTAGTGTGGCGCTGCCAAATTTGGCGCAGCGCATTGCTCCGTCATGTTCTCGTAAATATGCCCCGAAGACTAAAAAAACAGCAAGGTCCGCGCACCCATCTGGAGGGCAGATTTATCAAGACTTTGTGGCACCATAAAGTTATGCAAAGTTGCACAGAGTCTTAATAGAGTATTTGCTGCAAAACTATTTTTGAGCTGGGAAGCTGAAGGTGGAGGCGGAGAGAGCGGTGGTGGTCCATAGTAAGTAAATCTGGCTCTGCGCTGCTCTGTCTCTCAGCGCAATGCAGGAGCTCTGGGTGCTGCGTTGCGCTATGTTATTTTGTAAATCTGCCACGTAGAGCCTGTCAGACGAGGAGTGGAAGCCTGCAGCACTCATCAGCCTGTTATTCCCTCGTATAAATATCCATTCTGGCCTTGTGTCAAGGACATGGAGAGAGACAAACAATGCGCTACGTTCCTGACGCATGTTCACAAGCAGCTGCGGACTAACGAGATGTGGATGTCTATCTGCGCGCCGCCATCTCTCGTACGTTCTTGCCAAGCTGCTGGTTCCTCAGCGCCTTGTAACCATTTCCAGATCCAACCAGGGCGGTGCAAGACCACACGCGTCTAGAGGTGGGAAAAGCAAATAAAGAGGGCGAGCCGAGCCAGAGCCGAGCCAAACGTCTTGCTGGGCTCTACCAGCCAGTGCACGAGCCGAGCCCTGAAAATGTTTGCAATGTAAATTGTAAAAGAAACATCTCCTAAAATATAATAAAGTGTGCTCAAAATTCAAACAAGCATTGGCATAGCCAATAGGTCTCGCCTTTGGGACCTTATAAGTGTTTAGCCAGAGCGAATGGTTTTGCCAAAGTCTTTAAACTAGGTTGTAGAGCAGTGTGGCTGCTGTGCAGCATGTTGAAAAGTTATAATAAAAACGTGTTATAAGCATTTTTCTTATCTTATATATAACCAAGAAGACATTATGTACAACTGACAGACACAGACACAGACAGACACAGACAGACACACACACAGACAGATAGACACACACACAGACACACAGACACACACACAGACACACACACAGACACACACACACACAGACACACACACAGGGTATAACGAACCTGCGCCTTTTAATAGACCATGATAGTAATACTTGCTTGGCCAGGGAGGAAGTGAGAGTTTGCCAAAAGGATGCAAATAAGCTCAGAGAAGTAGACTGGTTGAGAAAGGCTCCTAAGGAAATCATGACCCCCTAACCAGGGGTTATCCTGGGAGGCCAGAATTACGAAGCAGTGTTGACAACATTGTGACAAGAAAAGACAGATGATGGATCATAATGCGCCACAATTTGTGACAGTATTAGGATTGTCACTTCTGCACCTAGAAATACAGGCAGGACAAAATTGCACCTCACTAGTACCAGTTTAAAACCTGAACACTGCAATCGGCCACCAGCTGAAAGGACAACAGTTAACACTTGCAAAGAGTCTGCCATTGCGCTCTTTAATAACCTTTAATCAGTTCAGATTAAAAAAATATATTTTTATTGGCAAAGTCTGCTAGTGGTGCAGAAGATGCTGCATTACGTGATGAATCCATAATCATGCAGAAAAGAGCCAGTTTTGCAACATTCCAGTAGCCCGGAGTATAGTTAAATTACAGTCACGTTGATGCCAGTGCCTGTATTACTTACTATCGATCCCTCCTTCACAACTGGTTGAAGTGTGCCTGCAGTTTACACGAAACTCGAAAATGCAGGTGTCTGAATGTTGTCGCATTAAACGACAGAGAGCGGCTCTCACAAGCATTGCTCCATGCCACACATGCGTCCAAAAGCACATCCACTGTCAGCAAGTGGAGCCTGGAGCCCTGCTAGTGCTCATGGTTGTATCGGTGCAGTGAATCTGCAGGCACAGAGACCAATGAAGCAGCAACAGCAGCATTGTTCCTCAGAGGGAAACTGAACACACAGCTGAAGACACCAACAGAAAGGGTAACATAAGCCCAGTCAGGTTTAAAGCACAACAATTTCACTGACCGTCGCGGCCAAGCGAGAGAGTGAGTGAGTGCACAGACTGGCACTCTGTAAAACTTGTCCTGCTATCTGCTGCATGAGCGCTAGTCACAAGCTGACACCACGCAGACTCCACAGCAATGTAAACAAGTGATGCCACACGCAAGCAGCATCGCGATCGGCGGTCTTCACTTTTCAAGCACTGCACTCGTGCTTGTGGCGGCATCCACCTTGCGGGAGCGAGCAACGGCCATATGTTTGTAATTAATGTGGCCGCGCCGCTGCTCGCTCCCACAAGGTGGATGCCGCCACAAGCACGAGTGCAGTGCTTCAAAAGTGAAGACCGATGGCTAAAGGCCCTCCTAGAGCAACGCATGCGCGCTGCCTAGGCAAGACCTAAAAAGCGCTTTTATTTAACATGTGGAAACTAAAGTCTCTTTAAATTTCAAAAAAGCGTTTTATTTTAACATGTGGAAACTTTGACATTAATATTCACATTATAGCGCTGAACTGAGAAGGATTTATTAAAAGTGATAGTCTTAAACATGAACTTAGAACCATTCTACCCTGCCCCCCCGTGACAGTGCGATTAGTGAACTAGGAGACAAGACAGTTGTCAAGTTAATCCTGCATGTGGCCCAGATTCTTATAGACAGGGCAACATTATTAGTCTATTGAATCAAACACAATAGGTTTTATACATCTGGTATTCTGAACTCATGTATTTGAAGGTGCTTTCATATGCAATAGTGAAGAAAAGGAAGGATCAATAAAATAAATGCCTAAGTTCACACAAGTTGATTAAGCAGGTAAGCCATGACTAATCCAGGTTTTCTGGTTTCATTTTGTACAAATAAGCCACTAAAGGGGTATCTATTTGCCTCTCCTTTTCATCTCAAATGTTAAAGCTTTGTTTTTACCTATCTGTGCATGTGGGTGGCAGGCAGAAGTCACATAAAGCTCGGATGGTTATAGGCTCAGGTTCCAATGGGACTGCGAGCTGAGCTGAATTAAAATGCCTTCTGCAAAGAACGTGTACTATGCAGATCACAAAGTGCATATAATGTAAATAGGTCAGTGGGTTACTGCCTTTGTCTGAGAGATCCTTTTGTTACTTGCAGTTAAAATAATAAGATAGAACAGTGAGCTATTAACCGTCATCAAAGAGCTGCATGCACACTGCCAGGTACAGATTAGAGCGTTATGATTTTTTTCCCAAGTCTTTCATTATCTAATGTTGGAAAAAGGGTTCATTTGGATAGAAATCAATTCTGATTATGAAAGAGAACCCCCAACCATGGTGTTACGTTTTAAATTCGGAGTTTGTGCTTCTTCCGACCAAGCACTATTAAACTATACTGTCTACCAGTATGGATGACATATAACTCCTACACCTTGTAGGCCTCTGTCTTATGTAACATTTCCTATACACTGATTTACACACCTATGATTGATTGTCTCAGTGTAGTGTGTGTGATGTAAAGTTCTCTGACACCCTACACTGGTAGGAGTGGCACTATATAACTAATTAATTAAATGCATTTGAGTGAGGGTGGTTATGGAAACGTGAGGGGCACTATTAAAGGGTGGTAGTGAGGGAATCCATGGCAGAGGTGGTATGGGAGGGCGGGGGGCAACAAACATGTTCTCAATGGGCGCACCCAGCGCTAAAGCTGGCCCTGCAAGCTCGTGCCCAAACCATCTCAGTGTTAGGACAGAGGCATTGACCAGGTTCAAGGCAGGGACTCTTCGAATTTGTTTTTACCCTTTCCACCTCCACCCTGTCAATTGGCCCGTGTGCACATTATCAGGGATGGTCCTCAACAGGGCAATCATGACACAAACTTACAAACAGAAATCAGCCCGGACTGGTATTACCGGGCATCGGGTGTTTCCGCAGTGGGGTGGAAGGGTGGGGGGCCGGTTTCTCTGCTAGTGGCGCTGGTTTAGTTGCTGGGCACCCACCGTCCGCGTTCCTGCCTGCAGCTCCTATAAATCAACAATCCAAAACAAATGATTTCAAGAATGCTTTACAACCATTTGTTTTTAAAACTCGCCCCCACCCTGCCAGCCCGCCGGAGAAACGATGCATTTGTTTTTTTGTTTGTTTTTACAGTTTTTTTATCTAGCACGAACTCGACCCGAAGGTATTGGAGCATTTTACATGAGCACCAGTTACGTTACACAAGGACACATTCATTTTTGGTAGGCACGGGGAGATTACATGATTTGCCCAAAATCACAGGATGTTGAGCCGACACCGAGACTCAAACGTGGTTCCCCAGCTCCAAAGTCGACAGCTCCGGCCGTTACGCCCCTGCATGGGGGCTGCTCTGGCAAAGTGTACCAGGGCTGATTTTGGAGCCCAGTCCAGTCCTGTCAGAAATATTGGCTTTTGCAGAGCGCGTGGCACAGCGGGACAGTTAAAGAGGGCGTGACATGCCAACCCTCACCTTGGTCCTCCCAGCATCACCAGGATATTCATAGCAGCTGGATGGTAGTATGTAGTTGTTGTCTTTGCTATATTATCTGGCTGCTGTCTATGCTATCTCATGCTGTGTAACATTAGACTGCTGATGTCTATGCAATGTAACTGCTCTCTATAATATGTTATGTAGCAGATGTATGCAATGTTATGTAGCTGCTGTTTCTTATGTAATATGTAACTGCTACCTGTTATGTTGTGTGGCTGCTGTCCATGCTATTTTATATTACTGCTGCACATGGTATGTAGTATGCAGCTGCTGTGCGTTATGCATCAGGTGTAAGCTAAGAGGTTGCTATCTATGTTATGCAAAATGTAGCTGCTGCTGCTGTCCATATTGTTATGTAGCTGCTATGCTATGTAGCAGGTAAATGTTGCAGGTGATGTCTGTTACAGAGGTGCAACTAGAGCCAAATTTCGGGGGGGGGGGGCTAATAAAAATTTCGGGGGGGGGGGTATTCTTCCAGCAATAGGCAGAATGGAGATGCAGGGGCTCTAAGAAGGGGTGAAAAAACAACAAAGCCTAGTTAACAAGTAAATGGTCTTTTTAAAAGACCTGTAAAGTACTTGGATGCGGCTGCAATAAAACGGACGCCAGACCAGCCAGCCCACAGCAGCTCAAAAAATGTCTGTGTGTGTGCCCGGGCTGACACACACGACGGGGGGGCTGAAGCCCTTTGAGCCCTGTGGGGGTTGCGCGCCTGGTCTGTTATGTAGTAAGTAACTGCTGTCTGTTATGTTGTGTGTCTGCTATATGGTGTGCTTTATAAAATGCAGGATTCCCATGAGGGCTTTTTTTGCTGGCTCGGCTCTTATTTAGGACCCCTGGCTCGGCTCTGGCTCGGCCTTTCCCTTGTTTTCCACGGCACGCCCATTTCTAGTCTAGGAGTGAGCGTGTGATGGCTCCCTGCCATTAAGGTAAGATTGCACGGCTCAGCAGAACCTGGAACGGCCCAAATGCATGGGCAGATCCAGGAGGAACATGAAGGGGGCGTGGCTTAGGTTACTTCTCAACGTCCTCCCCCAGGCTGCCTAGTCATGACCATTTCTACCCAAGATAAAAGGATTTCACACACAAGAAGGATCTGAATGGGCTGGATTAGATGCCAGATCACAACAGGATCACAATCAGCACAACACAGAGGTTATCTAATCACACACAAACACAAGACAGGTGAACTCAGTGCAACCACCACCACATGACCCACTGATCGCATGCTCTGGTTCGGAGTAAGACCACAAGGCCTGTTCTACCCACTTAGCAGGATACCTCTGTGGAACCACCCAGCTGGTACTAGCGCATGAATCATACAAACAAAGATCAGAATCTATGGGACCACCCACCTGGTGGCAATGCATGGACCATACAAACAAAGGCCAGAATCTATGGGACCACCCACCTGGTGCTAACATACAAATTATACAAACAACAGATTCTATGGAACTACGCACCAAGGGGGAGATTTACTAAGCTTTTGCGCCGTGTTTGCGTCACAAAAGTGACGCAAAACGGCGCAAAATCTTTTTGTAATTTATTTTCCAGCGCTAAACCTGTTTAGCGCTGGAAATAACGTAAAAGTAATGCAAAGCAGAGCATTGCGCTGCTTAGCATTACTTTACGCCATGGGGGCGTACCAAGAGTGGTGCATGGGCATTCCCATGCAACCACCAAAGGTTTCTCACGCTAAACCCAATTTACTAAAAACAGTAGATTGGGTTTAGCGTGAGAAAACTGCGCCTTTTTAAACCAGGCGCAAGGAAGGAAAAATGCTTTAATTTCTCCTTCCTTTTCCGACTTTGCATGCGTGCTGCACTGTGGTAAACGCTTTCCCTTGTGACTAGAATAGTACCCTTCCTG
Source organism: Calotriton arnoldi (assembly GCA_963921515.1). Lineage (NCBI taxonomy): Eukaryota > Metazoa > Chordata > Amphibia > Caudata > Salamandridae > Calotriton > Calotriton arnoldi. The sequence continues at coordinate 3,313,366 of CAWUFW010000337.1, forward strand.
TACAAAACGTATGCTAGTCTCACACACACACCCTAGCGATATGGCGCTAAGGTGTGTGCGTGGCGCACAGCAGCTGTAATCAGCGCCGGCGCAAGGGAAAGGGGAGGAGAGAGCCATATCTCCTGCTCCCTCCTTGTCGCGCAACGCAGCGCATTCTCACGGGAGTGTTAACCCATGGATGATACAAACAAAGGTCAGACTCTTTGGGACTACCCGCCTGGTGCTAACACATGAATCATGCAAACAAAAGGTGAGAATCTATGGGACTACCCACCTGGTGCTAACACATGAATCATGCACACAAAGGTGAGAATCTATGGGACTACCCACCTGGTGCTAACACATGAATCATGCAAACAAAGGTGAGAATCTATGGGACTACCCACCTGGTGCTAACACATGAATCATGCAAACAAAGGTGAGAATCTATGGGACTACCCACCTGGTGCTAACACATGAATCATGCAAACAAAGGTGAGAATCTATGGGACTACCCACCTGGTGCTTACACATGAATCATGCAAACAAAGGTGAGAATCTATGGGACTACCCACCTGGTGCTTACACATGAATCATGCAAACAAAGGTGAGAATCTATGGGACTACCCACCTGGTGCTTACACATGAATCATGCAAACAAAGGTGAGAATCTATGGGACTACCCACCTGGTGCTTACACATGAATCATGCAAACAAAGGTGAGAATCTATGGGACTACCCACCTGGTGCTAACACATGAATCATGCAAACAAAGGTGAGAATCTATGGGACTACCCACCTGTTGCTAACACATGAATCATGCAAACAAAGGTGAGAATCTATGGGACTACCCACCTGGTGCTTACACATGAATCATGCAAACAAAGGTGAGAATCTATGGGACTACCCACCTGGTGCTTACACATGAATCATGCAAACAAAGGTGAGAATCTATGGGACTACCCACCTGGTGCTTACACATGAATCATGCAAACAAAGGTGAGAATCTATGGGACCACCCACCTGTTGCTAACATACAAATCATACAAACGACAGATTCTATGGAACTACCCACCAAGTGTTAACCCATGGATGATACAAACAAAGGTCAGACTCTTTGGGACCGCCCGCCTGGTGCTAGCACATGAATCATACAAACAAAGGTCAGACCAATAGACAGATATAAGCCCACCTGCAAGCACTATCGAACCAGTAATGCAATGGATTCAGCGGCTGGTATCAAGGCGGCCATCCACCTTCAGAACTCCCTCTTGGACTTCTCACAACACAGACGCTGACGTTAGGGAGAAAGGCTGCAAGGTGAAAAGAGTCTATAGAGCCTGCTCCAATGCTCAAACTTGCCACTGTACAGGGCAAATACAACCAACACCCTCTGTGCCCTGGAAGATCCTCTGTTTTACCTGTTTTCACATGGTGGCCTTTGTTGGTAGCAGCCACGCACGTGCCATATATATCGTTTACTACCAGGCGCCCAGAGCGCTTCTCCTTTCGTTCTCACTGAGTAATTTTGCGACAAACAATGGGGTCACCGCCTGCTTAAAGGCAATTCCGAATGTTTCTTCACCCTCTGGTTTACTGCCTCCTCTTTGTAAAAGTATTTGATCACTACAAGTAACATCCCCCCCCCCCGACCCACACACTTGTATGTGTTTGTGCTTTACAGAATGTGTGTTGACCTGAGGGTCACTGGTGGACATGACCTCCCCTCACAAAGTTCAGAAGGGCTCATTGTACAGGCGACCTCCTCCCATGAGCAGCTAGAAGGCCACTCCACCTTTGTGATCCGAACACGCGGCATATGTACAAGAAAATGCCGGAGCGTGGTGCCACCCCAAATTTGGCAGCGCCACGCTCCAACATTTTCTAAACGCAGGGATGCGCCGCATTTACAAAAATACGGCGTACCCCTGTCTTTCCCCTAGAGCTGGCGCAAAAAAAGCTGCCTAACGCCAGCGCAGGCACCCTGCCGCCATGTTGCAAGGGTGCCTGCGCTGCAGGGACGATTGTTTATGTTTCCGGTACATAATCAATAATAGCGATTTACTCTTTCTATGTGGACTGCAGAATGCAGCACACAAAGAAAGAGTAAAGAACAAGGAGAAATTAATATTTTCTCTTCGTATCGCCATTCTAAGACCAGGTATTCCCTGGCCTTAGTTTTTGATGCTGCCCCAGATTTGGCAGCGATGCTTGTAAATCTGGGGCAGCGTCAAAAAGCAATGGGTGTTGTGGTGGAACGCCCACAGCAACACCATTGCGCGCCCCTTTATCGCAGAGGACTGTGGCGGAACGGGGCATATTTACAAGGAGGCGTTAAGCCACGTTCAGTGGCTTAGCGCCACTTTGTAAATATGGGGAATGGCGCAATATTACCAAAGCATCAAAAAAAGTGACGCTCCGTGGCAAAAGGGGCTTTTAAATATGCCCCCACATCTCTTGACAGAGCTCTTGGGGCATATTTGCAATGAAATGGTGCAGCGCTGCAAGCAATTTAGCTGCACCACACTGTTTCATTTAAAAACGCATGGATGCGTTGTATTTACAAAAATACGGTGCACCCCTGTGGTTTCCACTGAGCTGGCGCTAAAAAAGCTGCCTAGTGGGAGCGCAGGCACCTTTGTACCATGGTGCAAGGGTGCCTGCGTTGCAGGGATGATTGTGTTTGTGCAGGAAGGGACACCTTCCTGCACAAAAACAATCATTAATGGCATTTTGCTTCTTCTATGTGTGCTGCAAAATGCAGCACATATAGAGCAAAAAACGAGAAGAAATAAAAGTATTTCTCCTCGTTGCGCCACTTTAATGCCTCGTTTTGAAAGGCATTAGTTTTTGGCGCTGCCTCAGATTTACAGATCCTTGTAAATCTGGGGCAGTGTCAAAAAGCAATAGGTGTTGCGTGGGAATGCCCATAGCAACACCCATTGCACGCCCCTTTGCCACAGAAAACTGCGGCGAGGAGGGCCACATTTACAAGGCGGCATTAAGCCACGCAAAGTGGCTTAGCGGAGCCTTGTAAATATGGAGCAGGGCATTGCGCCACCAGAGTGTCGGAAAAAGTGATGCTCCGGTGGCGCAATGCCCTTGTGAATATGCCCCCTTGTTGGTCAGTTCCCTAGGTCAGCCGATGGTACACAAGAAGACACTCTCAGCTTATCCCTCCCTTCGTCTACCTCAGAGAAAGCCTGTGAAGTGCTCATGGGTCTCAACAGGCCGGTGCTCTCACCCTCTTGTTGGTTAGCACAATAGGTCAACTGATGATACTCAAGACGACACTCTCATCCTAACCCTCCCCTTGCGACCTCAGGGAAAGCCTGTGAAGTGGCCCTGGGTCTACTCTCGACAGGCCTGTGCCCTCACCTGATTGGAGCTGGACCCCTGGTCAGGTCCACTAACAAATGAATGTGCACTGGACCCTTGGAGGTAGTACTGTGAAAGCCTTTTCTTCAAAGTTAGATCTGTTGGGCTTGTGCTGGTGCTTCCTGGGTGTAAACATGCAAGTTGCTAAGTATCCATAGGACTGAGTCTTAGATAGGTCTCTCCTCTGCTGAGAAAGGCCTGCCTGTGGACAGTAGACCCCATAAGAAAAGAAGAATCATCAGCTTCACTAGGACCCTGCCTTCTTGCCTCCTTAGCTTCTGGAGAACATTGATGCGTCCCCACCACGAAGAACCGATGATAGCGGAGCACAGAGATCAGCGTATCAGAAGCTGAGATGATGATGAGACGTTTGCTGGTAAGTTACCTCTTTTAAGCGACCCTTGCCTGATGATCATTGGGATATACCACCCCAGAACCCTTTGCTCATTCACTGAGGAGCCCCACAATATTGCACCACAGGGATTTATGACTGCAAACATCACTATTGACCACCGATGCAGGCCGAGATTTATGAAGCCTTTGCAATGCACTTGCGGCACTCAAGGCGACGCAAGGACAACGCAAAGGCTTCAGTGATATTTACAAAGCCACACAAGGGGTGATTTGCGCCACCTTGCATGGCTTTAGAAAGAAATGTAATGCAGTGCAGCTGCGTCATGCATTTTGCGTCTGTGCATACACCATTTGTGGGCGCCATGTTGAATGTCTTATATTACTTGCCAGTAAAAGAGTATGTAGCGGTGATACAATGGGAGTCCTTCAAAGAGGACACTCTGTAGTTTGAGTGTGAGAGTAGAAAAATACATACAGTAATTTAGGAAAGGTGATATGTGTTGGTGCGTCCAAAGAGTGAGTGGGGGCCATATTGGGAGCAGACATTACTCCGCACCCGTCAATGGTAATGATGGCAGCTATGTTAATGTGAGCTGTCAGTCAGACTGTCCTCATATGGCTATAGTTTATGAATATGTATGTCCAGAAATTGAAAGAAAAACAAAAGAGACTATTTTTGAGAGGGTTGCATCACGTTTGCACCACGCAATGTGGTACATGCGTTGAGTAAACCTCCAAGTCAGATTTTTTAAGCCACGCAAAACCACTTTCTCTTCCGCCTGCTTCCTCACCCACGCACACAAGGCACTCCACAACACCGGACCAACATACCTCAACAGACGACTCAGCTTCTACACCCCCACCCGCCAGCTCCGCTCCGCCAACCTCTCCCTCGCCACAGTCCCCCGCATCCGAAGAGCGACCTCCGGCGGCAGATCGTTCTCCCACCTCGCCGCCAAGACCTGGAACACCCTCCCCATCTACCTACGGCAGACCCAAGACCTGCTGACCTTCAGAAGACTCCTCAAGACCTGGCTCTTCGAGCAGTAGCAGCACTCCCCCCCTCCAGCGCCTTGAGACCCTCACGGGTATGTAGTGCGCTTTACAAATGCTATGATTGATTAATTGATTGATTGCTTGGCTCTGAGTAGCTTCAAAAATCTAGAGTAACGCGACACAGTGCATATCTCTGTGCTGTGTTACTCTGCCCCGGGAAGGTGTTCCCGCACAACACTCATGGATTTTGGCACATACCCAGATTTAGAAGAACTTGTAAACCGGGGATGTGCCAAAATCCTAAACCTTTCCTGGGAAGGCATAACAAAGAGAAATAGCACTATTTCTTCTCTTTATCTGTGCTGCATTCTGCAACACACATAGAAAGAGGAAGGGGCATATTATCAAGCACGGCGTTAAAATTATTGCCGGTTTAGCGGCAGAAAACTGCCGCTAAAGCGGCGATAATGGGCTTGATAATATGCCCTGGAGAATTCCAATAGAAGCCCATGTTGACACCAGAACATGGGCTTCTATTGGAATTCTCTAGGGCATATTATCAAGCCCATTATCGCCGCTTTAGCGGCAGTTTTCTGCCGCTAAACCGGCGATCATTTTAACGCCGTTTCTTGATAATATGCCCCGAATATGCCTTCCAGGATTGTGTTTTCCTGCACAAAAACAATCCTGCATGCACCACAGGGACACTTGCACCACGGTGCAAGGGTGCCTGCGTTGGTGCTAGGCTGACAAAAGGGCGCCAGCACAGGGGAAAAGGCAGGAATGCGCTGTATTGACTTAAATACAGCGCATTCCTGCCCTTTCCCTGTCACGCAGTGCAGCGCAGCAAGGTGACTTGCTGTGCTGCCCTGCGCTGCGCTGCGTGATTTGTTCATAAATATGGCCATAAGTGTCTTCTCAGGGGGACTTGTAAATGGATGGGTGAATAAGCCAAGTAGTAGTAGATTTAAGTGAACGCACAGAGTGAGTGCACTTCGGTCAGTAAGGTGCACCCGGAGGACGTAGCCATTCCCGGGCGGGAGACTGATGGATAGTGGAGAATAAGCCATCAAGTTGAATTGTTTGTTGGTGATCAGGAGCCTCTTTTGTACTAGCCATTACTAGCCACGCTGTCAAAAACGGTCTAGTTCTGAATGTAAAAGGCTCTCAGGGCCAGATTCACAAAGGTATCTTACACTTTTGAGCAAGTTTACTACTTTTTGGTATTCACAAAACCTCACTTTTGTACAATTTACACATTTGTAGTACGTCCAGCGCTACCATTGGAACTGCAACAACCTCCCATAGAAAATAATGAAGCTAGGAATTACTCCAAAAGTGTAGGTTCCTACAAAAGTGTAAGGTACTACAAAAGTGTAGGTTCCTACAAAAGTGTAAGGTACTACAAAAGTGTAAGGTACGACAAAAGTGTAAGGTACTACAAAAGTGTAAGGTACTACAAAAGTGTAAGGTACTACAAAAGTGTAAGGTACTACAAAAGTGTAGGTTCCTACAAAAGTGTAAGGTACTACAAAAGTGTAAGGTACGACAAAAGTGTAAGGTACTACAAAAGTGTAAGGTACTGCAAAAGTGTAAGGTACTACAAAAGTGTAGGTTCCTACAAAAGTGTAAGGTACGACAAAAGTGTAAGGTACTACAAAAGTGTAAGGTACTGCAAAAGTGTAAGGTACTACAAAAGTGTAAGGTACTACAAAAGTGTAAGGTACTACAAAAGTGTAAGGTACTGCAAAAGTGTAAGGTACTACAAAAGTGTAAGGTACTACAAAAGTGTAAGGTACTACAAAAGTGTAAGGTACTGCAAAAGTGTAAGGTACTACAAAAGTGTAAGGTACTACAAAAGTGTAAGGTACTGCAAAAGTGTAAGGTACTACAAAAGTGTAAGGTACGACAAAAGTGTAAGGTACTACAAAAGTGTAAGGTACTGCAAAAGTGTAAGGTACTACAAAAGTGTAAGGTACTACAAAAGTGTAAGGTACTACAAAAGTGTAAGGTACTGCAAAAGTGTAAGGTACTACAAAAGTGTAAGGTACTACAAAAGTGTAAGGTACTGCAAAAGTGTAAGGTACTACAAAAGTGTAAGGTACGACAAAAGTGTAAGGTACTACAAAAGTGTAAGGTACTGCAAAAGTGTAAGGTACTACAAAAGTGTAAGGTACTACAAAAGTGTAAGGTACTGCAAAAGTGTAAGGTACTACAAAAGTGTAAGGTACTACAAAAGTGTAAGGTACGACAAAAGTGCAGTTTGTGAATAGCACTTTGTAGTATGTTTTGTTGTACATCTGTAGTACTACAAACCTCACTGCAAAGTGCAATCTGTGAACCAGGCCCTCGAGCTCTAAATCTAGTATGTGGGGTGCAACTGTTACCAAAGGCCAAGTACAGATGGATAAAACATGCGTGGGATTCAGGGTCTTTGTTTAATCCATAGTACACTGCTCTAATGTACAGATCCAATTACTTTCTCTTTACCTAGTGTGAGTTCACTGTGGCCTCTTCAGTTGTGGCACTATGGTGCAAAGGTGTGCGCATGGCACTAGGCAGCAGGTCTGTGCGCCAGCGCAGGGGATGAGAACAGCAGCGCTGTATCTTAGAAGATAACTTTACTGCCCTGCGTTGCGTGACAACTTAGTAAATCAGCACCGTAGACTTTACAAGGGTGGGGACTAGTGCGGCTGAAGAGACAGATGTTTTAAGAGAAGCAGCGCCACAGGAAGAGATCCCACATGAAGGACACTGAGGGGCATATTATCAAGAACGGCGATAACATTATCGCCGCTTTAGCGGCAGGAAACTGCCGCTAAAGTGGCGATAAGGGGCTTGATAATATGCCCTAGAGAATTCCAATCGAAGCCCAGGGTCTGGTGTGAAGGACATCAAACCTGGGCTTCTATTGGAATTCTATAGGGCATATTATCAAGCCCCTTATCGCCGCTTTAGCGGCAGTTTCCTGCCGCTGAAGCGGCGATAATGTGCCCCTGAGTGTTAGTGTTCCCAGACCCTACTCCAGAGACCCCGCTAAAGAAAGAAACGTGGGTGGTCTGGAGGACCCTGGTGGAGACCGAGTGCCAGTACAGTGTTGATACTAACAAAGCTCCCGGTCCGAGCAGGCAGGGCCTTTGTTGGTAAAGTTGGATAAGATGTGGAGAGCACAGACAAGAGGCTGCACACTCCTTACTCTGGGTTCCTGGTTCAGACCTAAGACTGCAGGCCCTGTGGAAGTGTCTCACTGTGAGAGTGGCTAAGAAGAGCTTTACCTCTCTGATCCTGCCGATATTTCCTCTTTATCTCTCTGATTTGACAGATATTTTTTCTTTATCCTTTTGAGTCTTGCACATATCCCTCTCTCTCTCATCAAGTAGATATTTTCTCTTTAACTTATATTTTGCATATATTTTCTCTTTATCTTCCTGATCATGTAGTTATTTCCGCTTTAACTCTGATTGCACAGATATTTTCTTTATCTCTCTGATTTGTTTTCACATATTTTCTCTTTACCTCTCTGATTTAGCAGATATTTTATTCGTTGCCTCTCTGATTTTGCAAACCTTTTCTTTGCAGCTCTCTTTTCTTCTTTTCTCTTTAACACTGGTTTGGCAGATTTTTTCTCTTTACCTCTCTGATGTCTCAGATATTTTATTCGTGGCATCTCTGATTTTGCAGACCTTTGCTTTGGAACTCTGATTTTTAGATATTTCCTCAATACACGAGTGCATGGAGGGAGGGCATTGCCAGCTGCCTACCAGCTGTGTGTTTTTGCTCTTCGGATTTGTCATTGCTTGGTGTGTGGCCTGTGCCTCTCCCAGGAAAGAGCACTTTATTTGGCAAAGAGGCTCAGAAGCAAATTGCATTAAATGAAAAGTACAGACAGCAGCTGTGGACATGGTGTGCTTGAAACAGTTCACTGTCCGAACAGGCATGGTCTTTGTTGATAAAGTTAGATAAGAGGCAGTGAGTACAGACATGAAACAGTTAGCAGGAGGCCTCTGCCCGAAGGCTTGCAAGAAGTCAGTTGTACAAATGTACATATTGTCAGACCAAGCTAAGTAGATATTAACGGTGGCAGGTAAGAAACACTGAGGCATATTCACAAGAAAATGTCGGGGCGCAGAGCTGCGCCAAATTTGGTAGCGCCGTACTCCGACCTTTTCAAAACGCAGGGATGTGCCATATTTGCAAGAATACGGCGCACCCCTGTGTTTCCCCCAGCAGTGGCGCAAAAAAAGCTGCCTAGCTCCAGCGCAGGCACCCTGCCGCCATGTTGCAAGGGAGGCCACACACAGCAGGGACGATTGTTTATGTGCAGGAAGGGACACCTTCCTGCACATAAACAATCAATGGCGATTTGCACCTTTTATGTGTGCTGGAGAATGAAGCACACATGGAAAGAGCAAAAAACGAGGAGAAATTAATAATTTCTTCTTGTTGCGCCATTCTATCGCCTGGTATTTCATGGCGTTTGTTTTTGGCTCTGCCTCAGCCTTGTAAATCTGGGGCAGCATCAAAAAGTAATGGGTGTTGCAGTGAAACGCCCACAGCAACCCCCCGTTGCAGGCCCCTTTGCCGCAGCGGACTGCGGTTGAAAGGGGCATATTTAAAGGAGGCGTTAAGCCACGCAAAGTGGCTTAGTGCCAACTTGTAAATATGGAAAATGGCGCTGCGCCACCACAGCGTCAAAAAAAGTAGCACTCCGGTGGTGCTGAGGGCTTGTAAATATGCCCCACTGTGTAGTCTGCACTATTTCACGGTCTGGTACACAGTTTTCAAATGTGTCCAGTTCTGTCTGGGATCACAAACTACCAATGCTGTGGATAGCCTGAAACCAATACCACCACTAGAATATAAAACCGTGTCTTGTGCAGTAAGGTCCACCTTCCTGCACAAAAACAATCCTGCCCGTAACGCAGACATCCTTGCACCATGGCGTAAATTTGCCTGAATTTGGCACTAGGAAGCTACAAGTGCGCCAGCATTAGAAGAGAGCTGAAGAGGGCCATATCTCCGTAGACATGGCGCCGTTCAGCTCTTTCCATTTTACGCAAAGCTGCACCGCAACTTCCGTTGCTACGTTGCGTGAAATATTAGTAAATATAGCCCCTATGTTTGGTTTCCGAGGTTCCATGTGTGTTGGTCTTCATTAATCATAGGTGGTTAATCTTGGGTTTGTACATTTATTATTAACCTGTACCCTTCCTGTTCCTTTTACTCTCTGTGGGGGGGACCAGTACATCCACTTTTCCTTTGATCTGTTTCCCTTTTTATTTCCTTTAGTAATCCCTTCTCTTAAACTACACATTTTCAATAGTCTTCCCTTTCCCTTAAACTCTTTTAACTTACCTGCAACCATCGATTTATTCACATTGTGTTTGTTTTCTCGATTTAATTACGCTGACCTGTTCGTATCTGCAGATAATGAAACCAAGAAAATTACATGTGACTATAGTGTTATTATTATTGTGTCTTTTTTTGTTTAAATCAGTTGTATTCTTTTTAGATAGTATTGAGCACATACATATATGATACAGCTCCAGCAATGACTGTATAAGTTATTGATAACATTGCAGACCATATACATATACTTCGAGCTACCCACTTTACCATGAGCCAGAGTGTACTAGTACAGTACTAATGTGTAAGCGATAATTGTCATTGGTGAACACCGGCAAATGCTCCAGGCTTCAGCATATTTTGATTACAGAGCTAAACAATTTTTGCTGCAAATCAACATTATACAACATACGCTTTTTATATGGCTGCCAAAGAGAACATCCTTTTCCAAGCAGTCAGTCGGATCTGTCTAATGCTGCGCGCAACATACACGCACATGTAGGTGAGGATAGGCTCCCACAGCGGTGGCTACTACCAATGTGTTAATCATCTATGGATGGTTCAATATAACTAGGAGAAGTGTGCGGAAGGGATACCCCCGCCGTCAAGAGGTGCATCAGGGTCCCCATTCCCTGCTACCCCATTCCCATCAGAATGGGAATCATGAGCCAGTGGGGTAGAAGGCATTTCATTGTGTATATCTGCCATTAATGCGTCCCAATGTGCGACAATAGGGTGTTTCCTGGACCCACATTGTCCTCTCTATGTAGGGCTGTGCTCTCTGCCTGTGCCCAATTTATAAATGAGCGCAACCAGGCCATGGCATGTGGGGGATCTAGGGGTTTCCATCTGCAGGTAATGAGGCATATGGCTTAGATTAGGCCTAGGTCAATGAATCAAGATGTGACTTTGTATTTCTTACCCCTTCGATACCTCCCTAAGATGCACACCTCCCATGTGAACACGAGAGACCTTTCTGTGCAATGTAGCAAACAACCCATTACAACTTGCCAATAGTGTGCGAGTCAGGAACAGGCCATAGCATGTGCAGTAAATTGGCATTTGTCACATGACAGCAGGGGCAGGCATTGTCAACACGCCCCAAATATCGATTGATTTTCTGTGAGGGTAAGATAGGCCCTATGCGTGATATACAATTGGATCAGATGGAATCTGGCATTCCTGGGGACAGTGATAGGGCCCCCCAGTACAGCACCCCATTCCTTATCAGTATAGCAAGGGCCCTGGTCTGTCTCCACCTTGACACGCAATGGCACTAGGGATATCGCTGTGTGGGTGAGCAGCGATCCCGCTAGCCAGCAGATTAAATGTTTGCCTCATCCTAAAATGTGTAGGTACTGTATGGTTAAGTGTGTGGTCAATTCGTTGGTTATGTCTTCCCAGGTGTGACTCAGCAGCCCTATAAGTGAAGCATGCAAAAAAAACTGTCCCGGAGGGAGTCCATCGTCCTCCACCAGGGTGCCATAGGGTAAGAGAGTACCATCTCTGTAAAGCTCACCCACTGACTGAATGCCAGCTGCATCCCAATCTGCGAGTTCCGCTCTGGTAGTGTATCTGTTTCCTTGTGGTGTACCAAGTATTGCTAGTACTGGGGCCTAGGGGGGAAATGCAGCGTGTGATATGAAGGCATCGCTTATAACGAAGGCAACCTGTACTAGCCTAGGTTGTGGCAGTGGGGGCAGAGCACAGGGGTGAAAAATCTGCAATAGATCAGGTTGTCTCTAGGCTGGTAGTAACGTGGCTGTATCTGGCAGTTGCAATGCAGTGAGCCAACGTGCCACCCACTGCAGCTGTGCCGCTAGACAGTATTGCTTGAAGTTGGGCATCGCACGACTGCCGTGATCTAACAGCTGATATAATTACGCTAGTGCCACACGGCATTGAGATTTGTTCCAGATAAATTCCCGCATCACACCCTCAAACGAGCAAAAATATGACGCGTTGACATACAAGTGCTTGTTTGCAAAATATTCCGGAGGCGAGGGAACACCGCCATCTTGAGTAATGCAGCACAGCCCATCACTGACAAAGGAAGTGTTCTTCAGAAGGCCATCTGGGCCCGTAATGACGCAACTGCATGCCCAAAGTTACCCTCAAAAAGGTCCAGTGGGGATTGGTATATTTGCACCCCCCAATTTACGGAACACACTAAGTTGCCATGTAAGTGGAACTGTGTCAATAGTAAGACATGTGTCCGGTGCATTAAGGGAACATGGGAAGGAACGGGATTTGTTCCAATTGACCCGCAATCCAGAGATAGAAGCGAACTGTCGAAGGATGCGCCCAACTACTGCGGGGTGACATCTTGTAAATATATGAGCAAATCGTCTGCGTATAAGGAGACAGAGTGCGTACCATCACATAATAGAATGCCCCATTTAAGTCCACAAGCACGAAGGTGAGCTGCCAGAGGTTCCACGGCTAGAGAAAAGAGCAGGGGCGAAAGAGGACTCCCCTGCCTGGTACCGTGCCCTATGTGAATTATTATTATTGTGTCTTATAAAGCGAACGGCTACGCCAAAGTATTTTCTAACTGTGTCCTGTGATAAAATTGCCACTAAGCAAAAATGAAAAAATAAAGTATTTATCGCCACTCCCTTCTGACCCACAATGCAAGGTGGCGTACAGGTTTCCCCTGTAGGTCGCCCATAACCAAACTTGGACACAGTACACCAAACACCAAGAGCAGATTCTCAGTAGATTCTGAGAGTAGGCTTTATTTATGTGTATTTTATCATCAGTGCTGTCAATAGTGCAAACAAACATGCTCCTTATTTCCACTTCTGGGTACTTTTGCTTGGCTGGGCACAGAAACGCAGTGTTGGCCGCCGCAAAATTTAAGTGGGGGGGGACGGGACGGGACGAGGGAAATAATTATAATAAAATTTAAAAACCTACCTGTTCTGACACTGCCGCTCGCCTCAGTGCTCCTGTTCTTCCTGATGGTGTCCCAGCAGTCCCTGGGACATCAGCACAGGCTCCCCTCCCAATCCTGGCGCTGCTCTCAATAGCATAAGAGCAGCACCAGGATTGGTCCCAGCAGCTTGCTTAGCCGCCCAGACAGTGCCTGGGAGTCTGTGCTGTTTTTCCAACCCGGCTGTGCAACACAGCTTGGTTGGAGAAACCTAAGTGTGCATGTCGGTTTGGCGGTCCGAAGACGGCCGGACAAATCGTCATGCGCACTTAGGTTGTGCACTACCCCTCCCCTGCTGGCTGTGCCTTTGACGACAGCCAAGCCCTGCCAAAACTTGGCTGTTTCTAAAGGGAAACAGAAAAAATAAAATGATAATAAAACCAATTTATTATCATTTTATTCTTCCCGTTTCCCTCAGCTGCAGAAACGGCTCTATGATTAGCAGTTTTTATTCCCTGCAAAGTCTGTGCCGTGCAAAATGGCGGACCTTACAAGGGAGAGAAACCAAAATACAATGTATAAAAATCAGTGCTTAATTTGAGTCGGTGGTTGCTGGTGGGGTCATCAGCACTCATTTTTGGGGACCAGCACTTATTTTTTCGCTTTAGACATAGAAAAAAGCAACAAAGGAAAAACCGTAGAAAGCGGAGAGACAGAGAAAGACGGAAAAAACGTTCCTAAGGGAGACAGCAAGAACCTGCAAGAGTGAGATAAAGGCGCAGAGAGTGTCTGGTGGTGGATTAAAGAGGCATGAGTTGGATTCAACACTACACAGCCTTGGTATTCAGCACACCTACATTTAATTGCAGTGGCCGCGGGCTTCTGAGTAGAACTTTGGACACCGGTACTCATTCTCTTACAAATTAAGCACTGTATAACAATGACCTTGCAAATGATAAATGTCATTGCAATTCACAGCGCCATTGAACTACAATTTCTGGTGAAAACGCAGAGGTCTGTTCCACCTATATACTGATTCTCAAGGAAATGTAGCAACAACATTGAGTCCAGTGGTTCCGAAACCTTAAAACTTCACCTGCTTTCGTTCTCAGGTGGTAACCGTTCCCACCTTGGAACCTGTCCATGAGGGACAGTGTCTACTGTGAGACTGATGGCTCTGGACCTGGGATGGGGGAGGGAGAGCAGACAACAGTCTCTTTTCCCACTAAGGGCCAGGGGCTGAAATCCCAGTACTGTGAGAATGCAAGACTCTATCTCTGCATTTGCCGCTGATCTCAGGGATTCACAGAAGAAATCCTGGCTCATGAATACTGATGATGCAGGAGTTCTGCTGCCCACCAGCATCTCTGGGTTGTGGTGTGGGATTGACACTTCCAGCACAGCCAAAGAACTGTGTAGATCGCATTGCAAAAGCTGTTCAAACACAGCGCTGGGACCTGGCCAGTGGCAGCTCCTCCGCTAAGGCAGATGACGTCGCCCCACTGCTTTCAGCAGTGTAAATAAAGGAAAAATAAAATGATAATAACTCGTTGTTAATATCATTTTATTTGTTCCTGCTGCAGCGTCTTTGCGGGGCAGGGCGGGGCTGCTCTGCTCTCAGAGCAGGGGGGGAGTGGTGGGCACTCTGTAAGTGAGCAATGACTGTTTGGCCATTCGTCATGCTCACTTTGCATGTTCTCCACTCAGGCTGCATTACAGCCTGGGTGGAGAACATGCCCAGGCACCCATTTCCGACCAATCACAAAGCAGCATAATAGTGTTGTGATTGGTCAGGGGAGCCTGGGTGCTTCCTGTTCCGGCCGAGTGGAGGGACAAAGCAGAGAGACGACAGAGGAGAGATGCAGCGAGGAGTTAAGTTTTATTTATTATTTCTTTACCAAATCCCTCCCATGTCCCCCATCACCTGCGCCTCGCCACCCCCGATCCCTGCTAGCCGCCACTGGACCTGGCCAATGGAACATTTGGCCCCTTACCAAACTGGTCATGAAGAAGTTAATAGATTCTGTCAAAATGCCATTTCGATATGTTCAATGATTTTTATATAAGACTAAAGTTCCAAGAATCTCTGGGGCCTCGTGACCTTGGTAAAGAGGAAGGTGTCGGTATGTTTTCAAAATGAACTTAAGACACACTCCCTTGTGTCTAGACATGTGTGGGTTTCCCTACAACTCCCATGTGCCTAGACATGTGCATCAGTCTCAGCTCCCTGCTCCTGATTCCGTGGCTTTCCTCTCTATTTTTGAATTTGTGCCCAGAAGGAGTATGTAGTGGGCTGGACCCACGTGTTCAGGAGACATAGTAGACGTAGCCGAGTTGAGTTTGATGTAGTTTATTAAGTCCATAAGTAGAAGTTACAGCAAGCCCCACCAGGAGCAGCCTGCTAGCTGCTCAGCCCATCTTCCAACTGACACAGTCACACACCAGGCACCCAAGCATTCCACTCATGTCAATCACACCAACATTCAACACGGAACACTCACACTGGCTGAGCAGCTAGGGACAAGGTGAAGGGGAACATTACAGCATAACATGAGAATACTACATATCCTCTCCCTTTTATATTGAAAAAATAAATAGAACAACATTAAAATGAAAACAACTATACACAGCAATGTACAAAAGATGTAAACAGTCCATAAACCCTGGGATGAATGGTAAAACCACATCACGAGAGGGAAAACAGACAAAGGAGGAAAGGAGAATGAAAGGATAAAACACACTAACACCATCCTCCTACTTTAATATTGAATAAAAAGTGAAGAGGTAAGTAGTGTAAGAACAGCTCACAAACACTAGGTGAGCAAAACACACGTGAAGGAAAAGAAGGGAAAAACGTACCCCAAAACTCCACACACTGGATGGACGACACCCAAAGAAGTACTCCTCAACTAAGGAGACTGTGGCCAAAACACCACCCCTCATGTGAGGGACCATGCTAAGATGGGACTAACCCATAGGCTAAGCAGGGTAAAGACTAATGTTGCATGGGACTGGCACCCAAGAACATGTGCAGCACGAGAAAACAACGCATATGCAGCACAGTGTGACACACGCACACATTACGTCAACGTGAAGCACAGGGTGACTTACACACACAACATAATGACGTAAAAGTACAGGGTGAGGCGCGGGGCGGCTTACACACTAAACACAGCAAGGTGATGCGCAGGGCGGCTTGCACACTGGACACAACAAGGTAATGCGCAGGGCGGCTTACACACTGGACACAACATGACGTCAAAACGTGTAAGTGGGAATAACACCCAAAACACACATCCAAAAGAAAAGGATGTACATCAATCCCAGATAGTGTAAGAGATGACGTAAAAAGAGATATGTCCAACAACATGGAGCGTAACAGCTAGTGTCACATGGGACTAACACCCAAAGACATGTGCAGCATAAGGAAACAGCACAAATGCAGTAAAGTGTGACAAACACACAATACGTAAACGTAAAGGTACAGAGACAAATGACTTGGAAATGGGACTAAAACCCATACCAAAAATAACAAAGCAACAAACCCCTAAGTAACCCCACATGTAATGGTACAAAGGCTTTGCAAAAACTGTTGCGAGAACGTAAAGAGGAGAAATGGGACTGGAACCCCTTCCCATCCCAATGACAGGGATAAAACATCTGAAACGTGAAAATGCGTGAATAAGAGAAATGGGACTAGGACCCACTCCCATCCCTTAGGCAGAGATACGACATCTGAAAAGAATATGCATAAACAATGAGCATATGACATGTCATTCGAAATACTTAACTAGTTTTTTTTTAAGTTTGAATCACAGCAATCAGAGACAGACGAAAGATATGCACAGTAAGCTTGAAATGTCACTGTAAACTCAAAGGTTTCTTTTCCTGTGAAAAAATAAATGTTATGTCATACCCAAAATACAAGTACCACGATCTAAGATTACAAAAATGTCGATGGTATGCCTGTCACTGCGATGATAGAGGACAGGCGTTCCTGGGATCCAAACAGTACAACGTAGAGATGAAACAGATCCAGGAGACTTGCAAAAAGGTAATACATCACTCACTGAAGATATAAAAGCACCCAGTCTTAATAGGAAGTCACCAAAGGAACAGCCAGAAGAAACAATTTTCACACTTTAGTGCATGGGCTGAGTTTAAACATCGGCAAGGCTTTATAAGTGTGTCTCAAACCATATAAAACTTAAACTCACCGCCCAAACGTAGAGACTAAATTTGTGCCTACTGGTAAAGCGTTGCAGCGAAAACGATGTGGAGCGAACAACGGAAACCATGTGGAGCTAAACTATCCTCACGCTGCGACGCTGGAGCTGGCTTTCAACAACCATAAAAACTTTATTAGGTGCACACAACGTGGTTGGCATTGAAACCTCCTGGGCCCATATGAAACTGCATAGAGTGGCTGGACCCTCCAACCACAAGATGGCGGCACGCACAGGAGACACACGCCGAGTGGCTCCCGGAACGCTCCTGCTGCAAAACCCCCGACGGCGGAATAGAAGACTGGCCTGACGTGATGAAAGATTCTGGAGCTGCTCCGCGCGACACCCTGAACAAGGTAAGGTGCGTGAGCCATAATTGAATTTTAAATCGCAGCGCAACAGTTTTTTTTTCTACTGGCCTCAAAGTAGAGAAGTGAAAATAGACACTTTAACAAATTTAAAGCTGAATATATCTCACCACGACGGCCATCTCTTGCAGCAGGCAGGGAAACCTGGCCAAAGAAGTAACATCCAGCAGTGTAACTTTTAAAAACAACGCCAATATTTGAAAGTAAATTGGCACAAGTAGAGTTTCTAGCGGTGCTGCGCTGACACAGAGGCACACAGAGTAGGAAAATTCATCAGAATCCGTGCAAAGAAAAGTCATGAACAAGCGCACAGTCACAAATGAAAGAAACTAGAATCAAAGATCCTTCCGCCAAACAGAATCACTTAACTCCGCACTGGAGACAGAAACACAGGCAGCCACTGATTACCTTACTTTATAAGGCACTGTAGACGTTTGTTGTGGCATAGGATCTTCTACGAGATGTAGGCAGCCTTTCTTAACGTATTTAAAGATGTTATAGATGCTGAGAACACGGCACAGCACGCCTGAGCTGGGGCTGTCCGGTGTAGTGGACACTGGTGGGGCTGCGAGGCGTTCTTGACCGGTTTCTTTTACTTCAGTTACGTCATTCTTGTTTCAAATTTCTTGCTTCTTATGTCCATCAGCTTTGGCTTAACTCCTCTTAGTAGGCACGTTGAGCGTAGATAAATCCCATCAAGATCGTCGCCAAAAATGTAGTGGGCCGGACCAACGTGTTCAGGAGACATAGTAGACATAGCTGAGTTGAGTTTGATGTAGTTTATTAAGTCCATAAGTAGAAGTTACAGCAAGCCCCACCAGGAGCAGCCTGCTAGCTGCTCAGCCCATCTTCCAACTGACACAGTCACACACCAGGCACCCAAGCATTCCACTCATGTCAATCACACCAACATTCAACACGGAACACTCACACTGGCTGAGCAGCTAGGGACAAGGTGAAGGGGAACATTACAGCATAACATGAGAATACTACAGAGTATTTCTGTCTCCCCCTGTTTGATTGGGTACCTGTATCCTTCCACTGCTGTTGTCAGACTTTGAAGTAAATGAGGGCCTATTTTCTCACTCTCGCTCCTTCTTTCTGCCCCCTCAGCTCCTTTCCCACCACTGCTTTCTTTGTTAATAAATTAGCAACCCCACACCTATATCTGGAAATTATTTTTAACCATTCCAAGATAGAAATCTGGGCACTCGTACCTGCGGTAACCATATTGCAATGGCTTTTCTTATACTTTACAAAAAGTAGTTCCAAGATGAGCAACGTGCACGGACATAAACACTACTTCAAGATTGTTGTTGTGCTTGCACACGCATTTGCTGTAGCCATCTTCGAAGAGTTTTTTTCCTTTAAAGAATATTCCAAGATGGCTGCTGAGCATGCGTCCACAGTGGACAACTGGGGTTAAAAATACATTGGCATAGCCAATGCACCCCAGTGTCTTGGGCAAGACCACCGGCTTTGCCAATGCTCGTTTACCCTTTGTTTCTAATGCAGCTTTCAAGTAATCTCAGCCCAAAAGTAGCAAGGTTAGGGAAAGCTAATATTTATCGTAAAGTTCATGTTCCCCTAAGCCCAGGAAAAGCAAGGGCAAGAAGCTCAAGGCCATTTTTACAAGGAAGTAATGCAGCGCGGTGCCGCAAGCCCTTTGGCTGCGCCACGCTGCGTTACTTCCAAAGCAAAGGGATGCATCATATTTACAGCAACACCTTCCTGCACAAAAACAATCAGGAGAGGTGTTTTCCTCTTTCTATGCGTGCTGCAGAATGCCCACAGCAACACCCATGGAATGCCCCTTTCACGCGAAGTACTGCATGAAAAGGGGCCGTATTTACAAGGACACAAAAAGCCACGCAGGGTGGCTTTAAGTGTCCTTGTAAATATGAAGCACCATACTGCGCTGCTGGTGCGTCACAAAAAGTGAGGCACCGGCGGCACACGGGGCTTGTAAATATGCCCCTCTGCTTTTTAATACAAAACCTAAGCAATAATCATCGAACAGGTTTTAAAGTGTATCTAACTCTGCATCAGGAAGCAGGAGTGTGGTCCAGAGGCACCGGCAGCAGGGCCGGACTGGCCGTAGCGGGCACCAGGCGGTTCCCCGGTGGGCCGCCAAGGTGGGGGCCGGTTTTGGGCCCCTGGGGGGCTGGTTTTGTTACCGGGGCCGGTTTTGCAACACAGCTGCAATATCGGCCCCTGTAACAAAATAGTCCGAAACTGGCCCTGGCAAACAGCTCGGCCGCACCCACCACCCCCCGGGGGGCCAGCTGAGCAGTTTGCCAGGGCCGGTTTCGATTCCCAGTTAGGCCGTGACCGGCAGCACAAGTCCCTCGCAGCTTCCATGGAACCCAGGTCAGCGCTTGGATAACATTCTTGGTGAGTTGTGCGCTATATAAATGCACATAACATAACAGACACTCTGCACAAAGGCACTGTTTGCGGGCACGTAATTCTGATGTTTTAGAATACAGATAGTAGACTTGTTTCCTAGTAAAGATGAGAATAGTGTGGATGAGAAGTGGGGATGATGGATGAGGAATAGAGATAAGAAGTAGGGATGAGGAGTGAGGGATGAGGATGTCCTAAAATGGATGCTGTATCCTAGAGGCCTGTTTACTTTTGGTTCCAGGTGCTGCTTTCATGTACCTGTGCCTAGAAGCAGCACGAGGGGTACTGGTGTACCGAAGGGTAAATCAGGGGCGCCAGCTGATATACTCGACTAATCCGTATTCACATGTAGGAACATATGTGGAAAAATTACTTTGAAGTACATTTTTGGCAATATTATTCTAGGGGTTTGCTAGAAGGGAAACCTCACCTAAGAGCCTTGCTGTAAAACCAGGGCTTGCCCGGCACCTCCATGTGGCCGCCAAAACACTCGGTTGTAGCTGCCCTGATATTGCCATTTACCGGCGGCCATCTCAGTTCTGCACAGCTCCAGTCAACACAGCGATGACTGTGTGGATGCGGAAGTATTTTAGATGGCACCCGAGGAGAGACGCGTTAATATGCGGTCTCCAGGGGTGCGAGTAGGTGTATTACCGGTGAGGCGTGCTCAGCTAAAGTAAGTTCCTCCAACGTTTTTCCTTTACTGGGCAGCTACATCCGAGTGTTTTGGGGGCCACATGGAGGCACCGGGCAAGCCCTGGTTTTACAGCGTTCCTTACAGGGCTAATATTAACCACGCTTTGTTACCGTTATTATTGCAGAGTGTTACTACGAGCCCCTCAACCCCTCCAGACCATGGGGCACATTTGAACCGCATATAAAGTATGTGACTTCAATGTTCATGTTTGTTTTTTAGGTGTAGTATGTCACGTAGTGTCTATGTTTATGTTAAAAGCACTACAATCACGATCTCCACTGGAGACATTGACCATACGTTCTTCCTCCTGCAAGGCAAGATGGAATACACGGTAGTTGATAAACTACACACACCATAGAGGAGCATTTATATGAATCAGAATGACGCATATATTTATGATGCCTGCCAGTTTCCTGGCAGGCGCTTGTTACTCTAACAATTTTCTGTTTTATTTCCTACAGATAGTACGTACCAATGAGTAAAATCGTATGTATTAAACCAATAGTGCACGCACATTAGGTGTGGCACTTTACATTTCACTAATTCTTTATTTACCTCACTTATAGGTCACTTAGGAGTGGTACGCACAGGGCTGGTCCCTGTGTGGTCCTGAGGAAGAGCTTTGGGGAGGCTCGAAACATGTCGACTAATACTAGAGACGTCTAACTCATCATGGTTATGCTGTTTTCCCTAGTATTTACCCCTGTTTTTAAACATACCGACTAGGAGCTAGAATAAAATATTTTGCCCACTAGTTAGGTATTTTTAACATTTTCTTTTTCCACTCCACAACACTCCACTACACATTTTCTCACATAAGTGCTCCTACGTAATCTCGCAAGTCGCAGCACGCCTCAATCCGCAGCGGATTGAGAGGACCCCTATGATGAAGCATGTCACCAAGGGGCAACCCTGGTGAGTGAGGGGACTCAAGAAAGAAATTCTTCTTTCTTGATCAGTAGACTTTATCACTCCACTTGAGCGGAAGTCTCTCATCACCCATAGCTAGGTTCGAGTTCCGTTATTCCGGTTTTTCTGTGTTCATTACTGTAAGGAGGGTGAACCTAGCCTAATACCCTCTACCTCCCCCCTTTTTTTGAGGGTTTAAAAGGGGTAAAGGGTGAGAAGCAATTTATTTTTAATTAATAATTAGTTGTTAATTAATATTAATTAATTGATAATTAATTATGTTAACTGTGTACATTTTTTTTTCCAGGTGCGTGTTGTGGGGTTTATAGGGGTAAAGGGTGGGGAGTAAATTAATTTTAATTAATAATTAGTCAATAAATACTATTAATAATTTAATTGACAATTAGTTTTTTTAATTCTGTCATTTTTTTAAAGTTTAATTTTAGGTGTGGATTGTGAGGTTTATAAGGGTAAATGGTGGGAAGTTAATTAATTTTACTGAATTAATTTTTAGTTTTTAATTAACAATATTTGTTTACTTGATCATTAATTATGTTAATTGTGCAATTACATTTTTTTAAAGATTTGGATGTGGGTTGTGGGTTTTGTAGGGGTACGGTAATTAGTTTGTTGATAAATTATTATATTAATAGTGCAAATATTTTGCTTTTTAAAGTAAAGTTTTAGGTGCAGGTTGTGAGTTTTGTGGGGCTATAGGGTGGGAAGTAACAATTACATTCATGTAATTAATATTTTTTGTTAATAAATAATTTCTAAATAAAAAAATGTATTTGAACGAAAAATATTTTTGTATTTCATTTATAATATTTGTAGTTATTTGTGATATGTATTTAACATTGTAATATGTTTTTATTTTTTTGGGAATATTTATGTTTTCTTTTATTTACTTTGTTTTAGAAAGGATTTTCTTTTCTTCAAGATATTTTGTTTGTTTTTAATGTTGCTCTAACTGGAGTGGGAATTGTAAATGTTACCCCTCCGCAATCCAACACTTTCCCTACTGTTGTACTGACTGGAGTGGGAATTGTAAATGTTTCCCCTCTGCAATCCAACACTTTCCCTACTGTTGTACTGACTGGAGTGGGAATAGTAAATTTTACCCCTCCGCTATTCAACACTTTCCCTACTGTTGTACTGACTGGAGTGGGAATAGTAAATTTTACCCCTACGCTATCCAACACTTTTCCTCCTGTGGTGCTGACTGGAGTGGGAATAGTACATTTTACCCCTTCACAATCCAACACTTTCCTTACTGTTGTACTCATTGGAGTGGGATTAGTAAATTTTACCCCTCCGCAATCCAACACTTTCCTTACTGTTGTATTAACTAGAGTGGGAATAGTAAATTTTACCCCTCATTAATCCAACACTTTCTCTACTGTTGCACTCATTGCAGTGGAAATAGTAAATTTTACCCCTAAGAAATCCAACATTTTCCCTACTGTTGTACTGACTGGAGTGGGAATAGTAATTTTTACTCCGCCGCTATCGAACACTTTCACTACTGTTGCATTTACTGGAGGAGGGAGATGTATATATTTTACCCAGTTTTATTATTTTTACATTGGGTGAAGTGGGAGTAGTACATTTTTATATATGTACTATAATAGTTTGCGTAGTTTTGTATAAATTGTAGGGGGAATAGTATATGTATTAAATTTTATAATTTCTTTTATATTGTTATAATTTATATTAGTATTTTTTGTTTATTTAACATTATAATATTTATAATTATTAATGTTTTTAATGTGTAAAATATTTTTACTAAATTTTAAGTTGTTTACTTTTTTTAATTTAATTAGAATGGTTTGTTTTTTTCTGAAGATTTTATGTTATTGGTATATGTGTGTGTGTATATATATATATATATATATATACATATGTATGTATAAATATATTTATTTATTTGTTATATTTTTATATTAGTTAAAAATGTTGAAATTATAATATAAATTAAAATTATTAGTTTAATTGTTTTTTAAGTGGATATATGTAAATATATTAATTATTATATATTTGTGTTTATTTTTTTAATTAAGTTTATTTGTTATATTTGTTAAAATATATATTAAATCTATTTTTTTAATTAATGTTACTATTTAATATATTTATTATTTATTATTTTAATTTATATATATTTGAAAACGATATTTATTACAACAGTATTTTGTTTCTCGGTATTTTTGTACTTACCATTGTAAGTATATGATGACGATATTTTTTACATCAATATTATGGGGACATTTTGAAGGACGATATTTTGTCAGTGAACCCCACACTTGCGCTGAGCGAGTGCAACTCATATACTTCACTTGTTCTTTGGGTAATAATCAGATTTTCGTCATTCCTTTTACTTCAGTGACGTAACATTGATGGCAGCACATTCACTCTGAAAAATGT
This sequence comes from Calotriton arnoldi, assembly GCA_963921515.1. Classification (NCBI taxonomy): domain Eukaryota; kingdom Metazoa; phylum Chordata; class Amphibia; order Caudata; family Salamandridae; genus Calotriton; species Calotriton arnoldi. The sequence goes on from CAWUFW010000337.1 coordinate 3,337,321, forward strand.
CCCAGCACCATTGTCTGCTTCATAAACAGGAAGTTTGAGATGACATCAGAAGCGGCCTGGAGGCCTTTGCAAAGTTAAATGTATTTGTCTTGTGGCAGGGGTAGTACAAGTCTCTCACAGCTGCCCTGGAACACAGGTGCTCTACACAAAGACACAGGTGTGTATATTCTTGACAGACCCATAAATCAGCCTGTTTTAAAAGACCATTGATAATACCCACTGGAGCAATATTATCAAGACTTTACGTGGCTGTAGACTAGAGTCGAGCAAAGTCACGAATGCAAAGAAGTGCAAAGTCTTGAAAAGTATTTAAGGGTGATTTACAAGGAAAGTGACTCAGTGTGTGCCTCAAGCCATTTTGCTGCGCCGCACTGAGTCACTTTCAAAGCACAGGGACGCAACATATTTGTGACAATATGTTTCATCTCTGTGCTTCCCCCTGCGCTGGCGCACAAACTGCTGCCATGCGCCGGTGCAGGCACCCTTGCACCATGGTGAAAGGATACCCGAGTCGTGGGGAGATTGTTTATATGCAGTAAGGGACACCTTCCTGTACATAAACAATCACCAGAGGTGATTTCCTCTTTCTATGTGTGCTGCAGAACACAGGACCTTATTTACAAGAAAGTGACACAGCGCGTCATTTGGCTGGGCCGTGCTGCGTCACTTTCAAAGCACAGGGATGCGTCATATTTACAACAATATGTCACATCCCTGTACTTCCCCCTGCGCTGGCGCACAATTTGCTGCCATGCACCCACCCAGGCTCCCTTGCGCCATGGTGCATGGGTGTCTGCGTCTTAGGGGAGATTGTTTTTGTGCAGGAAGGGACGCCTTCCTGCACAAAAACAATCACATGAGGTGTTTTCCTCTTTCTATGTGTGCTGTAGAATACAGCACGCATAGAAAGAGAAAAAACGAGGAGAAATATAAGTATTTTTCCTCGTTTTGCCTCCTTACGCCTCCCCTGGGGACGCGTAGCATTCAGACGCATTTCCAGATTTACGATTCCTCGTAAATCTGGAAATGTGTCTGGTTCCATGGGTGTTGTGTGGGAACACCCACAGCAACACCCATGGAACGCCCCTTGCACGCAAAGTGCTGCGTGCAAAGGGGCTATACTTACAAGGACAGGAAAAGTCACGCAGGGTGGCTTCTCCTGTCCTGGTAAATATGTGGCAGTAAAATGCGCCGCCGGTGCATCACAAAAAGTGACGCAACGGTGGCGCAAGGGGCTGGTAAATCTGCCCCTTACTTTGCAGCACAAACATTTTTGGCAATGCTGCTTTGCGTTATTTTGTGCCAACGAGGCATTACATGGGTTGTACTTGGGTGTTCCAAGACTACCATCTATGCTTTTTAATGCAAAGCCATATCTACAAAGATTGTCAGACCTGTCTTTCATTAAAAAATAATGCACTTTTGAGACCGGCATTGAGTACAAGAAATGTATTTATTTCACCATACATTTCACTCACTCGCTCACTGCACTGTACAGCACACATCCAAAGTGTGAAATGGAAATAAGTTTTTAAACAGGATTCATCCTGGAAGGTTACACAGTGGTGCAAAGATGTGTGCGTTGCACTAGGCAGTAAGGGACATATTTACAAGCCCCTTGCTCCACCGGTGCACAATTGTTTTGACGCACCAGCGGCGAAGTGTGGTGCTCCATAATTACAAGGCCAGGTAAAGCCACCCTGCGTGGCTTTTCGTGGCCTTGTAAATACTACCCCTTTTTGTAGGAAGCTGGCTCTGTAAATACTATACCAAAGTGAGGTATAGTGTGCACAGAGTCCAGTGGAACCCCAAAGGTAGGCAGAGGTAAAAGTAGATAGCACCTTACTCTCTATTTGTGGTAGTGTGGTCGAGCAGTAAGGCTTTATCAGAGGGGTGTTAAGCATTTGTTGTACACACTCAATCAGCAAATGATGTCACACACTAAAAGACTGAACTCAGACCAATTTGATTTGTATAAATATATTATTTAGTTGTATTTATTTCCTAGAACAAGCAAGCCTGGCACAGGTAAGTGTTTATGGTACTTTTCAAGGCAGGTTGAACAATACAAGCAAGCTGAATGAAAATGACTTTGTTACAGTTTTGTAAATGCTTTCAATACAGTGGAAATTACTGTTAGATTACTTTGAATTACTTTGCAGATTACTTTTTGGATTACTTTTTCTACTCAGTGTGATACACCTAGATATCACACTGGGACATTTCCTAGCGAAAAGGCAAGTAAGCAATTTTTAGTTCTTTGCAGTTTTTCAAAGTTCCATACAAAACCAACTCCACACAAACATTTTCAAGGAAAAACAGTCAATGTATTCCTATGGAGAGAAATGAAGTTATCAGTTAACAGGTAAGTACGTTGTTGTGGGAGTGGGTATTCTGGGGTTAGAACCAGGGTTCCCCCAAGGTCAAGGATGCACTCTCAAAACACCCTCAGCGGCACTAGGGTGGCCGGGTGCAGAGTGCTGAGGCCCAATGTTATCCAATGGGGGATAGGGGGCCTCTGGTTGGTGGCTGGTTACGAGCAGGCCACAAGGTTGTGGGAGCAAAGCTCCAGGGGTTTAGTTCATGGCAAAGGGGGATCCGATTTAGCACCCAAGGTACACCCGCAGCGGCGCAGGGGCGGCTGGGTGCAGGGTGCTGGTTTGGTGTTGGGAGCCCTGTTGATTTCAATGGGGATTCTCCGGTTTCAACAAAGACTGCAGGTTCGGAGACGAAGATCTTCTGGAGGTGACCACTGGTTGGAGAGGTACGTTGGGACGGCTGGGAATGCTGGGACACCGTCGGTTGGGCCACCCAAGGCCGTGGGACTTCGGGTGCAGGGGTGTCTTTAGGCGTCTGGTTTTTCTTACCAGCTCCGGTCGCGGTCGGGGGGATCCTCCAGAAAGAGGCTGCAGGCTTCGCTGGGAGATTCGAGGCAGGTCAGAGATCACCAGATCTCAGGTCAGGATCGCGGGGGAGACCTCCTTGTGGTGTTGGGTCACTCGGGCCGTGGGCGTCGGGTGCAGAGTGGTGCAGACTCGCGGATTTGGCCCGAGCCAGAGTTCGTGGGTGAGCAAATCCGGTGCTCACGGGAGACAAAGTCTTTCTTTTGGAAGGCAGGGCAGGTCCTCAGGGTTCTTGAGGTTGCTGGCTGCAGACACACCGGGATTTCGCTTCTGCAGGTTCGAGTTGGGGACAGGCCGGTAGGGCTGGGGCCAAGTCAGTAAGCGTCCTCCTCTTCTTAGCTTTAGCACGGCTTCTTCGGTCCTTCCTCTTCTTTTCTTCTTGATCGGTTCTTGTCTGAGGAGGCAAGGTTCAGGGGGGCCCCTAAATACTAGATTTAGGGGCGTTACAGGTAGGTAAATGTTGGGACCAATTGGTCCCTTCCTTGGGGTGGGTACACCCCCTATTATGCCACCCTCTGGTTGGCTGGGTCCCCCATCTGCAAGATGGCGGGGGTTGAGAGGTGTGCTTCGCCTCCCCCACCTGAAGGGTGGGGTTGGCAAAGGTGGGCACACCTCACTTCCTCACTTGGTTTTCCCCCCCGATTCTCCCGCCCAAAGTGGGGGTCAGAACCGGTGGGGGCCAGTTGCTGGAAGCTGCAAAAGGCCTGGGGAAGCTCACAAAGGCAGCAAGCCTTTGAAGCTTCCCCTTCATGGACCCTGCCCATCCTTCGGGAGGAGGCTTGGCACCTCCTCCAAGGATGTGCATTGTTTCAGACCCCCGAGAGCAGCAGGCTTTCGACCCAGGGGTCCAGAAACATGTCTGGTGGTGGCAGCTGGCAAGCAGCCACTCAGCCTGGACACTAGTGTTAGGTCGTTTTTCAGGTGGCATCTCTAAGATGCCCTCTGTGTGCATTTTTCATTAAATCCCACACTGGCATCAGTGTGGGTTTAATGTGCTGAGAAGCTTGATACCAAACTTCCCAGTTTTCAGTGAAGCCATTATGGTGCTGTGGAGTTCGTAATGACAAACTCCCAATACCATATACTCTTTATGTCATTACTGCACTTACAATGTCTAAGAATTGGCTTAGACACTGTAGGGGTACAGGGCTTATGCACCTGTACCCTCACCACTGGTATAGTGCACCCAGCTAGAGGGGTGACTGACCTATGCCAGGGCAGTGGGTTGTAGGCATGGCACACAGGGATGTGTGCCATGTCGACTCTTCACTTTGTTCTGCACCAAAACACGCAGCCTGCAAAGGCAGTGTGTGTAAAGGTACAGGGCCTCTAAGGGTGGCACAATTAGTGCTACAGCCCTTAGAGGTCTTCCCTGGCCACAGTGCCATTTACAAGGGACTGGCCTGTGGCCAAAGAGTGCCAATTGGGTTTTGTTTTCAATGCAGTTTTAGGGAAAGAACATAGGCCCTGGGTACCTGTTTGGCAGGAACCCAGGGCACACTCAAAGCACATCAGCAGTTTAGCATAAAGTGGGGCCAACCATGCAAAAAGAGGGCACTTCCTTACACTTTTCACGCAGCACTTTGCGTGAAAGGGGCGTTCCATGGGTGTTGCTGTGGGTGTTCCCACGCAACACCCATGGATTCTGCCGTATTCCCAGATTTACAACATTTCGTAAACCTGGAACTGCGTCAGAATCCTACGACTCTCCAGGGAAGGCGTAAGGAGGCGAAATGAGGAAAAATACTTCCTCCTCGTTTTTTCCTCTTTTTATGTGTGTTGCATTCTACCTCATGTCATTGTTTTTGTGCAGGAAGGTGTCCCTACCTGCACAAAAACAATCTCCCCTAAGACGCAGACACCCATGCACCATGGCGCAAGGGTACCTGCCTTGGCAGCCAATTGTGCGCCCGCGCAGAGGAAAGCACAGGGATGTGATATATTGTTGTAAATATGACGATTCCCTGTGCTTTGAAAGTGACACAGCGCAGCCAAATGGCTTGCGGTGCCGCGCTGCGTCACTTTCTTGTAAATAAGGCCCTGTGTTTGGTTGCTGCACTGTTTTGTGCAGTATCTAAGTAAATGTGTCCCCACTAGGGGGCATATTTACAGCAGAATGGAGAAGTGTGGCGTTAAGCAAACATTGCTACTGCCACGCTTCTCCATTCTGAAAACGCAGGGATGCGCCGTATTCACAAGAATGCGGCGCACCCCTGCGTTTCCCCTAGCACCGGGGCTGAGTTCAACTGCCTAGCGCCAACGCAGGCCCCCTTGCACCATAGTGCAAGGGTGTCTGCATTGGGGGGAAGATTTTTTATGTGCAGGAAGTAAGTAGTAGTTTTATAAAGCGCACAAATGCCGAGGCGTCTTGGCACTGAGGAGTGTGACATGTGATGTTCAGGCGAGCCATGGGGCTTATTTGGGGTAAATAGCCAAGTCACATAAACAATCTTTAAATGCCGTTCTGTAACTTCTATGTGTGCTGCTTAATGCAGCACACACAGAAGCTGCAAAACTGCATTTTTTTTTTTTAAATGATTGTTTATGTGCAGGAAGGGGGGCCTTCCTGCACATAAACAATCATTGGCAATTTGCTGTTTCTATGTATGCTGCACAAGGCAGCACACATGGAAACAGAAAAAACAAGGAGAAATAAAGCATTTCTCCTCGTTTCACCTGTTTAAGACCAGTTTTTTCCTGGTCCTAATTTTGGCGCTGCCTCCTATTTACGCCACCCTTGTAAATAGGGGGCAGCATCAAAATCAATGGGTGTTGCAGTGGAACGCCCACCGCAACACCCACTGCACGCCCCTTTCACGTTAAATACAGCGTGAAAGGGTGCCTTGTTTACAAGGCAGCGTTAAGCCACGTTAAGAGGCTTAACACTGCCTTGTAATTATGGCGAGGCCCCTATGGCCATCACAACGTCACTGAAAGTGGTGTTGTAGTGGCGATAGTAGCTTGTGAATATGCCCCTAGGTTTGAAGTGATGTTTAAACTCACTGGCGCCATTTGGGTTTGGCTAGGAGTAACAATTGCTCTCACTGTGTTGCATCTTGTACCCTCTGTGAACTATTTGGGAGAGATTTAACTAAACAGGCGACTGCAACTACAGATTCTGTGAAAGTAACATTCCCCTACCTTTTTAAAGTGCTAACAGCTGGTTGTGAGGGAAATGCCACATTAAGAAATGAATTTAAAAGTTATTGATGAAGTTCCACTAATTTTTTTTATGGTGCACAAACAGAACCTACGAAGTGTGTAGATTTCGCACATGTATGGTAGGGAGAAGAGACTTACGCCAATAATGTATGTGAATCACGTTACATGCGTAATGTTCGTAAACTGTGAGTTTTGCTCGCCTACATCTCCTGGTTCTGGTATTTCACTCCTTTTGTTCATATCCTCTCTTTCTTAATGTACCATATTCTCTAAGAAATATCTTTCCAGAACATCCCATGTGAGAATGGGAACCACTGGTTCTCACTCCACACCACTTATGAAATAGTCATTGATAGTTATTGAATAGTGCAAGAGTCAGTGCCCAGGTAAGTGTGTAAAACCATTGCAAATGTTTGTGAACACCAACAAAGTCAAGGCGACGTGGGTGTTCACCCCATGTGAGGTGCTTTCTCCTGAAAACTTCCCTGACTGTCCCCAGGGAACACTTCTAACTATCTAAGGGGCCAATTACGACTTGTTCCTTCCAAAACAAGGGCGTGTCCCCAGACTCCCCCCCTTCAGCTAAGAGAACCCAACAAATGAGGGCGCTGTCCAAAACCAGGGCAACCCCTTTCTTTTGTTATGTGGTGAACTACTGAAATTATATAGCAATGCAGGAACAAATTATGCTGCACACTTTGGGGCATATGTACAAGCCCCTATCGCCATAGGAACATCACTTTTTCCGACATTCCTGTGGCGATAGGGACTTTGCCTCATTTACAAGGCAGCATTAAGCCACTTAACGTGGCTTAACACTGCCTTGTAAATAAGGCCCCCTTTTTGGAGTGGAGAGGTGTGGTGTGTCGTGTTCTGCTTTCCTTCTTCTCTTATATCTTAATTCTTTTCTTTCTTTTGCTGTGTTCCTTGTCAGTTTGTTTGTTTCTTTTGTTCTTCGTTCTTAATTTCCAGTTTAATTGCTTTTATTTTCCTTTATTATCTTTCCTTGCCTTCTTTTTATCTTCTTTATTCCTTTTTATCTTTGTTATTTCCTTTAATTTCTTCTTTTGTGCAGCTTTTCTGTTATTTTCTTTGTTTCCTGACTTTAAAATGGCCGCCGGGCCTCTCGTGCTTCTTATTGGCTTATTTTGCCTGATTCTAAAATGGCTGCCCAAATCTCGCGAGATCGCGGGGCCTTTCGTGCCTCCGCCTGTTTCTAAGATGGCCGCCGGGCCTTCCGGGATGCTGATTGGTTGTTCCCGCCTGGTCCCAAGATGGCCGCCGTCCTCGCGCAAGATTTTCTTTGAATAGCGCGCGCTGACTTTAACACAGCGGGGGCAATTTCTTCAGATGCCGCGCTGACTTTCATGCGTCGGGCGGCTTTAATATTATGCCGGGTGCACCTTTTTGGCTTCTCTTGCGCGCACCGCCTATGCGCTCAGATGGGGCCTCTTACCGCTTGCCTGCTGCGGCAGGGGTGGGCTCCCGCGTCGCTCTTGTCTCCGCACTCGGACCAGGGTGGGCTCCTGGCTCCGTTTCTTCTTCTTTCCAGCGGGTGGCGGCGATTATCCTTCACGTTGTCACCGGCGGACCAGGGTGGGCTCCTGGCTCCGTTTCTTGAACACGAGGGACCCGGGGCACACGCGTTGTCCTCTTGGTCATCACCTTCGTCGCCAGTTGTCGTGTTCTAATGAATGCACAGGAGTCAGGTAGGTTATGTGCTTCTTTTATTGTGTGCTCTTAGTTCCCCAGCTTCACGTCCCACGTCTGGTCTCGTCCCCTGTCCTCTCAGTGAATGCCCTTCCCCACTCCCTTGACCGGAAGTGGTGTTCAGTTCTGATCCCCTCCCCACCAGTCGGGTACAGGGTCCTAGTGCCCTTGTGCCCAGGTCATGACATGGTGCAGCGGCCAGGTCAGCTGACTTCGGAGCACAGGGCTCACGGTTCGATCCCCGGCTCCGGCGGCAGCTCAGCTCAGCACCATGTGACTCTGGGCAAAGCTCACTTAATTTCCATGACGGCCCCCAGCGCCTTGAGACCCGTAAGGGTGAGTAGTTCACGCTTTACAAATACGGATTTAATTACATTTCACACTATGCTTGGAGTGAAATGGGTGTTGCAGTGGGCGTTCCACCGCAACACCCACTGATTTTGACGCTGCCTCCCATTTACAAGGGCAGCGTAAATAGGAGGCAGCGCCAGAATTAAGACCAGGGAAAACCTGGTATTAACTTGGCGAAACGAGGAGAAATGCTTTATTCCTCCCTGTTTTGGCTTTTTCCATGTGTGCTGCCTTGTGCAGCACACATGGAAAAAGCAAAATGCCAATGATTGTTTATGTGTAGGAAGGTGTCCCTTCCGGCACATAAACAATCTTTAAAAAAAAAATGCCATTTTGTAACTTCCATGTGTGCTGCAATGCAGCACACATAGAAGTGACAAAATGGCATTTAAAGATTGTTTATGTGCAGGAAGGGACACCTTCCTACACATAAACAATCTTCCTCTGCACGCAGACACCCTTGCACTATATGGTGCAAGGGTGCCTGCGTTGGCGATAGGCAGCTAAGTGTAGCGCCAGCGCACGGGGAAATGCAAGGCTGCACCATATTCTTGTAAATATGGTGCAGCCCTGCGTTTCTGAAGTGGCGGAGTGAGGCGTTAAGCCATGACGGCTAACGCCTCACTCTGCCACTTCTTTGTACATATGCCCCTTTGTTTCATCACAATCAAGCTATTATGACATATAATATATTATCTGTAGATATTGATACAAAGGGCCTCATTTATGAAAACTGTTGCATCGCTGCATGAAAACAGCGATGCAACAGTTTTCACTGCGCCCTCCTTGCAACATGATGGATGCGTCATTTTTACTGTATGACGAATCATGTTGTAAGGAATGACAGATACGTCAGTATGACTGACGTATCTGTCGGTGCAAAAGTGACGCATTGTTGGGGTGTGTCTGAAAACAGACGCAACTCCAGCAATGTGTCCTTTCACATGGGGCAAGCTCCATGTGAAAGGGCCTGCGTCAGTCTTACATCTGCTGTGAGGCAGGCGGAAGATATTGACGCAGTAGCATTCTAGAAGTGGCGCACTAAAATCTTATAGATTTCAATGCGCCACTTCTACGAGGCTTTTTGCATTGGAACGCCCACCCTGCATACATTATACCTGATGCAGGTATAATGTAGTGCAGGGCTTCACAAAGTGACACATCTGCCTAGATGCGACACTTTGTAAATAGGGCGCAACATGGTGCATTTTTTACGCCGCCGGTGCATCACAAAAAGTGACGCACCGGAGGCGCAAAAGTGACGCGAGGGCTCATAAATAAGGCCCAAAATGTATAGAAAACTAAACAGTGAAAAATATGAAATATATAACAGTATATAATAATGATATTGAAAATGATGTTAACTAACAATTATCTATTTTGTGTTCCATGGCAGTGCGGGAACGCCACTGTATTGCCACAGACCTTTTTACCTTCAATAATGTAACAATTTGGACGAAAGGTGTAGAATTGCAGATGGGTGTCTGGGAATAACGGCGGTGATTATTACTAAGGGTTTCTTAGTGATTACTGATAGACATTCAGGGGCATATGTACAAGCCCCTATCGCCACCACAACGTCACTTTTACCGACGTTGTGGTGGCGATAGGGGCAGCGCCTTATGTACAAGGCAGCGTTAAGCCACCTAACGTGGCTTAACGCTGCCCTGTACATAAGGCACCCTTTCACGCTATGGTTAGCGTGAAAGGGGTGGGCAGTGGGTGTTGCGGTGGGCGTTGCACCGCAACACCCATTCATTTTTACGCTACCCCCTATGAACAAGGATGGCGTACATAGGAGGCAGCGCCAAAATTGAGACCAGGTATAAACTGGTCTTAACAAGGCGAAACGAGGAGAAATGCATTATTTCACCTCGTTTTTGCTTTTTCCATGTTTGCTGCCTTGTGCAGCACACATGGAAAAAGCAAAATGCCTTTGTTTGTTTATGTACAGGAAGGTTTCCCATTTTGTACATAAACAAACTTTTTTTTTAAATGCCATTTTGTCACTTTCATGTGTGCTGCATGAAGCAGCACACATGAAAGTGACAGAATGGCATTTTAGGATTAATATGTGCAGGAAGGGACACCTTCCTACACATAAACAATCCTCCCCTGCACGCAGACACCCTTGCACTTTGGTGCAAGGGTGCCTGCGTTGGCGCTAAGTTGCTAAACTTAGCGCCATCGCAGGGGGAAACGCAAGGCTGCACCACATTCTTGTAAATATGGTGCAGCCTTGCGTTCCTGAAGTGGAAGAGAGAGGCGTTAAGCCAGGAAGGCTAACGCCTCTCTCTTCCACTTCCTTGTACATATCCCCCACAGAGTGATGCTCGAGTTGTGTATTGTGTGTGTATCGAGCTGTGTCACTCAGAACCCTGAGGTTACAAAAATCCCCTTTGTTTTCCCTGGCCTCGCAATAATTGTAATTGCCATACCTGTACACTGTCATTAACAGGCTTTAAGAACTGTGGAATTGTGCGGTTGTTTTTGTTGTGTAATATTTTTAAACATACAAATAAAATAGCAGAAAGCTTGCAAGAAATAAAAGATATGTTTGTTTGGAACTAAATTCAGAGTTTATTGAAGGTTTTTCATTTGTCACTTTAAATTAAGAAAGGCTCTTGGTTTTGCTCTCTTTTTGTATCCTGTCTGCTAAAAACTGATGCTAGGCAGGTGACCAGTGCTTTAAATGGGCCGGTACTCACAGGTACTGAGTACCGGCACTTCTTAGTTTTATCTCTCTGAGTACCGGCACTTCTCTATTGCCGAGGAGAGTACCGGTACTCATGAAACGCTGGTGCTGGCGGCCTGTCTCTGACAGCCAAGGCACTTCTGTATACCTGAGCAGAACCCCCGCTGAACTATTCAGCTTGGGCTCATCTGCATACCGTCGGGGTGTTCACCATCATGCTGTGTTGCAAACACAGAAATTGAGGCAGCCAGGTGACAGCGCTATTAAGAAAGCCGTGGGAGGTAACCAGGTTCAAATGGCTTTAATCCCACCTGATTCTTTTGTGTAAGTGTCTGCTTATGTTTGTCTGCTTGCCTGTGATTGTTTTTGTGTGAGAAATACGAGAGAAAGGGGGAGAGAATAGAGACACTCTTGGAAGGTATATGAAAGAAAATGTGTGGAATGCTTGTGTGTGCACGTCTGCTTGTTTCTTTCTGTGTCCCTCGAGAATATATTGTATTGTGCCAAGCAACAGCAATTAACAGTATTGATGTTGCAAATATTAAAAAACAAGGAAATGTTAAAATATCACCGCGTTTGGCTTTCGTTGTGTAATGAGTAAACAAACCTTTGTTTATTGAAAGACATTTCTCATGTGTTTTGGTATGTGCTGCAAGTAGTATAGAAGTCAAGAAGTATCGGCATAACCGCCTAAGCCCCGCCCCCAAGCCCCGCCCACTCGCCACATTTAACTGAGTACCTGCACTATTTTCCCCCCATTTAAAGCACTGCAGGTGACTATTGTTATCTCACAGTGTGCTGTGATGTAATTGCAGTGAAGAAACACGGATTTTGAAATGTCTGCTCATAATATTGAATAAACATTTCAAAACAAAACCTAACCCAACTAAAGCACAAAGAAATATATATATATATATATATATATATATATATATATATATATATATATATATATATATATATATATATATATATATATATATATATATATATATATATATATATATATATCTCTCTCCAGTCCGTAAATCTCCGTGACAGGCAGCCCAAGACCCTGGCAGGGCGGGTCGGCGTAAGGGCGCGGAGGACCCACTTTAAATCCAACATCAACTTCTTAGACAAGAAGACGCCGACAAACCACTTGGAGGAAAAAAGGTGCTTTTAATTTTAACACGGAGTATGCAGCAGTTGCTATATTCATCCCTTACGCGTTTCAACTCCCTCTGGAGTCTTGATCACAGGTGTGCTTCTCCTTTCAAAACGACCACGTGATAATGTGTCATCAAACCTCCTTTTAAATGTGTAGGTATTGATCGTATATATCACTAACGTACTAACCATTAACCTCTAATCTTTGGTTCTTGACTAGCGTGCTACTCACTCCAAAGCACTTCATCGCCTCTTCAAGGGTTGGAGGCGCTATATAAATACAATTCACAATAGTAGACGGCTATAGGACCCTTACGTAACATATACAATGTTGCTCTCAGATGACATTCTAAAGAACGGTGTGCCTCTTTTATCTTGCACATCTCTACTATTTTTGAAGCTTGTCTCCTTGGGCTCACTGTTGGTTTCATCATCATGTCGTGTGCACACAGTGGCACCTCGGGAGCACACATATCCACCAAGAAACGACCCCACAGAACACCATTGTGCATTTATTATGCAAGTGTCTCTCTAGGTGGCCCAAAGATGAAGACACCAGAGCTCGACAAGAGCGGCGGAGTCTTCGGGCCTCTTGTAAACCCAGTGTGCACTTTGAGAGCCCTGTGGTGTAAACACGGATTAGGGACAGTGTGCGCCAAAACATTCTCATGACAAAAGTGACTCATTCTTTCCATCCGTTCTGAAAGAGATTTAAACATGTAGGATTTATGTTCCCTGCTGCAGACGAAATCATGCTCCCCAAATCCAGCTTTTCGGGGGGACATCCCCCCAGTGAAAGGTTCGATTCTGGGGGCTCGCAAAATGCCTGCAAGGGGCCCGTTAACTTGTTTAAGCATCAGGAGCTGGGTCCACGGTCCACTCCGTGTGCAGCGCTTGCGGTACCTTTTGGTCCGTTTGAGCTAGAACTGATTTTTGTGGAAATGTTCAGATTATGCACAAAATGATAGTTTATGTAGCTAAGGACACAAATCCAACAATGTATGGAAATTGCAGCTGCTATGGAATAACTTAATCCCAGGGGTCCGGAGTATAATCTGACACTTTTTCACACGCGTGTGTATTTGTGATCAGTAAAGTGCCACGATTGCTTTAAATAGGCTTCTTGGCACCTGACCGGAAGAGCAACTTGGACCACCAACTTATTTCAGGGAGTGCCGTGTCTTTACAGCCTAGGGGGGCTTAGGTGTAAACCCCGCATAGTCTGTGGTGTTATCCAGCACAGCACGCGGTATTTATTGGGAGTGTGCCACGCTGAGGTGGAGTTACCTGGGTTCAGCACGTGACTCGGATCTCCGCAGCAGGCACGAAGCCCACTGAGCTGCCACTCTTACGCCGCCATCCTATCACTGAGCATGGTAGACTCGCTGTTATCAAAAGAGCAAGGTTGGTTGCAGGCCAGTAGCCATAAAAGAGTGATAGTTGAGCTATCAGTTTTTGCATAGCATGTCACGTGGTCTGCCCCAGCCCGACCAGCCTTTGAAAGGTACCGGCCTGCTGTGAAACCCTCCAGTTTCCTGCTAACGTGGTCTGTCTGCACCTGGCTGGTGTCTGTTAATGAGAAGCCCATCGCAGTTTCCTTGATGCTCCGGGAGAGGTGGGAGCCACAGGCGTCCCACAGACCTCCTGTCCCGCCATTTCTATCACCAGAAGTCAGTCATTCATGAGCAACAAGTGAGAAGTGTCCCCTCGCCTCCACCCCCCCCCCACCTCTCCATCTCCATCTTCCCGGGTGGGCCTGCTGGACAGCTGGGCTCCCAGGGAGGTGTGTGACCCTCGCACTGTGTGTGGTCTCCCCTGAGAGGCCTCTCAGCCTGGGGGAGCCGGGGGGGCCCTCCGAGCCCTCCATCTGTGTGGGGGGGGGGGGGGAGGAGGGTAGGAGAGCGCGGGCCCTGCAGTGAGAGATGCCACATCCGGAGAGAGCTGAGAGGACAAACCGCGCGAGCTCCCCTCTCGGTCGAAAGAAATCAAATATTATTACAGCCCCCGTTATTATGGAGGGATATTATTACAAAATTGAGCAATACATTTACATTTCTGTAAAATGAAATACCTGCGAGAAAGGTGTACCCCACTCCTCACACTTTCAGCAAATACTGTGGGGCAGATTTACAAGCCCCTTGCGCCACCGGTGCGTCACTTTTTGTGACGCACCAGCAGCGCATTTTGCTGCCCCATATTTACAAGGACAGGAAAAGCCACCCTGCGTGACTTTTCCTGTGCTTGTAAATGCGGCCCCTTTACACGCAGCACCTTGTTGAAAGAGTGTTCCATGGGTGTTGCTGTGGGTGTTCCCACACAACACCCATGGAACCTGACACATTTCCAGATTTACAAGAAATCGTAAATCTGGAAATGCGTCTGAATGCTACGCCTTCCCAGGGGAGACGTAGGGAGGCGCAACTCCTCATTTTTTTCCTCTTTCTCTGCGTGCTGCATTCTGCAGCACACATATAACGAGGAAATGACCTCTAATGATTGTTTATGTACAGGAAGGTGTCCCTTCCTGCACATCAACAATCCTTTAAATCAATGACGTTTTACAAGTTCTATGTGTGCTAATGCAGCACACATAGAAGTTGAAAAACACCATTTCTGATTGTTTATGTGCAGGAAGGTGCCCCTTCCTGCACATAAACAATCTCCCCACGACGCAGGCGTTCTTGCACCAGGGTGCAAGGGTGCCTGCGTGGGCGCATGGCAGCAGATTGTGCACCAGCGCAGGGGGAAGCACAGAGATGCGACATATTGTAAATATGTCACATCCCTGTGCTTCAAAACTAACACAGCGCGGCACAGCAAAATGACTTGCGGCACCGCGCTGCGTTAGTTTATTGTAAATCTGCCCCTGTATGGTTTTCCTCTGTTAAATTTCCCTAGGTTTGACCTTCCGAAATCTAACGGTGGTTGAGTTATTTAACGCATTGGATAATTATCGGATGCGTTAAATACCTACCAACTCGTAATTCCAATCCGTGCTTAAACAGGCATTTACGCACGGGTTGGTATTAACCGTCGAACTCGTATTCAGGGCCTTAGTGGTAAGAGCCCTCAGGAGTTCCATAATCAGCAATAAACCTCATGAACTCAGCATGAATTGTCCCTCAAATGTATGCTTTAAATATATCTCAGAAATGCAATCATATTGTCCAAAACATCAGTTGACAGTTATTTAAAACACAGATATTTCACCATTAATGACAAGATTTTAATTTTTCACAAATAAGGAAATTCCCTCCCAAGAGAGGCTGGTCATGCACATGAAAAAAACAGTATCTTTTTTCAGAAATCTCAGATTTTAATTTGAACTAAATACATGTCTGGTCCCCAAACATCAGTGTGTCATTTTACCAGGCACTCACATGTACTACTGCCCCACGTGGGCAGATTCTGCATTTCATATCCATTTATTGTCATCATCAAATGCAAGGGATTCTGATCATAGAAGTTTTCACCACAATAATGCCAGGGATACTCAGAACCATGTCAAGGGTGCCCAGTATTGTTTAAGGATGCGCATCATTGAGCCAGGGTCACCATTATACAATGGGCATCACAGTTTTGTCAAAGGTGGGCTATTTAATTGTTAACAAAAATGTTACAGAAAATGGCCATAACATGTCATTGATTGGCCCAGAGTTTTACCAACAATGCCAACAATATTTCAGGGTTGGGCCACTGTTGCACCGGGTGTAGCCATTATGATGACCTGACGGCCCACATGATCGCATAGATAGACATCTATAGTGTGAGGGGTAGCCGCATTTACACTATGATTGCCCACAATATTGTTACTGTAATTGCATTTATATAGCGCTTACTACCCCTGACGAGCCGCTGAAGTGCTTTTCAGCGAGTAGCACGCTACTCCAGAACCCAAAAAGGTTTAGTGGTGAATTAGTTGAGGTAAATATGAAATTCATTTAAGCGATGGACATGTGAGTCTGTTAGTTGGATTGAAAAGGAAAGTGGAGTGATAGAAGAGGGGAGGGTCTAGAAAGTGTTTATTTGGAGATCAGAGCAGTATGATGAGGTTTGGGATGAGTAAAGGAGAGATGGAGGAGGGGAAGAGTCTCTAGAAGTGGATTAGGGACAAAGATGAGGTATCCGATGAGTCTAGGAGGGAAACATGAGGGAAGGGTTTAGCAAGGCTTGTTTTGGAGATCTGAATAGTAAAAGAGGTTTGAGATGATGCAAGGAGCGGTAGAGGTGTTGTGTAGTTCCTATAAACCTATTTAGGATCTACGCGTTTAGACAACATATACTGTAGGATTGGAGTCAGACTGATTCTGGACACCCCTACCGAATATGAGCCTGTATACCAGCTAGCTCACAGTAGCACTAGCAACCCTTCTTACCAAGGAGAGAATAGTTCTTGGCAACTATCGAACATGACAACCCTGATCCCTCAGAATCGTGGAAACAGTGAACTACTTTTCGCTCGTGCTTACTTCGTCTCAGAGAGATACACAGAATAAACGGTGGGGACGGTTTTCAATAAGTATTTATTGAACCAGCGTCATTCTAGTGTAAAATAGGTGCTCTGAAACAACCATTAGACAGTAACAGATATAAATGATTATAAGCACTAACAAAGTAAAAGGATGGTAGATTTCTACCATCGTGCTAAAACAATGAATACAGGCAAGTATATAAAATACATGACAGTAAAATGCGTACTCCTACGATGCGTCCCTAACTAGATGTACCTGAATGTACCTAGCATGTATGTGGGTGTAAAGCCAAGAATCCCTCTAGGATAAAGTCAACCCCATAACCTGAAGTAAGAGACTGTGGGACCCCGTCTTGGTCTCGAGTTGAACCCCGCAAGGGATGTCAGACCACTGCGAGCTGGAGTGTCTGCATGCAGGAGCCTCAGCGTCTCGCGTCAGTGTGTCAGCATGGAAGTCCTTTTCTCCTCCCCCTATCTCAGCAAGAAATGATGTATATATACCCAAAGAGGTATCCCCTGGGGATATACCTTGCTGTGTCATGTCGGACGACGGAAGGAATGACCCTTATACATAGTTATTATGCAGGAGATGGTAGGCCTGCTGTCCTGCTGTGATTCCAAGAATCCTCATGCATAATGAATGAGGCTTAAGCTTTTCAGAGAAAACCCCATGTAATCTTTGGATATTACCGTAACTAGGTAAAAGGTCAGTACTAAGAATCGTTATGTAGTGTAATGGTAGGGAGAATATAGGTAAAGGGTTAGGTGACTACCTGAGACTATATTAGGGTACCTATATGGAACATAACACCCACTCCTAATCCAACTGGATGACATACTAAAAATTCTACGTACTGCTAAAACGTGGTACGCAAGTCTATTAAAAATAATACTTAAAAAGGTAAAATTTCGAAAAAATGCTAAAAAAGAAAAATAGTGCATGCAATAGACGTCTGTACTAAATAAGTTCATATATATGTATATATAGTCTGAACAATGAGAGACTGAAAGCCATGCAGTTTAGACAAAGTGTCTTGTTTAAAATTCCAAATTTAGTTGTTTTCGAAAAAGGACGAATTTTCCCAGCACACGATGAGCCAAATGTTTATGTGTCCTGGCTGGGAGATGCAACATCACTGTTGCCTGCAATCGCAGACGATGTTCCCTGCAACACCTCGCAGATCAGGTCAATCGAGTACAGATGTTCCTCCGCATTCACCACAGCCGTTGCTGGGGATTTACTAGTATCATCCGAGGCCTGAGTATTTGTTGAGGAGCCGGTATCCTTCCCAACAGGAGCTGAAGCATCCCGTGGTGGCTCTAAGAATGCAGACATCAACATTGGAATACACTGAGGACACTGCAGAACATGGGCCGTTATCGGGTCCAGTAAAGCATCAACATCCGGTGGCGCAATTGTTGGGAGTGTTAGACAGAGGTCCAACATACATTCTTGTTCGCAGAACAGGCATCGGAGGACAGGCAGAATACAGTCGATCCAGACTGGTCTAAATGACAAGAACCAAGACTCGCTCAGTTCTCGAAGACGAGGTGTGCCCAGATGGATTACCATGCAATCACGGTATCGGCGCTCCAAGAGCGTGCTTTCCATCTCCTTGGTGACTGGGACGCCATTGCGTAGCAGAAAAAGGACAATCAGGATACCTGCTATTAGAAACAGGATCAGCGGAAACCCTCCAAAAATGCTTCCGAATACGGAGTGTATAAAGTTGGGAACAACTCCGAGGATTGTCTGAAAGGTGCTTACCAGTCCAGAACCTATGGTCTTAAATAGGTGGACAATACCCGTCGTATCAGACATGTTAAAGATACGTTGTACCATTTCAGTGAAATGGAACGGGCAGTTTGTTCGTATCAGTGCCTGTATCTCAGCCGAGGACCTTGCAACCTGACGATCATAAGTTTCTCGGGCGGAGGTTAAGGGCACGGTTTGCTGTAAAAGCATGGCTTTCATTCGGCTCAGAGTATCAAACCATGTAAAGGAAACATTCAATGAAGGCCATAACGGCACCTCCCTGATTGTGTGGGTCGGTGGAAACAATACTTGCATACAGCAAGTAACCCTGGAGTTTACAGTGACAAGATATGCGATGCCCCGGAGCATCCCACAACAACCTTGATCATTCAGCATCAAGTAACTCCCATTTGAAAGTAACTTGAACACCGGATTAATCACGGCAGCTGGGGAGCCTTTCAAGTGGCAGGATAAGTTTGCAACTGAACCATTACAGGCCCTGTGAAGCATGATATCATGGCATATGAGAGATCCACTTAAGGAATTCTTGCAGTTGGTACAGCTAAGAAACACTTCCATGTCCCCATTCCTACATCGAAATCTGTACGGCAATTCCCAAGATTCCTTGATGAATTCCCTACGCATCACTTCATATCTGCCTGCCTGTCATTGTTCTAGGCAATATTGAAACTGGAAAGTTGTGACCGGTAGTGTTATATGGCCATGAATTAACCATTCTGTGGATGGTGACTCTGCCACAGTAAAAGGTAACTTGTCAAGTTTTTCAATACGCAGCATTGTATACTTTGCTCTTCTTTGTGGCATCATAATCTGTTTGTCAGTTAGATTGTATACTGAAAATAGAGACGTACTGATGATAAATCGCCAAGGCACATAACCAGTGCACAATGATTGCAGCGTCCAGCTTAATAGCATAATAGAACGTAGTTGTGATTGTCCGTGTTGTAGTATGGACAAGTCCTGTTCTAGTATATCTATGGCAGAAGATACAATGTTGCCCAGTGAATAAATCCTGGATGTTAATGTAGTCAGACCGTTGTCAACTACTGCTAACGCCTTTTCTAGGTTAATTCTATCTATCTCACGGAGTCTCTCTGCGGCTTCTTGTTGAGAGATTTTCCAGAGTTCATTATAGACAGCGTAATAGAAACGTTTCTGACGTGGCTTTCGGGGACCTAGTAAATAATCCCTTAAATCCACCTCATCTGAGAGTAAGGATAAGTGCTGTTTCACCTGGGACAATGTCGAGGTTTTTAGCCAATCAAGGCACAACTTCCCAACACTGTATGATGTCACTACCCCCGGATGTTCTCTTTGTACATATCGTGGGTCTGGCCTATGGATACTAAACCCTTCGGTGGTACCCCTGAATCTTGATTGATATCTATTTGTGTCTGTGGGACTAAACTAACCATCCCTTCCAATTGGGGTCTGATGTATTGTACTGCATGATGTCATCTAATGTATCCCCTCCACTTGATGTAAAATTGATGTGTGAAGGTGTGGGAAACCGTGGTGTGTTCAAGTCCTTATTCTTGGCTAGTCCAAGACAGGAAGTCTGTTGCACAGTTTCATTCAGAAATATCATTTGTTGTGGAATGAGACATGCTCTAAATAGCGCTTCTGTTCCCTGAACTTGCCATTCTTTAGAACCCCAGACTGATTTTGTGTCTAGTGTCCTTCCATAAGTCGAAACCCTGTTCAGACAGTTGGTCAATAAAGGATGCAGAATATATCTGTGTGGTGTTAGTCGCATATTTTTCTGTGCAGGTGTAGGTACAACCTTATAGTAATATGAGGTCGGGTCAGAAGTGTTAAACCCTAAAAAATATGAACATTTCTGTGCAAACGTTTTCAAACTACCTTTAGATGGTGTTGGGCAATGTTCCCATTGGTGGTAAGGAAAAACATTACGTGGGATACTGGATTTGTGTAGAAAGTGATGACCATAATGATGGTAACAGTACATACTATCAAAGTCAGATGTGTCTTCTAACATTTCATTGTTTGAAAATGCAGCAGATTTTTCTAAATCAGACAACATATTATTGACAGTTTCAAAATCCCAATCATCAGAAAGTATACTGGAGGTAATGATATCATTTAGAGAAATTTTAAATAAATGTGGAATCTTCAAAAGTTCAGTGGGGCCAAATACATCATAATCAACTTTGTCCCAAACTATACCATCAGGAATTGGAACGGCTGTAATGTTCACGGAAAACAAGTCTCTTTGTTCACGATGAGATTATGTATGAGGCTTCAGGACCAAGTTCACATTAGATACTGCAGAGCGTTCTGGGAGATATTTTCCATTCATAAGTAAGCAAAAGACAGTTACTAGGCCAATCCAGAACAGAAAAAATAATATTGCAGATATTATCCAGAGCTGGAGCCAAGGTGATACCAAGTAAGTCTTTTTTAGAAAAGTGTAAAATTCACGCATTTGTTGCTTACAGGAAACTGGAGCTGGCATTGTCTCGGGTTCATTGGGATCAAGAGAGAAGGTATCAAAATCGATGAAGTAGCCAGGTGCAGTTCGATCAATCTTTGGTAGCTCGGCAGGTTGTGTAGAACCGGTTGATGGCTCTTGATGAGGCATATTGATGTAGACTTCGGTGTTTGGCCGAATTGATATTTGTCTTTCATCTGTGTTTTGAAGTTCTGTTTCCAGAGGAACGAGTTCCATTTCATCGTTGGAAATTCCATTACTTCGAATTGGTGACACTTCGAATGTTATGAGTCTTTCTGTCTGAACTTCCTTAATGGTAGCACGAGGAGAGCGTCGGCTATCAAGGAGCCCACGAGGCCTACTATTCAGTATCGGCCACATAGTGTGGTATGATCAGATCAATTGAGACAAATCTCTTTTCTTTTTTGTCGGCAAGAGGCGGAAGAAGTTATGTTCTTGTTCCTTCGACAGCCAGGACAGGTACAGGCTTTCTGTAGGATGGCCCAAACTCATTTTTGTCCTCGATCTTTTCTCTGACCAGGTCTTGCCGTGACTGATTTGACTTCCCCAGTGGCGGTGCGTTTGACCTGCACGCTGCTTAGTAGTGCTCTGGATTCATTCAGATCCTGTAGAACAGGCAAACCTTTATTGATGTCAAATGGTTTTTCATCCGCCACTGTGCCTTCACAATCGAGATCAGGTACCCACATTCTCGTTCCAAACAGGACTTCATAAGGAGTGACACTCCCTAGAGAACTTCTTGGCATGTTGAGGGCACGCTGTACCCCATACAGGTGATTGACCCAACTACCACTTGAACCTAATACTCTTGCTGTTAAAGACTGCTTTAAGTCCCGGTTTTTCCTCTCCATGACCGAATTTCCCTTGGGATGGTACGGAGAGGAGTACCGCAATGCTACACCCAAACCTTCAATGGCTTCCTTGTAAGCCCTAGAGCTAAACGCGGGGCCAGGGGCAGAATGTAATGTGCCAACTACGTATGTCCCTATAAAGACTCACAAATCTTTTATAACAGTTCGAGCGTCAGCCGAGCGCCGAGGCCATACCCATAGGAATCTCTAGCACGAATCCACTGCCACCAAGATATAATTGTAAGCCCCATCCGAATGTAGCGGGCCACAGTGGTCCAGATAGACACACGCTAGTGGTCTGTCTGATATTAGTAAAGGTGTCTGCGCTGGACATGTCACGGTGGAACCCTTCATCTGCTGACATATGTCACATTTTAAGACAAAATTCTTCGTCTGTTTTGTTAAACCAGGCCACCAATAGCGCTGCTTCAATAATGAAACTGTCGCTGTTATCCCTGCATGTGCAGAACCTAGACCCTCGTGTGCAGCTAGTATTAAACCCAATCTGCGATCCCTGTTCGGTATTACTCTATCCCCCACTCCAGGAATCTGAGCATACGGAATGTTGTTTGCATCTAACTTGTAGGAGTACTTGAGTGGAAAACCTTTTGGTAAGGCTGTGCTGTTTTTGCGTGAAGCAATGACAGCTACCATTATCTGTCCGTATATTTTCGTTTTTGAAAGAGTGATTGCAGCTACAGAAGCAGTACGTACTGCCCCCTTTGGGGCTTCATCAGCCAATGATCCCTTCAACGTGAACGCCAGCACGTTGATGACTCAGCGTGTGTATCACGTGAGCTCTTGGTAGTTCGTTTTTCAACTCCGCTACCTGTTCCCATAGCATTTTATGCTTAATTGTGCCACCTTTTGAGTCTTTAAACCAATTTTGACCCCAGTAGTGAAGATATTCGTTGTATGACTGGACACAGTAAAAAGAATCACACACTATGAGTGTGGGGAATTCTCGATCCGTATTTATTAGTGCCAGTAATAGTGCTTTTAATTCTGCCAGCTGAGCAGTGCAGTCTCCTAGAGACTTTGTCTTCGTATCGCTGGGATGGAACTTGCCTTCCCGCATACGACCTTTTACAATCGCACAAGCGGCGCTGTATTGCTGTTTACTTCCTATGGCCGGCTGAGCAGATCCGTCAGTGTAAATAATGTATCATACTGATCTTGAGGCATTCTTTAATTTGGGAGAGGATATTCTTGTTCATATTGCAGGAATGCTTGTGTTTTTAGCCTTGGGTCATATCTGTATTCTACATCTGTTGCAGTGAGAGAATTAGCCTATTGTATCCATCTTGGATGTAAGGCTTTAGCATTAGGAACGCTTGCCTTTGTAGCAGCCTCTAAGGCCGGTACTGGACTTACCGATACCAAAGGGGATGATGGACGGAGCGTTAGAGCAAATCAAACACTCACCCCCAGTCAACTGATCTGGGTTTAATCCATCATCATTCTTTAGCTCACTCCACCACCCCAGTTCAGACATGGCCATATGCAAATCAGTCTGACCCTGTGCCTCATGGGAACAGTCCAGCCCGAACTGCCAAGCCATGTCTTCCCTAGACCGGAAACAAGCATCCTGGGACCGGTTTCGGGTACAAAACCCTCATCAGCCAGGCTATCTTGAATCCAGTGGCAAAGTGAGCAAGGGACCCACGTCTGGGCAGACCCTGCCAACTTAGGGCGAACAAAGCGATATCAAAGGGGATGATGGTCGGAGCGTTAGAGCAAATCAAACACTCACCCCCGTCAACTGATCTGGGTTTAATCCATCATGGATTAAACCCAGATCAGTTGACGGGGGTGAGTGTTTGATTTGCTCTAACGCTCCGACCATCATCCCCTTTGGTATCGCTTTGTTCGCCCTAAGTTGGCAGGGTCTGCCCAGACGTGGGTCCCTTGCTCACTTTGCCACTGGATTCAAGGTAGCCTGGCTGATGAGAGTTTTGAACCCGAAACCGGTCCCAGGATGCTTGTTTCCGGTCCAGGGAAGACATGGCTTGGCAGTTCGGGCTGGACTGTTCCCATGAGGCACAGGGTCAGACTGATTTGCATGTGGCCATGTCTGAACTGGGGTGGTGGAGTGATCTAAAGAATGATGATGGATTAAACCCAGATCAGTTGACTGGGGGTGAGTGTTTGATTTGCTCTAACGCTCCGTCCATCATCCCCTTTGGTATCGGTACTGGACTTACGACAATTATTCGTTTCCCCTGAGCCAGTGCTCTTTCGCTCACTACAGCAGTCTGGACTGCTGTCAGGATTTTTTCTGTAGAAGCAAAGTGCATTTCAGCGTTTGTGTACACATGTGATTTGTATGCTATGGGTACCCTTTTGCCTTCATTGAAGGTTATGTAAGTGTACCCAGATTGACCCGCTATAACGCGGATCACCAGATTGCATATGTTTACGCGTGTCTGCAAGTATTTGAAGCTGTCATGTCAGCTTGTAGGGAACGAAGGATATCTGTGTGTTCCTGTGTCCAATGCCTAACTGAGAAATCCGGTCTTATTAAGTTGTAGAAAGGTTTTACTCTTTCTGCGTAATCCAAAATGTATGTTCTGCCAAAGTTTAAAAATCCCAATATGGATTGTAAGTTCTTCAAAGATTTAGGAGGTTGGAGCAGCGCACACTTTTCTAAAAAGTTTGCTGCCAGGCTTTTTCCTTCACTTGATAACTCGTATCCCAAGAATAGGACATTGAGGTGGGCTATTTTCGATTTTTTAAAGTTGAATTTATAGCCCTCGGAGGCAAACCCCAAAATTATGGTGCTCACACTGTTCAAGTGATCCTGTAAATCATCATCCGTCAGATAAATATCATCTACATATGACAATGCCTCTTCATCCAAATTCTGAAGTAATTCTGTTACCCTAGCGCTGAACAACCCGGGGCTATTCTTATACCCTTGGGGGAGTCGACAAAATTGACGCTGGGAACCTAGCGCTGAGAATGCTGTTAGATACCTGCTTTCAGGTGCTATATTTTGGCAGAAGAATCCATTTGAGATATCTAGTGTTGTTTTGAATTGTTTCCGCACAATGTTATTCATTAATGCGGCACTTTGTGCATTCTGTACTGCAAATGTTTTTGTTCATGTGTTTAGATGTCTGTAATCTAAGACTAGATGATATGAATTGTCGGGTTTCATACGGGAAGCAAAGGATTATTCATTGCAGAGGTGCAAGATTCTATTACACTCTGATATTCAAGTTGATCTAAGATCTCCCAGACCTGTTTTTTCGCTTCTTGTCTTATTGGGTACTGTCTCTGTGGAGATGGAGTAGTTTTTACTGGGATTACATGGTGCGGTGACTCAGCATCCCACCCAACATGGTTGCGATAAAGTGCTTGAGCAAGGGCTACCGCCCACTCCCGTGCGTATGTATGTTTTAAGTAAATTGGAACGTGGCCGGAAAAAGATGGTAAAATTACAGTTTCTCCCTTTGGGCAATCCATAACAATTTCAGGCGGCCAATTTTGTTCAGCTAAAAGTATGTCATAGCCATAAGTCAAGTTCTCCCAAAAGAGACCTTTAACTTTTCTGGGTTTGTCCCCCTCCATTTGGAGTGTTATTTCATGTAACCTATGTGGGACACTTACCCTCCTATCAGGTGTTTCCACCGTGATGTGCTCATCCAACTCCGCTGTCACCAGAAATTCCATCAGGTTCTGGCGAGCTATTGTTACTTCTGCTGCGCTGTCTAGCATCGTCAGAGCCCATTCCCCATTCAGTAGTTAAGCCATCAGAATTCTGGGCATGTCTAACTTTGAGACTTGCTACTTTCTTCTTTTTAAATTGAGGTTTAGATTGTGGCTTGTCTTCTTTTTTAGAAGTGTAGCTTGAAGCGCGTTGCATGTCTCTGGACTTCGTATGCTCTTCTTGTCTGTGTTCTGACCATCCTTCTCTCTCGGAGTTTCTTGGTGAACCCTGAAAGGAACGAGAGGAACGTGTATCAGTATCCTGATACCTGTCAGATTTTTAAATGTTATCTCTATTCCTGAGATTGTATCTCCTTTTGGAGTTCTCCTGCTGAGGAGACCCACTCCTAGATAGAGATCTATTTTCTCTAATCTTTTTGTTTTTATTGTTATTATCTCATTTCTTCTTAGAAGAATCAGGTGCTTGCTGGGTGTTATCCATCTCAGGACCACCCATCAGTTGAGGTTTTGTTGCTCTAACTCTCAAACTATCTCTGCCTAATCCAGCATATGTGTCTGTGATAATTTAAGGTAATTCACGTTCATGTTGTAAAGGAGTGAAATCCCTTAGGCATTGGCGTATTGCCACTGCTGCTGCATCCCCTTTGATATTAGCTAATATGATAGCTGATACTTGGGCAAAATTACCTAATAATTTCATCCATAAGTTCAGAGCAGGTTCTGCTCCATACTCAGTCTGTATTTGTCTTAATACGTCTGGTATTACTGCTAATGACAGGATACCATGAGTTCTGGTATATATGGCAGCGAAAACTGTACCCCAAGTGGTACAATCCTCTATCTGGGGAGCTATCCCCATTGGCCAGCAGATTGTTAGCATTCTGTGTTTTTCTTGAGGGCTTGTGTGTGGAAATACTGCCTCTAGCTGTGTTATTTTCTGAGCTATCCAGAATGGCACTTGCTCACGTTTAGTGGGCATTTTACCCATAACTGCGTATAGCGTTTGTGGTGTAATTTTAGGTGTAGAACTCTAAACTTGGTTTGTTTGTGTAGCTCTTGTTGGCTGAAGTGTAACCCTGGGCGTAGTTTGCGTAGTAGCACTACGCGTAGCTACGCGAAGTACACTTTGAACTACACGTAGCTACGCAAATTGCGTAGTGCGTAGCTGTGTGCTTGTCTGCACTGTGCAATAATTGCAAACGGCATCTTGAACAGTGCAAGTTAAGATAAAATAAGTATCTCTGTCTTTATATTTTTGTTTCAAAAACCTTTATTAGTTTGATAAAGGCACACTTACATAGTTACAATGAAACAATGATCATAAGAAGTACAAGGATACAAAAAAGCATGTGAAAAAGCATAGTCGTAATCATCATGGTGCATTATCCATCCCTCCCAAAAAATGTACTAAGAAGTTTTATTGATGGCCTATATAAATGCCAATCCTGGTAGCCTGGTGGCAAAGGCAGAAAAAAAAAAAAACAGTTTTTAAGTGACCCAACCTTTCCAATTTGTAATCTGCCACAACGTATTAGCGTCTTCTAGGCCTAAGGTGGCACGGTCTATATGAACATAAGTCATAAGTTTATCTAGAAAAAGATTGCGACATGCTTTGGTGTCCATATCTTTGTGGAGATAGAGAAGTAAATTACGTGCATCCCAGAGAGCCTCTTTAGCAGAGTTTAAAAGCCGCCAACCCGTGGGAGGACGCTGAGCAGAAAGACCTTGTCCATAGAGCAGGGCGTGGAAAGATAAAGCAGAAATACCTGCAATATGCAACAGGAAAGGCTGTAATAAGGTCCAAAACTCCTTGGCATAGAGGCAACCCCACAGCAAATGATAAACAGTCTCTTCATTGCCACATCTGATGCGTGGGCAACATGCTGTGGGGGCCAATCTCGCCGATGCTGAAAGGTTTTCACCGGAAGACAGCCATGCACAGCCATCCAGGCCAGATCACGCTGACTGTGAGTAATGTCCTTGTGTCCTACCATTTTCCACACTCGCAAGGATTGCGGTTCGGACAGGGTATTCAACACAACAGGTTGCTCTTGCTTCCGGAGTTCCTGCTTCAGTCTAGTGGGGTGAATACATACATCCCGGTCAAAAAGTTCAGTGTCCAAAGTCTGCAAAAAGGAGCGAAACCCCTTTTAGTAAGGTGGGACGATGGTTGCCAAGGGGTACAGGTTAGAAGGTGCAAAGAGTCCAAAACGTCGCAACATGGCTCCTAAAAAATAACGGGTGAATAAAGCAGGCACTGAAACAAGATCTTCATCAGTACGGGATACTACATAACATAATAACTTAGAGAACAAAAAGGTTTTAAGATCAGGTAAACTTTTTCCCCCATTCGTCCAGTTTTACAAACTTTAGCACGACTGAGCTTTTCCATCTTAGAACTCCAGAGGAAAGTAAAAATCATTTTTTGAATTTTCTGCAAGGTACGGTGGTGTGGAGGGAAAACCATAGCAAGATACAACAACAGAGGAAACAAAACTGCTTTAATAACTAAAACTTTTCCTTCCAGTGTAAGTTTACGCAAGGACCAGAGAGAGAGAGCTTTTTTAAAATCTTAGCGTGGACTTCGTCCCAATTCCTCTCCACATGCCCTTGCGCCCCAAAATAGACCCCCAAAATCTTAGTAGGTTCGGTGGTAACAGTGAGTGGAAGGTGCGCCAGCCGATCCCAAGGACCAGTGGTCAGACAAACACTCTTCCCCATGTTCAGACTCAACCCTGATACCTCCTGAAAGAGAGAGGCCTGTAAAAGGGTCCTGCGCACAGAGGCGGTGGCAGGACATAATACAGTGACATCATCCATGTAGGCGGTAACCTTGGTGGGGATCCCAGAGCCGCCAGGAACAAAAACACCTTTGATCAGTTTGTCCTTTCTGAGTTGACACAAAAAAGGCTCGAGCACACAAACAAACAGAATGGGAGACATGGGGCATCCTTGTCGGACTCCAGTGTGTATAGGAAATGCAGTGGTATGGAATCCATTGATACTCACTTGGCTGTAAGCACCATGATACAAGGTGCGGATCATGTGAACAAAAGCAGGGGGAACATTCATTTTTGTTAAGATCAAAAACAAAAAATCATGCCAAACTTTATCAAAAGCCTTATGGAAATCCAGGCTCAAAAGACCCAGAGGAAGGCCCCTCTCCTGATTGTACCATAAAGCATCACGCAAGGTCACCAGGCTGTCTACAATAGTGCGCCTGCTGATGGCGCAAGCTTGGTCTTGGTGAATGCAAGAATGCATAACTCCTCGAAGGCGGCGTGCCAGCACCTTAGCTATAAGCTTGTAATCAACGTTCAGGAGAGATATAGGCCTCCAATTTTGCAATGAGGTCTCGTCCCCCTCTTTATACAACAGAGTGATGATACCGGCTGAGAAGTCTGCAGAAAAGGTATTATTAGTAAAGCCTTCATGCACAACTGCCATATAGTCAAGACACAACAAGGCCCAAAATTTACGATAAAATTCCCATGTAAGCCCATCAATGCCAGGGCTAGAACCTCTGGGGGAAGACTGCAAGGCTGACAGAAATTCTTCCCCATCAAAGGGTTGCCCCAAGAGAGTGATTTGATCTGTAGTGAGACCTCCTTCCAGTCCAGAACAATATTCTTCCATATCCTGAAAAGAAGAAGTATTAGAGGGTGCAGCATACATACAAGAATAAAAATCAAAAGCGATCTGTTTACAATGCTCAGTGCCGTGCAAAATGGTACCATGTTGATCACGGAGTGTTGTGAGTAATTTATGGGAAGATTTCGCCTGCTTAAAAAAGAAAGATGTACATTTTTCATTCTCCTGGTAGTATTGGACCCTAGAATGAAATATTGTGGCCTTATTTCTTTTTGCCAACCAAGTATTCATGTCCAGTGTAACTAAACGAGTTTCCTCTTTCACATCTTTCCCCGCCGCACCCAATTGCTGGAGAAGGATGAGGCGGCGATGTAGCTTCTGGTAGGCATCCCATTCAATGCGGCGTTTAAGTCGGCCTTGTTCCTGAAAAAACAGATTTGTTTTATGTTTGACCCAACACCACCATTTATTTTTAGTTGAGAAACGATTTTGCTGTGCAGCCCATGTATGGTATCGCTTGACATACCGAGCACAAATGAGTTTGTCTTGGAGCAGGTCATTATTAAGTCTCCAAAAGCCAGGGCCCCTTTGAGGCCGGCCTGGTGGTGTGAGCCAGACAGCCAGAACCTGGTGATCCGAGAAGGGGACTGGTGTGAGACTGCATTTGTCAGAGCTTAAAGTTTTGGATGCAAATACAAAGTCTAGACGGGAGCGGGCATTCCCATGATCCGCCTCCCACGTGAAGCCAGAACCAGGAGGATGGTGCTTCCTAAAAGTATCATAAAAGTCTAAATCATGAACAAGGGATAACAGCAGTTTTGAAGTCACATCCAAAGTATAGGTTGCCTGTGCACCCTGTCGGTCCTTGGAATGCAGAATACAATTAAAATCCCCCACCAGAAGGGTTGGCGTGGCACCTGCAAGAAATGGTTTAATAAGATGAAACAACTGCTCCCTTTCTGGTTTAAGGGCAGGAGCATATACAGCACATATTTTGAGCGGCAAACCATCCATCAAAACAGACAATAATATAGCCCGTCCGGGCCACAAGATTTTTTCCTCCGTGATTTGCCAATGCTTATGCCGGAAAAGAACAATGACCCCATCATTCTTGTTGGCACCTCCAGACCACGCCGAGGGTCCATAGGGCCAATGTTGCTGCAAGGAAAAATATTTCGGTTGATAAGAAAGAAAACATTCTTGCA
Organism: Calotriton arnoldi; assembly: GCA_963921515.1. Taxonomy (NCBI): domain Eukaryota; kingdom Metazoa; phylum Chordata; class Amphibia; order Caudata; family Salamandridae; genus Calotriton; species Calotriton arnoldi. Next base: position 3,367,331 of record CAWUFW010000337.1, read on the forward strand.
AGCAAATGACATCAAAACGTGTGTGTGCAAAATAATCAAGGACTGTGTTCCTACGCAAAGCTGTCCCCAAACCTCTCACATTACAAGAGGCTAGGGATATGGCCATTATGATTAGGAGAGAACAACCAGTCATACTGTTTAAAGTGGAACATGGGCCCCAGAATCATCATCTTCTACCCTGGCAACTTCTGCTGAACTCTGGAGAGTGGACGCCGAAAAAGGGCCTCCAAGTTTGGCGTGCACTCCAGATCCAGCTCTGGACTATCAGAAATTTCTAGAACCTGGGCTATGTCCTGAATAACCTCCTCTGAGTCAGAGAGGTGTAGAAGAGCGTCAAACCGTCCCCTCCAGAAAAGCGATCCAGAGAGGAGGTACGACGCTTAGCACCTGTAGAACAGGAGGAATCCACTACATTTTGAGATGTACGGGTTTTCCGCTTGACGTATATGTAGACCAGCCACTATGGTCCATTTCTTTCTCCTTTTGCTGGGCTACCGCAGGCTGGGCTTTTTTTAACACTGAGGTTTTGCCTGCTGATTTTACCACTTTCACCGAACGTTGTGGCTTCGGAGCAGACTGCACTGTGGGAGAAATGACCGAAGGGATTGTCTCAGGCACAACTGTAAGTGAAGCCTCAGGAGTGGAGGGTGCCTGGCTTATACCTGGAGTGGGAACCACACCCGAGGCAGACTGTGAAGCATCGTTTGCGCGCTGCGCCTTTCTAGCTAAGGCCTCTTGTTTAAGGCGCAGGGTTTCCACACGTTCTGCCTCATCCACCTCTTCCACCTGTGGAGACTGCAGAGCAGGGTCAAACTCTGGGTCCGAGGGGTCTGCACCATATGCCTCAGCATTGTCCTCATCAGTCCCCTGAGACACCCCACATCGCCGGATCTCAAGACCATCAATAAACCCCAAAATCTCAGAGTCCGTGACATCCTGGCGTGCATCAGATGGGCCTGCTATAGTGCGCGGGGCAGATGGAGGAGGTGGAGGTCCTTGCGCACTGGCAGCAGAGGCATAGGAGAACTTTCCCTTAGGACAGGTCTTAAACAAATGGTCAGTACCACCACATAAATTGCATTTTTTGGGAACCACACAATCTTGCGCTTTATGGTCAGCACCCTCACAATTCCTGCAGACCATGCCAGAGCACTGTTCTTTAGCATGGCCGAATTGCTGACAAAGTCTGCAGAAGAGGGGCTGGCCTGAATATACCAAAAACCTTTATTAGCCCCCAGGAAAAAGTCTGCAGAGGGTGCGCCAGGCCCCTGACACCTGTGGGGTCGTCTTTAAACGTAACAGTATATTTCCGTTTACCATTCCAGATACCACAGATATTTTTTATCTTTTGCCCACCCCTGATGGTGCTGCAATAACGAGCCAAAAATACCTCAATCAACCGAGGATCAGTGTAAGGATTATACATGTGAACTACTAGAATGACTTCCTTTGGGGCAGATATGGAAGTAACAGTGAGGCCACGTAAAGGCGGGCTATCTGTATGGGCCGCCACATGTTGCAACAAACTCTGACAAATGGAATCACTGGAAAATGTAACATCAAAAATACCTCTGCTGGAAAAGTCCTGAATACATTCAATAGCACGGTCAGAAATATTGCATTCCTTTTTGATAATTTTCTCAACAAGAAATAGCACATACTTCTCCTTACGATGCATCTCATTCACTTCTACACGTACTGTATTAGGGACAAAATCATGAATGCGGGAGGCACCCGCCAGGCGGGGAGATGAGGCCATGAGGAAAGTCTCGTGGAGAGAGTCACCACACCCTCATAAGAGTCAAAATGGAAAGGCACAAGGTGGTAGGCGTGAAATGGAAGAAAAGACGGCCGCCGCCACTCAAATGCACAGCGCTGGGAAGTGAGAAAAGAGACGACACGTAAGTTGTATGCAAAGCTTACCTCCCGAGGGAAGTGTAAAGGGCAGTAGATTGCGCTGTTGCGCAAGAAAGCTGCAGGCAAGTGAGCCCTCAGCGCGCTACCACAGCGTCCGTGGCAACACGAAGCACAACAGCCGGGGGAGGCCGGGAGCAGCCACAAGGGCCTCCCCCCTTCTGGACAAGTGGCAGCTCCGCTCGCAGAGACACCAACGTGAAGGCACGAGGAAAGGATGTCAATGCGGTGGAAGATTGGCTCCGCCGATCCTGCAACAGTGTAGCAAGGATGTCTGGAAAGCAGGCTGGAACCGAAGCAGTCTGGTCTCCGCCAAGGCTGGACAAACGCAGGGTCACCCACCAGCTTCCAAGAGTGCAGCCAGATCCCGGGCAGGTCAGTCCCGTCAGTTGTAGGGAAACGCAGAAGTCTCCAGGCAAGCAGGCCCCCACCCGTCTACCACACCCAGAGGAATCAGCCATGCCCCGGGCAAGCCAGGATACGAAGGCCCAGCCTCTTAGGATAGGCAAGACGGCAGGAAACACACCTCAAGGCACTCTTCACCCCTAAAGACACAGCCTGGCTCCGGACACGCCAGAGAGACACAGGCCCAGCCCGTCGGGAATCAGGAGACACCTCTTGCCCTTCAGCACCAACCAAGCTAACACTTGATCTTAGCCAAAAGGCTGAGAAGCAAATGCTAAAATGCATATAGTCATTTCACAAAAGTGAAAATGCTAAATTAACAAGCAGTGAGAGAGGTGATGATTTTGGGATCCTCCCTAACCTAGGGAGAGAACCAAGCAGATGCCTTGAAAACAAAAAGCACATCTTGTTGAACGATTCGGTGGTGGTCCCATCCTCTTAGGACCACCCCAAGCACAGTTATTGGCAAAAATACAATCCCAACCAAAGGCCCTGCAAAGCATTATGGGACGAGATTAGCAGTGGGCAGTGAATATTATAGTATCCAATATCAAAATACTTCTACAAAGAGCTGCAGTTCAACTAGTCCCTCACGAGTCAAATGCAAAAGCTTCATGAAAGGGTTTTCAATGCTTTTGCATTTGACTCGTGAGGGACATCTAGTAACGACTAGTGGAACTGCAGCTTGATGTATTAATAATTTCAATGCTTTTGCATTTGACTCGTGAGGGACATCTAGTAACGACTAGTTGAACTGCAGCTCTTTGTAGAATTATTTTGATATTGGACACTATAATATTCACTGCCCACTGCTAATCTCGTCCCATAATGCTTTGCAGGGCCTTTGGTTGGGATTGTATTTTTGCCCATAACTGTGCTTGGGGTGGTCCTAGGAGGAAGGGACCACCACTGAATCGTTCAGCATGATATGCTCTTTGTGTTCAAGGCATCTGCTTGGTCCTCCCCTAGGTTAGGGGGACCCTAAAATCATCACTCTCTCATTGCCTAATATTTTCATTCTCAAAGTTCACTTTTGTGAATTGGTTATATGCTTTTTAGCATGTAAAATCGCTTTATCAAAGCATTTGTAGGTGTTGATGTTGCTGCTACGCTATGTGTTTAGCACAGTTTTAGCACTGTACTTCGTGCAAATTGCGTAGTAGCGCAAACTACGCATGCTCCGTGAGCGTAGTGTAGTACTACGCCCAGGGTTACTGAAGTGTGAGTGTTTTCATCACGAACTGTGTCATGTTCCTGTAGAGTTTTATTATTTCTTTATGAAGTGTATGTAAGTCTGCTACTGGTATTGTGTCAATGTCTGGATACGGTGTGTAAGCCGCAAGGACAGGCCAAGTGGCCCGTCTCTTCAGAGCGGACCTAGTCTTGCTTTATTTCTTGTATGGGGAAGGGTGCCTTTAAACCAGTTTATGTGCTCCTGGTAGGTGAGCGGAATTTCAATGTCCTCATACGGACAGTATTCCTCTGGTGTACTAGGCAAGATGGCCGACAGGTGAGGAGCTCCGGCCGGGAGCTCCCGGCCAGGGATTACCTTTTTGGCCGAAATCCCCTCATTTCCACCCCCCTCCTTGGACCCTGTTACTCACCTGGTCATACCTAGACGACGGTCCTCGTCTCTCCCGTATTCTGGGCCCGAGATCATCCGATGAAAACGGGATCGTTGTTTTGAACGCAGAGACTGAGCAACATGGCCGATGTCCGGTGTAGCTGCATCGTACAGCTATAGAGGAGATTGGCCCTGGTCCCTCACCTCGGCTGTCACCTACCCAGCCGGACATCGGCGAATGTTCTCCTCTTCTCTCCGCTGCTGTCTCTGCTCCTCCCCCGCCTTCCCGCAAACTACGGATGTTCTGCTTTCGACTGAGCCAATCTCAGCGATGCGGATTCCAGGTGGAGTTCTCCGGATGGCAGTCGAGGTGCTGGGCTGAGGTTCACCCCTCCTGACCGTCCCCCTGCCTGCTGGGTTCGACTGCTGATTCTTGCCCCACGGCCATCCCTCCTGCATCGCCTTCCGTAATTGACGACTGGGACGCGTAAGTCTTGTTTGCCAAATCTGGGGGTGTAGCGGCGGTGAGAATCATGGCACTGCGGTACGGTGCCCCCGAGATGGTCTCTCCTTTCCGAGCCTGAGAGGCGCGCCCTCCTGGTCCACGCTGCTGCCTCCCGTTCGCTGGGACTACTGCCTTGGCACCAACACAGACTTCCCCTGACCTGCGGCATACGGTTCGTTGACTTCGCTGCCCCCGCAGCCCTGAACCTGTGCTCGCGGATGGCCCGTTGAGGTTCGGTTATCTCCAGCTCCTCTCCGTGGAATCAACGCTCTTGGTTTTAGGCTTGGTTTTTACACCGCCATTTTGCTGTGATGTTACCGGGTCTCTAACCTGATCCGACAACATGGCGGCTTCGAGGGATTTCCTGGCTCCGATGGATTTATTGGTTGATGCATGCCCCTGGACTGCGTTTTTTTGCCCCCACCCCTTGCCCCCCCCCCCAACCCAACCCGTTTTTCCATGTCCTAGAACTTTTGATGCAGCGAGTGAGCCCGACTCTGGACGTTTCGATTACTGGTTCTCATCCGGTTCCTTGACTCTCACCCTGACTTTTTAGTTTAAATTCTTTCACCCCTGACGTCCGCCTAATCCCAACCACATTGCAACCCTTTTTTCCTTACCTCTCTTCCTCCTATGCCCCATTCATCTTGTGTCTTGTACCTATGTAACATTGCTTCTTTTCCTATGTAATGCTATGCTCCAGAAACTGTTTGTAACCATGTAATCTCGCAAATCCTTATGTAAAGCGCTCTGATACCTCCGGGTCTAGCCAGCGCTATATAAAACTTCTCAAATAAAATAAATAAATAAATCTTCAGTTTAAGAATGAAATGTATTTGATTGTGCATCTGCTTGTGGGAATTTAACCCATGAATAGAATACCTCTGTTCTATATGACTCGTGAGCCTCAATCACAAAAGTTACCATCCCACCCCTAGCTGAGACCCCATAGTCCGCTAGTGTTAAGGTAAGAGCAGTTCTAACATTTTCTGAAATGTTTATTTCCCCTTCTTCTTCCTCGTCCCTGACCATGACAGGCTGTGCTCGCACAGCGGCGTCTTCGTTAGCCATTGTTATGAAGAAGATAGAAGTTTCAAGGAAACTGAGATAAAGGTTTTATGCACAATAGGAACGGTCTGTCCTTCAAGCTTGATAAACCTACAGCCAATAAATAGGAATTTTGCCTACTCAGCTGTGGCGGATAATTCCCTCCCACTCCAGACGTCTCTAGGAAAATGTGAGTAAGGGTCTCTGAGAATAGCACGACTGAACTACTCAGATTTTACTGTTAAATAAGTACCAAACTAACGTTGGCGGTGCCATGTTGTGTAGTTCCTATAAACCTATATAGGATCTATGCGTTTAGACAACATATACTGTAGGATTGGAGTCAGACTGATTCTGGACACCCCTACCGAATATGTCAGCCTGTATACCAGCTAGCTCACAGTACCACTAGAAACCCTTCTGTTAGAAATGGGATCTCTAGTTGGCAAGGGCTTGCACCTTTGTCCAAGTAGGGACCCTTCTTCCTAGTCAGGGTAAGGGTTGTTACACTCGTGAAGTAACCCCTGCTCACCCTCGTGGTAGCTTGGCACGAGCAGTCAGGCTTAATTCAGAGGCAGTGTGTAAAGCATTTGCACATAACCAACAGTAATACAGTGTAAGCACTACAAACGGACACCACACCAGTTTAGAAAAATAACCAATATTTTATATACTCAAGACAAGACCAATTACGACAAAAATCCACAATACTATACTTTACGAATGAATACTTGATACGTTAACTTCTTCTTTGCGGGAATAGCACAAAAGCAAAGTTCGTACGAGTCGGTAGCTCCGTCCGAGCCTACCGTGATGCTGAAAACCACAGAGTCTAACAGTTCCAGCCGACCGCGTCGATACGGGCCAGCAGAGTCGTGAACAGACTCGGTCACAGTACCTTTTCTCGTTGTGGCTGGTACGGAGTGTACGAGCCGGTCGGTGTTCGTCGCGGTTGCGGTGCAAGACGGAGCGATGCAAGGTGCGGTGTCCCTCGATGCGGTGCAGGCAGCGGCTCGATGAGCGTCGGGCAGACGGAGTCGGTGAGTCCAAGGCGTGCGATGCAGGGCGAGATGATGCTCGATGCGGTGCTGACAGGTTGCGATGCAGGCGACCAAGCCGGAGTGCGGGAGCTGGCGTCGGACAGCGGTGCGAGTCGGAGCGGTGCGTCGCAGACGTGCGAGCGGTGCCCCAAATGCGGTGCGGTCTCGACTCTTGAGCCAGTTGCAGCGACAGTGTCGGTCTGGTCCGGCTGGCCCAGTGAAGCGATGCGATGCGAACTGCGGTGCCCACAGGTCACGGGGCAAGCAGCGGCTCGATGTTGGCGGCGTCGGACGTCGCCCACGGTGAGACCAGGGTTGCGATGCGAAGCGGGGCGATGCGGTCTGCGGTGCAAACAGGTCACCGGCCAGGGATGGATTCGGTTGACGGAGTCGGTTGCGGTTCCCTTCCTCTGTGGCAACTGAAACAGCGTTCCAGAAGCGGTACCCAGAGGCTTGTGAAGTCTTTGCAGTCCCTGAGACTTCTTAACAGGAGGCCAGCTCGGTTTCTGGCCCTTGGAGATACTCAGCACAAGTTTGGAGAAAGTTCAGTCCAGTCCTTTCACTGCCCAAGACAGAAGCAGCAACTGCAGGCCAACCCAACAAAGCAACAACACAGCAAAGGGGCAGTACTCCTCCTGGCAGCTCTTCCAGCTCTTCGTCTTGGCAGGTTCCTTGATTCCAGCGAGATCTAAATTCATGGGGTCAGGGCCCCAATATTTATATCCCAAATTCCTTTGTTCTCTGAAGGCAGAGAGGCCTTTGCCTAGTCCAAACCAGTTCTGGAGCACTTTGTTGACAAGTCTCCGTCCCTTCTTTCAGTGAGTGGGCCAGGGACATCAGACGCACCACAGGAGGTGGAGCCAGCATTGTGGAGGGAAGGCACTGTCCTATTCAGGGCCCAGGTGCGACCCCTCCCACCCATCTACATGTAGATCTTGCTATTCAGCCCTGTGCTGACTCACCCTGTCTCCTGGTATCCCCCAGCCCCTGTCACTCACATTCCAGACACGGAATACACAACCTCGCAGAGGCAGGCTTGGATGGTTAGACAAGAAAATACCCACTTTCTAAAAGTGGTATTTTCAAACACAGAATGTTAAAACCGACTTCACTAAAAGCTGCATTTTATCATTCTGAGTCCAGGCATACTAAACTCGAATTTCTACCAGGTTCCCGGGGTCAGTTAGGATTATATACTGTAATAATCAAAACCGCCCGTTCTGGCCTAGGGGGAACAGGTAGCCTTGCAATAGTGAAAAACGAACTAGGCTGTAATTCACTATCAGGACATGCCGCACACACCCGGGCATGTCCTACCTTTCGCATACACCGCACCCTGCCCACAGGGGTACCTTGGGCCTACCTTAGGGGTGACTAACATGTAGCAAAGGGAAGGTTTAGGGACTTGCAAGTGTGTGCACTTGCCAAGTCGACATGGCAGCACCAGGCTGCGCACAGGCTCTGCGATGGCAGGCCCGAGTTACACTTTACGGGCTGTTTGCGTGGGTGGCACAATCCAGTGCTGCAGCCCACCAACAGCATTTGGTCTATAGGCCCTGGCACTCGCAGTGCACTTTACAAGGGACTGACACATAAACCAAATAGGCCAATCATGGAAACACCAATCCATAACACATTTTATACAGGAGCACTTGCACTTTCCCACTGGACCGCAGTGAGGAAAGTGCACAGAATCATCACACCAGCAAAAACAGAGTCAAAACCGGTAGGTCAGAAAGCAAAAAGTCAGGGGAAACACGCCAAAAGATGCCAAGTCTAACACATGTCCCCTCCAGCTGAAAGTAGGGAGAACTACCCAACCCCATTGGAGTTCTCTTCACTAAGGCGGAAGAACCTGGACAGACCATCTGCGTTGGCGTGTTCTGTACCAGGACGGTGTTCCACCGTAAAGTCCATTCCCTGTAGGGAGATGGACCACCTCAGCAGTTTTGGATTCTCGCCCCTCATTTGCATCAACCATCTGAGGGGCCTGTGGTCTGTCTGAACCCGGAAGTGAGTCCCAAACAGGTATGGTCTCAACTTCTTCAGCGCCCAGACCACAGCAAAAGCTTCCCTTTCTATGGCACTCCACCTCTGTTCCCTGGGAAGTAGTCTCCTGCTAAGGAAGACTACAGGCTGATCCAGGCCCTCTTCGTTCAGTTGTGAGAGCACCGCTCCCACACCATGCTCTGAAGCGTCAGTCTGCACGACGAATTCCTTGGAGAAGTCAGGTGCCTTGAGCACGGGCGCCGTGCACATGGCTGCCTTCAGGGCATCAAAAGCTTTCTGGCAGGACTCAGTCCAGATCACTTTCCTGGGCTGCCTCTTAGAGGTCAGCTCTGTTAAGGGGGCAACGATGGTGCCATAGCCCTTAACAAATCTCCGATAGTAACCGGTGAGACCTAAGAAGGCTCTCACCTCTGTCTGGGTCTTGGGGGCTCCCAAGCCAGAATGGTGTCAATCTTGGGTTGTAGGGGCGCCACCTGGCCGCTTCCTACCTGGTGTCCCAAGTACACCACCGAACCCTGCCCGATCTGGCACTTACTGGCCTTGATCGTGAGGCCTGCACCTTGCAGAGCCCTCAACACTTTCTCAAGGTGCTGTAAATGTTCTTCCCAGCTGGAACTGAACACAGCAATGTCATCCAGGTAGGCGGCACTGAAATCCTCCAGTCCAGCCAACACCTGATTGACCAACCTCTGAAAGGTGGCAGGGGCATTCTTCAACCCAAAGGGCATCACCCGGAATTGGTAATGACCTTCTGGGGTTGAGAATGCTGATCTCTCCTTGGCCCCATCGGTTAAGGCAATCTGCCAGTACCCAGACGTCAAATCAAACGTGCTGAGGAACCGGGCAGCTCCCAACCGATCAATGAGCTCATCAGCTCTGGGGATGGGGTGCGCGTCAGTCCTGGTGACGGCATTGAGCCCACGGTAGTCCACACAAAACCGGAGTTCTGGAGTGGCACCGGGCGCCGCAGCCTTTGGGACCAAGACCACTGGGCTGGCCCAAGGACTGTGGGAGGGCTCAATCACCCCTAACGCCAACATCTTAGAGACCTCCTCCTTGATGCTGGCTCTGACCCGGTCAGTCAACCTGTAAATCTTGTGCTTCACAGGATGGCTGTCACCGGTGTCCACGTCATGGGTACACCAGTGAGTAACACCGGGGGTCAGAGAGAACAGCGGGGCGAACTGTCCCAACAACTGGCGACAGTCCCCCTGCTGCTCCTGAGTCAGAGTAGGGGAGAGGATCACACCCTCTACTGACCCATCATGCTCCTTGGTAGACAGGAGGTCAGGGAGAGGCTCGCTCTCCTCTTCCACCCCATCATCTGTCGCCAAGAGCATACTCACTTCGGACCTCTCGAAGTGGGGCTTGAGGCGGTTCACGTGAAGGACCCTCAAAGGGTTCCTTGGAGCCTGCAAATCCACCAGGTAGGTGACGTCACTTTTGCGCTCCTTTACCTCATATGGCCCAGTCCACTTGTCCTGCAAGGCACAAGGTGCCACTGGGGCCATGACCCACACTTTCTGCCCAGGTTGAAATTCGACCAGAGTGGCATTCTGGTCATACCATCTCTTCATTTCTTCCTGGCTTGCTTCTAGGTTCGCCTGAGCGAGTTTCCTGAAGCGGGCAGTTTGGTTTCTAAAGGCCAGCATGTAGCTAAATACATCCTGGGGAGTTTTCCTGGGAGCTGCCTCCCAGCCTTCCTTTACCAAACTCAGAGGTCCTCTGACAGGGTGGCCATACAGGAGCTCAAAGGGGCTGTACCCAAGAGACTTCTGAGGCACCTCCCTGTATGCAAAGAGTAGGCATGGCAAGAGGACGTCCCACTTACGCCTCATGGGTTCTGTTAGACCCTTGATCATGCCTTTCAAGGTCTGGTTGAATCTCTCCACCAGACCGTTTCCTTGTGGGTGGTAAGGAGTGGTGAACTTGTAGGTTACCCCACACTCCTTCCACAGGGATGTCATATACTTCGATATGAAATTGGTCCCTCTATCAGAAACCACCTCTTTGGGGAATCCCACACGGGAAAAGATCCCCATTAACGCCCGGCCCACCACTGGCGCCGTCGTTGTCCTGAGAGGGATTGCCTCCGGGTACCGGGTGGCATGGTCCACCAAGACCAGGATGTACCTGTTGCCCATGGCTGTCTTGGGATCCAGTGGCCCCACAATATCCATCCCTACCCTTTCAAAGGGTGTTCCAACAACCGGAAAAGGTTGGAGAGGAGCTTTGACCTTCCTCCCACTCTTACCACTTGCCTGGCAAGTTTGGCAAGACCTGCAGTGTGCATCTGACTGCCTTCGCATTTGGGGCCAAAAGAAGTGGGTGACAAGCCTGTCAAAGGTCTTGTCCTGCCCCAAATGTCCTGCCAAAGGCACGTCATGAGCCAGACCCAGTAGGAAGGTCCTGAAGCGCTGGGGTACCACCAGCACACGGGCTGACCCAGGCTCAGCAACCTTAGGCTCACTGTATAGGAGACCACTCTCCCAGTAGATCAGATGTGACCCGGACTGATTACCAGCTGCCTGGTCTGCAGCCTGCCGCCGCAGACCCTCCAGAGTAGGGCACTCGTTCTGCTCCCTGCAGAACTCCTCCCTGGTGGGACCCCCTTCTTGCTGCCAATGGGTCAGCTCAGAGATGTCTCCCAGTTCGGCTACTTGCTCCCCTGTAGGCACCGGGCGTCCCCCTCGAGGTCCGCCTCCTCCCGGTCCGTGGGAACTTCGGGGGCCGGTTTCCGCGCCCCTGCCCTTTCTCTTGGCAGGGACTTGGGCCACTGTTTCAGGCTCCAAGTCCTCTTGATCACCCTTTCTGGCCGCCATTGACCGAGTAGACACGCATGCCCACTCTGGCAACCCAAGCATCTCCAAGTGAGACCTGAGCTCAACCTCCTTCCATGAGGACTGCTCCAGGTCGTTTCCTAGCAGACAATCTACAGGCATGGTAGGGCTCACCACCACCCTTAAGGGACCTGAGACCCCCCATTCAAAGGGAACCTGCGCCACCATACATTGGCGCTCTGAGTTGTCGACAGCAACTACTTGGTGGAATGCTCCTGGGACTACTTGCTTCTCAGACACCAGGTGACACCGGACTGAGGTCACACTGGCTCCAGTATCTCTGAGAGCCTCTACCCTGTTCCCATTAATGGTCACCCAGGTGCTATATTTCTTTGTGTTAGGGGGCACCTGGTTTCCTGGGACCATCTCACTGTCCCCTAGTGAGACAAGGGTCATTTCTGCGGGATCCCCACCCTCCTGTGGGCACCCCTCCTCCCCAAGCGCTACACTAGCCAACACTTTGGACTGTCCACCGGTGGGTGGCTGTGTCCCCTTCGGGCACTTGGGGTCCCCCTTAAAGTGACCTACCTGGTCACATGCATAACACTTATGGGGCCGGTCTCAACAGGCTTCCCTGTAGAGACCCCTTTCTTCTTATCACCGGGGGCTGGGAACCTTTACCCTGGGTACTAGTTTGGGGCCCTTTAGAGAACTCCTGTGCTTTACCCTTGTCCCCCACCTTTCTGCTGGGGACCCTGCCCACCTTTGGCTGAGTCTCCCCCAAACGCTTTCTTGTGGACCCTGGTACTCACCCAGCGATCCGCTTCCATAGCAAGCTTCCTGGGGTCAGTTAGCTTACTATCAACTAGGTGCTGGCGCAGATCTGCAAAACATAGACTAGACAAGTGCTCCCATGCAATCAAGTTGTAGAGCCCCTGAAAATCTGTTACACTACTGCCCTTCACCCAACCATCCAGAGACCTGCAGAACACATCCACACATTCCAACCAAGTGTTGACATCAGACTTCTTACTGGACCTGAACTGATCCCTGTACTTTTCAGGAGTAAGACCATACTTCGTGAGAAGGGCATCCTTCATGTCAGCATAGGTGAGGTGATACCCCTTACCCAAAGCTATCAGAGCATCCCTTGCTTCTTCCGGGAAAAGTGGCCACAATCCTGCTCCCCAATTCTCCTCAGGGACCCCATTCATGTGTATGGCTGCCTCATAACCCTGGAACCACCTTTGTATGTCATCCCCCTTCTTGAACTCCTTGCCTACGTTCTTGGGAATGTGCACAATCCTGTCTGCCTTTCTGGACGAATTGCTGCCACCATCTGAGCCTGACTTACTCCTAAGTTCTAGCTCCTTCAGTTCTCTCTCATGCTCTAAGAGCATCTTCCTCTCCTCTATGGCCAATCTCTTCTCCTCCCGCTCACTCTCCAGCCTGAGCTTCTGCAGCTCGAACTGCCTTGCCTCCCGCCTGTCCTCCAGCTCCTCTGGGGACAGACTGCTGCTGCCCGACCTGGCGGGTTCCCCCTACCCAAAAGCACATCCACCCTGGAAATAGGCTCCTCCGCCTCCTCACTGAGATCACCAGGCTGCCCATTGGCATGTCTGGCTGCTACCCAGGCCCTCAGCGCCTTCTGTAGCTCCTCCTTCCTTGTGAGGCCTTTAATTTGGACTTTCAGGTTTTTACAAATCGCTTGTAACTCCTTTACGGCGTAGGATTCCAACCTGTCCTCCTCAAAGATAACTTCCAGAGATGCAACGGATGATTCAATTGATTCAGGCATGACAAAGTCGTGAGTTGAAAACTGGCAAGATCAAAAATAGGCCAAAAGAAAAAGAACCAGTATGTGGTACGTAATGGTCTGCGATATGGTAGTAGTGCACACCAATCACTGTAAGTCAAGTGCAAACACAAGTCCTATCCTCACCGCTGACAACCAATGTTAGAAATGGGATCTCTAGTTGGCAAGGGCTTGCACCTTTGTCCAAGTAGGGACCCTTCTTCCTAGTCAGGGTAAGGGTTGTTACACTCGTGAAGTAACCCCTGCTCACCCTCGTGGTAGCTTGGCACGAGCAGTCAGGCTTAATTCAGAGGCAGTGTGTAAAGCATTTGCACATAACCAACAGTAATACAGTGTAAGCACTACAAACGGACACCACACCAGTTTAGAAAAATAACCAATATTTTATATACTCAAGACAAGACCAATTACGACAAAAATCCACAATACTATACTTTACGAATGAATACTTGATACGTTAACTTCTTCTTTGCGGGAATAGCACAAAAGCAAAGTTCGTACGAGTCGGTAGCTCCGTCCGAGCCTACCGTGATGCTGAAAACCACAGAGTCTAACAGTTCCAGCCGACCGCGTCGATACGGGCCAGCAGAGTCGTGAACAGACTCGGTCACAGTACCTTTTCTCGTTGTGGCTGGTACGGAGTGTACGAGCCGGTCGGCGTTCGTCGCGGTTGCGGTGCAAGACGGAGCGATGCAAGGTGCGTGTCCCTCGATGCGGTGCAGGCAGTGGCTCGATGAGTGTCGGGCAGACGGAGTCGGTGAGTCCAAGGCGTGCGATGCAGGGCGAGACGATGCTCGATGCGGTGCTGACAGGTTGCGATGCAGGCGACCAAGCCGGAGTGCGGGAGCTGGCGTCGGACAGCGGTGCGAGTCGGAGCGGTGCGTCGCAGACGTGCGAGCGGTGCCCCAAATGCGGTGCGGTCTCGACTCTTGAGCCAGTTGCAGCGACAGTGTCGGTCTGGTCCGGCTGGCCCAGTGAAGCGATGCGATGCGAACTGCGGTGCCCACAGGTCACGGTGCAAGCAGCGGCTCGATGTTGGCGGCGTCGGACGTCGCCCAAGGTGAGACCAGGGTTGCGATGCGAAGCGGGGCGATGCGGTCTGCGATGCAAACAGGTCACCGGCCAGGGATGGATTCGGTTGACGGAGTCGGTTGCGGTTCCCTTCCTCTGTGGCAACTGAAACAGCGTTCCAGAAGCGGTACCCAGAGGCTTGTGAAGTCTTTGCAGTCCCTGAGACTTCTTAACAGGAGGCCAGCTCGGTTTCTGGCCCTTGGAGATACTCAGCACAAGTTTGGAGAAAGTTCAGTCCAGTCCTTTCACTGCCCAAGACAGAAGCAGCAACTGCAGGCCAACCCAACAAAGCAACAACACAGCAAAGGGGCAGTACTCCTCCTGGCAGCTCTTCCAGCTCTTCGTCTTGGCAGGTTCCTTGATTCCAGCGAGATCTAAATTCATGGGGTCAGGGCCCCAATATTTATATCCCAAATTCCTTTGTTCTCTGAAGGCAGAGAGGCATTTGCCTAGTCCAAACCAGTTCTGGAGCACTTTGTTGACAAGTCTCCGTCCCTTCTTTCAGTGAGTGGGCCAGGGACATCAGACGCACCACAGGAGGTGGAGCCAGCATTGTGGAGGGAAGGCACTGTCCTATTCAGGGCCCAGGTGCGACCCCTCCCACCCATCTACATGTAGATCTTGCTATTCAGCCCTGTGCTGACTCACCCTGTCTCCTGGTATCCCCCAGCCCCTGTCACTCACATTCCAGACACGGAATACACAACCTCGCAGAGGCAGGCTTGGATGGTTAGACAAGAAAATACCCACTTTCTAAAAGTGGTATTTTCAAACACAGAATGTTAAAACCGACTTCACTAAAAGCTGCATTTTATCATTCTGAGTCCAGGCATACTAAACTCGAATTTCTACCAGGTTCCCGGGGTCAGTTAGGATTATATACTGTAATAATCAAAACCGCCCGTTCTGGCCTAGGGGAACAGGTAGCCTTGCAATAGTGAAAAACGAACTAGGCTGTAATTCACTATCAGGACATGCCGCACACACCCGGGCATGTCCTACCTTTCGCATACACCGCACCCTGCCCACAGGGGTACCTTGGGCCTACCTTAGGGGTGACTAACATGTAGCAAAGGGAAGGTTTAGGGACTTGCAAGTGTGTGCACTTGCCAAGTCGACATGGCAGCCCCAGGCTGCGCACAGGCTCTGCGATGGCAGGCCCGAGTTACACTTTACGGGCTGTTTGCGTGGGTGGCACAATCCAGTGCTGCAGCCCACCAACAGCATTTGGTCTATAGGCCCTGGCACTCGCAGTGCACTTTACAAGGGACTGACACATAAACCAAATAGGCCAATCATGGAAACACCAATCCATAACACATTTTATACAGGAGCACTTGCACTTTCCCACTGGACCGCAGTGAGGAAAGTGCGCAGAATCATCACACCAGCAAAAACAGAGTCAAAACCGGGAGGTCAGAAAGCAAAAAGTCAGGGGAAACACGCCAAAAGATGCCAAGTCTAACACCTTCTTACCAAGGAGAGAATAGTTCTTGGCAACTATCGAACATGACAACCCTGTTCCCTCAGAATCATGGAAACAGTGTACTACTTTTCGCTCAGTCACTCGTGCTTACTTCGTCTCAGAGAGATACACAGAATAAACGGTGGGGACGTTTTTCAATAAGTATTTATTGAACCAGCGTCATTCTAGTGTAAAATAGGTGTGCTGAAAAAACCATTAGACAGTAACAGATATAAATGATTATAAGCACTAACAAAGTAAAAGGATGGTAGATTTCTACCATCGTGCTAGAACAATGAATACAGGCAAGTATATAAAATACATGACAGTAAAATGCGTACTCCTACGATGCGTCCCTAACTAGATGTACCTGAATGTACCGAGCATGTATGTGGGTGTAAAGCCAAGAATCCCTCTAGGATAAAGTCAACCCCATTACCTGAAGTGAGAGACTGTGGGACCCTGTCTTGGTCTCAAGTTGAACACCCCGCAAGGGATGTCAGACCACTGCGAGCTGGAGTGTCTGCATGCAGGAGCCTCAGCGTCTCGCGTCAGTGTGTCGGCATGGAAGTCCTTTTCTCCTCCCCTTATCTCAGCAAAAGATGATGTATATATACCCAAAGCGGTACCCCCTGGGGATATACCTTGCTGTGTCATGTCGGACTAGGATGACGGAAGGAATGATCCTTATACATAGTTATTATGCAGGAGATGGTAGGCCTGCTGTCCTGCTGTGATTCCAAGAATCCTCATGCATAATGAATGAGGCTTAAGCTTTTCGGAGAAAACCCCATGTCATCTTTGGACATTACCGAAACTAGGTAAAAAGTCAGTACTAAGAATCGTTATGTAGTGTAATGGTAGGGAGAATATAGGTGAAGGGTTAGGTGACTACCTGAGCCTATATTAGGGTACCTTTATGGAACATAACAGAGGAAGGAAGAGTCTATGTCACAAATGGGTCAGTGATAAATCAAGGATGGCCAGAATACTGCTCTGGATGTCCACAGTATGTCTAGGATTAACACACACTATGTGAAATGTAGCCAGAATGTCACAGTGAACGCTAACTTTGTGTCAAGGATGGGCCCCCATGATGCCTGGTACAGCCAGAATTTCACCAGGAATGCCAAAAATATGTCAGATGTGGGCAACATGCCAGCATTCCAATCACTGACCCTCTCAAAAACTCACTCATATGCCGGCATGTGCTCCTTCTTGCACTTACATACGAACCCTTTCACAAACACACAGGCACTTCGCTCCCCTCCTTAAGATCAGCAGCAGGGATATGTACAAAAACAATGTCAACAGATATATTACATAGAATAACTGGTCAGCTGTGCTGTGAGTCCCTGGCAAGCAGTGGGGAAGAACTCTGCAAGAGAGACAGGCATAGCTGTAATAGATGTCAGCTTCCATTTGTCCCACCACAGCCAGTGAACCTTTTTCTCTCCCAGAAGTCAATACAAGGCTGGAGTTGGATCCTTGATCACATTATCCGACGAGGATGGTACATTGAAATAAGCCAAAAACCTGAGAGTACGGTACAAGTTATAAATTGAAATTGAATAACAGAGTGTCGACTGGTGTCTGGTACAAGAAGGGAGTTCAGTAAATCGAAGTAGCGAGGTACGCCTCACGGCACCAATCAGTGTGGCGACTAAACCAGAGAAGTGAGAACTTGGGAGGCGAGGTTACCTAAAATGTCTTGAAAAGGGCTTTAAGCTCAGATTAAAAGATAGCCTTTGAGGTAGTGTTCCATAGGTCCAGAAGTAAGGTAAGGACATCCATTCTCCGGTCAGGGGTCCCGAGAAGGATTACGGTATAAGTACGTCTTTTAAAGGTCGGAGTTTCTCGCGGGAGTAATTTGGCATTCTGTGAGGGTGTAGTGCCCTCAGATAACTTAAGCTAGTCTGCCAAGTATCATGAAGGGGATGCGTGTAGGGCCTTGTGAGTGATACAAGCCGTCTTGTATATAGCCCTGCTTGAATAGGCAGCCAGTTAGGTGATACCAGTATTGGTGAAATAGGGTCATTCCTTTTGGCCCCATAGACAAAACGTGCTACTGAATGTAGAACTTAAGAGGAGTGAGGTAACTCTTGTGAAGACCAGTCAAGAGAGAGTTACAGGTGTCGATCCAGTGATTAACAAGAGTTTGAGACCCTGTTCGCTTTCTTCATTCTCTTTGAATTGTTTCACTCTAATGATCAAATCAAACCTGTGGCTGTTTTCATATAACTAAAGTGTCCAGCATGGGCTCTCAGTAGTAAAACAGGCATAGGCAAAGCCAAAAGGTGTTGTGTACGCGAGGTATTTGTTAATGTTTTCAGCCATATTGTGCAGCTGTGTGGCTGCTGTGCAGACTGGCAGAAAGTAAAAAAAAAAAAAAAAAAGTAGTAGCACTTGTTTTTTATTTCTCAGGAGGGAGGCTGGGGCGGAAGGCAACACAGAGGGAGGAAAAAAGCACAGTGACGTGGCCAGTGGTGTCTGCATCATAGTGTTTTTTTGTTAAGGTGGGTGGGGGCAACACAGACAACAGGAGGAGGGACGATGGAAGGGTGAGAGAGAAAACTTGGACAATGGAAGAAGCGAGGGCAGTTGAGAGCAAGTAACAACACAAAATAAGGGAGGGGTCAAGCAACAACAAGAAAAAAGGGAAGACAGATGGGTGGGAGCAAGCAACAACATGGAAGAAGGGAGGGAGGGCCGGTGGGGGTAAAGGGCGAGAAATGCATGAGGGAGCCAGATGAAAACAGACACACCCTGATATACTGGTTAAACAGAAAGAAAAACGTAGATCCTAAAAAAATGAGCAGAGGAAGGACACGAGCGACATGTCCATGCCCGATGTGAGGGTACACCAAGAGGAAGGAAGCAAATAAGAGTGACAATGAAACCAACCAATGGTAAGCAATGGGCAGCATGCAAGCCCACTGTTAGAAAACAAAAATCCTTGCAAGCAACAGCACATGTGCTGTCTTAGGCAAGGCTTAAAAGAGGAGTCATCAAAATCCCTGGAGGCTCAGCATAGATTTTGAGTCCTAAGCCAGAGACCCCATCAGACCCTAAGAAAATCAGTTGTCAAAGAATGCCAGAAGGAAAGTGTTTTGTCTCAAATAAAAATCTGACAGCACTTGAGGGAGTAATTGGAGCGGAGTCCATAGGACCACTTGAACCCTGCAGCACACTTTCACTTCCACTTCCACTCACAAGGCTTGCAGTACGAAGAAACAAAAATATTCTACAGCATATTGGCCAGGCAAATCCAATAGGTCTCACCTCTGTGTCCTATTGGCTTTGCCTGTTGGCTATGCTCTACAGCATCGGCAAGCTGCTGTGCAACGTGGCCAAAAGAACAAAAAAAGCACAAAAAAGGCGCCATGATACCGCCTCAGTGGCTGCGTCATTTTGTAGGCAAGGGCATGGTTGATGAAGTGACGCTTGTATGTGACTACAAAATAACACAGCACCATTATTTTTATTTATTGATCCAATATGGAACATTAACATTTAAAAAAAAATTAAAATATAAAACAAAACAGGGCGGGGGAAGAAGCAACTGGGAGTGGGCAGGAAAAAGCAGCACACGAGCAAAATCAACACAGGGCAGGTTAGAAGCACATGAGTGAGAAAGCAACATGGATCACGGGGAGAGGGAAGTTTGGTGAGGGAGCTGCACACCAGAAGGATCTGGCGACACAAGGGAGTGCAACACAGAATGCGGGGTGGATTTTTGGAAAGGGGGAGAAGCATTCGAGAGAGAGCTGGAAAACCAATGCACCCTTGTGGAGTGCTCAAACAAAACGAAAAGTTAGTTCCCTAATAGTGAGCAGTGGAAGGATACATGTCATCGAAGACAAAAAGGCTATGCTCCAGTAGAAGGATAAGCACAATGAATGTGTATATGATTTGTAAGCGCAAACTCATGCGATAGTTATTTAAGATCCCGAGCATTCAGGTTGGCCTTTTTTAGCAGGGGCAGAACAGAGGTGAGTTTCCAGTGTGTAGGGAAGATTCCCTCTGTGAACATATTGTTAAAGATGTGCCCCAAGTTTTGTGCCACTTGTGCTGGGATCAAGAGCATTATTTTTGGAGGACAGGGGTCTTGCGGGCGCCTGATTTAATTGATGGAATTAACTTTCTAAGTTGTTCTTCCGAAGGGGCCTTAAAAGTGGAAAATCTGGCTTGACCTGATGTGGCAATTGGAGATTGCCTATCCGGTTGAATGGCTGTCCTGCCTGCAGTAAATATGTTGAAGATGTTAGCAACCTTTTCTTGAAACAAATTCTGGGCCAGAGCCACAATCTGCCCATGTTTCAGTTACAAAAGCAACATCCACGTGCTGCGCTTGGATAAGGTCGGAGAATTCTAGGTGACTGGGGACCTAGGGGTATATGTACAAGAACTGCCGCTAACAAGCGTTAGCGTTAGTTAGCAGCAGTTTTCCTAATGCAGCCTAGCACCAAAAACTATCGCCCTGTTAGCGATGTATTTACAATACGTAGCAAAATGGCGATAGTTTCAGGTAATCGCGGTGAAAACTGCCGCTAACACTAGCGTGAAGTCGATACGAATTCTGACATTAGCGGGCGAAAACTGACGAAAGGCCAATTTACGGGCAAAAAACTCACATTAGTCAGTAGAACTTCACCTTTTTTGCCTCTAGAGGCAAAAATAGCCAATAAGTCCACCTCCAATTAAAAAAATAAAATAAAAACAATGGAATGCAGAATGGAGCAGGCAGGGACAAGTGCAGCACAGATCAACAACCTCCCCAACAGCCAGGATGACCAACCAGAGCCCCAGGGGAAGAGGAAATGCAGAATCAGGGCTACATATATGAAAAGAGGCGCATCGCTGGGGAAAACCTCTGATGCATCACTTTTCATAGCACCCTCCTTGCAACACCATGGCAGCCATGGCAGCGGAGGCCTCGCTGTGCCTACGTCTGGGACCCAGAGTGGGATGCGGAGGTGCTGTGGAGTTGCTGGGCCCTTACCTGGTGGTGAAGTCTGCCAGGTGACATGGAGACATGTTGCTGACCTGTGTGAGAAGACTGCCTGGTGCCCCTTGGAGCTGTGAACAGTAGAGGCGCTCCTGCGCACCAACGTAGGGAGGACTGCATCGCATACCACACGCCACCACTACACCGGAGTGCACGGAGGAGATTTACCAATGGTGGGCCGTGCCTCTCTGCATCACAGGCCGGAGGATGTTGCGCTGGGCGGACACTGTGGAGGGTGAGGCCCCTGAGCTGCGCCGAACTTGTGTGGCGGGAGTGCTGCAACTTCACGCATAAGGGGGGCCCTGTTGCATTACCTGCATCGGGAGGTTCCCCAGCGGACTTGGCGGCGACTGCTGTACCCAGGCTTGTGAAATCCTGCCTGGCTGAGGCTCCTGCTGGCTGAGTCACAGATTTGGAGAGAGTGCAGCGGATTGCGCCACGGTGTCAATGTCCAGGTGAGGAGAATCTGGGACGAGTAGCAGAGGTGGCCTGGGGGTTGAGTCGGGCCCAGGCCTAGAGCCTGTGGGTGACGCACCCCCAGTGGCAGCTCCTCTGCTATGGCGGAAGAGCGTTGCCTCACTGTTTTCAAGCAGTGCAAGAAGAGGAAACATAACATGATAATAACGTTCTGAT
This sequence comes from Calotriton arnoldi, assembly GCA_963921515.1. Taxonomy (NCBI): domain Eukaryota; kingdom Metazoa; phylum Chordata; class Amphibia; order Caudata; family Salamandridae; genus Calotriton; species Calotriton arnoldi. The sequence goes on from CAWUFW010000337.1 coordinate 3,388,589, forward strand.
ATTCTCATGCTATGTTTCCTTTGTGGGCAGGAGGGTGGGTGGGACTGCTCTACTCACGGAGCAGGGCAGGGGCGGAGTGGTATGCCCCCTCAAGTGCACAAAGACTGTTTGGTCGGCCCTCTCAGGCTGCCCAAAGCAGTCATGTGCACTTTCCTGTTCGCAATGTAGGCTGCATTACAGCCTGCATGGAGAACATGCCCACCCCTCCAGCCCCTGGCTGAACGCCTTGTCACGGCGCTCTAGAACAACCACAACGCCGCATTGAAACGTTGTGATTGGCTTAGGGGAGGGAGCCTGGCTGTCTGCTTCCTGTTCCTGGAAGCAGACTCATGAGAACAGGAGCACAGAAGACGCGGGACCCGGCCTCGGGGTAAGATTTAAAAAAATATATATTTACAACCCCGCTCCCCCACCACGTCCCTGCCCCCTCCAGTGTCCTTTCCTGTATTTCCTGCCTCCCTGCTGTCCAGTCCCCGCCGGAGCACTACTTAGTGGCGGCCGCTGTGGGGCCATGCACAGCAGGCGTACCACTGGTGCGCCAAAGACAAGCCTGTCTGTGTCCGTCCGCCCCTGGACCGCGCCCAGCACCAAGGACACTTCCTCTCGGACACTCCACCGCTACGACGCAAGCACCCTCCTCGCCATCAACCCTGGACGCCACACCGCTTACCATTTAGCATCACTGTAAAATTCCCTTGCACCCTGCGCCTGCCGAAACTGCAAAAGGTGCGTTCTGCCACATCAGCACACCAGCGCCTCCTGCCGCCCAGCCGACCAACCGCGCAGCAGACCGGCTCAACTGCATCCTTCTCAACGTGTGGTCCCTCCACAAAGATGCAATAGAAATCTGACACCACCTCTTCAGACATCGTCTTGTTCACAGAAACCTGGACCAACCTCTGCTCCGGACCGGACATCGCCATCACCATCCACGACGGCTACAAATTCACCTGCACGGACCACCACGAGCGCCCAGGAGGAGGCATTGCCATTGTCTAAAAAAGCACACTCCAACAGACCACGCACTCTAATGACTTGACGGCTACCATGGAACACCTCCACTTCCAGATCCGGACCAACCCCACCCTCCGCTGCACCCTTGTCTACAGGCCCCCCGGCCAATGAACCCCCATTCACCGAGGCCATTGTAGACCTCATCGCACCCCAGGCTCTCACATCCACTGACTACATCCTACTCGGACACCTCAAGTTCCACCTGGACACCCCCAGTGACCAGAACACGACCACCCTCCTGGCGAACCTCGCCAACATCGGACTCAAGCAGCTAGTCACCGCACCAACCCACATAGCCGGACACACGCTCAACCCAGTCTTCTCCACCAGCTGGAACTTCAACTACAGCCACACCCCCGAACTCTCCTGGACCGACCATCATAGTATACATCACGCATTCACCACGCCCACCGTACACCACCGCCATCATCGTCCCCCCAGCTGCAGCTGGATCAAGGCCATCAAAGAACTTTTCGACAACTCCCTCAGCACCACCACTCCGCCGACGCTTACAGATGCCAACACCGCAGCGCGCAAACTCCACCGATGGAGCTCTAACTGCGCCGACACCCTGGCAGTTCCTCCGTGTCAGTGGACCGAGCATCTGAGGGTCGCTGGCCGCCAGGGAAGGTGACAGCAGACACCCTGGACACCGAACTAGACTCTGTACAAAGGGATGCATCTAGGCATATGCGTGACCTTGTGAACCCCTATGCCACATTATGGCTGCGTCAGGTAGGATGTATGCAGGGTGGGCGTTCCCACGCAACAAAGCCTCGTAGGAGTGGCGCAGTGAAATCTATGAGATTTCACTGTGACAATTCTAGGATGACACTGCATCAAAACCTTACGCCGTCCTCATGGCGGGCATAAGGGTGACGCAGTGCCATAGGGATAGTCCTGCCCCATACACTGCAGGAGTTGCGTCATGCTTGCAACACAATTCCAGCAATGCGTGACTTTAGCGCCAACAGATACGTCAGGAATACTGACATATCTGTAAATCCTTGCGACATGGAGCGCCGTACAGTAAATACGGCACATCCATGGTGTTGCAAGGAGGGCACAATGAAAAATGTTGCAATGCTGTTTTGTCGCAGCGATGCAACACTTTTCATGTATGAAGCCCAGGACTGCGCCCAGCTATTTTCTGGTCCTGAAAAACTGCCTCTAACTGAACTTAGAGGCAGTTTTTGGGGTTTTGCACCATACAAGGAATCCCTTGTAAATATCGCGAAATGAGGTTAGCAGCAGTTTTTGCACAGGAATGCCCACCTTGCATCTCATTTTCGTTAACTCTCGTTAACAGAAGTGGCGATCTTTAAAATTCACGTTTTCACCGGAAAAGTGGAGCTAACTCCAGTTAGCCGCAACTTGTAAATAAGGCGATAAAAAAATAGTCGCCGTAACGTCAAAAAATTGACGCTACGGCGGCTTTAAGTCCTTGTACTTATGCCCCATAGTGTTTAGTAGCATACATGAGATGTTTACATTTTTTTAGCTGCAGCTTTTTCTATTTTGCTGGTCAAGTGCCACGGTATTGACTGAGTTAATTGCAGAGCTGGGTCTAAGGCACCTGGTTTGGTTAGGGCGAGAAAAATGCGGTGGGGTCCGCGAGGGAATATTAGGGCTGAAGTCAGGGGGACCTTTACCATAGGGTCTCAGTGCCAATAGAGCCTCCCGAGAGTACCTGATGATCCCCACTGAATCTCGAGACAACCGACCAGCCTCCCTCCTGAGCCCTTTGCCTCCGTTTTTATGGACAGAGGCAAAGGGCTCAGGAGGGAGACTAGACCGTCTCACTCCCAAGATGGCATCCGGGAATGGCACAGCGGAAGTGGGTGCATGCCTAACCAAACCTCCCTCCACTCAATCAGCAACAGCTGCTGCGGTGGACCGGGGAGGAATGGAGGCAGGATAGCAGATCCAAGAGGCAGCGAGTGTCTTGCAAGGAATTAGCAGCAGGTATTTGGGAACGACTTGCAAGAGAAAGAAAGCTGGTGTTTTATAAGCGCAGTTAAAGTAATAAAAGCGGGTATTTTAAAAGCGCGATTCGAAAATAAAAGATTATAGTGCAATTTAGGTGCTTTTCAAGGCAGTCTAGAAGGTGAGTACCTCTCTGCAGTACCGACTTGTCTTCCTTTGTAACCTTCCACAAGATGAACCAAGGTGAGCAAGGAAAGCTATTGAATAAGAACAACCAAATGAGAGTGAGTGACAATAAAGAAATTCACTGGCAACCAATGGGCGGCTGCAACCCACTGCATCTTCTGGGCTAGCCCACAATAGGTCTTTTTCAACTAGAGTGCTTGCACTGTCAGCTAAGAGAGTCCTAAAAATGTACAATACAATAAAACGAATAAACCAACATTAGCAAATTGATAATAAATTCACGAACACTGTTTTCATGTAAACATTTTCTATAAAACCTGACTACAGAAAACATAGTGTTATCTTTGCCATATGCCAGTAGGCAGCTTGACATAGTTTACACAATGCCATTTCAAAGAACACTCTAGTGAATTACTACTGGGGTTCACTAAGAGATTGGCGAACCAGCAGCTAAAGAGCTGCAGTGGCAAAGGCGCCACTTCCACCAGCCCGCCGTGCCCTGTCTGCCATCTTTAAACTCTATCCTCAGGTTGGTGTTTTCCAATGATGCAGATATTCCCTCCATGTTAGAAGCTGCTTTGTGAAAAAAAGCCATTGATGACAGGTCCGTCACGACATAGCTGGGTATCTCTGCGTTCTTTTTAAGTTGAGCCCGGGCAGTGCATGCGCTACTCTGCTGTATGGGAGTATGGATTTGAAGCCCCACCCACTCTCCGCCAATATTGGTCATTGGCTTGTGTAATTGTCCTTCGTAAATGCTGGCTTCTGATTCGTTAATAGGCTTGTTAGTCCCTCCTTAGTCCCGCCTTGTCTTCCATTGTAATCTTCCATGAGGACTGACCCTTTTACTTCTGCTGTTACACAGTACATCTTAGTTAGTCTGTAAGCACTATTTTCTTTAATGAGTTTCTCCTATTGCAGGCACTACATGCTTTCCTGCAACATTCAGTGCGCCATGCGCGCTTTCAATTTCCAAGCAGCCCGGGACAATGGCGGTCGCTTCTTTGAAATGCAATAGGTCTCGCATTTTCAAGAGTTTGAGCTATTGGCATTGTAAATGACAATGCCTTTTAATTATGTGCTGATTATCAAAACAGAGATAAAAGGCATTGGCATTTACAAAACCAATAGCTTAAACTCTCGCAAATGCGAGACCTATTGCATTGCAAATGCTTGTTTTTTTATGAAGAGAGCCCTCCAGGAATAATTAAGCACTGTACCACACCATGACAACACTGCACTATGCTATGATAAACTAACACCACAATGTTAAACCAAAACTACAACACAATAACAGGACAGTAACACAACAATCCTATACCACATATGAATATAGCACACCAAGACAACAACTCATGATCATAACAACACACAAGAACAACATAACAAACCTCAGCACAAGGCAACAAAACAGTAACACAACGCAACCATAACACAATACATCAAGACACAGTACAACAACATAACACACCAACACAATAGAACAAAATAATGCAACAAAACAACTACATAATATAAAAACTAAAGACACAACACACTAAAAAACACAGTATAATTGTGTTGTGCTGTTATGTGGTGATTATATATGATTTTTGAGTGGTGTGTTATTGTTTTGTGTTGCAGTGTAATGGAGCTGTTGTTGTGCTCTGTGTTGTCCTGTGCTGTGTTCTTTTTGTTGTATTATGTTTTGTGTTGTGGAATTGTGCTGTTGCTGTTTTATTGTCATTTTGTGGCTTTGAGGTTTTGGTTTCGTTAATTTGTGTTGGGCAGTGTTTTTTATTGTATTCTTTTGCTATGCTCCGTTGGGTGTTTGTTGTTGTAATGTTGTATTGTTGGCTTGCTTTGTTGTTTTGTTGTTCATTTGCTTTGCTGAGTTGTTGTGGAGTGGTATTGTGCCTGTAAGTTATGCTGTTCCTATGGTTGGTTACTGTTGTATTATGTATTGTCCTTGGCACACCTCAGCAAACCCAGTTAAAAGAAATACATTGCATTAGCGTCCCAATGAAATACAAACATTTACCACTGCTAAAGAAGGTAGCACACCACTTTTTTCACCTCTACAACACATCAGACCACCCACCACTACTCCAAATAGTGCATCCCAAACTGACTTTAAGTCATTTGGCCCTAAGTTTCTTATCAACTACTAGGTAGGTCAGGCAGAAAAAGTAATTAAGTCCAGGGGGGCTAAAACACATCCATTCCGGAGCCTACTCAGAGTAAGGAAAGGTCTTTTTATTCTCCCATCAATGACCCATTTAAAAAATGTTTTGCAATTTTTAAATAGCGCAAACTTCACCCAAGGGTAGTAGAGCGCCTTACATGAGCATCAGGTTACTTTACCTATATCTTTCCAGGCACAGGGAGATTAAGGGGCATATTTACATGCCCCTATCGCCACATAACTGTCACTTTTAGTGACGTTCCTGTGGCGATAAGGGCTCCGCCTTATTTACAAGGCAGCGTTAAGCCACTTAACGTGGCTTAAGGCTGCCTTGTAAATAAGGCCCCCTTTCACGCTATACTTATAGTGAAAGGGGAGGGCAATGGGTGTTGCAGTGGGCGTTCCACCGCAACACTCATTGATTTTGACGCTGCCCTATATTTACAAGGGTAGCGTAAATATGGGGCAGCGCCAAAATTAAGACCAGGGAAAACCTGGTCTTAAACAGGCGCAACGAGGAGAAATGCTTTATTTCTCCTCCTTTTTGCTGTTTCTATGTGTGCTTCGTTGTGCAGCACACATAGAAACAGCAAAACGTCATGTATGATTGTTTATGTGCGGGAAGGTGTCCCTAGGCAGCTGAAATTAGAGCCAGCGCAGGGGGGAACGCAAGACTGCACCGTATTGTTGTAAATACGGTGCAGCCCTGCGTTTCTGAAGTGGCAGAGCGCGGCGTTAAGCCAACAAGGCTAACGCCGCGCTCCATCGCTTCATTGTAAATATGCCCCAAAGTGAGATGCCTAGAATTAAGGATGCTGAGCAGAGGGTGGAACTCGAGTCTGGTTCCACAGGTCTTAAGTTGGCAGCTCTGGCTATTGGACCACATCTCCTCCGCCTCCTTGCCAGCTCCCAGGTATCTGTATGGAAATGTATTCATATATATAACAATTCAAGCTCTTCCAAAAAATCTCCCAGCCCAATTTTTTTAACGCTGCCTTTAACTCTGTATGACATCAATATAAGCCTATTTCTATTTGTTTTCTTAGTTGTATGATGCAGGATGAAGCTTTGCACATTAGTGTACAAACCCTCTATAAACTCTATTCCGGATACTCAATTCAAGAGATTGTAATAGTGCTTCAACATGAATCTAACCTCTGCAAATAACAGGTGTTCGTATAACCCACCATAAAAGTATTCCCTTTACCGATTTCAGGATAGAAGGCCGAGTTGGCCTTGCTAGTATGCCAAAGTGCATGGTACAAGTTAAAAAGTTATGTTTTTTCCCAGTCTTTCATTATCCTGATGTTGCTAACAAAAGGATTGTTTTGGTAGAAATAAATTCTTATTATTAAAGTCAACTCTAACTGCTGTGTTCTGAATCTTGAGTTTGTGCTTCTCCAGAGCCACACTATTACAAAATACCTACCAGCATGGATGACATGTGAATCCTACACCTTGTAGTCCCCTTGGTCTTTTGTAACATTTTCTATACACTGATCTACACACATATGATTCATTGTCTCTGTACTTGTGTGTGATGTAAAGTGCTCAAACACCTTACACTGGAATGAGAGGCGCTATAAAACATTAGAAATACATGTGAGAGAGGGGCTATGGAGAGATGAGAGACACTGTTGGAGGGATATAGTGAGGGAATCATTGAAGAGCCCCAACAAAGATTGTCGTATCCTGGCCAAGCACTGCTGAGATGCTTGGGAGGCCCTAGGCTGATTGACCTGTGACACTTCGGACCGTCCAACTGGAGATATCCCTCAATGGCCGGGCTCCCCTCTCTAGAGGCTGAGGAGCTGATAGGTGACATGAGCATGCTCCTTTCTGGGACTTTGCGATCATATTAGGGCAGAGAGGGTCAGCATTGAGACTCCTACCTGGCCTCTGACCATGGCGGACTGATCTCCCCTTGGATGGGGCACCTGCCTGTCACCGGTACATACCTGCACCACAGTGGCCTACTAGTTTGCATCTCTCCCACGGACGTTCTGAGGAAACCTCTGGGTCGGCTTTTTTTCTGATTGCCCCAGTGCATGAGGCGAGGCTTGCTCCTGCATGCAGTAGTCATTTCTTCCTTTCTCACCTCGCTACCGGGCTGTGTCCCCTGGCTGCCCCACTGCCTTTATGCCTCAGAAGAAGCTACAGGCCAACAGAGATTCCAGCTACTTTAGACCTGCAGAGGAAAGAGACTCCTCACCTGTGTTGTCCACAGAGGATACCATGTCGCTCACAAAAGAAGACCTGCGCACATCTCTGCGAGACTTCAGGCGGGAACTTTGAAAGGAGCTCAAGGCAGATCTGGCCTCATCCTTGTAGTCTCTTAAAGTGGACCTCAATGGCAAACTTAACTCGTTACAGCAGAATGTAGGCTCTGTGGGCACCCAAGTAGTTGAACATGAGACGAAAACGCTGGATATAGCGCATGCAGCTCTTTGATGGCAGGGCATAGCTCACTGTGCTAGATTATGATTGTAACTTATGAACTACACAGTAACAAAAGAATCTCTATGACAAAAGCAGTAACTCACTTAACTATGCACAAAACATATTGTTTTTTGATATGCATGGTACATGTTCTTTGCAGAAGGCATATTAACCTTCTGCGCTACCTTAAATGAGTCAAAACTGACACTATACAAAACTCACATCTTCTCCAGCAGGTATATTAATCACCAGAGTTAGTTTGACATTTTTATTGTTGCACGAAAACTGCAGGATATACAAGGAACTTTACAGTGCTTTTAAAACTACTGCACTGCTACAAAATCAGCCCGACTAACAAAACCGGTCCCCACCCTTCCAGCCTCCCGTGGAAATGCCCAATGCCCGGGATGGCCAGGCCAGCCTTATAGAAGATACATGTTCCAAAGATTCAAAATAAAATCTTGCAAAAACCCCAGCAATCGACCAATCAGCCACTCTCAATCTTCCAATTGATCTCCTATTCAAAAACCTTTACCTGCCTTCCTCCAATCTGCCCAAATCAACACCTGCCCCATACATAAACAAACTGACCCAACGTTCTATAGTCGCAGAACTAACAGGATTATAAAGTCTTACATAAGATAACAACAGATTCACCCCATCTCTACGAAATTCTTCCATTCTAATCTCATATACTTTCAAATACCTCACATAACTTAAGATGTTCAGCGAATCAAGGATCAAAAGAGAATATGACATTGTTTTAGTTCCTTGTAAAATCAGAAACAACACCCATCCTCGTTATAAAATCGGTTACTTATCGCCAATACTTTGATATCTTTCAGGAGAGTTTCAGATGTTAAACATAACAAAGTCACCAATTTACTTGATAACTGTTGTAAAATCAAATACCTATTACCTATTACCCTGTATAAGGCCTCAATTACTAGAACTAAGTCTACCTATTATGAAGCCAGGATCAGCGAAGCAACAGATACTCAGAAAGAGACATTTAAGGTACTCGGGGAACTGAGTCGGCTGAAAGAGTCAGGCTGAGTGCGATAAGATGCAGGATTTCTTTTTAACTAAGGTTGAAGACATTATTACCGATATAGGCAACACACGTCTCACCCCCTGCTCTTTGGTAGTGGAAGACCCACCTGCCTTTCAGGGTACTGCCCTCTCGGCGTTCCCTTCACTCGAACCACATGACTTAGCTCACTTTATGGCTAAAGTAAAGTCAGGGTCACCTGAGGACCCTTGCCCGCCGAAGGTGTTCAAAACCATCATCCCAGTGATTGAGGCTGAGGTGTTGTCTCTACTAAATCTATCCCTGGCAACAGGAAGAGTACCACAGAAATTTAAGGAAGCCTTGGTGATCCCGTTACTGAAGAAGGCAGGGGCGGACACCAAGATCTTTAAAAATTTTAGACCTATTTCTAGACTCCCTTTCCTGGCTAAAGTTCTTGAACAACATGTTCTTCGAGTACTTTCGGCCTTTGTAGAACAACACCAGTTGCTACATACTAGGCAAGCCGGCTTCAGGGCGCACAACAGCACTGAGTTGGTGATGCTCTCAGTGCTGGATGACCTGCGGCTTGCAGCCGACAAGAAGACCCCCACAGCCTTAATCCTCTTGGACCTCTCAGCCGCATTCGACACAGTGAACCACGTACAGTTGTTGGCCAGTGTCCGGCGGCTGGGAGTCTCTGGGATGGTCCTCCAATGGATTACCTCCTTCCTGGAGGATCGGTCCCAGAGAGTCCAAGTGGGAGATTGTACATCTAGGCAGGGCAGCCTACAAAGGGGGGTCCCTCAGGGCTCTGCGTTGTCTCCTTTACTTTTTAATATCTGCCTGCAGCCTTTGATAGACGCACTAGCTAAAACAAGCTGTCAGGTGTTTAATTACGCCGACGACACCCAGCTAATTGTGCATATTGACAACGCTCCCGCCGATCAGGGTAATGTCCAGAACATCCTCCGGTTCACCATGAACTGGATGACCTCTAACTCCCTAAAGGTAAATCCAGACAAAACAGAAGTACTGGCTGTGACCACAGGGGTTTCGCCCTGGTCCAGTCTTTATTGGCCCCACGAGCTAGGCACCACTCCAATCCCGGTGTCAGCAGTAAAGAGCCTAGGTATAAAGCTGGACACTGGACTAACCCTAAAAAATCAGGTTTCTGCTGTCGTAGGGAGTTGTATTGGCCTGATGCGGCAACTCCGGAAATTGGTGACCCTGTTGTCTTTCTCCACCATGCAGACTGTCGTGACGGCACTAATCTTGTCACGCTTAGATTATGGCAATGCAGTCTACATTGGGCTTCCCGATATACTTCTGGGGAAGCTACAAGTGGTCATGAATGATGCGGCAAGGCTGATTTCTAGGTTGCCAAGAAGTGCCCATGCTGCCCCTCTGGTGCAGCAGCTCCACTGGCTTCCCATCAAGCAAAGGGTTAAATTCAAGGGGCTGTGCATTGCTTACAAGTCCCAGTTTGGAGAGGCACCCAAATACATCAAAGATCGCCTAAGGCCCTATGTGTCTGGTCGCACCCTTCGGTTATCAGATTCCTGTCTGTTAGCTTGCCCACGCTTTAACAGAACGACCCTAGGGGGCCGGGCATTCTCTGTCACCGTTCCCCAGATTTGGAATAAACTGCCTGACGGTATGCGCAAGGAAAGCAGGCTACTACCGTTTAGGAGGAGACTTAAAACCCTTCTGTTTACAGAGGCGTTTAGTTAAGCTCACTCTGATGCAGGTCGTGGATAGTTGCACGTGGGGATACTGGACCTCTGAGCGCTTAGAGACCTTCCGGTGATAGGCGCTCTATAAATGAACTCTAACATAACATAACATATTAGTGGGCCAGCTCTCCGAGTTCTCAGATATTAAGTTTACATCCCACAAATGATCGTACTTCGGTCTGGGTGGTCTACGCAGATTAATGTCCTTTTTAACCCTGAAATCTAAAACATCTCTTTCTATTGAAATACCACTAATAGGAACATGAGCAGCTGCCACCGCTGACCTATAACAGTTTATACTTCTATAACTCAAGCCCTTTTCATACAAACCTGTCAAATAAATTGATAATTCTATAACAGATGCCTCCACTGGATCTAGATTCCTTTACAGGTACCAACAAATCAGCTCCTCGAAGCTTAAAAATATATCTTTCTTGTACCTGGCACCCAAAATCCTCTAAGTAACACCTGAGGCTTGTCCGAAAGCCTTGTAAACTGCTCTCCTCGCCTAAAATCCTCCAAGCAAGAAGGTTCAAAACCCTTTGATCACCCAAGAATGATCCTCTTCTTCAGGAGCCAACAGCAAACCTCTTGAACTTTGAATTAAAATTGGCTCCTCCATTGTCAACTCCAGCCCTAGAAACCTGGGTTGAGCTACCCAAAAAAGAGTTATCGGAACTAACTTGCATTGCTGTCTCCTCACCATCAGTAATACTCTCTGAATCATCGCAAAGGGTGGAAAGGGATACCCTCATGGTTCCTCTAGTCCTGCTGAAAAGCATCCACCACCTCTGCTTGTCAACCTAGTCTCCAGCTGAAATACCGATCCAACTGATTTGTTAGCCTTGATGCAAACAAATCCACGTCTAGAGGGCGCCAAAACTACTGCAATGCCTGAAAAACTTGAACATTCAGCTTCCAATCGCTGTAATCCCTCAAATGCTGTGAATTCCAATCCGCTGTTACATTGCTCAATCCCGGAAAACATTCTGCTTTCAAACCTATTTTGCGCTCCAGCCAGAAACTCCAAAATTCCTTTCCTCACTCCATCAGGTTCCTGGACTTGCTCCCACCTAACGGGTTGATATAATGCATTGTAGAAACATTGTCCATGTTCAATAAGACATTGCAATTCCTTACTAAACATGCAAAACTTTTCAAAGCAAAGAAACCTGCCCTCATATCCAGTCCAATTAAGTGACACAACCTCTCCTCCAAAGCCCATCTCTCACATGTGTCCTGAGGATCTAAACATGCTCCCCAACCACACAGACTTGCCTCTGACTCTAAAAACAAAATCTGGACAGATTCCAAAAATTGCCCGGTCATTCAAAGCATCCAAATTGTTCAGCCACCAATATAAATCTTCCGCAGTTCTACTGAGAGAACTATGTGATCTCCATACCACAGTCCTTTCCTCGAACTGCCCACTTCTAGACTCTGCAAAGCTCTGTAATGAAAAGGACACAAGAAAACTTCTTGAATAGAAGATGAAAACAAGCCTATAATTCTTACTAAAGTCCTCAAAGTCAAAAACTCCTCTTCAAAACATTGTTCACTTCTGACTTTATTCATGCAACTTTCTTCTCTGGCAAACTTAAAATAGCCAGAATAGTACTCATCTGAAAACCCAGAAATTCTAACACTTGACAAGGCTCAAGCACTTTCTTCTCCATGTTTATTAGGAAACCCAGTCACTCCAAAAAATCCATCACCATTCCTAAATGAATCTTCAACTCCTTTCGATTCTGTGGCATAATCAAAAAATTGTCTAAGTACATAATCGATCTTCTCCCTCTCTCTCTGAGATATCCAGCCACTGGACGCAACACCCTTGCAAAACACCAAGGAGCCGAGGCCAGTCCAAAGGGAAGACAAGTAAACTGATAAAGGTCTCCTAACCCCAAAGCACCTGAATTGTAGATACTTGCAACTGACGTCTGACATTGGAATCGTAAAATAAGCATCCTTTAGATCCAACTTCACCAAACAATTATTCAATTGCAAAATATCTCTTAAAAATGGATTCCTTCCATCATGAAATGTCTATTTACTAGTAACCAGTTTAAATTTCTTAAATTTGCCACTGGATTCCAACCTTTGCCCATCTTTACTAAAAATATTGTACTCACAAAAGTTAACTTTTTCCGACACTCTCTCTATGGCACCCTTTCTCAACATCTCTTGTACTTCCAACTCCACCATCTTTTGTAGCTCTTCTGTAAAAACCATCTCTTGTTGCTTCTGAGTTTAAAAAATAATCTCTCTGAACTCTATCATATAACCGTCTACCACATTCAAAACCCATTGGTTTATTGTTAACAAGCTACAATTTCTGAAACATTTCTTAGGCAACCTTCTATCTTTCCTTGGGATGACCCAAGAGAAGTCCTCATACTTACCTTGAGTACCTTCCAGCTGTTGAGCTCTTCCTCTTGACTGGTGTCCCTCACTTAATCTCCCGCTCTGAGGGAGGAATCCGCTGATAGACTGGAAACGTTTAAAAGATCCATGCCCTTGGGTTTGATAGTGAGACGTAGTGCAAACTCGGCCAGAAAAACATTACCTTGCTCTGACCCTCTCAAAAACCCTCTCAAAAACTCTCCCTCCAAACACTCTCCTTAGAGAAGACTGAGCTTTGTCCAATCCTTTAAAGTTTGTTATATAAGTTCCAACCCCTTAAACTAAACCATCTCCAAAAAGAAGTCCCTTAGGATCTTCACTAGGCTCTTTCTTAGGAAACTCCACTAACTTGGGACTAATTCCCATGTGGCACCACCTTTCTTCTTTCAGTCACTAAAGCTTGCGTTTCCCATATCGCTTTATTATCTACAACAGGACAAGAGCATGCAGCCCGCATAACAGCCCTGGCTTCCTTCTCCAAAGGCCTACGAATCCATAATTTAATAAACTCTGAAACATGACTCATGGGCCACCACTTCTTGGGTGTCTTATCATATCTGGTCTAAACATATCCTCTCCTTGAGGATCTTCACCCATTCCTTTCTCTCTCTGTATTTTCTACCTCTTATCACTATCCAGGTCCCAATAATCATCATCATATGCATCACAGACATACTCATCAAAATATGACTTATCAAAACTGGATCCATCTTGATTAAATGAAATTCAATCATGAGGTCTAGCCTGAATCTGCTTTGTGCTGCCAAGGACACCTTCAGATGGCCCGCGTAGGACTCCTTCAGATGGGCCGCGTAAGACACCTTCAGATGGGCCGCATAAGACACCTTCAGATGGGCCGCATAAGACACCTTCAGATGGGCCGCGTAAGACACCTTCAGATGGGCCGCGTAAGACACCTTCAGATGGGCCGCGTAAGACACCTTCAGATAGCCCGCGTAAGACACCTTCAGATGGGCCGCGCAAAACACCTTCAGAAGGGCCACGTAAGACACCTTCAGATGGGCCACGTAAGACACCTTCAGATGGCCCGCGTAAGACACCTTCAGATGGCCCGCGTAAGACACCTTCAGATGGCCCGCGTAAGACACCTTCAGATGGGCCGCGTAAGACACCTTCAGATGGGCCGCGTAAGACACCTTCAGATGGGCCGCGTAAGACACCTTCAGATGGGCCGCGTAAGACACCTTCAGATGGGCCACGTAAGACACCTTCAGATGGGCCAAGTAAGACACCTTCAGATGGGCCACGTAAGACACCTTCAGATGGGCCGCGTAAGACACCTTCAGATGGCCCGCGTAAGACACCTTCAGATGGGCCACGTAAGACACCTTCAGATGGGCCGCGTAAGACACCTTCAGATGTGACACGTAAGACACCTTCAGATGGGCCTCGTAAGACACCTTCAGATGGCCCGCGTAAGACACCTTCAGATGGGCCGCGTAAAACACCTTCAGATGGGCCGGGTAAGACACCTTCAGATGTGCCGCGTAGGACACCTTCGGCTTATGTGGTGCTAAGACCACCTTTCTTTAATGTTGATAAATCCTCATCATTTGCCTTTTCAATACGCCTCCTTTTCATCTTTCATTTTCCACTCTGTTTCCGTATATCTCTAGTCTGTTCCTCATCAAGAGACCGACATTTCTCATACATACCTGTAAAATCTTTGACCCTTCCTGTTACGACTTAAGACAAGCCCCAAAGCTTCTTTAACAGAAGATTTTTTTACCTCTTTCTCTACTTTTTTCCATATAACTTCCTCCTGAGCCCGTGTCTCAGATGCACCCTCATCTTATCTCTTTTTTATGTATTCCCCAGGGCAAAACACAATAAAAGAATCAAACACTAACGTAATTCAGTTGCAGCTGGCATGTATTTAGAGTGGTGGGTGGGCAAAACATGGGTGGTATTAATAATAAAAAATGGCACTTACCTTTCTGACTTACCGCACGATGTCCTCCTCACTCGGGTGTCTTCTCTCCTAGAAGCTCCGGACCCAGGAAACTGCACTACCTAATCCTGGCACTGCTCTAATGCCGTTAAACAGCACAAGAGAAGCACCAGGATTGGAGGGAGCGGCCTCTCTCAGTGCTCTTAACAGCACTGGAGGCCTACGCTTTCTCTAACCCAGCTGTCTAAGGCAGCTAGGTTAGAGAAGTTTAAAATGTGTATGTCTGGCTGGCCCTCACAAGACGGCCGCCCAAAGGGACATGCACACTTTAAACATAGTGCACAGCTCCCTGCTGCCACTCAACAGCCCCGCCCCGTCCTGACACTCGGTTCAGGACGGGTTGCTAAAAAATAAAATGGTAATAAATAAAATGTATTACCATTTTATTTTTCAGCTGCTCTGGGGCATTTTTTTAGCGGGGCAACACTACTTGGCTCTCATGGAGGAGCTGCTCCTGACGTAATCGTTGCTTGACTATCACCGCGCCTTGACTGAATGAAAGACTGTGACCGTTACTATTTTTCAAACGGTCAAAATTGCCTTCACCAACATGGCCCTCTGTGCGTCTCTTCTACCTGTAATAATGGGCTTAACCAAGATGGTGGCACCTACAACATGATGACCTCATTGCACACGTGATACACCCTGATGCAAACTGCTGCTGTAACACAAATGAAGCCTGATGGACCGAGCAGTGATTCACATGACTTGCACGGAGAAGAGACGCTCTCCGACTGTCTCACAGTCTCTGTGTGAGTGAGGCTACATGCGCTTCTTTTCAAATGCGTAGCCCAGACTCCATGGGCAACTGCCTGAGCACGTCTTGGCTACCTAATGTTAAAACTTAAACTCTTTTACATATGCCTAAATCTACTGTAATTTCCAGTAACCTTGCATCAACAACATTTATAATTCTCAAAACATTTGAAAACAAATAATGGCACAAATATGTTTCCAGTTAAATAGGAAAAATAAACATCCTAAATCTCAAACTATTACAGACACAACTATACAAATAACATCTAAAATTGCTTAACAAATTTTAAATAAACATATCCCAGCAAAAGAAATAGGGGCATACTCTCAAGGACTTATCGCCGAGTTATCGGCACTTTATCGCAGCCAAAGTCGCGATAAATTCATCGCCCCATTCACAAGGTGGCGCTAACAGCCCATAACACCAGTTTACCTGCGAAAGCAGTCGCAAAAAACATCGCCACAGATGACACCGGCAACTAACGCTAATGATATGCAGAGTAGGCGTTCCCGTGCAAAAATCCGCGACAACACCACACCACAACATTCTCAACGACCAGCCAGATCGGCGATAAGATCACAAAACATACGATAAGGCGCGTTAGCAGCAGGAAATTAACACCTGCTCTGACCTGGTGTAAAGTCGGACGACAACCTGCACCATCAAAGGGAGCCCAGCCCAGAGCCACACATGAAGAACAACAGATGCCATGGAGCCACTCACCATGCATCCCGGAGCCCTGAGAGGGCAACAACACCCACCGCCACCACCCCAAGGACCGCCACCCCACACCCGGACTCCCCACCCCCCACGCCCCACCCCCCGGACCACCACAGAGGCAGCACAGACAAAGACAGCGGACCTTCAGGAAATGCACCAGCCTCACAGACCTAACACCAGACAATGTCAATGCTCACTACAGGCTAAAAAGGACAACGATCCTCTGCATCCTGAACATCATTGCCCACAGGCTGACGGTACCAACCCAGCGGACAACCAACATCCCTCCGCAGACAAAGCTGCTGGCTGTGTTGCACCTGTTGGCCTCTGGTACCTCCCAACCAACAACCACCAGAGTCGGAGGAGTCTCACAGCCAGCCCCATCCTAGTTCCTCACACCTGTCCTGGATGCCATCATCAGCTAGGTACCCCAGTACCTATATGTCCCCCACAATGCGCAGGAACAGCTGGAGACCAAGCAAGGACTATACGCCATAGCTGGATTCCCGCACGTGTTGGGGGCGATCGACTGCACACATGTCCTACTTGTGCCCCCTGCTGACACTGCACACAATTACCGCAACAGAAAGCAAACGCATTCCATCAACATGCAGGCAATAGTGGACCACAGGGGACTCCTCACCAATGTCGTAGCCAACTACCCAGGCAGTGTGCATGATCCCTTCATCTTCCGTCAGTCCAACATCAACCAGCCCTTCCAGGATGGCACCTATGGGAATGCACTACCCGTTGGCAAGTACCAAATGAACACACCACACACCTCAACTCCACAATCATGCAACTCACAACTCTGGCACTGCACACGTCACAAAATCACATACAACATGCCAAACAACATGCCCACCCACCAGACACGACAGCACAACTTACTGTGGCAACCTTGGTTAGCCATGTACATGAGCCATCAACGGCATGGCACCTCAGCCACACAATAGCGGAATGTGGGGAGAGGTGGGAACCAGGCATTTGCGAAGGAGGCAAGTGACCCATGAATGAGAATGTACACAATGCCAAGTGTGGCGGAGATGTGCTGGACAGACTGCAGTATGCAGACCACAGACATATCCATGTCTACATGCACTGCTGGTGTTGGGAGTGTAGTGGACAGTGGACGCAACCATGTCACCCCAGCCAGTGGGGAAGATCGCGGAAATGTAGCTTGTGACGTCCCCCCCTGTAAGCGTGTGCGGAGTGGGCTGGCCCGGCGTACGCCAGTCCAGCATGGGGGTGTGGATGATTATCCCGTGGCTCTGGGTGTGGTTCAGTACTGGAAATGTGCAAAGGCATGTGTCTCTGTCGCAGTGTGGGTCTCCATTGGGGAGTGTAGGTGGTCCCTGATGGGACCTAGACACCCACGTATGTGATCTAGTTCGGATTCCATGAGGTAGTACCCCACCCGCACATGTTCGGCCACCCCCTCTGGCAGTCTGACACCTGGCCTTGGAATGCGATGTGTGCTTCGGTGGGCTGCTGGGAGCCAGCCGAGGTGGTGGGTGCATCCAGCTGTGTTGTCTGTGCAGGGGGTGGGGTATCCTCGATGCAGCGGTGCTGCCCTGCTCCTGGAGGTCGATTGCCTAAGATATCCATGGACTGTTGTAGGGCGTCGGTGTCGGAAGTGTGGAGGTCCTTTTCAGCATCACTGTAGAGTTGTCTGGTCTGCCCTGCTGGAGGTGTTGTGTGTCCCTCTGCAATGTGAAGGGGAGATGCTTGTTGACATTGTGTTGGCATGTATGTTGCCGCATTGTTCAAGTTTACATACAGACTGCATGACAATGTACATTGTGACTGTTTGGGAGGGGCGGACTACTTGATGCGGGACAGTGGACATTTGGACTACATGACATAGGTGAGGTTGTACACGTACATTTGCATCTCACAGTTTCCTGCTATGTCAGATGTGATTGGCCATTTTCTACGCACAGGCGGACCCAGTTGTGTCCTCTGTTCTGCAGTGTAAGTGTTGCACTGTGTACCACATTGTCGTCCATGTGGATGTGCTGTCATTGCTATGTGTGTGTGCTGCATTGTGTGAGAGTCGCACATGCAGCTGTGATGTTGCTGCCCCTTATCCCTTGGAGGCGGTGTGCCTTTGGCTTTTAAGGTGCTGTGATGTTGGCGACTTGGGTCATTTGTGCTCTTGGACGGTTTTTGTACTCTTGTGCATTGTTTGTCTGCAGATGTGTTGTTGACGTCAGTGGTTGTTTGTGCACGTGTATGTGTCAGAGTGTGACCTGCTCCTTTCCGGATGTGGTCCACACTCAGCCACCTCAGTCTCGTGGCGTGCACAATGTCATGGTGATTGTACTCCAGCCATGCTGCTCGTCATGTGGTGTCACTTGTATTGTCAGTGTGGCTCTCACATACGCATCTTTGCTGTGTTTCGCACAGGTGCATGTGTGTGTTGTGGAATTGGTGATGTGTGGGGTGGGAGCCCTTTGGGCACATGGTGGACGGGGGCCTTCTTGATGTTTGTATGTGTGCTGCAGTGTGCCACGGGGATCAGGGACATGACCCAGCGTCATGGTGGGTGTGCGGTGTGCTACACGTCGTTGTGCATGTGTGCCATTGTGCCCGTCCCCCCGTCCCCACAGTCCCTGTTCGTTACTCACCCTGTTGATGTTGTGTCAGGTCATGTCGAGCAGTGTCCAGACTCCCGACTCCTTGCACCGTCTCCACACTGATGACTGTGGCCACCATTTGCTCCAGCTCCTCCTGTGGTGCAGGACTCCCACCTCCATTCGCCGTTGCTGCCTTCCTGTTGGCAGCGGGTTTCTGCTTGGTTTGGCTTTTCACATCGTGCCAGCGGATCTTGGCCTCCTCGACACTCCGGCTGCATTCACGATGGAATGCCATTTTCCGTCTGTGTTGCCAATGACACGGTGGAGGTGACGGACAGTTGTTGTTAGTGCTCTGTCACCTCCGTGACGACGATCCGGTTGTCATGCGGACTGTACCCCGTCTTCCTCTTCTCCTTGGCCTTCCCCGACCTTGAGGTTCCTTGCTGGTGGTCTGTGTGGCTTGTGGGGTTCGCGTTTACCTGGGCACTCGTTCCGGGTGCATCCATGTTGCTACGCAGTTTATTTTGTTTATGGTGTGTTTTTCTTGTTCAGCTTTTATGGTGCATTTTCCCGCATGACGCGTGGGAATTTCAGGCCTGTCGCTGGTTATCGCTGATTTTTGTATCGCGGTTGGCCTCATTGCAACTTTATTCGCGTTGGTGTTTCGCATTTTTGCGGCGTCGAGTTGAATTTAACGCGGTCATTTGACGCGTTATTGTGGGACTATCGCATGGTGCCGCCAGGTTGGGAATACTATGTTAACACGGCGTTGTTTTCCCGTGATAGACTGCGATTTGCAAAGTTGCGTTAAGCTAAATTTGCGATGGTTATCACATGTTCTTGAGAATATGCCCCATAAGGTACTTAACTTACACAGACCAGCAATGAAAAGAGGAGGATGGCTGATGTGCGAGGGCTTATAAAGACTGAGCGGGAGTATCACCAAATCTCCACACAACGCAGTGTCGCGCGAGGCTGTGCTGCGTTGCGTAACAGGGAAGGAGCAGGAGAGTGCCATATTTTCAAAGATATGGCTCTTTTTTCCCCTTTCCTTTGCGCCGGTGCTGATTACAGCTGCTGTGCGCCACACACCACCTTAGCGTCATAGTGCTAGGGTGTGTGTGTGAGTCTAACATAGGTTTTGTACAGTAAGGGTACCCTTCCTGTACAAAATACTATGCCTAGACGCAAGGGAAAGTTTTTCCCACTTTATATGCATGCTGCACAGTGCAGCACGCATGCAAAGTTGGAAAAGGAAAGAGAAATTAAAGCATTTCTCCTTCCTTGCGCCTAGTTTAAAAGGGCGCAGTTTTCTCATGCTAAACTCAATCTACTGTATTTAGTAAATTGGGTTTAGCATGAGAAACCTTGGGGAACACCCATGCACCACCCTTGGTACACCCCCATGGCGTAAAGTAATGCGAAGCAGCGCTATCCGCTGCTTTGCATTACTTTTACCTTATTTCCAGCGCTAAACAAGTTTAGCGCTTGAAAGTAAATTAGGAAAAAAAGATTTTACGTCACTTTTGTGACGCAAAAACGGCGCAAAATCTTAGTAAATCTCCCCCTGACTGTTCTGATTCTAGAATGTTAATAAGTGTGGCTAGCAGTTTGCTCTAAATGGCTGGCATGGAGCAGTTTTAAAGAGATTATGCATAATGCTAGCCTCCGTTCTTGTCATGAAATCTCACCATTTCTGCCAACTTTTTGTTTCAGTAAACACATTTATCTGATTTGTCATTCAAAAATCAGTACAATGATTTCTGTTCCGAACAAAATCAGCTCCGGTTACAACAGCAGGCAGCTGAATCGGGTGCGTCCGTCCTGCAGTGTGGGCCTTTGTTTTCATCTGACTGAAATGTCGTCGCGCTACCTTGTCGCAAATTAGCTGTTTAACCACGAGAGGGCAGCACTGCTCCATCTTCAGATGTGATCTTTTATTAACAACATTTTAGACGTAGAGTAACCCAATGGTTTGTTTACATGGCCTCTCCAGAAATGACAAACAAATGCAAGGAAAATGCATGGTTTTGTTACAATTTTTGTTACTGAATGTATTCTTGCAGTATTTCAAGAAGTCCATTTTGTATGTTTATGTAACTGTAGCGACAATTGTTAAATGAATCATTGGAAACATTTAAAAAAATAAAAAAAATATTAAAGGTTACAAATATATTCTCTGAACTAGCATTTGCATGGTATACAACTGCCATTGTTGTGGTATTGTAACATGTAGCTTGGCCCGGAAGTGATTGCCGGCCGGAAACAGCAGGCTTGGTTGGAGGTGTGTGGGTGGAGCGTGTTCTGTGTGGGAAGAGTTGCGCATGGCACGTGTGTGTCACTGCAGCTAATATTGCTGGGGCAGCAGAGATGGTGGTAAGAGGGCTAGGGGTAAATGGGTCTGCACAAGTTGTTCGAGGCATGGGTTTTTTTTTCTGTGAAGAGTTGGGTGTGGTAAGTGAGCAGGGCCGGAAATGCACTTCGATCCTGTTGCAGTGGACTCTTCTCTAGGGCCAAGCATGCCAGAGTAGCACAGGCGGTGTAAAGAGTCGTAAGGGTACATGGACCGGTATGTGTGGCGTGGGAGGTGTGTGGGTGGGGTTGAGTTGAGTGTGGTACATGAGGGCTGGAACTGAACTCTGATCATGCCACAGTCGATTTACCGCAGAGGCTAAGCGTACTCCTGCAGTACAGAGAATTTGGAGTTGCAAAGGTGCATGGGCCTACGAGTGGCTGGAGAGGTGTGTGGGTGCGGTTGAGAATGGTGGTACACGAGGTCATGATCATGTTGTAGTGGATTTGTCACAGCAGCTAACAGTGCTAGTGGAGCACACATAGGGTTAGATTGGCATAGAGCACATGCTCCTAATAGGATAGGCGTGGCACCGAAGAAAGATGTGCCACAGGAGTTAAGAGTGCTAAGGGCACATAGGCAAGTATGATTTGCTAAAGAGGCTGGGTGAGGTTATCCTATTAGGGAAAAGTTGGGAGTGATGAGTGGGAGACAAAGACCGGATCGGCCTACGTCAGTGTGGCTTTGTAGACGCATCTAAGTGTGCCAGGGTTTCAGAAAGTTTTACATGAAGTAGAGATTGTTTTTTCACATACTTTGGTCCTGAGTGGTTTTGCAAGCGATCCCTTGCAAACCCAAGTGGCTGGGATTCCAAGGTGATTTTATAGAACATGATTATGAGAAGAAACCGAGTCAGTGATTTAAGACGGACAAGCGCAGCCTTGAAGAAGCACTCCAACATGGGTATGAAACACAAGAATTGGTGCAGCAGTGAGCTCACACTCCCGGTTGTGTAAATAACATTTAAAGTGCTGAATTAAACATGTTTTACCTGCTTTGAGAGCACCATCTTTTGCCATGTTTGTGTGCGGTATTTGTGAAAAATGACCCTAGTCAAAAGGCAGTGCAGTGTCGTACAGGATTAACGGCGGGGATACAATCTAGGCAGAGGTGTTGGGTTAGGAGAAAGGAGGTGGACTATTTATTGTCATAATGTAGTGTTTTTCTTTAAAAGTGTGTCTTCAGGTCTTTTCTAAATTGATGAACTGAAGAGTCTGTCCTGATGGATATGGAGACGATGTTCCAGAGTATGTTGTAGGAGAAGTTTTTGATTTTGTTAGAAATGGGGGGTCTCTAGTTAGCAGAGGTATGCACCCTATCCAATGAGGGGCCACCACTCTAGTCAGGATAAGTCAGATACTCACCCTAAAGTAACCTGTGCTCAGCCTCTGGTAACTTGGTACAGAGCAATCAGGCTTATGTGTAAAGTATTTGCAACACCTAAAACAGTGAAAACACCACACAAAATTAATCTGTACCACGAAAAATGGAGCTTAATTTAATGAACAAATCAAGACCAAAACGACAACATTCCTATAACCAGAACAGGAGTGATGAATTTTTAAAGAATATCTTATTATAGTGCTTAGAGTCATAAAGTGCCAACCTGGGCTATCTGGTCGCGCTGGACTGGGTCAAATCTGAAAAGTCAAGCCGACTGCGATGGAGCGCGGGTTGGATACAGAAGCCACGCAGGCCCTGCTGAAACAGTACCTTTCCTGAGGATGCGTCCATTGGGAAGATGCGTCATCAGACCTTGCAGACGGGACCCTCATCGTCGTCGAAGTCCTTACGATGAAGGCGCGCGTCATCATCGAGCCTCGCAGTCAGGTCTCGTGTCGTCATCGAGCCACGCACATTGGCCTCGAAGCTGAGATGCGTCAGCATTGAAGTTAGTGCGTCTGGTTCCGACAGGCGCAAAGCAGGCGATGCATGGATTTATGCAGAAAGAGCAAGAAAACCCACCCTCAAGGACCCAGGACTGAATTGGCACAACTTGGCAGGGCAGGTTTAAATTGTGAGCCCAGAGACACCAAACTCAAAATTTCTATCTTGTCCCAATTGGGAGTTACACTTGTAAGATGCAATAAGGCAATGCCAACGTTAACCTATGGGCTTTGCAGTAGTGAAAAATGAATGTAAGGTTTTTTCACTACGTGGACATGTAAATCTTAAAAGTACATGTACAACTTTTTTAAATACACTGCCCCCTGCCCTTTGGGCTGCCCAGGGGCTACCTTAGGGGTGACATATGTATTAAAAAGGAAGGGTTGGGCCTGGCAAGTAGGTTAGCTTGCCAGGTCGAAATGGCAGTTTAAAACTGCACACAAAGGCTCTGCAGTGGCAGGCCTAAGACATGTTTAAAGGGCTACTGAAGTGGGTGGCACAATCAGTGCTGCAGGCCCACTAGTAGCATTTAATTTACAGGACCTGGACACATGTGGTGCATGTTACTAGGGACTAATAAGTAAATGAAATATGCCAGTTGTGGACAAGCTAATGTTACCATGTTTTAAGTAGAGAGCACATGCATGTTAGCACTGGTTAGCAGTGGTAATGTGCCCAAAGTAGTAAAGCCAACAAAAACGAATTCAGCAAAAAGGGAAGGAGGAAGGCAAAACGTTTGGCGAAAGGGCCAGTTCCAACAGATTTCTTGCACTGCTTCGTATCCATTCTGTTGGTGTCCTGGCTGCTAGTGTGCAGAGCGCCACCAGGGATGACGAACTTGTCAGCCAGATCGGATAGTGAGGTACTAGTCATTATAGCATTGAAGATAATACTGGCTGGCAAGAATAGCCAGTGGAGGTCCATTAATGTGATGGCGATGTGGTCATATTTCTTCAGGACTTTGATTTAGCGTGTTAGGATATTGAGGATACCCACATTGCCACTGGTATGTCTAGAAGGCCATGGAGCAGGATGTTGCCACAATCCAGATGCAAGAGTATAAGGGCTTGAGGGTGGCGTGGCCAAGCGGCGGGCAAGGCATTGTTGAGTTCCAGCTCCACCACCGCTTGTCGCTACTAATCCGGTTACATGCGGGACTAGAGCCGGGCCTGAACGCCAACTGCCTGACTGCTGGGCTGCAGCAGGGTGAAGTGGAGTGGACTGGGGGGCTATCTGGGGGCACGGATGGTGGAAGTGCACAGTGGACTGAGCTGGGCCCCGTCTGAATGCGGCCGCTGCAACCGCTTGGCGCAGACCGACGAGGCACTGTGGGCTTGGAAGTATGTTGGGTCACTGATTTAGAGCTTGGTGCTACACTGCCTGGGGAGAGCTGCGGACGGAGCTGGCTTGTGGATGACAGTGGCCCGGACTGGTGACGTCCTCTTGGCTGGGAGCTATCTGCTGCTCCCAGAGTGAGCAGGATTTTGCTGGAACTTCCTGGTGAGAGGGGCTGCTTCCCCACATTGGAGGAGATGTGGGGAGGCCAATAGTGACTGTGAGCTTGGATTTCTTCTCTTCCGCCCCCCGATGTAGCAGGCCCAGCGACTGCGGGAGTGTGCTGTTAGTTCTGCTGGGCTAGGGAGACCCTCCATACTGAGAGAGGGGGGCTGAAGGGAACAGCTCGCCTGGGAGGTGGCCCTCTTACCTTCGGACCTTGGGGATCTGCACAATTTTTTGTTGGAACTATTTCCCTGTGGGGTAGTAGGGACTGCTGATAATTGCCCCCAGAAGCTGTTGGCACATGATGTGGAGCGGGCACCATGGGGAGTGCTAAAGGGGGCAGAGATATTGCGGTGAGTGTCAGATCAGGGCTCCCGGCGTGGCACAGGACGAGGAACCTCAACGAAATCTGGACATCCCAGACAAACTGGACTTGAGGGTAAAATAGATAGGATGTCTGTCGACCTGGGCGTGCTCAGGGATGACCACCGCAAGCTGACTGACAAAGTGAAACACAGTGCCGAGGCCCTGGATGAAGGGAGCCAGTGGTTGGACCTCATACTGCAGAAAGCCCGAGAGGCGCAGAATTACCTAATGGGGCAGTCATCAGTGGCTATCTTCTCGGATTACACCATGCAGGTACAGCAGTGTTTCACTTTGTTCCTTTCTGTTAAAAAGGAGATGAGGGAGGCCGGCATTCGGTACATGCTGTTATTCCCTGCCCACCTTATGGTCATAGTGGATTTCAAAGCACTGTTTTTTAATGATCCCCCCCCAATGGTGTGGGATTGGCTGGAGTCCTACAAGGCTGAGCTTGTTGGAGAGAGACATGGGGGTCACTGCGGTTGAAGCGGCAGCGCCGGCATCCCCGGTTGTTCGCAGAGGCACTCCCAGCCGAGCCAAAGGCAAGCTGAACGGGAGAGAACAGCGGCACTGGCTGCAGTCCTTTCCCTGGGGCTGTCTCTGAGGCGATCTCCAGATGTGGTTAGCACTACGGCCTCCTCTGAAAATATGGACTCTGAAGCTCTGCCGGAGTAGCTGTCTGAGGGCCCTTGTGCCACCCCCCAGGATGGCTGACGATCTCTAGTGGCGGTGCCACCCCATAAGGATGTGTAATTCTGTGAGCCGTTTGTACGCTAGTTTATGGAGGGGGTTCTGGCATGGGTGGCTATAGCTGGCGGGGTCGTATTCGCTGGAGCCTTCTAGACAAGCACGAGAACACCCACCCATATGTTGTTGAGACAGACCAGCCCGAGCGCAACTAAAGGTTCGGTATATGTGCATAGCGAGGTTGATGGCAGAGTGCTGCGCCAGCTGGGGATACAATGGCACCTCTCCCCTTCTAGAAACCTCCTTACGATAAACTGGTATTGGAGGTTGGGATTTCACAACTAAGTTGGAAAATTCTTGGTTTTGGCTGGAGGGCCGTTGCTACTCTGACCAGGGATTGGGAAGTTGGGGATGAAGGATTGTTGTTTGCACAGTGTGTGTGTATGATGGTGGCTGTACTTCTTAATGGGGGATGGGACGATGACGGGGTCTACGATTCTTACCTCCGGTATGAATGAGAAGAAGATGTTACAATTTTCTCACGTGGAAGGTCAGGGGTCCATTAGCAAATTGTATCAGGTCCTCTATTTCCTGAAGCAGAGCAATGTTGACGTGGCCCTCCTCCAGGAGACCCACTTAATGGGCGCTGAGTCAATGAAGTTACAACGCTACTGGAGAGGGCATGTCTTTGAGATAGGGTATTCAGCTTTGTCCAGAGGGCCACTGGTTTGGATAAGGCTGGGGACCCCACTGGTGGCAGAAAAGACTTACATTGACAAGGAGGGTTGATATGTGATCGTGGTTGGGCTCCAGATATTGGTGAGCAGCATATATATCCCAAATGCGGGTTAGGCGCAGTACCTTGCAACACTATTTCAGGTCCTTTCATGTCATCCAGATGCCCGATGCTGCTGGGGGTGACTACAGCGGAGTGGTGGATCTGGTACTTGACAGGCCTACCCTGCGTCTTACGGACTCCCCTCTGATTACACTAGCGCAGAGTATCCAAACATGGAAGGACCATTGTGTTCTCCGAGATGTGTGGTGAGATTGCAACCTGGACAGAAGGGAGTACTCCTTTTACTCCCTCGTGCATGACTTGCATGTGCGACTGGACTCGGTGTTGTGCAAAGCGGGACTGGCTGTTCAGATCGGCTGGTATGAATATCTGGGGCGGACACTGTCAGACCACAACCCCCTACAAATCACTGTGCTCTGGGAAGCGTATATCGTCTATACCCACCTGGTGACTCAACCCCACACATATGTGCGATCTTCCTGCCTTTAGGCACCTCATAGCTGAGGTGATTGACGATTATTTTGCTGCCAACGCACATAAAGCCTCCTATTCTAATACTAAGTGGGATGCCTTTTAAGGCAGTTGTCAGGGGGCACTGTCTCGGTCAGTCAGTGGGGATGAGCTGATTGCTGCAAGCGGAACTGACTCTACAAGAGGGAGCCATCTGCCAACTGGAAACGGAAGGGGGGGGGGGGTGTCACCCTGGGTCCTTTCAGGCCCTGAGGGAGACATGCAAGAAATATTCAGAGGCACAGAGCAGGCTCCATTCCTACCAACAGAGAGAATTTCTCAACACTGCACATGGGGAGGAGAGACGATCCGGGCAACTATTGCAAAGGTTCATCCAGACGGAAGATAGGGGGAGACCCATTACACAGCTGAATACACGAATGGACCGAAGAGTGTACTTCCAATCTGAAATTCATGCAGTTTTTTCAGACCATTATAGGGGACTGTACAGGGCTGGCGCTCCGGTGCCTGTAGAGGCGCTTGAGGGCTTTCTGAGCAGAGTGACTCTCCCACAGCTGCCACCTTCAGAGCAGGAGGTTTTGGGTGCCCCCGTAACGGAACCAGAAATCAAGGCTGACACAAAGGTTTTAGCCAGCAGTAAAGCACCTGGGACGGATGGTCTCCTGGCCAAATTTTGCAAGGCTTATTCCACTAAATTGGCTCTGCGGTTAGCTGACATGTATGTGGCATGATTAGAGTGTGGATGCCTACTGGAGACGTCTAGAGAAGCTCTCATTGTGCCTATCCCCAAGTCAACAGGGGACGAACTGAATGCGTAGACATATCGTCCATTATTGACACTCAATCTGAATTATAAGATACTTAAGCCCATATTTATGACCTGGTTTGCGTCACTCTTGCACCACGCAACGCGGGGCAAGAGCAATGCAAACCTTAAGTCATATTTTTGAAGCCACACAAAGCCACTTTGCGTGGCTCTAAAAATATGGAGTAACACAATGCAGCGCAAATCACTGCATTGCATTACCCTGGGTAGGCGTTCCATTGGCATTGCGTAGGTGTTCCCACGCAACTCACATGGTTTCTGATGCATCAGAAGATTTACAAGACCTTGTAAACCTGGGAATGCGTCATAAAGATACACCTTCCCAGGAGAAATATCTTTCTAGTTTTTTCTTCTTTCTATGTATGCTGCATTCTACAGCACATATAAAAGAGAAAAAAGCGTCTTACAATTGTTTTTCTGCATGAAGGTGCCTTTTACCACACAAAAACAATCCTGCCTACAACACAGGCACCCTTGCACCATGGTGCAAGGGTGCCTGCATTGGTGCTAGGCTGGCAAAACGATGCCCGCACAAACAAAACGGACAGAAATGCGCTGTATTGGATATATACGGTGCATTCCTGCCCTTTCCCTGTGACGCAGGGCAGCGCAGCAGGATAACTTGCTGCGCTGCCCTGCACCACAGACCTCATAAATATGGCCCTTAGTAAGGTCCCTGGAATAGACTGCAGCCTCATCTCGCCTCCTTAGGGAATGCGGACCAACATGGTTTTATAGCTAATAGCTCATACATCAGACGTCTGTACTGTGTCTTAGATGAAACATCTGTGGAGCAACATCCAAAGTCGCTGGCATTTTCTATATATATAAGAAAGGCTTTTGGCTCACTGCGGTGGGATTATCTTCAAGTGGTCATGACCCGGATGTGTTTGGGAGAGGGATGGACTTGATGGGTTGCGCTACTGTATGCAGAAGCAGGAGCGAGAGAGTGCATTGGCAGGTGCATTTCAGGCCCATTTGGAGTTCCATCGTGGCACGAGACAGGGTGGCCCTCTTTCCGCCATGTTGTTTGCGCTGGCGGTCAAGCTTTTTGTGTGTCTGGTGTGGGATAGAGGTCATGGAAGAGGAATTCTGCTGCACAACAGGAAACACATGATCTCGTTGTGTGCAGATAACATGCTAATCTTTCTGAGGGATGCCAGGGATGGTATTCAGTGGAGCATGGCTCTCCTGGAGGAGTTTGGGCAGGTTTCTGGCATACAGGCAAACTGGTAGAAGGTGTGCACTTTCCCCGTGCCGCTGGAACTAGTGGAGCCCCCGGTGGAAGGGCGAGCCGCTGGACTCCAGTGGGAACGACCATTTAGCGGTGAGGATTTAGCATACCAATAATAACATTAGAGAGTTTAACCTTTGGAGAGCACTCCACACTCTTCGTGACTCTGTGGCATTCTGAGGGGCACTGAAACTCACCATCATGACTCATGTGGCCATGACCAAAATTGTCATGTTGCCTTGAGTCCTTTACTACTTTGTGAATCTCCCTATCTGAGTACCGGAGGCATGGTTTAAGGCCATTAATGGCTTACTATGGGAGCTGATCTGGGATGGCCAGCTACTTGGGTGTCCTTATGCACACTTCAGCATCCGACAGCTAGGGAGGGGTCTTGGGGTCCTAGACTTTGAGCTGTATTATTTCGTGCCTCAATTGCAGTGGGTCGCTAGCTGGTTGTCACAGATCCACATGGTGGAGTTGGGAGATCTTGGAACGGTCTATAGAGAGGGGGCGATGCTGGCCACATTACTGGGAGTCAACCTTGCCCCGAACGCTGACCCCCCCAGCTGTTGCGTGTGGAGCTAAGATGCTGGAGAGGGGCTTTCCGCTATGTGAGGTCTGTCCACTTTACCCCGGTGCTGCCACTGGTGGGAATCTCTGACGCTGGGGGTGGATACTTTCCTGGTAAGTGCTTGGCTGCGTAGACAGATGCAGAAGTGGTAACCTGGGCACTGCTACTCTGAAGATGCCTTCAGGATGCTGGAGGCTGATTATTGCTTAGCAGGTACCCTGTTTTTGCCCTAAGGAGCGTTGGCTACTGCAGTGCAATGGATGTACGGGGTAGTGGATCCAGAACTGCAGACGCATGAGCTATTGTAGACTCTGCTGTCATTCGTAGTGGGTGTCATCTTATATCCTGGCTATATAAAATGGCCCTTTCCATGAGAGTTGACGATCTGCCGGTCCTGCGGGATTGCTGGGAGACCATGTTGGGTAGGACATTTGCAGGGAAGGAGTGGGACAACGTACTAGATTGCTCCTATAAGATCACTCGTAAAACACGGTTCAAATACACTCAATTTAACTATTTGCACTGTACTTACCTCACACCAAAGACTGAATATTATGCTCCAAACCACTCGCAAGACTTGCCTTAGATGTGCACTTGTCGATGCAATCTCCTTGCACATCGTATGGAGCTGCCCTAATATTGAGAAATTATGGATACACTGTGCTGACCCGAAGTGCATCTTGGGCCCATGTCAACTCTCCGCAGTGCAGATGCCTGCTTGGCTCGTATAGGAGACCATAGAAAAAGGTGGGTGACAGGTTCTTGGATCTGGCCTCAAAGATAGCATGGGGAGACATAGCGTGCCATTGGAAATCACCCCATGGCCTCTGCATAGCAGGTGGAGGGCAGTGGTAGACACTTGGGCCTCAGTGGAAGGGGTGGCGTTGAGGACTGAAGAAGCTAGAGGGCTTCGCCGCCAAACTCTCGCAGACTTCTGGCAGGAGCTGGTGAATAGCTTTTTAGAGGGTGACCAGTAGAATGGGATCGACTGGGGTACTACCGTGGTGTAGATGTGCGCATAGCAGGCACTGGACTTTGCAAATTGTTGGGGGTCCCTTCGATGCCCCTGGCCCCTCCCATGACCTACCAAGATGGAAAAGGGAGACATGGGACAATTGCATGTGATGAGACTTCTTTCTATCATCGAGGAGCGCTGCTTTCGGATGAACTGCATGATGTAGCTGATTTGAACTACTTAGTAACCCTGGGCATAATACTTCACTACGCTCACGGAGCATGCAAAGTTTGTGCTACTACACACTACGCAAATTGCATGTAGCAGAGTAAAAAACTGTGCTAATTGACATAGCGTAGCAGCAATATAATAAACACATACAAATGCTTTGATAAAGCATTTTTCTATGCTAAAAAGCATATAACAAATTCACAAAAGTGAACTTTGACAATGAAAATATCAAGCAATGAGAGGTGATGATTTTGGGGTCCCCCTAACCTAGGGGAGGGCCAAGCAGATGCCTTGAACACAAAAAGCATATCATGTGAACGATTCAGTGGTGGTCCCTTCCTCCTAGGACCACCCCAAGCACAGTTATGGGCAAAAATACAATCCCAACCAAAGGCCCTGCAAAGCATTATGGGACAAGATTAGCAGTGGGCAGTGAATATTATAGTGTCCAATATCAAAAGAATTCTACAAAGAGCTGCAGTTCAACTAGTCATTACTAGATGTCCCTCACGAGTCAAATGCAAAAGCATTGAAATTATTAATACATAAAGCTGCAGTTCCACTAGTCGTTACTAGATGTCCCTCACGAGTCAAATGCAAAAGCATTGAAACCCTTTCATGAAGCTTTTGCATTTGACTCGTGAGGACATCTAGTAACGACTAGTGGAACTGCAGCTCTTTGTAGAATTATTTTGATATTGGATACTATAATATTCACTGCCCACTGCTAATCTCGTCCCATAATGCTTTGCAGGGCCTTGGTTGGGATTGTATTTTTGCCAATAACTGTGCTTTGGGTGGTCCTAAGAGGATGGGACCACCACAGAATCGTTCAAAAGATGTGCTTTTTGTTTTCAAGGCATCTGCTTGGTTCTTTCCCTAGGTTAGGGAGGATACCAAAATCATCACCTCTCACTGCTTGCTAATTTATTGTTTTCACTTTTGTGAAATGACTATATACATTTTAGCATATAGAGATACTTATTTTATCTTAACTTGCACTGTGCAAGATGCCTTTGGCAATTATTGTACAGTGCAGTCAAGCACACAGCTACGCAATTTGCATAGCTACGTGTAGTACTTCACGTAGCTACGTGAAGTGCTACTAAGCAAACTACGCCCAGGGTTACTTGTGAGGCATAGCCTTCTAAAGCATAGGAATACTTGACACGCAGATCATTCTGCAATTGTAATACTCAAAAGATTATGTTGTTGTACTAATCTTGCACTCGAAGTATCAATAAAGAAATTTAAAAAAAAAGACTATGAGGGCTTGAACATCACTCTGGAGATGTTTTCTGTGGGGTTGGAGGGGGACAGATACCATTTCTGTAGTAGGGAGAGCTGGTGCCAAACTGTCTTGGTTTTCTTGGCAATGTGTCCCTTGAGGATGATGTTGGTGGCGAGATTGCCCTTAAATTTGCCATGGATCTGGAATGGGTAATATTCTATATATTCACTATAGTAGTATAAGAATCAGCATTGTTTGTCCATTTTCTTGCCAGGGAGGTTTTTCATCTTATTGTTCAAGGAAAGAGCAAATATGATGGGGCATATTTACAAGCCCCTTGAACTGCCGGTAGGTGACTTTTTTTGACACACCGGCAGCACAGTGTGGTGCTCCATATTTACGAGGCCACGTAAAGTCACCCTGCATGGCTTTTCGTGGCCTTGTAAATATGGCCCCTTTTTATGCAGCAATTTGTGTGAAAGGGGCGTTCCATGGGTGTTGCTGTGGGTGTTCCCATGCAACACCCATGAGTTATGTTATGTTAATAATGTTTTATAAAGCGCTCGTTCTCTGGTTGGTTTCTTGGCGCCGAGTCTAGAAAGTGCCGGAAGGTTTAACAGATCAATTGTAAGCCTGAGTGTACAACCAAGTTTTAAGCAATTTTCTGAAATTCAGTAGATCAGTAGTGGACCTGATTCCCAGAGGGATAGAATTCCATAACTTAGGGGCCAGAGTTGCAAACCTGGCTCCTCCTTGTCATTTTAACTTAAAGGTAGGTGTTGACAGTAGCTGGAGGTGGGCCGAGCGAAGGTTCCGTGAGGGAGAGTACCTGGAAATGAGACTGTCTATGAATCCAGGACCCTGACCATGCAGTGACTTGAATACCAGGCAACCGATCTTAAATACACAGCGTTGGGGTTATGCCGTATTCCCAGATTTACAACATTTCATAAACCTGGGAATGCGTCAGAATCATACACCATCCTACGTAAGGAGGAGCAACAAGGAGAAATAAAAAACAAGTTACTTACCTGTACACTGTGGTTCTCCAGTATTGATATCTTTTATAGATTCACATGCTTGAATCCTCCCCGTTGTCATGGTGGGAGTCCCATGGTAACAGTAGAAATAGTAGTACTGAAAACATTACATAGACCTCCATAGAGAGAAAATTCAATTGAGCACTCTATCAACCTCATTTTATAACATCCAAAGTTCAGCCAATCACAGCAGAGACCTCAGAGTAACCCTCTCCACAGAGCCAACACACCTCAGATTTCGAGCACAAGTGTGCAAATATATATATATATATATTACTCTGAGGTAGAATGGTGAGCCTAACCGGGTAGGAGGGCAGGTCGCATGTGAATCTATAAAAGATATCAATACTGGAGAACCACAGTGTACAGGTAAGTAACTTGTTTTTTCTCCAGTATTGTATCTTTTATAGATTCACATGCTTGAATCTGATTAAAGAGCAGTGTATCTATATATGAATAGAAACAACAATGAAGGCGGGAAGGCGAACAATCCCACCATGACAGTATCAGAAAATCATACATATAAAACCAGAATTCTCTTAATACAGGTAGAAATAACCACCAAAAAGATTATACAAGAATAAACACCATAAGTAGATAAAGAAATCAGGATGGCTACAAGCCTCCTACCTTAGGCAAAGAGATGACGAAGAGCCGCTTGTTCCACGGCTATATCTGCCTTCCGCCAACCATCTAGGCAGTAATGCTTTGTGAACGTGTGCGTCCTCGCCCACGTTGCTGCCCTACATATGTCAGGGAGAGAAGCCCCCGCAAACAGGGCTGAAGAAGTTGCGACCTTTCTCGTCGAATGGGCCTGCACTCTTGCAGGCAATGGATGTCCAGCCTTCTCATGGCAGAAAACAACAGCTGAAGTGACCCAGAGAAGCAATACTGGCCCTAGTTAGGGCGAGTCCCTTCCTGGGTGCAGAGTAAGAAACCAGCAGCTGAGAAGACTTTCGAAAGGATTTTGTCCTTTGCAGGTAAAATTTCAAA
Organism: Calotriton arnoldi; assembly: GCA_963921515.1. NCBI lineage: Eukaryota > Metazoa > Chordata > Amphibia > Caudata > Salamandridae > Calotriton > Calotriton arnoldi. The sequence goes on from CAWUFW010000337.1 coordinate 3,422,635, forward strand.
CAGCATTTTATGTCCAGAGAATGAAGAGATTTTTCCGCCACCGAGGATGGATTTGGAAAAAATGTAGGCTAAATTATAGGCTCGTTGAGGTGATAAGATGATGGTACTTTAGGTATGAAAGAAGGATTTGTACGCAGAATAACTCTATCTGCTAAAAATTGAAGAAATTGTTCCTTTGTAGAAAAAGCCTGGATCTCGCTGATACGTCTGGCTGACGTAATGGCCAAGAGAAAGGCCACCTTCCAGGAGAGAAATTTTAAGTCACATTTGTGTATAGGTTCAAATGGAGAACGCATTAGTTGTGACAAGACCGTATTTAGTTGCCATAGCACTGGAGGAGATTTCACCGGTGGGTAGGTCCTGAATAGGCCGTTTAGAAATTCCTTAATAAGTCTATGAGACCACAATGAAGATTGATCCAGACGTCGTCTGTATCTAGAAATCGCAGCAAGGTGGATCTTAATGGACGAATGTGAGAGTCCCTCCTTAGCTAGGTGTAAGAGACACAGTAATACTTGCTCCGGCGTGGATGAAAGAGGATGTAAAGAATGAACACTGCACCACACACAGAACCTTTTCCATTTTACAGAGTAACATTTGAGCGTAGAAGGAGCTCGAGAATTTAGTAAAATTGTTTTGCAATCATTGGGTATGTTCAAACTCTCAAATTCAATGAAGTGAGTAGCCAAGCTGATAAGTGAAGAGAAGGGATTTGCGGATGAATCATTTGCCCCTTGTCCATGTAAAGAAGATCCTCCTTTGGAGGAAAGAGAATCGGAGTGTACTCTGATAGGCGAAGAAGCTCTGTGTACCAAAATTGCCTTGCCCACCCGGGAGCGATAAGAATTATGCGGCACGGCTCCCGTTTTATTTTTTGGAGAACTCGAGGAATGAGAGGAAACGGGGGAAGGCGTAGGCAAATTTTCCTGTCCAGGAGAGCAGAAAAGTGTCTCCCCACGATCCCGGCTGAGGAGTCCTGCTTGCGTAAAAGGTGCACTTTTTGTTTAGGTATGTAGCGAATAGATCCAACGTTGGAAAGCCGCAAGACCGGAAGACCATCTGCAACATCTGGTCGTTGAGCTCCCATTCGTGGCACTGTTTGGACACCCTGCTGAGAGAGTCGGCCCACTGATTGTGGACTCCTAGCATGTGCTCCACTCGGAGTGAAATTTGGTTGAGAAGCCATTCCCAAATCTCTTGCGCTTGAAGAGGGAGAACCTGAGATCTCGTGCCACCCTGTTTCTGGAGATAAAACATGGTGGTGGTGTTGTCAGTCTGGACCAGAACTGGAGATCCCCGAATCCGAGGCAAGAATGCTTTGAGGCCCAAGAACACCACTCTTAACTCTAGAAGGTTTATGTGGCATTTCGATTCCTGTTTGGACCATTTTCCGTACACTTGTAGCTCTTGGAGGTGAGCTTCCCAGCCCTCCATGGACGCATCCGACATCATCACAAACTGAGGAGTTGAGTGAATGAAGGACAGGCCCCGAGTCATGTTTTCCTCGATCTGCCACCAAGACATTGCAGTTTTCATAGCCGTCAAGAATTGAATCGGGTCGTTGAATGACCCCTTGGATTGAACCCATTGAGTGTCCAATTGCTCCTGCAGTGGGCGCATACGAAGACGGCAATTTGGAATTAGTTGAATGCATGAGGACATCATCCCCAGCATAGATTTGTACTTTCTGACAGAAACTGACCTTTTTGACGATAGAAGGCGTGTCATTCCCTGGAGACGCAAGACCCTTTCGAGAGTTGGAAAAGCTTTGCCGAGATTTGTATCGATGCGAGCTCCTAGGAAAGTCAGGGAATTGGAAGGAATGAGAGAGGACTTTTTCAGATTGAGGTGGAGACCCAGAGACTGGAAGAGATTCCGGCAAGTTTGAGTAGAGTTCCTGGCTGCCTGAAACAAAGGAGCTTTTATTAACCAATCGTCCAGGTAGGGGAATACCTGGTGACCTGAGCGTCTTAGAAAGGCAGCTATCGGTGCCATGCATTTGGTGAAGACTCTGGGGGCCGACTTCAAACCGAAGGGAAGCACTCTGAACTGATAATGGCACCCCGCCACTTCGAACCTGAGATATCTTCGATGCTTGGGGTGAATGGGGATGTGAAAATAAGCATCGATAAGATCGAGAGATGACAGATAATCCCCTTTTTCCATAAGAAGGATGTCCTGCAGAGACAACATCTTGAAAGATTGGTTTTTGATGAATTTGTTCAGTAACCGGAGGTCCAAAACCTGCCTCCATTTTCCTGTCTTCTTTAAGATTAAGAAGTGGGAATAAAACACCTGACGTAAGGGTACCTTTTCTATGGCGCGTTTGGAAAGAAGAATTTTTATTTCCCTCTCGAGATCTGGCAGATGACGATGTAGTACCTTCGGAGGATGGGTACTTGGAGGATACTGAACAAACTCTAGGGTATGACCGTGACGGAAGACATCCAAAAACCATCTGTCCGACGAGATGGATGTCCAATTTTTTAAGAATTTTGAGCAGGTTGGTTCGAATTGTTGTGGGACTGTAGTGGCGGGGGCCTGGAGAAACTCATTGCCTCTTGTTAGAATCCTGTTGTCTTCTGGCAGATTGCTGCCTTTTACGACAGGTGGGTCGCGAACAGGACGATGCAGTGCCGGACCGGTAAGGTTGGTTGTACGCCTGATAGGATGTTTGAGGGTAATGTTGGAACCGCTGTTGGAACTGCAGTCTGGATGCGTACTGCCCTCGAACTCTGCCCCGAAAGGACTGGAAACGACGTTGTTGTAGTGTTGCCAGGGAGTTAGCCGTGTCTGTGTCCTTTTTTATAGATTGAAGGGCTTCATCTATATGATTTCCAAATAGGCATTCACCGTCAAAAGGCATATCTAGCACCTTAGCCTGAACCTCAGGACGTAAGCTAGTTGCCTTGAGCCACCCCTGACGCCTCAACACCGCTGCTCCTGCCATTTGCCGGAATGAAGTAGAAGAGATATCTGTTGCAATCTCTATCATCTCAGTGGAAGCTCTTTCCCCTTCCGATAAGATATCCCTTGCTTCCTTTTTCTTTTCTTCGGGAAGATGTTCTAGGACCGAAGAGATGTCCGACCACATCTGTCGGTCGTACCTACCCGGAATGGCCATAGCGTTGGAGGCTCTTATAGAAGCGGCTGCCAGGGCGGAAAACCTCTTCCCTATGTTATCCACCCAATGTCCTTCTTTATCCGGAGGTGCAGAACATTGAGATGCCGGAGTTTTAGCTCTTCTTTGAGCAGCCTGCATGATCACTGAATCCGGTCTAGGATGTCCGATGAGGCATGTGGGTGAATTATCCGGGGCTTTGTACTTTTTATCCAGCTTCAGAATTACTACTGGGATAGAAGCTGGTGTCCGCATCAGTTTTAGAACTTCCTGCCATAAGTAATCCACTATGGGAATTGCCCTAATGGATCGCTGAGTGCCTGGCTTAAAGTCATATAAGAAATGCTCAGTTTGTTTAACTGGCATGGGTAGATCAAAGCGCCTCGAAGCACGTTCTAAAAGGCCATGAAAGCTCCCGATGTCAGCAGGGGGAGAGTCTGCAGGAGGAGGAAAAGGAGATGACGGTGTGGGAACTACGTAATCATCCCATTCAACCTGGGTGTCAACATCAGTGTGTATCTCTCCTTCCTCTATCTGTTGTTGGTCCACATTTTGTGAATCATCAGGAATAACGATAGGAGGAGGCAAAACCTTTTCCCTCGCGGGTCTAGGAGTCACTTGTCCTGCGTGTTCCACCGGGGCCTGCTGAGGCGGTGGAGAATGTTGCGGAGCATTTGCCTCAGGAAAGCATCTATAGGAGTCATTTAGCATGTGACGTAAGTCTGTTACCAATGACACTGGAACGTTAATAGATGGTTCCCTAAAATGGCGAGGATCCTCTTCCTCACAGGGATAAGGCTCTTGGAAAGATTCTGGCTGCTGAACAGTAGCAGAGTCAGTGAAAGAATACTCTCCTGCAAGGTATGAGGATGGATTAATGTCCTCGAAGTCCTCATCATCATCAAAGTCCTGACATTTGACTTTCAGCTGGGAAGGACTATATGCAGGGCCAAACGTGCTGTCATCCTCAGACTCCTGGAAGTCAAGCAAACGTGTAGGTGGTAGCGGAGACATTTTTGAATAATCCTGTCCCTTAAAAAGTCCTAAATGGATTTTTTCTCCCGTCGACGGTACCGTCGACAGTTTTGACACGGACACCACCACCGTCGGCGGAAAGGAGGACAACGTCTTCGACGTAGAAATTCTCGTCGACGGAGGAAGGCTCGTCGACGAAGGTCTCGTCGTCGGAGATGGTATCGTCGACGGTGACGCCATAGTCAGAGTTAACTGCGGTCCCGTCAACGCAGCGGCCGTCGACGTAGTGACCGTCGACGTTGTCGCCGTCGCTGTAGCAGCCGTCGACAGCGAAGGAATCACCTCAGGTCTAACAGGAATATCTCTCGTCGACGACGCCGTCGATGGACGAGAAGAAAGCTCTCTCACAGGTGTTATAGAAGCAGAAACTGGAGCAGAAGATGATTTTAGTGTTCTTTCTACCTGGTTTCTGTGTCGTTTCTCTTCAGATTTTTCCTGTTCCTGTGATTTCGATCTCCTGGAGTCCCCTTGGTGAGAAGAGGAGCTACCTTCTTTTCTTTTCCTGGAGGATGAGTGGGGCTTTTCCTCAGTGTCAGATTCAGAAACTGCCTTTTTCTTCTGGAGCCAAAGGTGCAGTCTTCCTTCCCTATCCTTGAGGGTTTTGGCAGAGAAGGTGCGGCAGTATTTGCATTCCCTGGGCTTATGGTCAGGGTAGAGGCAATAGAGACATTGCTTGTGGGGATCTTCTGAGAAAAGTCTAGATTTGCCACAAGACTTACAGGGCCTAAACAACCCTTTTTATCTGGCATTATGAAAGTCACAGAAAGAAATACCTTGAGCTGAAAGCTGGAGGTCAAAAGTTGAAAAAGCCAACTGTCACTGAGCAGAGCTCAGAGAGACTCCCAATCACATGACGTGCGGTAAGAAATCTGAGGTGTGGTGGCTCTCTGGAGAGGGTTACTCTGAGGTCTCTGCTGTGATTGGCTGAACTTTGGATGTTATAAAATGAGGTTGATAGAGTGCTCAATTGAATTTTCTCTCTATGGAGGTCTATGTAATGTTTTCAGTACTACTATTTCTACTGTTACCGTGGGACTCCCACCATGACGACTGGGAAGATTCAAGCATGTGAATCTATAAAAGATACAATACTGGAGAATTATATTTCCCCTTGTTTTTTCCTCTTTCTATGCGTGCTGCATAGAAAGAGAAAAACCCCTTATCTGATTGTTTTTGAGCAGGAAGGTCTCCCTTCTTGCACAAAAACAATCTCCCCTAAAACGCAGACACCCTTGCACCATGGCGCATGGGTGCCTGCATTGGCGCATGGCAGCCAATTGTGCACCAGCAGGGGGGAAAGCACAGGGATATTGTTGTAAATATGACATCCCTGTTTTTTTTAAAGTGGCGCGGCGCAGCCAAATGCCATGCGGTGCAGCGCTGCGTCACTTTCTTGTAAATAAGACCCGAAGTGTTTTGCTAAGTTTGTCATTGAGACTGCAACAAGAGAGATTAAAGGCAACCTTTGGTTGCATGGTTAGTTGATGCTACTATTACTTGGGGAATCACGGCTAGACTTATCAACACTTAGTGCCAGTGGAGTGTCACCAAGCGTGATGCCCCATATGAAATAAAGGTACCCCCTAATTCATTAATTTTAGGTCTGGGATCAAGGGAAAAACAGAAACCATAAACAGAACACGTTATTGCACACGACCTGTATTTCTTCTGTTATAGCTCAAAGTGCATAGTGGACTGATCAAAAACAGGTTCTGACAATTAATAGCTGATACATTTCCGTAATTTTTATTTTTTTACTTTTTATTATTCATTGCCAAGTATAAATGTCAATACTTTTTCATCACATACCCACAGTGTTGTTTGCAATTTTTTTGTGTATTTTCCATTAAAGCATTTAACAGTGCACAATGTTACAATATTGTTATATACATAATTGTTGTCACCCCAGCCAACATTTCACTCACTCATTCCCAAAACAAATGCTCTCATATGTACCACTTATACCAATCCCAGCCACAACGCACATACACCACAAATCACAACAGGAAAAGATCTATTTCAGCCGCTGTTGTGTAGCGGACTAGGATCCCTCCTAAAATCAATACACGCACGTTTCTGGTGGGTGAGAAAAATTCCATATCCACATCAGGACCACACTTTAACTAGATTATACTCTTGTGGCCAATGGGGGTTTATGCCAATCTCGGAGGTCTTCTAGTATATTTATGCATGTTATTTTTTCTTTTTCACGTGTCCATACTGCTATAATCATCCCTAGGGTAATGAAGCACTCTCACAGTGGCTATAAATAGGGGACTCCTTGGGGTTCCTCATCCTGCCCCTTGTGTTTGGATACGTGTTTCCACTTGACGTCTCTCGAAACTCTCTGTGGACTTTAAAAGAGTCGATGAAAAACCCTAATGTATACCCCACAATGGAATACCACAGGTGGTCTTGGACTCGAGACGTCCCCGAGGAGTTTGATGTAGGAAGAACAAATGATGGACAGAATGCTGAACAAATCAAACATTCCACAGATCTGGATTTAATCCATTGTTTTTTTTCCTCAACACACCACCCCAGTTTGTATCCAGCCATATACAAATCAGTCTTGACCCTGCTCCCTATGGGAACAGTCCAGCCCGAACTGCCAGACAAGGTCCTCCCTGGACCAGAAATAAGAATCCATGCTGCAAGCTATGTATTCAAAGGCTGTGTATTGCTTTGGCATGTGCTGCAGTCAAAAAGTGATACACATGTATACGTGCGCAAACGGTGGAGAATAATGTATTTCAGTGGTGGTACCCGGTAGGGCAGTCGGATTTTCAGGGCCACTGGAATTATGGAACAAGGAGGACCAAATTATGCAGCACAGTTGACTAAATTATGAGACAAGAAAAGACAAATTATGCGCATAATGTGGCATATGCTGTGGCAGAATTGCTTCACTATTTTGTACTGTCTGGGCAAAGGTTTCACTGCATTAGTACTTTTGACACTTGGGCTCAGATTTACAAATACTTTGGGCCGGGGTTCCTTTACTTTTTTACCGCAAACCCGACACCAAGTGTAGTGGTGGAAGTTACAATTCAACGCAGATCACGTTTGCATTGGATTGTAACCTAAAGTAACACAAAACCGCACAAGGTACTGCCTTGCTTATTTTGTATCAAGGGGACATTCCATGGATGGTGCATGGGTGTTCCCATGTAATCACCCATGGGTGTTGATGCAAATTCCTATCTTTAAAGAATTGTACACAGGAGTTTACGCCACAATCCTGTGCTTCTTTGAAGTTGATATAACAATGAGGAATGTTTTCATTTCTCCTCGTTTTCCCTCTTTTATGTGTGCTGCATTCAACAGCACACACACAACTTGGGAAATCCTTATAGCACAGATTTTGTATTGCAGCATTTATATAGTGCTTCCCACCCTTACGTGGGTCGCTGAAGCACTTGCCTACATGAGTAGCATGCTACATCGTGTAGTGTGCGTGGTTGGCAGGATGACGTCTTTGTTTTGATCGTAAGTGGGAAGTGTTTCCGTGTGGTGCGTGATGATCACTGAGGTGTGGTTATCGTGTTACGGGACGCAGTGCATAGCAGTCTGCTGGATGATTAAGTGTAAGAGACAGACACACAATTTTATGATTTTCACTACGCTGGTAGCTTTGAACAGTTCTGCAGGTGCCATTTATGGTATTTCTTATTATTCTAGCCTGCTAAGTTGGTTAGTGCACTGGGTTGTCCTATCTGAGATATTCTGTATAGTTGTGGTGATGAGCTGGCATGGTTAGAGGGAGAAGTGGAGAGATCTTTTGGGGTGGGCACTTTTATTATCATACAAGACGGTGGTTCATGCACACCAGGGGGCAGATTTACGAGCCCCTGCGCCACCAGTACGTCACTTTTCGTGACGTACTGGTGGCGCAGAGGCTGCTCCATATTTACAAGGAGAGGAAAAGCCACCCTGCGTGACTTTTCCTCTCCTTGTAAATACGGCCCCTTCACACGCAGCACTTTGCGGTGAAGGGCGTTCCATGGGTGTTGCTGTGGGTGTTCCCACGCAACACTCATGGAACAAGACACATCTCCAGAATTACGAGAAATCGTAACTCTGGAGATGCGTCTGAAAGCTACGCCACCCTAGAGGTGGCGTAGCGAGCAGCACCGAGGAGAAATGTTTTCATTTCTCCTCGTTTTTCCTCTTTCAATGCGTGCTGCATTCTGCAGCACGCATTGAAAGAGGAAAATGGTTGTAGTGATTGTTTTTGTGCAGGAAGGTTCCCCTTCCTGCACAAAAACAATCTCCCCACGACGCAGGCATCCTTGCACCATGGTGCAAGGGTGCCTGCGCCAGCACATGACTGCAGTTTGTGCGCCAGCGCAGGGGAAGCACAAGGATGCGACATATTCTTGTAAATATGTTGCATCCCTGTGCTTCAAAACTAACGCAGCGCGGCGCAGCAAAATGACTTGCTGTACCCCGCTGCGTTAGTTCAACGTAAATCTGCCCCCAGGTTTGTTCTCACTTATACTCTCACTTATGGTTTCATAAAGTTGTGCGTGCAAATCGGGTATCGCTCACTGATCCATGAGCGTGGGGAAAAGACTGAAAATAGCACTCCCCTTGGGGGGGGGGTCCCCTCAATGCACAGCGTGTGTCCGTTAGTTCACATTAAATCAGTCTGGAACAAGTTGGTCCTGTTTTCATAAATTGAATTTATTTACTTTAAATGATGATTTAATCCACATGAATTCGAACTGAAAACAGTAGAACTGAAAAGCTCCAAAATTATATTTCCAATTAGTAGTCCCAATGCATTTTGGGCTACTGGGAGCCCTTCATCAGGGGAATTTTTAAACTCCTAAAAAATGAAGCAGAAAGGCTGGGGTCACTGAACAGCACTGTTCATGCCTGTAAACTTGAAACATGTGCATCGTCTGTCTATGCCAAGAAAGGATATTCCAGTGGTGCCATGGTGACTGCTCTGTCATGCAATTTGGAAACATGTGTCTATGAAATGCTAGTTGAATTAATCAGGTGACGATATCACATTATTTCAATGGTAAAAATATCAGCTAAAAAAGTGTGGTGCGCAGCCTAGACGGGGCATTGATCCGGGATGATCGGTAACAAATGGACCCAATGTAAATTGATTGTAATAACTCTATGGTCCCAGATATACTGTTAAGTTTGTGCCAGCACAAAACCTTGGATACACATGTCTGTATGATGTATAATGTGTTTTAACCTTGTCCCAAATAAAAAGTTTGAAAGAAAAAAAAAAAGTGTGGTGCACGGCTTGTACTCATGAATAAAAGAGTGAGTGCCTCATGTTATTAAGGAGATGCTCTTGATTATTGAATTGTGCTCAGAAATAATCCATTTCAAAGATGTGTGCTAAAAAGGTGTTCATGCTCAAGGATGCAGATTGGGTGAACCGAACGAGTCATGTGGCTACGGCAGTGTTCTTAATGAATGGTGGAGCCCAGTTCAAAGATGCTTGTTAAAAAGCACGAGCACTTTTTAACAAGCATCTTTGAACTGCGCTCCATCATGCTGGGCTGTGCAGTGTATATCGTAAGGTTTCAGAGACAAAAACACTTTCGTTTCTGAGATTAACCCTCTCTAGCTTTAGGAATTTTTCTTTTTGTTAAACATGCAACAGTGCTAATATTTACGAGCCTTACCGCTGAGACTCTCTTGAATCCTTATATTGTTGACTCTTGTTTCAGAAGTAACCTTACACTATAGAAAAAATACAAGAATATCCAGAATATTAAAGAACAAGTAAATCGAGGAAGAAAATATTGGAAGGTAGGTTTCTATAGGTAAGCAAAGTTTTACTATAAATAATGCCACATATATGTATCTTGATGATATATATATCTTCGAGGTACATAGATGTGATGTTAAGAATAGTAAATCTATACTTACCCATTTGCACTTTCCTTCTCGATATTTTGGTCCTCGATAATTTTGACACGATATTCTGTCCACACAATATTTTTGTTTCCGATATTTTGTCAGTGATCCCCTTCAACGACGTTTCATTTAGTTCATTGTCTCCTTCCATATCCTCCTCAGATCCAGTTTCCTTGAATTCTCTCTGTTATTTCTGCCAGCTCTCCCTTCAGTTTCCTCCTCTACCCCTTCTCTGTCTCATTCATTCACATCTGCGGCTGTATTTTGAAAGTTATAGGGTAGACACTGTATGAATGTGCAGGGTATTTGAGGTGAATCTCTTAATGTTTAATCTTGAAATATAGGCAGGGGCTGCATTCATTTAATACAGAGATTTATTTCAGAGGTGTTTCCTATATCAATATCGATACTATGTTCAGATGGAAAAGGGCCAGCCAATACGTGGTTTGCCCCTGAGTCGGCGCGCAGGCCCATGGCTTTCTCAAGGCTGTATGTCCGAAACAGGTTGTTTTCAAAATACATGAAAACAGAAATATATGCATGACATTTATAAAAACGTTAAAACACATTATGCAAAATGAATCAACATTGGAACAGAGAAAACGACAAGAAGAGCACAAAAAAGCAAATAATAAGAAAACTGGTTGGTCAATGAGATAATAAATCGATTGCTTATACATGCTTACAGAGTGGTGAAACCAAGGGTACACTGCAAACTGGGTCAAAAAGCACTCTGTGCAGCATGGTCATGCTTGAAGATCGCGCCAAGAACAGCATTGCTGCTGGTTGTGTGTTTGTGCATATACCCTGGTGTGCAAGCTTTTTAAAAAATGGCGGCTTGCCCTTAACTGATGTGTAGAAAGGTGCGTTACTGAACAGGTCCGCAGTCACGTTTACAGCTGCTAATTTAGCCAGGATTCATAAATACTGGCCTATAATAAAGATTAGTAAAGGCTATTAGAGTCACTGAGGCAAACACAGCCGTAAGGACTCACTTCCTAAGTGTGTAGGGAGTTACCTTGGTGGTAAGAATCTTGTCCAGCATTTTGTTCTGAACGTACCGTCCTGATTAGTCCAGGTTGACAGGCTGTTACCTGTGTCACAGTCAGACAGAGATTTAAATTAAGTCTATAATGGTTGTTTATTTGGACCAGCATAGTGCATGGGTGCATCGAGCGATGCTTACCTTAGTTAGTGTTGAAAGCAGGTCACTGAGGTCCGGAATGGTCCATTCAGTATGAACCACTTTGTTCTCCTTCTTTATTTTGATTTATGTTGCTTTATTTAGCGCGAACAAGGCCCTTTTGGGTGTCAGAGCGCTGTACTATAGTATATAGTCTTAGTCTGACACTAACACACCACACAGGCTCCATCTTATTCCCATTATTTCTTGCCCAGAGCTCCACTAATATCCTACAGCCACCACCTTCTACCTGACGCCTGAATGACACTCCCCCATGGCCTACTTCAACCTAAATGCTGGACCATGACCTATATTTACAATGATTTTGCGTCATTGTTATGTCATTTTTGTGGCTCAGCCTGATGCTAAATCACTTTAGGCCTTTACTAAGCCATGCAAAGACACTTTGCATGGAATTGTGTGGTTCAGTAAATACTAAGTAACGCAAAGCAGCACATTGTGCTGCCTTGCATTACTTTGTGTCGGTTAAGCATTCCATTGGTGAAGCATGGGCGTTCCCCAGCTCTGCAAAAACGTGTAGTCCTGGGTTTGCACCAAAATGGTGCTCCTTCCTGACAGAGGCTTAACGAGAACAAATATCCGTATTTCTCCTTCTTCCTATTTCCATGTGTGTTGTATTCTGAAGCACACACAGAAAGAGGAGTATGTCTCTAAGGATTGTTTTTGTGCAGGAAAGTGTCGCCTCCTCCACAAAACCAATCCTACCCATAGCGCAGGCACCCTTGCTCTATGGTGCAGGGGGTGCTTGCATCGGGGCTAGGCACCAGTGCCAGAAGAGTGCTGAAGAGCGTCATATCTCTGTAAATATGGAGCATTTCAAGACTCTCCACTTCACGCAACGTAGCGCAGCAAGTTTTCTTGCTGCGCCACGTTGCATAAAATAATAGTCAATGTGCCAACAAGTTCTTACCGCCAAGATAACTGCACAGAGAAATCGGGGACAGTTCATTAGTGAGAAGCAGACCACCTGTTTGAAGCTGACATTCAGCCTTCCACTGTGCAGATGACAACCTGGCTTGCTTTTAAAAAGGATTTGGAGAGACTGCACCTACCTGCAGGTGGTTATCTGATTGGCCCATAGGACACCTTGCAGGTGAACTATGAGCCACCTCTTTTCTGCCCACAGTTAGTGTGACCCCCAGACAGCCAACTTGCCTCTGCGCTTGTGTTTGTAATAAGGCGCAGGTGGAGAGGTCTTTCCTCATTTGCATGGGGCCATGCTAAGGAGGTACTACCCCATAATGATTACACCAGAGTAAAATTTGGATTGGTGTGATACGTATAACAGAAGTGACTTCACAAGCACCTGAAGCCCCATCTGTATTTCCAAAGTGCCAAGGGGGAGGAAGAAGCGGACACAAATGCCTGCTGCGCTATGTGGCCCTTACTGTAATACAGTCCCAGGATCTCTCCGCAGTATGTCGTCTGCTAGCAAGGGTCGCAGTGTAGAGGCGGTACATGAGGAATGCCAAGAGTAGCAACTGCTATCTCTAGAAATCCCACAGCGAGGTCCTTGGGTGAACTGGGTAACACAATAGGCAGCATCATAGAAAAATGCAAGGTAATATAGAACATAACTATAAATAGAAGGATGGTGAGTGCTGAGTAGGAATCTTCTCTTCAGTTTTTGTTAATTTATCAACACCACTTTCTATGTGGTTTTCCAAGGTCATGTGACCGTACTTAGGGACAATGAGGTTATTCCTTCACTTCATTGGCTAGAATTCAAGCCTTGTAGTGAGGTGGATTGACTGCACAAGTGGCAAGGACTAGGCATTGCCAAATGAGTGCATAATCCCACAGCTGGTTATGAGACACAGATGATTGCTAGACTGAAAGGAGAAATTTGGGCATGTGGATCTATGATATAGTCAATGCTGGAGAAGCGTAGATCCTTCTACTCTTTGGCAATCATTGATGCGCTATTTCCTGCCTGATCCACTACTGCCCTCTTACAAATTTCTATGGCCTAAATGTATTACTCACCCCTTGGAAGCATTAATTCAAGATTTTCATCTACTTGACCACAACTCCCGCTTATTTAAATCATGCTGATCACAGAGGCAATGATGGCAAGGCAGATTTTCATAGACTTTACCTTCTAGCTCTCTCGCAGTATCTCTACTTTGGAGTTTTTCTGCTCTCACCACCTCTACATGTCTGGACAAACACAACCATCTCCGACAGTCAGCCAACATCCCTCTTCAAAGGTAGAACATACAGCCAGAACAGTGCTGTGAATGTCCACCATTTTAGAACATCAATAGATAATGGCAACAGCAGCAAATAAATTATTCGTTATATTATATTCACAAGAGGCAGAAATTTATCTCTAGAGTTTAGACTTGGAAATATAGCACTGAAAAATCCGCGTGGTTAGATCACTTTTTTATAAATTATATAATCAGGCAACTTTCCACTCTTCTATGTGACAGTGGTTAGACCCGTAACAATGTGCAAATTAATTCTTCTTTAGGTAATCACTTGGCCCGCCCATCTCCGCTGTGATCAGCAATTTCTCCGCCCTCGTTGTCCAGCTCGATCACTCCTCCGCAGGTAAGTAATCAGTATCAATGGCCACACAGTTATAAGCTGCGTACCGCAGCTTCTCTTCACAGACTTTGGCACTGGAGGAGAAAGAGTTAAAGAAAGTGAGACATTACACAATACCGGAAGCCATTCCTGCTTCCTCCTTCTCTTAGCTGACCAGTAGTTCACTTCGAACGTATTAGGATCAGCACTAGCTGCTGTATTGCTTCACCTTGGTATAATGTCCAAGGGTAGGGACTGCCATAAACGGTGGTGCTTAGGCATGTGCAAAATGTCTTAAATTTGAGTAACAACATTTTGCAAAAAAGATACAAAATTATGAGGCTGTCTGTAAATGACGTTTGCCGGTATGTCGTGTGAAATTTGAATGCAAGGGCATGCCTGGTTACTTACCGGTAATCTTCATTATCTTTAGTTCCAGGAGTCCTTGTCACAATCATTACTTTATTTTTAAGGGTGGCCTCACCCCTCACAGGAGAAAAAAATAGGAAGTAAGAAAGGATCCACCCACCCCTGGGTGTTAAGGATTACTTACCCTGTGCCACTTCAAGTAATGCCAAGCCCAAATTGAAGGCCAGCAAATGGAGGGGTGGGTGAGGCGTAGTGACTGTATCGAGGACTCGCGGGACTAAGGATAATGAAGATTACCGGTAAGTAACCAGGCATCATCCCTACATCCCTCTGTCCTCATCCCGATCATTACTTTTGAGCATACCAACGCCCATAGGACTGCAATTAGAAAATAATAGAAGATAAAACACTAACCAATGCTTTACCGTTTTATTAGTGCTCACTGAAAATCCAAGAACATGAAGAAACAACAGCACTCAAAACTCCTTCATTACAATGGGAGATAGATTTGAGTGACCTAGAGGACGATGATTGGCGAGATGCACTTGCCTCACCCCGGGAAATCGCCATCCCCATGAGACTTAGACTAATTCAGCTCAAGACCCTGCACCGAGTCTACCTATCAGCGATAGTCCTGGTTAAGAAGAAGAGGAGAACTGACACGTATTGCCTACGAAACTGCTCCCATGAGGGAACCTTCATCCACACGATATGGGAATGCCCAATCATTCAAACATACTGGGTAGCGGTCACATCAAAGATGGAAAGCGCGGGGGAAAAAACTCAACGCCCCCCCGAAACTTTGTTTATTAAACATCTGGGAAGCCACCGACCTAACACAAACCGAAAAATCATGGGCATAGTTGGGATGGGCTCTCGCAAAACGGAATATAGCACAAAAATGGGGAGTGGGGAACCACCACTAGTAAAAGGCTGGGAGGCGGACATGGACAGGGCTATGATAGCGGAGAAAGAAGTCTTCAAAAACAGAGGATGCCCCAAAAAATGGGAAGCGTGGAATACATACAGAGGCGATATCTGCTTGTCCCCAGCGGCTGAGCTAGACAGGAGGGAAGAGGTTGGTAGAATCACCGAATGAAAAGGGGTAGGCACACACTATTGAAAATGTCTCAGATTGTAAAAGCAAACGTATGGAATACCAATGTTGTAACTCACCAATGTCAAGCTAATAACTGTTCAGCTGGGTCTTCTGCTGTTTTGTTCAATAAAAAGAGTTACAAAAAAAAAAACTCCTTCATTAAAGGAAGGATCCTCCTGTTAAACATTCTCTATTCAGTAGTGTTTGACAGATATTAGTTGAAGCACAGGTGGCTGCCCTACATATCTCTGGCAAGTGGACACTCTGATATTCCACCCTAAAAGTAGCCTCTCCATGGATAGAACGTCCCTGAATGCCCTTAGTCATGGAAGTTCAGGAGATGTGGAACGACTCCATCTGCTTATAGTCCTATTGGGAACCTTGACCCCCCCCCTGATTTGAGCCTTCAAAGGTCACTAGCAGATGTTCAGACTTCCTGAAGATCTTAGTTTGATCCAAGGAGATGGTGACAGCCGATTTGACATTCAAGAGGTGAAAGTTTAGTTCTTCCTAAGATGTAGGAGAGGAAAAGAAGGCTGGGAGGAAAAGAACGATGTAAGGAAAAGTTCCTGCTGTCTATGAAAAGAAGATGACATTTTAGAGAAAAATGCAGGGTTAGGTCTCAAAACCAGACCATATTCCAAGATGGGAAAAAAAGGAGGGTTATATAGCACAGCTCCCAATTGATCAATTCTTCTGGCAGATGTAATGGTCAGAAGAAAAGTAACTCTCAGAATAAGATAATTGAGATCTAGAGTGCAAAGGTTCAAAGGGGACCTCTTGTAGTACCCTCAGGACTAATGGCAAATCCCAAATAGGAACAGAGGGGTTGCTAACAGGCCCAGAATTGGGAAAACTCTAACAGTCTTTAAACTAACAGAGTATCTTTCTAGGAAAGCTTGGATAGAGGCCCATTGCGATCTTAAGGTGGAGACCGCTACATCCTTATTAAACCCATGGAATAACAACTGAAGCACAGAAGAGATGCCAGAGGCGAGTAGCGAAAGAGAAAGGAGTTGACACCACCTCTGAAAGACACCCCAGCGCTTAGAAAAGGCGGAAAGAGTTAAAGGTCACTTATAACACAGCAACACCAGGGGAATGTGCTCCGGAATCCTCCTGCTTTGAAGGCTTAACCTCTCCACTGCCAAACTGTGAGAGACAGAGGAAAGACGAAAGGCATACAGAGGGACTTTCTAGAATGGTGCTACCGACATTCATTGCAGTAGAGGAAACCCTGATCAGAGTGGCCAAAACGGAAGGACTATGATAACCTCAGGAGCCTCCGTCTGGATCTTTAGAAAACCTGAGTAATAAGAGGCATAGAGTAGTTGAAGGGGCCGGGTAAGAGAAAGAGTGTCCGCTCCTATTGTTCCTGGTAAAGGGAACTTTGGTATTGAGTGTCATCTCTTGAAGTGGACAGGTCTAGTACAGGTTTCTTGAACCAAAAGCAAATCTGGGAAACACCTGAGGAGAGAGATAGAAGGATTGAGAGGGTGGAAGACTTTTTTGAGTTGATCTACTGCAGTTGCCCGTTCCGCTGATACAAATGGGTCATAGCAACCCACAATTCATTGAGCTGGGAGGTTGAGAGGGCCATATCTCGTGCCCCCCTGCCTGTTTATGTAAGCCATGGCAACAGTATTGTCTGTTCTGATGAGAAAATAAAGGGTAAATATCAACATTTGGAAATGTAGCAGAGCTTTGTTGGTGGCTGACACCTCTCTCCAGTCCCATGACCTGAGTTTGTCTACAGCAGACCATCTGCTCTGGATTGTCTTCAATGAGCAGCCACCACTCCAACCCTCCATGCTGTCATCCATTGTTATCACCAAGGAGGAGTGAGAATGAAAGGGAAGCCCCCTTAAGAGAGTCGGAGGATTCAACCACCACTGTAGTTGTTGGCGTATCTCAGGAGACACTGGAACAGGATGTTCCCAATCCAACGTGGAAGGTTTCCAGTGTTTGGGAAGATGCAGTTAAAGTAGCCTGAGATGGAGCCTGGCCCAGGGACATGGGAACACACATGCGTTGGTATACGTGTAGCAAAGTGTGAGTTATCACCTGTTCCTGTGCCAGCAGATGTTGCAAAGAGGATCTTAACATCTAGGCTCTTTGTTCCAGAAGAAAAACCTTCCCTAGGCTGGTTCTAAAGAAAGCTCTTGTCTTGTTGAGGGAGTAGGTTGCACTTCCTGAAGTTTGTTAAATGGCCATGGATTTCCTGGGATTCTTTCATTTACTACTATCCCCTTATGGCTTCCTCCTCTGTGTCTGCTTTTAGTAGCCAGTTGTCCAGGTAGGGGAATACAGATGTAGGTGTAGGTTAGCTACCACAGGAGCCAGAATTTTGGTGAAGACTCTTGGTGCGGACTTCATGCCAAATGGAAGAATCTGGAACTGATTATGGTCGTTCTGAATCGTGAACCTCAAAAACTTCCACTGTCCCTTCAATATGGGTATATGGAGATAAGCATCCATGAAATCCACCGTTATGAGGTATGCGCTGTTATAAATCCTTTGAGGAGTCCACAAAGGGAACCAAAGCAATGGCCAAAGTTTTGCAATTTGTCTCACCCAGGGATTGGAGGTGGATGTTTCCGAAACCTCTCTGATATGGAGAATCCAACCTTCAACTGGTCACTCCACAGTACTTCCTTGATAGTCAGGATCATTGAGTCTTTTTGGGGCGAAGAGGTCATGTTCTTTTGGTCTCCCTGTCCCTTAAAACCCTTTCCACAGGATCTAATGGAAGCAAAAGAAGGATGCTGACTAGATCTCCTAGATGACTGACCACAACCTTCCTTGCAGTAAGATGACTGATCAGAAGAAGATGCATTTTGGCGGCTGGAGGAGGAATGTTTCTTCTCTTTAAACCGCTTGGGGAGCTTTTCTTTCAACTCCGATCCAAGGAGCTTCACACTTCCAAAGGGCATCCATGAAGCTGTGGAATTCGAGCAGCAGCTGCATATCACTCCATCAGAAATAAATTTCTTCCAGCTGCCATCACGGCGACCTCAGCCAGAGCAGAAGCCATCACAACATAGAGGGAGAGGTGTGGCACAGCGGCCAGAGTGCAGGGCTCACGGCTGGATCCCAGTGCCGGCGGCAGCTCAGCATCATGGTACTCTGGGCAATAGCTCACTGTGAGAAGCTGGGTTTCTGTTGCAGTAACCCCCCCCCCCACTTTTTGCCAGACTACTGATGCACTTTGACTTGATGTGCCCTGGGTCCCTGCCAATCAGGTTCCCAGGGCCTGTGTTCTTTCGCCATAACTAACCCAAACCCAATTGGCATCTCTGGCCACAGGTCAGCCCCTGGTAAATGGTACCACATGTACCCAGGGCACTGTGGCCAGTGAAGACCTCTAAGGGCTGCAGCTCTTATCGTGCCACCCTTAGAGGTCCTGTACCTTTACACACACACACTGCCTTTGCAGGCTGCGTGTCTTGGTGCAGAACAAAGTGAAGAGTCGACATGGCACACATCCCTGTGTGCCATGCCTACATCCCATTGCCCTAGCATAGATCAGTCACCCCTCTAGCTGGGTGCACTATACCAGTGGTGAGGGTACAGGTGCATGAGCCCTGTACCCCTACAGTGTCTAAGTCCATTCTTAGACATTGTAAGTGCAGTGCTGCCATTAAGAGTATATGGTGCTGGGGGGGCGTGGCTAACCGCAGAACATGGCGGACGTTGTCTAGAACAGCTCCGAGCCCGGGCAGCATTATCCTGTCATATTGCCACTCACAGGAGCCCATCGGGATCTGCTCGGGGGAGCGGTGCAGCGGCGAGACACGGCCAGACACGCCACTAGATCGCATGGCCGCTCCCGCCGGCGCAGAGCGAGATCCACGACGTGAGGCCTAATCGGCGGCTACATCACGCCAGGCGGATGCGGCCAGAAGCCCCGCAGGACTGAGCGAGCCAGTACGAGTGTATGACGGGCCCTTGTAAGAGCGCACTAAGGGAGATGACGTCCCTGCTGCCTGCCCAAGACCCGAGATAGCCGCCGGAGGGTGGTGTTATACTCCGAGGGTCCCGGGGATAATTGCCTGGCGGCTGGATCCTTGTGGCCCTTTCCCAAGACGGCCCTTAACTCCGGAGCACCGCGGCGCGCGTCCAGCACCCTACACAGTGATTGTGGCACCTCTGGGGAGGCGCGATACCAGCCGAGCGGGACTCCGGTGGTGATCGGCGCGGATGAGCCGACTCCTGCAGCGGTGACGAGAGGCCTGGAGTGCGGCCCCACCGGGGCCTGTTCTTCCGAAGTAGGAGCTCGGCTCCTAAGGACACTGCGCAACACCCCAGGTGAGTGCATCTGGGGGGGGGGAGGGAGGCTGGCCCTCACTCACCTCCAGCATTCATCACTGAACCCCCCCGCCCCCCCGACTTGCTTGGAAGCAGTGCGGCTCCTGGGCCTGGATCGAGAGGCTGGCGGTTAGAATGAGGGAGAGAGTGGATGACTCAGATGAGCCGGTCCAGCAACCGCTGCAGCGCCGGGGTCCTGCGACTCGGTGAAGCAGAGCGCCTACCTGCCCAAGATCACTGTGGGGAGGAGCAGTTTGAGGAAGGAGGGTGTGTTAACAGAGAGGACACTGAGGCCTGCCTACACACATACAGCACTGCGATATTAATGCAACACCTTGCAAGCCACTAGCAACGCAAGCAGCGGGAGCCATCTTACTGGGAGCCAGGGACCGAGACACCACAATTGGCTTTCCACTGGGAATCAGCGAGGTTCCACTATCCCCCCCAGCTAATCGGAGAGGGCACGTCGATCACAGCAGCCGACCTGCTTCCCGAGAGTGCTTATGAATCTGAATCTGAACGCCTGAATCTGGGAGCACTGAGCCCGACGCTGGGGTAGATTTCTATCCATCCACAAATCGGGCGCGCATTGCCTGAGAAAGCCGAAGGGATATACGGAGGAGTATCGCGCGTTGTCTTGCGCGAACAGCCAAGCCACCGCTCTGGCACGGCAGACCTAGCCGACCGCCATCGAGATTTGGAAACGGTCAAAGCCGAATTATCACCCTCTTTGAGTACAGCCGCCACAGGAAAGGGTTACATTGGGGTACCATGGGGCGCCCCAAAGGGAAGCTACAAACAAACGGAAGAGCCAGAACACAGCGCGATTCCACCCTCGCTCACTTGTATACCACCCACAAATGAGGAGACCCCCATGGACAAACTCGATCTAATACTGCAAGAGGTCAGGGAATCCAGAAAGGCCATCGAGCAACAGATCAGCACTCTCACAACCGGCTTCACGCTGCTCAAAGCGGATCACACTAAACTGACACATTAAACTGACAGACACAGTGAGAGCCCACAATCTGACACTGGACGAGGTCCTGCCCCCAGCACAAGGTCGTTCGTTCGTATGGATTTCTCCACAGAACAGCGACGCGCAGGAAACTTGAAAGTTCCAGCTTTTTCCCAGATGCAGACTATTAGTCATCAGCCGATTGATTAGGCTTTCAACGGTGACATCCACCCATTTAGTGCTGCTTTCCCCCTTTCGGTCGCTAGGAGCCATACAGGCCCCCGCATAACTTCAGCCTCCTATCAGAGGCGGCTTATGATCCCCTCACCCTCCCTCACACCACAGTCCTGATGAAGACCCCGGAATAAGGATTGAAATAGCCTACAGATATTTTGGGGTCGAAACGTCGACACTTTTTCATAAAGCCAGCATTAACACCAGGGATTTAGTACTGTGTTAAATATAACCATGGCTATACACATTTTTTTGTGTATATTGTGATTAATAGGCTCGATTAAGGAGCCACTTATCTTCTGAATACCATATTGTTTTGTTTGATGCAAACTACACTCTTGAAGTCACTACCCCTACCTCACTTGAATCACCGTCACTCCACCCTTTCTTCCCTCTTTTCCCACCTAGGGAGACTATTGTATATAATAATATATGAACTTTGTCAATAATAGACCAATGCTCAGTGTGAATTAAACACTAGAAGCAACAAATACCGTGTGTCTCAATTTTGATTTCATATATTTATGTTGTATTTTGGGTTTTTGAATTGCATGGTCGTTTTCTGGGACCACTGTTCTTATGTACTGCCCAGCACAAGGAACACACGTCGCAAATCCAACAACTGCGGAAACAGGTCACAGGCCTACAGGACAGAATAGAGGATGCAGAAGGTAGGGCCAGACGAAACAACGTGCGTGTCATAGGACTTCCGGAACGCAGCGAGGGCCCTAACGCCGCAAATTACATGGAGCAGTGGTTCCGAGATCATGTGGCCCCTGACGGACTATCGGACTATTTCTGTGTGGAAAGAGCCCACAGGATACCTACGGGGAGACCCAAAGCAGGTGCTCCGCCGCGACCATTGATAGCTAGGACCCTAAACTATAGGGACTGTGACGTACTGCTCCAGAAAGCGCGAGAACGGTCCCAGATACGCTTTGAAAATTGCCAAATATCGTTGTATCCTGACTATACCCTCATGGTCCAGCGACAAAGGTCCTCCTTCATGACTGTAAAAAAAGAAGCTAAAAGCCATGAATCTTAAATATGCCCTCCTGCTCCCTGCCCGTCTGAAAATCATATATGACCAAAAGACATACTTATTCGAGAGCCCCGAAGATGTAGAAGAATGGATCGAGGTTATGGATCCGACCTCGCTGCCGGGGACCGCCTCCCAGAGCCTACCTAATAGTCCCGGGCATACACAGGGCAGGCGGTCGTGACGCAACATGAAGTCAGCACGCAAATCGCAGTCACACAGCCCAACACAGGAACAAGCACAACGAGCAAGGATATAGCCCTTGCAACAGCGACCACGTTCAGAGATTGTGCACTCCATACGGCCTCTGAATCCTCGGATGGCAGCACAGTTAGATCGGACTCTGAGAGCAGCCTGACTTTGTTTTCCACGGTGACGCCCCAGACTGCGGACGGCTTACTGGACTAATGCAACGCAAGAAAGACTATCCTGTTCGCCCAGATGAACATTAAGCTTGCGGGTTGTGATGTACAGTTCAACAGCGTAACACATATCCTTTTTCTGTGAACTAAATGGCAGTGTATTAATATGTTTATTAGTCCCGGGCCCCTATGAGCTCATATATAAGTAGCTACAGCACCATGAGCGGCGTCAGCGACAACACCCTACTTGCGAACGCACTATGTAAATGTAGCACAGTTACACATGTTGTGTGTTTTTTTTGTTTGGTCCGGTATAGTTCACCGACCGGGCCTTGTATTAGCAACTTGGGGGAGGTTTGGGGTTCTGGCACAAAATCGTTGTCCTGTTATGGATTGTGGCCTCTCTTTAATGCCTGGAATGTCTACTTTATCTTCACTATGCGACACACATGCTAAGCTCATACAACTTAATCACATGGAATGTTCGGGGTCTAGGGTCCATACAGAAGCGTCATAGAGTGCACGCGCAATTACTCAGGCGCAAGGCGCAGATAGTGTTTATGCAGGAATCACACCTCACAGAATCAGAAGCGGCGAAAATGCATAAGAAATGGAAGGGACAAATCTTCTCTACCAATTACTCTGCCTTCGCCAGTGGGACAACGACATGGATCAGACACGGGGTACCGTTCATAGAAGTAGAGCGGCGTACGGATACACAGGGAAGATATATACTCATACATGGGACACTTGATGGCGCACACATTGTATTGGGTAACATATACGCCCCTAACTTTGATCAGGACAAATTCTTTGCAGGGCTCAGTCAGGCGCTAACGGGATGGGACGTATACCCGTGGATTATGGGGGGGGATTGCAATACGGTCATGGATGTAGTGCTTGATCGCTCACACCATCCCCTACATGGAGCGGGAACAGTCAAGCAAGCAGAGGCCCTCTGTAGATGGATTGATGGGTGGGCACTGAGCGATGTGTGGAGACTAAGGTATTCGTCAAATAAAGAGTATTCCTTTTATTCCCCAGTCCATCAACTACACACGAGAATCGATAGAATTCTCTGCTCCCTAACAATAGCTGCACAAGTGACCCATACCACATACTTAGCTAAGACCTTCTCAGACCACAACCCTCTAGAAATTACCCTTACCTGGGGCAGAATTCCCACCCCGGCACCCACATGGAAGCTATGGCCCCAAATGCTAGAAGACGCTGTGTTCCGCACTACACTGGCTAACACTATCACGCATTACTTCACAGAGAATAGTAACACTGCGTCTTCCACCTCAGTCGAATGGGATGCGTTCAAGACAGTTATCCGGGGCACCGCGATTAGCGCTACGGTGGACGCCAGACAAGAAATACGCAAAAATGTAATAGCGGTTGAGAACAAGATGAATGGACTAGAACAGGAGGCCGCAAGCGATCCCGAAAAACAGGCCCCCCTGCAAGAGGCACGCATCCAGCATGCGGAATTACTGGAGTCCCTTAGAGTCATAGACCATAGGGCATACACCCAACTAAAACATACAGACGCAGACAAAAATCTGGAACGTTGCTAGCCAGAATATTAAGGGATGCCCCCGACCATTATAGTTAACGAAATTACAACACCTAAGGGAGACACAGTTATTACCCAAAAAGATATAAACGAAGCCTTTAGCCTGTATTATGCTGCACTATACGACAAACCAGACCCAGTAGACGACACCCGCATAAGACGTGTTCCTAGATGACTTACCCTACCCGCAGCACACTACAGAGTCCAGGAAGGCGCTGGCAGGCCCTATCACTAAAGCCAAAATAAAAGCGGCTATCAAAGGGCTCCCACGGAACAAAGCACCAGGGCTGGACGACCTCCCGATCGAGTTTTTCGAAACTTACGCTGAGGCCTTAATTCCCCAACTGGAGAATCTATACAATAGATCACTAGAACTAGGCCACCTTCCCCCCACCACAACGCAGGCGTTAGACGTCTCACTCCCTAAACCGGGGAGGGATAGGTCAGACATGTCCGGTTACTGCCCATTATCTTTATTGGCGACAGAGTATAAAATACTAAGCAAAATACTTGCGAATAGGCTCCTTCCACATTTAAATAAGCTCATTCATATAGATCAAAGCGGGTTCCTACCAGCGCGCAGCACATCCTTAAACATCAGGAGACTGCACCACATCATGGCAACAACTCCGGAACATTACGCAAACGCGGGCTGTGTTGCATTAGACCTACGGCAAGCGTTCGACACACTCACGTGGGACTATATGCTCAAAGCTATAGGGAAATTCGGATTGCCGCCAGAGTATCTCCGATGGCTACATCTCCTGTACGAGGCCCCCACCGCGAGAGTCCGCATGGGAGGACACATATCACGCGAATATTCGGTATTCAGGGGCACTCGACAGGGGTGCCCATTGTCGCCACTGTTATTTATACTAGCGCTGGAACCGCTGGCACTTAGGTTACGCACGGAGGCTCACCACCTTGGAGTCCCGATAGGTGACTCCACACACCTGATATCTGCCTACGCGGATGACACAACAATATATGTGCGGGACCTCCTGAGATCGCTAGACCCTGTCCCTGACATCTTCTGTAGGTTCGAACAAATATCGGGCCTTGCCGTTAACGCTGCAAAATCTAATGCTTTCTTTTTTCGAGAAGGTACCCGCCCAGAGGAGGTTAACTTTGGGCCATACCCCCTCCCAGTGGCACAGTACACTTTCAAATATCTCGGTATGCACATATACCGGTCCAACATGGACATGCTAGAGGGTAACCTTACCAGGACGATCAGGTCAATACGCTCTAGTGTCGCTTTCTGGACTACGCTACCTCTCTCTGCAATGGGCCGGGTGGCAATATCGAAAATGGTGGTCCTACCACGGCTTCTATATTACTTTACCAACCTGCCGATTGTAGTACCTTCCGCTACTTTCAGAACTTTAGACACTATACTCTCAGATCTGATTTGGGGGGCCGGGAGGCGTAGAGTAAGCCTTAAAAAACTACAGTTGGGACAAACAAAGGAGGACTGGGTGTACCCGACCTCAGAGCATATTATTATGCGAGCCAGCTGCAATGGCGTCCTACTGGACAGCTGGCCGCAACTTACAGGAGATAGACTACACGGCGCGTGATGTCAACCAAGGTACTCTACATACAAGGAGAGGTGTGGTGCAGCGGCCAGGGCAGCTGACTTCGGAGCACAGAACTCACGGTTCGATCCCTGGCGGCAGCTCAGCTCAGCACCATGTGACTCTGGGCAATAGCTCACTTAATTTCCACGACAGCCCCCAGCGCCTTGAGACCCGTAAGAGTAGTTCGCGCTTTACAAATACGGATTTACATTTATTTTATTTACATTACTACTACCACAATGTAAAATTCCCCAGAACCCGCCACCCCAGCTGCGTACGGCACTTCTGTGCTGGAAGGCAGTGTTGCAATACACGTCCCGATGCCAAACATATGCAGGGAACATCCCACTAGTAGGAATCCCACTTCTTAGTGGTGGGCTCACAAAGCGCAGAATAGGGGCCTGGTTAGATGAAGGAGTTAACACAATAGGGGACTTATTCAACAATGGAATTTTAATGGACCACGAGAACTTTGTGCGGGAAACAGGTGTGCCAGATCACTTGTACCTGGTACATGCTGCACTATTACAATACGTCAGGAAGCACTGGGCCCCCCAGAGAAACGAACCCCCAACTCACGAATTGGTCAAGGCCCTATATTACATGGGGAGGGGACGACATCGTATCAAATGGTTATATGTAGGAATACGGGCACACGCTGCGGTAGAGCTAACAGACTAACGAGCCAAGTGGGTGGAGGATATCGGACGGGAGCTCTCAGACAAGGAAGGGGCTGGAATTCTGGAGTACCCCAAAAAAGTGACTCAAAACGCAAAGTTTAAATTCATACAAAGTATGGTACTCCATAGAGCCTATCTCATACCATGGCGACTGCAGCGGATGTTCCCAACTGCGCAACATCACTGCCCTCGCTGCCAGTCGGACGCAGCTGACGTAACTCGCATGCTATGGGCATGCCCTCGCTTGAGAAGTTTTTGGGAGACCGTTCGGCTTCATATATTGACAGTCACACAGATACACGTGGGGGACACATTAGAGGAGTGTCTCCTAGGGCTACGTAAACGTTCGACATAACAGAAGGTACAGCTCAGATTCATGGATCTCGCCCTAATTCTAGCCAAACGTTCCATAACTATGCGATGGAAGTCAAAGAAACCCCCTACCAGATACACCTGGCAAAGTGAAATGCTCCGTTGGGGCGTGGCTGAGACCGCTGCTCTGCGACGGGAGGAGGCCAAGGGATTACGGAAAAACCCGATATCCATGGAATGGGATATTATGCTGGAGGCCCTCAAAGGTATAGACTTGGATCCCATAGCTAGTACCCCGAACGCATAACAGTCCATAACATAGTTGCAACACACGGACATACAGTTAATGACAGGTAAAAGTGACCGCCACAATAGCTAAAGTTATAGAACATCGATTGTTTAAGTAGGACGCAAGAATACACACACAAACAACAGAAGTGGCCAGAACGAGAGAGTGAGGTGGGAGGGGGATAGATGGTGTTTGTTTGCTAACAGCTTTGTTAAACATGTACAGATTGCTTAATAGAGGAATGGTACTGAGCAAATGTGGGACAAATGATGACCGTGATGCAGACGCTAGTGAAGGTTATGGAATGTATCACAATGCTGAATAATATGACATGAATCATTAACGCTCGATTCCACTGCATGCATAGTCCTACCGACTGTTTAATGAAAAATCAATAAAGTTTGTTGTAATTTTTTTTTAAAGAAAGTGTATATGGTGCTGGGAGTTTGTCATTACGAACACCACAACACCATGATGGCTACACTGAAAACTGAGAAGTTTGGTATCAAACTTCTCAGCACATTAAACCTACACTGATGCCAGTGTGGGATTTAATGAAAAATGCACACAGAGGGCATCTTAGAGATGCCCCCTGAAAAACGACCTACCACTAGTGTCCAGGCTGAGTGGCTGCTTTCAGCTGCCACCACCAGACATGTTTCTGGACCTCTGGGTCGAGAGCCTACTGCTCTCGGGGGCCTGAAACAATGCACATCCTGGGACGAGGTGCCAAGCCTCCTCCCCCAGGATGGGCAGGGTCCACGAAGGGGAAGCTTCAAAGGCTTGCCACCTTTGTGAGCTTCCCCAGGCCACTTGCTGCTTTCAGCAACTGGTCCCCACTGGTTCTGACCCCCACTTTGGGCGGGAGAACCGGCGGGAAAAACTAGTAAGGAAGAGAGGTGTGCCCACCTCTGCCAACTCCACCCCTCAGGTGGGGGAGGCGAGAGGAGGTACAACTCTCAGTCCCCGCCATCTTGCAGATGGGGGGACCCAGCCAACCAGGGAAAGGCTTATGCCCCCCTCCCACTGGAGGGTGGCATAATAGGGGGTGTACCCACCCCAGGGAAGGGACCCATTGGTCTCAACCTTTTTACCTACCTGTAACACCCCTAGATCTAGTATTTAGGGGCACCCCTGAACCTTGCTTCCTCAGACAAGAACCTGCAACAAGAAAAGAAGAAGAAGGACAGCACAGCCGTGCCGAAGCTAACAAGAGGAAGACGCCCACTGACTTGGCCCCAGCCCTACCGGCCTGTCTCCACCTCAAACCTGCTCCTGCGAAATCCCGGTGTGTCCTGCAGCCAGCAACCTCGAAAACCCCAGAGGACCTGCCTGCCTTCAACCACAAAGACTTTGTCTCCTGTGAACACCGGATTTGTTCATCTGCAACCTCTAGCCCCGGCCGGAAACCGCGAATCCGCACCCCTATGCACCCGCCGTCCACGGCCCGAGCTTGAGTGGGCAAACACCAAGAGGAGGTCCCCCCGCTGATCCTGCCTCAAGCCGACGCCTGCAACCTAAATCCGGAAGGTCCCCCCAACCGCGACCAGGAACTGGTAAGAAGATCCAACCCCAAAAGGCACCCCTGCACCCGACGCCCCACGGCCTTGGGTGGCCAAACCGACGGTGCCTAACCAACTCCCAACTTACCTCTTGAAGTGGTAGTCACACCCAGAAGACCTTCGTCCCCGAGCCTGCAGTGTTTTTGAAAACCGGAGACTCCCCATTGAAAGCTACAGGGCTTCCGACGCCAAAACAGCACTCTGCACCCGGCCGCCCCAGTGCCGCTGAGGGTGCAACTTTTGTGCTGGCCTAAACCCCCATTTGCCCTGAGCTTAAGTCCAGGAGCTTTGCTCCCACAACCCAGTGGCCTGCTCGTCAGCAGCCACCAACCGGAGGCCCTCTATCCCCATTGGATAACATTGGGCCTCAGCACTCTGCACCCGGCCGCCCTAGTGCCGCTGAGGGTGTAACAAGAGTGCATCCTTGACCCTGGGGGACCCCTGAGTCTACCCCCAGAACCTCAACTCCCACTACCAAATACTTACCTTGAAATCGATAACACTATTTTCCTCCATAGGATAACATTGACTGTTTTTCTTGGAAAAGTTTCTAATTTTGGAGTTTGAAAACCTAAAGAAATTCTTTAAAATTGTACTGTTTAACAAAAACGATTTTACTTACCTGTTTACAGGAAATGTCCCAGAGTAGTATCTAGGTATACTACTCTGTGTAAGAAAAGTAATCCAAAAAGTAACTTACCTGGTATTTTACTAAAAAGCCCATACAAGTCTATGTACTGTATTTACAAAGTATTGCATTTCTCTGCAACCATACTGTAATTCAAAACAAAGTGCATATGCAATTACAATTCAAACTGTTTACAAACTGCATTACTACTGTAAAGTATTTATTGCTTACCTGTGCCAGGCTTGCCTGGTTCTAGAAAATAAAATAACTAAAAGAATATTTTTATACAAAAACAATTGGTCTGAAGTTCAGTCTTTGAGTGTGTGAATTCATTTGCGGACTGAGTGTGTACAACAAATGCTTAACACTGTCCTCTGATACTGCCTTACTGCTTGACCACACTACCACAAATAGAGAGTGAGGTGCTATCTAACTTTACCTCTGCCTACCTTTGGGGTTCCACTGGACTCTGTGCACACTATACCTCACTTTGGTATAATATATACAGAGCCAGCTTCCTACACTCACTCCCTGACGGCCCCACCGCCTTGAAACCCTTAAGGGGGTGATATGTTCGCACTTTACAAATAGGAATTATTATTATTAACATCAAAGGATATATACGAAACAAATTTTATTTGTTGTTTTATAGCCTCAAGTAGAGTGGAAGAATTCATACCCTTCCGAATCTGCTCAGATAAGACTTTAAAATCAGTAATGAGAGATTGGCAACAATAAGCCACATACATGCCAGCCCACATGGTTAGATGGGATCCAGATTACGTTTTCTATAGTGATGCATCTACTGTCTTATGAGTTTGATCTTTTAAAATACTTTCTTCTGCCATCTAGGGCCACCCGAAAACACATGCCACCAGCAATTAACCAACACATACTACGACATAATTTTGTTCCTTTGATAAACGGGGTAAAGTTTGAGCTTAAGACGCAGAATGGAAATTTTATCTGGATCTTTCCATTCTCTATAAATTACCTCCTTGGCAAAGATATGAATAGGAAGATCAAGGGACGGAGCCTTGATAAAGTGCCTAAGAGCGGGTCGGAAGAAGTGCTTGGTAATTCTTCCATAGGAGACACCATGTTAATCTTGATCCTGTGAAAAAGCTCAGACAAAAGTTCCTTCACAAAGTATTTGCCCCCTTGTTCAGAAGGAAAGGAATCCAGTACCTCTTTGGAAACTAAAACGGAACCCTCAGAGCTGGCCTGTGCAGCTGGTTTCCAAAGAGGAAAGGTCTTTCAGAACGTGCATGGTCTCAATCACAATTTCCCTAATAGACATTTCCAAGGAAAAATCCGCCCTGAAGCTCTCGTGCTGTTTCGAGCAAGAAGGAGAAGCCTCTGATGAGGAGAAAAAGGATTCAAAATGGCGCCTCCTAGAAGAGTGCTTTCCCAAGGCTCGCAGGAGAGTAACATCCACTCTGACACACAAGCAGATTGAAATGACACATTCTCCTGTTCACAGGCCTGTCCTTATATATCTGACGCCCTTGAGGAAAAATAAGCGTACATACATAGGAGACCACGCCCTCCCGGAGCAGCTGCTAATAACTAGCTCTAGGATAGCGTAGAAGTGGTTGTGTTCGCGCCCGGTCCCAATCACTGGCCAGTGTCATGAAGAATAAGTAACTCCTATGCATCCAGGGGTCGGTGGGCCCTATCTTACTCTGTTTCTTTCTCATGCGTGGGGTGGCACCACCCTAAAAAAAGTGATTACTGGGACAAGGACACGGGGCATAGGGATAATAACTTCTATAAATTAAAAAGTCATACGAGATACCAGCAGGCGACTTCAAGCAGAAGAAATGAGTTACTTACTTGTAACTGCAGTTATCCAGTATTGGTACCTTCATTGATTCACATGCTTGAATCATTCCCCGTCGTCGAGATGGGAGTCCCCGGTACATTTATAAGGGTAATGTCACATTAGACATAGAATGTAACAGGCCTAAGGCCTTATTTAGTAACATATCTAAGTCCTTATTTAAAAAAGGACCAAACTTAAGAGAACAACCAATCAGCTGACACCACCCTCTAGAACCTTCCTGGAAGGAGCTCCAGTCCCTCAGATTTTCATAAGCACTGTGCGTATCCAGAGGTACAACTGAGTATTAAGTGAGCCCTTCCAGAGGTGTGGCGCAGCAGCCAGCGCGCCTGACTCTGGACCACAGGGTTCACGGTTCGATCCCCGGTGCCGGCGGCAGGTTAGTCCAGCACCATGTGACTCTGGGGAATAGCTCGCTTAATCTTCCCGACGGACCCCAGCGCCTTGACACCCTCGGGTAATTGTGCGCTTTACAAATACTGGATTTCATTTCATTCTTTCATTTTTCAAGGGAGGCGGGCGGGTCGCATGTGAATCTATGAAAGATACCAATACTGGATAACTGCAGTTACAGGTAAGTAACTCATTTCTTATCCAGTATTAGGGTGTCTTTCATAGATTTACATGCTTGAATCAGAATAAAAAGCAGTAATGAGCACATTTCTTCATATACATAAGCCGTACATATACGAATAATCAACAACTATTTCTTGAGAATGAAATATAAAAGCATGCATACAGATAATTTAAATATGCATATAAATATGAAATAGCAAATGCATAGTTTCCAATATTGGCATAACGAATAGAAGAGAACAGAGAAATGTGCATTAGAAAGGTTGGTGGGATGGAAGGAAGTCTCACCTTTATTGAAATAGATGTCTTAGCACCGTCTGTCCCACCGCAGCATCCTCCATCAATTCGGAATCCAAGCAGTAACGCTTAGTGAATGTATGCAGCGTTTTCCAGGTTGCTGCTCTACAAATGTCTGAGAGGGGCACGCCAGCAAACAATGCCATAGATGTAGATATTGCCCTAGTGGAATGGGCACGAACTTTTGATTGTAGAGGTTGACCAGCTTGCTGGTGACAGAAGAGAATAGCACTAGAGATCCATCTAGATATGCTCTGTTTCATTAAGGGAAAACCTTTTCTGGGTAAGCTGTAAGCTACAAAAAGCTGATTAGACTTGCGGAAGGATTTTGTTCTGTCTAGATAAAATTTAAGGCAGCGCTTCAAGTCCAAAGAATGCAAGGCTCGTTCAGCTGCCATTTGTGGATTTGGAAAGAAGGATTTTAAGATAATTGGCTCATTAAGATGAAAGTCCGATGGGACTTTAGGTATAAATTTCAGGTTTGTACGAAGGATCACTCTATCGTTCTTAAATTGAATAAATGGTTCTTGTATTGTGAAAGCTTGAAGTTCACTAACGCTTCTTGGGGACGCAAGAGCTAGAAGAGGAGCAGTTTTCCATGAAAGGAATTTTAAGTCAGCTCTATCTATTGGCTCAAACTGGTGCTTCATAAGTTGAGCAAGTACCATGTTGTGTTGCCATGTTGGAGGTGGAGATTTTACAGGAGGAAAAGTTCTGAATAGACCTTTAAGAAACTGTTTTATCAGTCTGTTTGACCACAAGGAAGAATCTTTGGAAGATCTTCGAAAACGGGAGATTGCAGCCAAGTGAACTTTGATCGAATTATGAGCCAGACCTGAATTCGCTAGATGGAGGAGATATGGCAAGACTTCCTCCGGAGATGATTTGAGGGGATGCACCTTAGCAGACCCACACCACACGCAGAATCTTTTCCATTTTAAAGAATAAGTTCTGTTGGTACTGTCCGCTCTAGCACGAGACAAAATCTCCCTGCACTCTTGAGGAATGTTCAGGTCTCGAAATTCCTGGAACTCAGGAGCCAAGCCGATAATATCAGTGAGCCTGGTTCCGGGTGCTGAACGGGTGCTGAACTTGACCCTGGTTCATCGTTAGAAGAGAGGGAAAAGGCTTCAGAGGAATCGGCGGCTGTAAGGACAGGAGATGAAGTTCCGTGAACCAATGTTGGCGAGGCCACGCTGGGGCTATTAGAATTAGTTTGCAAGGTTCTGCTTTCATCTTTTTTAGAACCCTGGGAAGGAGAGGAATCGGTGGAAAAGCGTAGGCAAATACGCCGGACCATGCTATTGAAAACACATTCCCCAGAATCCCTGTTGGGGATGCCAGCTTGTGAAGTGTTGGAATTTGGCGTTGCTGTTTGAGGCAAACAGGTCTATTGTTGGTTCGCCCCACTGAGAGAAGATTCTGTTGAGAGTATCTTCGTTCACTTCCCACTCGTGGCAGGTTATCTGTAATCTGCTTAATGAATCCGCTATTATATTTTCTTTTCCTGGAACGTACTCCGCTCTCAACAAGATTCCGTGTTGAATTGCCCAATTCCAAATTCGTTGAGATTCTTCGGAGAGGGAGAGAGATCGAGTCCCTCCTTGTTTGTTTAGATAGTGCATTGTCGCAGTATTGTCTGTCCTGACAAGCACTAGAGAATTTTGTATCCTGGGTAGGAAAGCTTGAAGGGCTAGAAAGACTGCTCTTAGTTCCAAGAGATTTATGTGTAGATTCCGCTGAGAAGGTGGCCACTTGCCACTGATCTGAAGTTCCTTTAGGAAGGCTCCCCAACCTTCCAGAGAAGCATCGGTCGTTATCACCAGAGGAGAGGCTTGTGGAAGGAAAGGTAATCCCTGAGACAGATGGTGAGGATGGGTCCACCAAGTTAGAGAGGCGACCATTTGTGGAGTCACTTGGAATATGTCGAAGGTCCCGTTTACCTGAACCCACTGAGCGGTCAAGGCTTCCTGAAGAGGACGCATATGTAGACGGCAATGGGGAATCAGAAAAATACAAGAGGACATCATGCCTAGCAGAGATTTGTACAGGCGCACCGAAAGAGACTTTCTTCTTTGTATGCGGCTTGCTAACGTCAGGAGCTTTTGTTGTCTTTCCTCTGTTGGATAGGCCCTTTTCAGAACCGTATCTAGGATAGCTCCCAGGAACGTTAGACGTCGAGAAGGCTGTAGGACTGATTTCTCTGGGTTAGTGTGAGACCCAATTCGTTGAAAAGCCGCAAACAGGCTTTGGAAGACTTCTTCGCGGCGTTGAAAGAAGGAGCTTTGACGAGCCAGTCGTCGAGATACGGGAAAACCTGGTGATGATGTTGTCTGAGATACGCAGCTACTGGAGCTAGTCACTTTGTAAAAATGCGTGGGGCCGACTTGAGCCCGAAAGGTAAAACTCGGAATTGATAATGCCTGCCGGCTACAGCAAACCTTGGGAATTGTTTGTGCTTCTTGTGAATAGGTATATGGAAATAGGCGTCTTGGAGGTCCAAGGATATCATATAGTCGTTCCCATTGAGAAGCTGCAAGACTTCCTGAATGGTGACCATGTGGAATGACTGTTTCTTGAGGAATTTGTTTAAATTTCGCATATCTAAAATTGGCCTCCACTGGTTTTTCTTCTTGCGCACTTAAAAGAATCAGGAATAGAAGCCTTTTCCCCTATGATGAAAGGGAACATGCTCTATTGCTCCTTTTTGGATCATCAATGTTATTTCCAACTGTAACAGGCACAAATGCTTGTGAGCCAGAAGTTGAGGAGGTGTTGGCGGAGGTGGCTGTATAAATTCTAGGGAATGGCCGAATTGTACTAGTTGTAGGACCCAGCGAGCCGTTGTAATTTGCTTCCAGTTTTGGAGATAATGGGATATTTTGCCTCCTACTTTGGGGGGAGATGAAGAAATTGCAACCGGCAGAAGTGAGAGGTCATTGACGTCTTGCAGAATCTTTTTGTCGTCCAGCCTTTCCTCGAAAGGAAGATTTATTGTAGGCAGTCGCAGGCTGTTGTATCTGAGCGAACTGCGTCCTGTATTGCTGGCTAGAGGACTATAGGGAGGATACCTATACTGCTGGTAACCTCCCCTGTAGGATGACTGGCTTTTACCCTGTGCACCACGAAAAGGGGTTCTTTTGTACAGGAGGGTGCCCAAAGCTTTGGCCGTATCAGTGTCTTTTTTGATTCCCTGATGCTTACCAAATAGTTCTTGTCCATCGTAAGGCATATCTAGAATCTTGGTCTGGACTTCAGGTCTGAATGTTGTAGCCTTTAGCCATCCCTGGGGCCTTAAGACCGCAGCTCCAGCTAGCTGACGGAAACCAGTAGAAGTGATGTCCATCGGGCAGTCAATCTCTGAAGCGGAGCGTTCTCCCTCCAGTAAAACTTTCCTTGCCTCCTCCTTGATGTCTTGTGGGAGATTGTTGAGGTAAGGAGCAATGTCTGACCACATCTGTCTGTTGTAGCGCCCCAGTAGTGCTAAGGAATTGGATGCTCTGACTGTCAACGCCGACATAGTGGAAAAACGTTTGCCGATGTTATCCAGCCTCCTACCCTCCTTATCTGGGGGTGCTGATAGCGGAGCCGAAGGGTTCTTTGACCTGCATTGTGCCACTTGGGCAATCACGGAATCAGGTCTGGAGTGACCTAAGAGACAGGCAGGCGCATCAGGGGCTTTGCATTTTTTGTCAAGCCTTGGTAAGACCGGAGGAACTGTGGCAGGGTTTCTCATTATCTTAATGCCCTGATCCCAAATATAGTCGATAATGGGCATAGACCTGACCGATTTTTTAAAAGGTTCCTTGAAGTCGTAAAGGAAACAGTCTTGTTGGCAAGTAGGCATTGGAAGCTCGAAACGTCTGGCTGCTCTTTCCAAGAGATTATGAAATTCTCCACTATCCTCTGGAGGAGAGTCTACTTGAGGCGGAGATGGTGACACTGCTGGAGGGATAATGTAATCGTCCCATTCGTCTGGACGCGATTGTGCATCCTGGATTTTCCCTTTTTGTTGCTCTTCTTCCTCTTCATCTGTAGATGGAAGCAGCTGCACGGGCACTTGAGATATAGGAAGGGGTGAAGGCCGAACTTGCACCACAGGAGGTGGAGAAAGCGCTGGTGCAGGAGACGGTGCGGATGTAGGGAACCTCTTTTTGTAGTCCGACAGCATAAATTGTAGATCAGTTATCAGAGCGGAAGGAAGACAAACCATCTCTGGCTGTTGCTGTTGACGTCGTTGGTCAGGGTAGTACAAATGTTCATCATAGAACTGATCTTCATCATCAGAGTCTTCTTGGTATATGACATTCAACTCCGAAGGGCTTTGTGCAGCCCCAAACAAGCTGTCTTCGTCCGAGTCATCATCGTCATCTAAAAGATGAGTTGGTAATAAGGCTTGAACCCTACTAGGAGAAGTTAATGAGGGTGTCAAGCTCTCTTTTTGAAATTTTTTGTGGGAAATTAATTTTGTCGCTTTGGATTTTGGTGTCGTCGACGAGGTCGTCGTCGGTACACATACTGTCGTCGAGGAACTGTTGTCGAGGAACTGTGGACGGGCACTGGTATTGATGTCCCAGACGTAACTGGCGTAGATGACAATACCGCCGTCGGCGACGGGACTTTCGTCGCCGAGGCCGTCGACGATGCAATAGGAGAAATCATCGACGAGAAGGTCGTCGACGGTAGACTCGTCGACGCAGGCAACACCGTCGACGAAGCACTCGTCGTCATCTTCGTCGTCGGACTAGTCGTCGTCGCAACCTTTGTCGACGACGATGACTTTCTGATTATCCTTATCGTCGACGACAAAGGCGCTTGACTTGTCGATGAAGACGTCGTCGACGACGAAATAGACGCCAACGAAACTGAGACTGTGGCGACGGTTGTCGTCGACGAAGTCACTCTGACGACAGTAAGTGGAATTCTTGTTGTCGTCGGTACTGCATTCGATGAGCTGTCCGTCGACGGGGCTGAGGAAGGCTTTATAAAAGCATGTTTCACCTTCACTGGAGGAGTAGGGGGGTCTAAAGTGGATTTCTGAAAGGATTTTTTGGCAGAAATCAAACTCTGAAGGGAAGGAGACGCCCTGGAAGGCAGATCTTGCTTCTTAGTAGCCTCTGAAGACTTTTTGTGCGACTTCTTTGGAGGTTGCTGCGAGGAGTGACCTGGAGCGACGTCCCGAGGTCTTTTTTGAGGCGTCTTTGAGGAGGATCTTGAGGAACCTTCACTCTCCTCAGAAGATACAGGGTCCTCCCTGTCCTTAAGCCTCTGCAGCCATATTAATAGCTTCCCCTCACGGTCCTTCAAAGTCTTTGAAGAAAAAGTGCGACATACCTTGCAATCCTTTGGTTTGTGATCAGGATAAAGACAGTAAAGGTAGTCTTTATGAGGGTCATCGATGTGTAGTCTTTTCTTTCTGCAGGTACCACAGGGCCTTAAAAGGCCTTTTTTAGGTGTGTCTGACATGAAGAAATTAGAGAACTTCACTCAGACAAAGGAATTATAGATGAAAAATACCTTGAATCCAAGAAAAAATTTGTAGACAAGGCAAATTGGAAGATAAGATGAGAAAAACTGAGCAGAGTTCAGGAGATTCCCTTAGCACGATGTACGGTAGAAAATCAGAGGGACTGGAGCTCCTTCCAGGAAGGTTCTAGAGGGTGGTGTCAGCTGATTGGCTGTTCTCTTAAGTTTGGTCCTTTTTAAATAAGGACTTAGATATGTTACTAAATATAAGGCCTTAGGCCTGTTACCTTTTTTGTCTAATGTGACATTACCCTTATAAATGTACCGGGGACTCCCATCTCCACGACGGGGAATGATTCAAGCATGTGAATCTATGAAAGATACCCTAATACTGGATAACAAGCCTTGCGGTGAGACATTTTCTGCTTAAAACACTCTTCCAAGCAAAAATGAAGCGAAAATGCATAATGCAAAAACAGGGCTTGCAGAATGCGCCTTGGCCCTTCTGCAACAGATGTGAATTATACAGAATATTGTCAGTAATTATGCAGCGCATGTTTGCAAGTTGTAAGCATAAAGGGCCAGATGTACGACCGTTTTTAGCAGTTGCAAACGGAAAATCGAGCAGTTTGTGACCTCTAAAAAGGGTTGTAGCATGTACAAACCCTATGTTGCGAGTCAGAATTAGGATGGGGCATGCCAAGGGCATCCCTTCCTAATAGCGAGTCGTAGAGGGATGTACAATTGTTTTGCGACCGCAAATGCAGTCGCAAAACAATAGCAGTTACCACAAATTTTAAATTGGTGGTAGCCAGTCGCAAACGGGATCGGGTCTCCAGGGGACCCCTTCCCCTTGGTGTTTGGTAGCAAAAATATTTTTTAAGGTCAGGCAGTGGTCCCACAGACTACTTACTGCCTGCCCTTAAAAAATGAAAAGAAAACTTTTCAATTTTTCTCTTAAACGCATCCCGTTTTTCTTTAAGGAAAACTGGCTGCATTTGGAAAAGAAACGTTGATTTTTTTAAAAGCAATCACAGACATGGTGGTCTGCTGTCCCAAGCAGGCCACCATCCCTGTGATTGTAGCCCATTCCCAAAGGGTCGCAAATTGCGACCTGCCTCATGAATATAGTTGAGGCAGGTCATTTGCGACCTCATTGGTAATCGCAAAATGTGTCTGAGACACATTAGTACATTCCATTTTGCGAGTCGCAAAAAAAAACGCAATTTGCGACCTGCAAAGCGGAATGGTCATATATCTGGCCCCAGATGCACGAAGATTTCATTTTGCGAGTCTCCTTATTGCGATTTGTTGCAATTCGCAATTAGAGACTCGCAAAATGAAATGTACTAATGTGTCTCAGACACAATAGCGATTCCCAGTAGGGTCGCAAATGACCTGCCTCATCAATATTCATTAGGCGGGTCGCAATTTGCGACCCATTGGGAGTGGGCAACAACACACAACACCATTTCATTTTTCGACTCGCAAATTGCGATGTTTAGCGACTTGCAATTAGCAAGTCGCAAAATGAAATGTACAATAGTGTCTCAGATACTGTTTGCGATTCCCAAATGGGTCGCAAGGGACCTGCCTCATTAATATTCATGAGGCAGGTCATAATTTGCGACCAATCGGGAATGGCCAGCACTCACAGGGATGGTGGCCTGCTGGGGTGAGAAGACCATCATCTCTGTGACTGCTTTTGAAATAAAGCAGTTTTTGTTTTTTAAATGCATCCCGTTTTCCATACAGGAAAACGGGATGCATTTAAAAAAGAAATATGAAACGTTTCTGTTTCATGTTTTAAGAGTAGGCAGTGGTGCGTGGGACCACTGCCTGCTCTTAAAAAACGTTTTCGCTGCCAGTCACAAAGGGGAACAGGTCCCATGGGGACCCCTTCCTATTTGCGATTGACTTACCACCTACTTCAAGTAGGTGGTAAACTGCAATTGTTTTGCGACTGCATTCCAGTCGCAAAACAATTGTACATGGCCTAGTGACTCGCTATTAGGAAGGGACGCCTTTGTCATGCTATTCAACCCTTTTTAGCAGTCGCAAACGGCCCAAATCTCCGTTTGGGAGAGCTAAAATGGTCGTACATGTGGCCCTGAATCTGATGGTAAACTGCAAATGTTTTGCGATCATAATCGGTCGCAAAAGATTCCTACATACCTCTGCTACTCGCTATTAGAAAGGGACACTCTTGACATGGCCCTTCCTAATACCGACACGCAAACCCATTTTGTGATTCGCTAACAGGTTACCGAATCGCAAAATAGGGGTTTGTACATTGGAAAAGCCATTTTTTTCCAGTTGCAAACGGCCGTTTGCGACCACAAAAAAACGTAGTAAATCTGGTCTGTAGATAAACGGTCAGCATTATATATTGTTTTACTTTTATCCGTTAGTATAGCAGGTACTAAAATAAGGATAATTTAGAGAGTGCAATCCAAAAAATGGATTAAAAAACATGATGTACAAGGTTGACGACGACAACACAATAACATTGTTGTAGCTGTAAGACCAAATAATGTAAAATACTTTGATTCTAATATTCATCAATGTGGAAGGGAGCACACAGCCTGCATTATGTTAGATGCACTTCATTGTGGCTCGTGAACCAAATGACCACTGTGAACTGCATCTACCAGAATGCCGAGGGAGAACTGGTGATAGCAGTGTGCTCCTCCTCCAGGAGTTATGTGGCTGACGAGCCATGAGATGCAGCGGCATGAGTGTAGTGGGCCTTCCGCTGACGCAACACGGGAAGCACTTCAAGCCCCCACAAACCTACCGCCTCCTTTCTGCTGAGGACCGGCTAGAGCACAGAAACACGAGTCCGGAAATGCAAGCACTGGCAGCAGCAAACACACCCACTGCTGCTAGTGTGCCTCTATTGACTATTTAGCAACTTAATAAATTGTTTCATATTAAACCGTATTTTAATAAATCACTTGAATAGACCCTGCTTGGATAGATAATTTCCTCAAAATAACATCAAGTCAGAACCAGGGAGTTGTTTTCAGCAGTGGAGCAGGTGCAGCGGCACCGGGGTCCAGGGTTGCGCGCATCCCATTTCATCTCAATCATGGTGGCCCCTTACGCCCTGTCAAGTGACGCAAGAGGACGCACGCTCCTCGCGTGCATCCATGCCCACCGCACCCTTGCTACGCCACTCTCGGCAGAGGAAGAAGCGAGCTTTAAGCAGCCACGGAAAGAGGACTAATCGAATCCCTAAATTGTTGCTTGGGAGGACACCGCAGTGACCGTCGGTGGTTCTACCACGACTAGGCTTGGACCACATCCTTGAAGTCTGAATAATGTCACAGTGTCATACTGGACTACTTTTCTTTACAGCATTTCTGCCAGCAATTTTGGACATAAGATCAAGGCCATGCCTTCGTTCGTGCATCTAGTCCAAGGGTAGAAATGTTATTTCATGCATATAATTGGCTTGAATCAGTCTTTCTCCATCCAGCATATCTTTGGATCCATACGTTCCCCTGTTCCCTTCCACTAATGAAAAAGAACAAAAGAAATTGACATTTTCTTGAATTAAATGAAAATGTTCAAGACAATTGGTGTAACTGTATAACGTTTGTAAGTATTGTAATTGTATTGGATGAGTTGCAATTACATTTAAAGAATTAAGTGCTTAATGTAGAAAGCATTTGCGAGTCGAGAAACTTTTGCACACTGGTTTGCGGCCACAACTTCGGCCTTTTGCAAAGTACCATTGGTCAAAAAGATTTTTTGCAAAAAGCACAGTGCTGTGAATAATTGGCGATTCCTTAAAATGTGACTGAAAAGAGCGATTCCAAAACTATGGTTTCAAATTTGCAAAACCTATGTACTAAACAATCACAATTTTTTTTTTTTTTAAATATCTTTATTTGTTTTTTTCCAACAATTTAACACTCCCCCAAACCCACCCCCCACCCTCCCAGGTCAGACAAGCAAAAATACAATTTCATAATCTCATAATTTCATAATCATGTTACATTATCCCCAGCAGTAAATAATCTTACAACATACCATACAATTAAGTGTTCTTCATAATATACCACTAGATATTGCTTTGGGATTGACACCATTCTATTAGAGACCAGATTCTCAACCCCCTTTTACGCCGTTTCCTGCCTTTCCGTTTATAAATAGCAACTTCCAGATTAGAGATTGCCAGTAGCCTAGCTAGCCACTGATGAAAGGACGGTGCAATAGGATCCAGCCAAGCCGAGGCTATACACATTCTTAACACTGCCATAGCAATAAAAAATAAGTTCATGACCAGTTCTGGGATAACTAGGATCTGTGGCCCCCAGTAGAATAACATCACTAGACAGAGCTATATCGCTTTGCAATACGGCGGACAGGAATTTCTCAATGTTTTGTTTTAAAGAAGTCAGTCCATCACAAGTAGAGAAGATATGTACACAATCAGCGTTGAATAACATACATCTAGGGCAGCATGTCCCCTTGCCACTCCCCATTTGGCGATTTTATCTGGAGTGTAGTATAAGAAAAAGCATGTTTTATAAAACTGTGCTTGAAGTTTTGTGGACATAAGAATTGTTTGAGACATTGAGTAGGCATAGTTAAATTCATCCATAGTTGTACCAATTTTCCCCTGCCACTTCTGTGACGTTTTCTCCAGATCATCCGGAAACAGCGCATTTAAAAGGGAATATATTCCCCCAATAGTGCTTTTTTTAATGTGAATTAATGTTTCCACTAAGGGTATTTCTTCAGGCAGAGCCCTTCCACCCACCCTTCGTAATAAAAAGTCTCTGATTTGAAGATATTTTAAAAAGTCCCGCCAGCCCAGTTGAAAGTTTTTTTTTAGTTCTTCAAAGGATTGTATCCCTGCAGGGGAGAAGAGGCACCCTATATGAGTTATTCCTGCTGCGTTCCATTTGTTAATGCAGTTATCTTTAAAAATTTCCAGCAGAGCTGGGTTATCCCTTAGGGGGGTATAAAATGATATTTGCCCTATACCCAGCATTCTTCTCACAGCCTTCCAAACCTTAAACCCACTAGTCAGTGTTTTAAATTTCACTTTTTTATGGTAGCTGTCATGCAAATGTCGCCAGAGATATCCGCTACTTTTGCTGCCCAAAATTAGCTGAAAGATAGATGGCGAGCCGTCCCCGGGTATCATCTCTATCCCGGTATTCTGTAATAGCTCACTACTATAGAGCAACACAGATGCCCAATAGTATGCTTTAAGGTTTGGGAGAGCTAATCCTCCTCTTTCCTTTGGAGGGGTCAGAAGTTTATACGCTCGCCGGGGTTGCGAGTATGCCCAGATAAAACTTGAAAAGGTGCGCTCCATAGATTTGAACCATTGATCTGAAAATTCTAAACATATTGCTCTAAATAGATATAAAATTTGAGGGAAAAAGACCAATTTCAAGGCATTAGCCCTACCAATTAAAGATAGATGTAGATTGACTAGGCGACGAAGATCTTTCTGCATTGAGCCCAGCATTGGCTTCATGTTTAGGTCCACCATATTCTCAAGATTAGATGTAATGCAGACACCTAAGTATGTAGCCTTATCTACCACTCGGGGGTCGCGCATCTCACTTTTATTGTTCAGCACGACCTGTGTTTTCCCCTGATTGAGTGCGTATCCGGATACTAGCCCACATTTATTAGCCTCACTTTCAATAACACATAGCTGTGTTAGGATCAGCTGTCACGACAGCTATGTCATCGGCGTATGCCAAGGTCTTGGTCGGATATTCCTGTGACAAAATCAGTGCTATTTCTCCGTTTCCCTCCAGTCTGCGAATGAAGGGATCAATGTAGATCGCAAAAAGCAATGGCGAGCATGGGCACCCCTGTCGTGTTCCTCGAGAAATGAACAACTCTTTGGTGAGGCTACCATTCACCATTACCATGGCCCTGGGGTTAACATATAGTTTATGAACTGCCTGGATAAACCCCTTTTTAATTCCAACCCTGGACATAGCGGCCCACAAAAATTGCCAGGAGACACTATCAAAGGCCTTCTCGGCGTCAAGAAGAACCAATGCCATAGGGTCTCCTGCAACTTCCGTGCTGTCAAATAAGGTGATCACTCTCTGGATGTGATTAGTAGTCGATCTCCCTGGTACAAAACCGTGCTGGTATTTAGCAATTACTTTATGAATGATAGGGGCGATTCGATTCGCCATAACTTTCAAGTATATTTTGGAGTCTGCATTAATAAGAGTGATAGGGCGGTATGAGCCTAGCTGATCTGGAGGTTTATTTTTTTTAGGAAAGATGACTATCTTTGCCCTAGACCAGGACTTTGGGGGCTGCCCCCCTTTAAAAATGTGTACAATTAAGTCAAGTAAAGTACCTTTGATCTGATCTAGAAACGCTAAATAAAATTCCGAAGTTATATTATCCAATCCAGTTGCTTTCCCTTTCGGTAAGTTTTTGATTGTAGTTAAAATTTCTTCTATGTAAGGGATTTCATCTAAGGTAGACTGATCTTCCTCGTCGAACCTGTCGAAGCCTCCTCTATCTAAGTATCTTTCGATATTTTCTAGGTCACTCTCCCCCTCCTCAGTATACAAAGTGCTATAGAATCGCCAGAATGCCTCTCTAATACGTTCTGGGTCAGATATTTGGCCTTCCACTGGGTCCTGTATTTCACGTATCAAATTTACTGAAGCCTGTTGCCTCATACGTATAGCCAGCTGATGGCCAACTGGCTCATTGACCTCATACAACATCTCTTTATGTGCTGCGGCTTTTTTTATGGCTTTGACAGTAAAAATATTTGTGATTGCGGCCTTTGCGATTGCCACCTGGCTCTGTGTTCTAGTTATTTCTTCTAACCCTTGAATCCCTCTGGTCACCCTTATCAGCTCTTCTTCGGCCAGCCCAAGATTTTCCTGCAGTTCCCTCATGGATTCTCTAGCCAGTTTATTAGCCTTCAGTGAATATTGCATCGTTTCTCCTCGAATCCCTGCTTTTAGAGCGTCCCATAAAACTTCAATTGATACACTCCCGATGTTGTCCTTTAAAAAGTTAGGGATCCACTCTCTCATGTGAGCGCAATATTTGTCATCTAGAAGCAAGGATTTCTCAAATGTCCATGATCTAGGTGTTATGTTTCCTGGTGTTGTTTCTAGAGTACAGTTTAGAGGGTTATGGTCTGAAAGAATTCGGGGCAACTTCTCAATTTGGAACTTAGATCTAAGTGAGTTAGACATCAGAATGTAATCTATTCTTACGTGTGTACAATGCGGGTTAGAGAAAAAGGTGTACCCAGGATCATTAGGATTTGAAGTCTGCCATCCATCTACAAGCCCATGTGTATAGCACATATGTTTCATTGCCTTAAACACTTTAGGTTTCCGGCCATTGTAACGCCAATCGTCCTTCATAGACCAGTTACTGGGGAGGTTGACATTAAAATCCGCGCAGATCAGTAAAGGTAGAGGCCAGTGCGTGAGCTCATTAGAGATCTCATTGAAGACTGACGGGTTGTCACTATTGCTTCCATATATAGCGCAAAGTGTTATCTTTTGCCCCTGTCCATCTTGGCACTCTGTGACTGTCCAGCGGCCAAATTTATCAGCTTTAGAGCGGTTAAAAGTATACCCTGAGCCCCTGGCTAATATAGCAACCCCCCGTACCCCGAGCCCCCTGTGATGATGCACAAACCAGTTTATACCCCAGTGTTTTGAGAATGTGTGTTTGTGAGCCCT
The DNA here is from genome assembly GCA_963921515.1 of Calotriton arnoldi. Classification (NCBI taxonomy): domain Eukaryota; kingdom Metazoa; phylum Chordata; class Amphibia; order Caudata; family Salamandridae; genus Calotriton; species Calotriton arnoldi. The sequence goes on from CAWUFW010000337.1 coordinate 3,467,312, forward strand.
CTATGTGAGTTTCCTGTAAACAGACAACATTCGTGCCCATGGTTTGTAATCCTATCGCAACACTTTGCCTCTTTTTAATGTCGTTTAAGCCACAAATATTTAAGGATAGCACTTTTAGCACCCCCATCTCGCTAGTTCAAGTGATCCAAGTGTTTGCTCTGGATTTTGCATAGCCCCTTTGCTACACCATAACCTGATATTTCCAACATACCAGTTTGCCCTGTTGAGTTTACCCTTACTCTTACTCAAAATAACAACCTGTCTGACCTTCCACCCTTCCCACCCTACCCACCCTCTCCCACCCCGCCACCCACCACCACTTTTGGAGGTTACCTGGCCTTCACCGGGCCAGGGGTGTGACATCCGTCAGGCAGGACCCCATGTGCCCGCTGAGACTCCCCCATTGTGGAATGACCTTCTAACAAAAACACCAAAAAACCGACACCCAAACACAGACACAGGGCCTCATGCCAAGCAATTCACCAGGGGAAAAGGAAAAGAAAAATTAATTAACGGAGGCGATAACAAAAACGAGCAGACAAGAAGGAAAAAACACCCTACGGCCCCCTCACTTAAGTTATAGCCTCTACTTCCTACATTCCATACCACATTCTAACACAAGTTGTTGAGCCAGGGCATTTCTATTGCAGAATTACATATGTTACTTATGTCCCGAAATTTTCTCTAGATACTTTTTAGCCTGTACTTCGGAAATAAAGCTACGAGTAGTCCCTTGGTGAACAATTTTTAGTCTGGCAGGATTTTGAAGGTACACCATTGCCCCAAGCTTCTGAAAGGGATCAAAGAGCTGCCTCAGTCTCCATCTGCGCTCAACTGTAGCGTGTGCAAAATCAGGCCTGGTAAAAAAAGTTATTCCATCAAACGACCGCTTGCTTGTGGGTCTAGCCAGATCATAAAGAGCTTGCCGGAGCAGGAAATTACCAAAAAACAAAAGCATAGCGCGAGGATGTTGTTGGGATGCCGAATTGCGTTTCCCGGGAGACAGAGGAAACCTATGGGCTCTTTGAATTTCCTTGTCCCAATCCCAGGATTGTAGCTCAGGCAATGAGCCTTTAAGAAGCGTGATCATAAACTTCCTGGGATCATCTTTTTCGGCACCTTCTGGAATCCCTAGGAAGAGGAGGTTGTTACGTCTCTGCCGGTTTTCCTGTTCCTCCAGCTTCCACATGAGGTCCTTAACCGCCCCCTCATGCTCATCAGTCTTAGTTTTGAGCGAGGTAACATCCTTCTCTAGTTGTTCCGTTCTTTCTTCCACTGAAGCCATTCGATCTACAATTTCAGCGCAGGTTTTTCCCACTTTCCTGACTGCCCCTTGCAACTTCTTTGCTGCCAGGCGGGATCTGCGACTATCAGCTTTGACTTCTGCCTGAAAGCTTTTGATAGACTGCAAAATGTCTGTTAAAGCTGGTTCACTCCTTTGATCACCGAGTGTCCCCATTTGATCAGTACCAGTGCCAGTAATTGTTTGATTACCCCCAGAGGCAGTCATGGTGTTAGAACAAATCGTGAGCGATGTATCATTGTAATCCCACTTCAAATCTGAGGCGTCCTCTTTGTCCGATAGGTCATAATTCTTTTTATGGCGGTCCCTGCTTTTTTTCTTTTGTAGCTTTTAGAGACATGTTTATGTTTCTGCAGGTTGGTATTAGAGCTGCTATACCACTTGCCCTCCTCCTCCCCGCTTGACAAAGAAATACTAATGTCTGACATCTCGGAATCCTCTGTAAGAGAGTAGAATTGGTCCTGATTGTCAGGCGTTTTCAGCATGTGATCTTGCCGTGTGCTACAAGTGGCTTGTGATGATAGTACAGCATTTGAACACTCCTCCGGAATATTTGACCTGCCCCTTGGAATGGTGCTATTGTTGTTGTGACTATCAATGTTGTCCACGGGAGCGCTTTCTAGCGGAGCAGAAAGTACCAAGCCGACTATTTTTTTGCCTTGGACTGCGGGGAAGGGGCTATCTAGGAGCTGCAGATCGCTCAGTACGACCGGTGAGGAGTGACCTACTAATTCTCCTTCTATCTGTACAGGCGCCTCTATCGTTACACCAGGGGATCCAGCTGACTGCATGGAAGCGGCACCCCCCCCCGCTCGCAGCACCAAAGCTACTGGTGATCAATGGCTGAGAATAGTCAGTTTCTTTATTTAAGCGAGCGGGGGCTTTTTTTGTAGTAGCGGTGTTTGCTATGTCATTTTCCCCGGGGCTCTTGTCAGCGCACTCCCTCTTTTCTCCTTTCTCTCCCCCACTTTTGCCTTTCATCGCCAGGGTATCCAGTTTTTTCTGCCGTGTCGCTGCCAAAGTTGCGCTGACCTGCGAAGATATCGTGGCATTTTTGCCTTTCGCTACGCGTGCCCCTTTGCCAGTCATTCTTACTTGTTTCTCCTGGGTACTGATGTAAAACTGTACAGCGGATGCACCGGCTCTTGAAGAATCTCCGTAGCGGCCACAGCGCGGTTGTTGAAGCAGACAGTTTCTCCTCTGGAGAGGGAGCGCGCCCCAGCACCTAGCCGTGCTCCTGCGATTCCGCCGTTCCGCTTGAGACTCACGCAGGCCAGAGGGAATCCGGGAGGTCAGAGCCCAGCGGACGTCCTCGAGGCAGGGGAGATGCGTGCATTTGACCCACAGCAAACGGGTAAGAGAGAAGAGAAAACGTTTTTTCTGTGTTTCCTGCTGCATTCCCTGGTCGGGTTTTTGTTTAGAGATTATAGAAATTCAGCCTTGTCACGAAGGTTTCTTCAGAAGCAAGTTTAGACAGATTTTCGGGGGATGCTCAGCGGAGCATCACAGCGGTGATGTTAGCCGGACACCATCTTGCCTCCCCCTCTACAATCACAAATTTTAATCATTTGCAAAAACAGCAAATTGCTTATGAAATTTGCTGTCAAGTGGAAGCAGATGGCAACCAGGTGAAAACTATAAAAGGTAACCCAAAATGCAATGCAAACTTTCACAATGGCCTCAATCAACGCTATGTGGAGGGAATGTGCATCCTTGAACCACAGCAGAGGAGGAAAAGGAGAGAATCTTCAGAGGTTGAACCTGTTTGAACACATTGAATAGGAGGTTTATGCTAGATCTAGGCGGGTTCACCCAACTCAACAAGGCAATCCCCACGCCCATACAGGGTTTGTGTTACCTACACTTTCTAGCCGCTGGAAGGTACCATCCAGTGGCAGCCGGCGCATATGGTGGTGGGGTGTGTGGAGGGGGCGCAATGGGGAGCGCGAGTGGGGGGTGGGAGGGGAGCGCAGAATAATTCAAATAAAAACTTACCTGGTGCTGCTTCTGCCACCTCGCGCCTTGGTGCTCCTCTGCTTCCTGGTCCCAGCAGCCCCTGGGACCGCATCAGAGGTTCTCTGTGTAATCCCCGCACTGCTCTCATGTAGCATGAAAGCAGCACGGGATTGGTCTGAGCGGGCTTGTTTAATGCTCTCTCAGGCAACAAGGAGTCTGTGCTGTTTCTCCAACCTGGCTATGCAATACAGCTGTGTTAGAGAAACCTAACTGTGCATGTCTGTTTGGACAGCATAAGACGGCCTGCCAAACCGACATGCACAGTTCGCATCACTCCGTCCCATTGCCATGGCCCGGCCCATCTCCACATACGCTGGCTCAGCCAGCAGCTGAAAAATAAAATTATAATAAAATATTGTTTTATTATTCAGCTGCGGCTGAGGCAGTGGGGCGATGCTGCTGCTACCATCATAAAGTAGCAGTTGGAGGGGGCATATCATAGAGAGTTGTTGAGTTAATGTAATAACGTTGTGCTAAATGTCATATGTCTTGTTTCTCCCTGTGTCCCTTTTGCTTTAGTACAGGCTAACATTGCCTGACCTCTGCCTGTTCCATGTGTGAAAGTTACTCGGGAGTGGGGGCTGTGGGCAGGGTATGTGTGTGTGTGTACACGTGTGTGTGTGTGTACACGCCAGTTGACGCTGGTCTTTCTGCTGTACCTTCCCTGTGTGTGAGAGAATCTTTCCCTGTTACTGGTTGCACTGTACCGGCTTTGGTTAAGGTTTACAGTGCAACCGCCTGAGATGTGGTTTTTCCATGTGTCAGATAAGCTTTCCCCGTTGATGCTTCTGTGTTGTACTCATGCTCCTTGTGCGAGCTTGCTCTGCAGCTCCCTGTGCTGGCGGTACCACGGCTGTGGTGTTTATTCACCTGTATCACCATCACCCAGGGGGTCCTGACCTATCTATGAACTTCAATGTTTAGTCTTTTCAACAGTAGCATCATATTTTTAGCATTTTTCATCATCAGATTTTTGCTTATTCATGATTCTTCTGTATGGACATGTTCATTTATTCAGCCTTTTGTATAGTGTTATGTATAGGGCTATTAAGAGAAGGATTTCTCATCATCGCAATTTAGGGCCAAATTTATCAATGTTTTGCATCATCTTTGCGCCACTGAAGGCATTCTGCAGCACACATAAAAAGAGGAAAAAGACACAAAAGATTGTTTTTTGTGCAGGAAGGTGTCCCTTCCCGCACAAAAAACGATCCTACAACGCAGGCACTCTTGCACCACGCCGTAAGGGTCCCCTGCTTTGGCGCTAGGCTGCACTGAGTGTGCCAGCGCAGGGAGAGCACAGGAATGCGCTATATAATGTTAAAAATGGTGCATTCCTGCCCGCTCTCTTTCACGCATCACAATACGGTGTCTTGCAGCGTTGCATGAAACCTTGATAAATCGCCTCACGGTTTTCACATGAACGTTTTTCATGCCTGAGTAATTCCCACAAATAATTCACGAGAACATCCTGGGCAGCAAAGAGTAGCCTTCGACATGTATTTCTACTGTGCAACAGTAGACAAACCCATATATAGTCATCTAGAGACAGAAGAATATTGTTTTGTTTGGTTTGCCTGGGAAGGACACATGAGCTAATCTCAAGGACCTTGGACTGCAGAGAAGGACAGAGCTCTAAGCAGACTGTGTAACAGAAAACTAAAGGCTTGCTTTGGGATACTTCCCTCATAATGGTAGAATACATGTGGGTTAATTTTCCAACAAGTTGGGAATATTTGTAATTAATTTTCTGTCATTCCTTTCTGCTAAATGTTCACTAATTATTAATATCTTTTATTCAATATTAATTTGCTATATGCTAGTATAGTGCACAGTAAACACAAATAAGATATAACCCGTGCTCTTTGCGGACTACTCCGAACCTCTCAGCACCACATGCACAACCTCTGCTGAGTCTCTGACACGACTGCTGTGGTCTGTGGATGTCCTACCATGTCTCACAGACACAGTAGGGGGACTGTGTGGCACCTGTCTGCTCCTCTGCTCCACATGCCTACCAGGGAATCCCGTGGAGCCTTGGAGGCCTGGAGGATCCTACAACGTCATTAAACAGAGAGGAAAAACAGGGAGCAACCGATGTTTCCTATTATGTATCCCATGGGGCACCCACAGGAGATGGGAGCTGTGTGGGGTGTGCATTGTGGCTTTGAATTCCATCTGCTGGTATACCAGGTGTACTGCGCCAGTTTCTCCTCCAGGGGGAGTCGGGCCCTCTACAAATACCCATAACCGGTATATATGGGTAGGGAAATTACCTGGGAGTACAACGACTGACACATGGCGGGGCAACCTGGACACATGATGGCAGTGACTGACTCGCGACTGATAGCTCTAGGAGAGCAGTGGTCCTCTCTCTTTACTGGAGACGACAGCAACGAGAGAGTATTTATTACTCTCTTCAACCGACTCTCTTAGTTGTCACTGAATACTGAATGTCATGTAACAGCACTGTCCTAATCTACACAGTGGAATAATGATTGAATACTGTCAGTTTTTGTTGCAATGTATTACTGCATTATACAGCATAGTAAAATTTTAAAATCCAATAAAAATTAATTATAAAAAAAAAGATGGCAATGACTGACGTATATTTATTTACTACAAACGATTGAATGGTACTTTTGGATGAAATACGTGGAAATACAGACAATAAGGGGCTTATGTACAAGAGGCCTGAGCCATAGGAGCGACACTTTTTTTTGACTCTCCGGTGCTGCAGGCCTCTCAATCATATCAATGAGACGACGCAAAGCCACCCTGCGTGGCTTTACATGGCCTCATACATATGTAGTAAGGCAAGGCAGCGCAGAGGAGAAATGTTTTAATTTCTTCTTATTTTTTTCCTCCTTCCATATTGGCTGCATTCTGCAGCCCACATAGAACGAGGAAAACGCCTCTCATGATTGTTTTTGTACAGGAAGGTGTCCCAAAAAGACGTAGGGCACTGCCCAAAGACATTTGTTTTGTAAATGAGGCCCTAGATATTTAAGAACCAAGGTTTTGCGTCGGAGTTGCGTCACTTTTATGGCGCTGCCACAAGGCAAAATCCTTTCTGGCATTTACTAAGTCAAACAAAGCAACTTTGTGTGGTTTAGTTAATACAAAGTAACACAAGGCAGCGCTGCCTTGCATTACTTTGCGCCAGCGAGGCGTTACATGGGTGGAGCATGGCTGCTCCCATGCATCCACCCATGGAATTTGGCACATTCCCAGATTTATAAAGAACTGAAAACCTGGGAATGTGCCAAAAAGCTATGCCTCCATGAGGCAGGCGTAACCATGAGAAATGTCTTTATTTCTCCTCGTTAGTTCCTCTTTCCACATGCGCTGCAGTCTGAAGCACATAGAGAAAGAGGAATATGCCTCTAAGAATTGTTTTTGAGCAGGAAGGTATCCCTTCCTGCACAGAAATAATCCAGCCCGTAACACAGACACCCTTGCTCTACGGTGCTAGGGTGCATGCGTTGGCGCTAGGCAGCACACAGTGCACCAGCGCAAGGAAAGAACAGAAATGCTCCATATATTTGTAAATATGGAGCATTTCTGCCCTCTCGCTTTCACGCAATGCAGCGCAGCACGTTGCCTTGCGTTGCGTCAAAGAATGGCAAATATGCCCCATAGCATTTAACCACAAAATAGGGTTGATTTACTGAAAGTGAAAGGAGGTACAAAGGGTGACGAAATGGATGTGCTCTATAAAAATAAAAACAAAGTTTTCTGGGTCAAAATAAATGTGTGCATTTAAAAACTATTTTAAGCGGGCGCTTTATTAATAGTTGAAATTAATCAGATGTGTTATCGATGTTATGGAGAGAATCTGTTGGTTGCAAGGAGGTGGACAGAGGAAGTGAAGGGAGATGCTTTATATGTTTTGAAAAATCAGAGAAGGCCGCGTCGAAATACAAATTCAGATTGTTAGATCTGCTGTGAAAACTATGGTACCAAATAATTTCATTGGAAAATAGTGCTACGACGTGGAATATTGAGTGCATTTTTAAATGTTTCCTGTGGGGAGATTTTCTCCCCGCGGCTCCTTTGGTCTTGGTCGTGGTGGTGGAAGGGGTGGGGAGGGTGGTTGGAGCTCTTGGAAATGTGGGCAGAGTATTTCAGCCCTGCCTGTTTGGATGTTCACCAGGTGCCACTGACCAAAACAGCAGCAGGGTTATTAGAAAAGAACAATATACAACAAACCAATGGATTGAGGGTCTAAGGGAACGTTTTAAGACCAGAGCATGGATATATTTCCCAAATATACTGTAGAAAACAACAAGATATCCATGGGTCTAAAAATACAGGGATAATCTCCCGGCGTAGTTGGCACAAAGAAAACTATGAGTGTAAAACAGTGGAAATCCTTTTAAAAGGACGGAATCCCATCACTCACCGAGGTGACATGCTTCATCATCTGGGATCTCCTCTTGGTTGCAACCTGGTGCAACCAAGGGCTACAACCCCCTCTCTGAGAGGGAGGAGCTCAGGGATGTTTTCAAATAGGGTAGCAATGACTAGGATTTGCTATAATCCAACAGATGTGAAAAAGTTTTAGTGAGTGTTGGGCGCAGTGCAGGGTGTGTAAAGAAGTGATGTGCTGGTTAAAATTGGTTGTCAATAGAAGAAAAACTTTATTCGTAGTCTCTTGGTCACCAAATCTAAAAACAGTGCAAATGCAGTTTGAAAATTATAAGTGCATAGATTGAAAAACAAGGTCTACATGTTTCAGCCAATGCGATTATGTGTAATCTTGGCCTTCCTCAGGACCTATGATATAATGCTACTGCGTATGTGAAAAAAACGTGAATAGGTTGAACCAATCACAACCTACCGACCTGGCGTCTAGGTTTCTCGGTGAATTATGGTGTATTGATGACACCTGGGAAAAAGGACAAAGTGACAACAACAATAATCAATTACTATTTGTACCAACTAGCACATTCATACGAGGGTTAAAATAATCCCCTGTGTCTAGCACCTAAATGTGTGCTAATGATGATATATTCAGTTATCCTGCTTACCTATAATGCACGAGAAGAATGCCTCTTCTCCCCTGGCTACAGCTCAGGAAATGAGGCCCCGCTCTGAGAAGAAAGGAAAAATAAAAAAGAAGAAGAGAATACTAGGAGATGACAATGCATAGAACAGAGTAAGACTTCACTATTGCTTATGCAGCCTGTATTTGTCGAAAATGCTAGAAGTGACAGTACGAGGATGGAACATTGCAGTATACACCAATGTGTGTGGCGAGTATCAGAATACTGCAGGTGGAGATGCTCTTGAACAGAGCCTTCAGTGTCAACTGATACTCTCATATTGCATGGCATAACGTGTATTTACACAGAAAAATAGAGCCATTTCTCACCTTGCCCATATTAGACTGTTTAAAAGGGGAGAGCGCTGTTTGCATTGCGCATATTTAAAAACTATTTACATGATGCAAAAGGGGTTCAGCTGGATGTCTATTTTCTTATCTTATTACATCCTCCATATGTAGACCCAGTAAGGTCTGAACAAAGCAGATCAAGTACCTTATGCTTTAACCATGCTGGTCTATGACTAATCGAAACAGTAGCGCCTGTCAGTTACTGCTAAAGACAGGACGGGGGCTGTCTTTATAGCGCCCGTCAAGACAGGAAGTACTTGAAAATCTTATGTAAAGAGGTAACCCCTCGTCTCTATCGAGCAAGCGTTAGCGTTATAGCAACCCACTCAGTTCTTTACGGTTACTGTAAAGACAAAGACAAACAAGCAGTCTGATTGCCTGTGCGTGTCTAGATATCGCTGACCCCAAAGAGAACAACTCAGAGTGAAAATGGCATGCTGAGATGTGGATCCTTACCTCTCCGTCGGTACCTCGGGTCACCGCTGAGCCGTTTCTGCGGAGGTACCCGATCAAGGAGAGTTGCTCCATTTAAATACGGAAAAAAGGCTCCACCGGGGTAGCCACTTTACGAGTCTGCCGTCACACAGTGATGACTTCAGTGTGTTCTGAAAGGACTACAATAATGAAGGGATTTGTAGTCTTCATATACCTACAACCCTCGTGTTAACATATACCTTTTTAGTTTTCTATAAAGATGTTGCACGAACCCAAAGATGTGATTACATCGAAAGTGTAAAACAACCAAAGGGCGAAAAGTTGGAACCCCACCATTATCATACGATTACCGGCACATGTTGGTACTAAGTGACCGGGTGTTCTCAGGTGGTATATACATGTATAGAGAAATGAGGCATAACATCTAAATACGACCATATTCTTTGAACTGAATTCAGTGAGCAGTTGCTTGGCAACTGCGAGTTTATCCCTAAAAGAAATCTTCATTAATTTCATAGGTGTCTCCATATCAGTAAACTACAACTCCCATGATTCACTCTGGTCCACCTGAGAACATTGAGTTGTTCTCTTTGGGGTCAGCGATATCTAGACACGCACAGGCAATCAGACTGCTTGTTTGTCTTTGTCTTTACAGTAACCGTAAAGAACTGAGTGGGTTGCTATAACGCTAACGCTTGCTCGATAGAGACGAGGGGTTACCTCTTTACATAAGAGTTTCAAGTACTCCCTGTCTTGACGGGCGCTATAAAGACAGCCCCCGTCCTGTCTTTAGCAGTAACTGACAGGCGCTACTGTTTCGATTAGTCATAGACCAGCATGGTTAAAGCATAAGGTACTTGATCTGCTTTGTTCAGACCTTACTGGGTCTACATATGGAGGATGTAATAAGATAAGAAAATAGACATCCAGCTGAACCCCTTTTGCATCATGTAAATAGTTTTTAAATATGCGCAATGCAAACAGCGCTCTCCCCTTTTAAACAGTCTAATATGGGCAAGGTGAGAAATGGCCCTATTTTTCTGTGTAAATACACGTTATGCCATGCAATATGAGAGTATCAGTTGACACTGAAGGCTCTGTTCAAGAGCATCTCAACCTGCAGTATTCTGATACTCGCCACACACATTGGTGTATACTGGAATGTTCCATCCTCGTACTGTCACTTCTAGCATTTTCGACAAATACAGGCTGCATAAGCAATAGTGAAGTCTTACTCTGTTCTATGCATTGTCATCTCCTAGTATTCTCTTCTTCTTTTTTATTTTTCCTTTCTTCTCAGAGCGGGGCCTCATTTCCTGAGCTGTAGCCAGGGGAGAAGAGGCATTCTTCTCGTGCATTATAGGTAAGCAGGATAACTGAATATATCATCATTAGCACACATTTAGGTGCTAGACACGGGGATTATTTTAACCCTCGTATGAATGTGCTAGTTGGTACAAATAGTAATTGATTATTGTTGTTGTCACTTTGTCCTTTTTCCCAGGTGTCATCAATACACCATAATTCACCGAGAAACCTAGACGCCAGGTCGGTAGGTTGTGATTGGTTCAACCTATTGTTCACGTTTTTCACATACGCAGTAGCATTATATCATAGGTCCTGAGGAAGGCCAAGATTACACATAAAAGAAACATGTAGACCTTGTTTTTCAATCTATGCAGTTATAATTTTCAAACTGCATTTGCACTGTTTTTAGATTTGGTGACCAATAGACTACGAATAAAGTTTTTCTTCTATTGACAACCAATTTTAACCAGCACATCACTTCTTTACACACCCTGCACTGCGCCCAACACTCACTAAAACTTTTTCACATCTGTTGGATTATAGCAAATCCTAGTCATTTCTACCCTATTTGAAAACATCCCTGAGCTCCTCCCTCTCAGAGAGGGGGTTGTAGCCCTTGGTTGCACCAGGTTGCAACTAAGAGAAGATCCCAGTTGATGAAGCATGTCACCTGGGTGAGTGATGCGATTCCGTCCTTTTAAAAGGATTTCCACTGTTTTACACTCCTAGTTTTCTTTGTGCCAACTACGCCGGGAGATTATCCCTGTATTTTTAGACCTATGGATATCTTATTGGAAAAGAACCCAGAGCCACTCACTTCAGCCACAGGCCTTTAGAGAAATGACTCTAGTGTAATGTTTGTCGATCTTCTGCTACAACATGGTACACATACTGCTGTCTGTCTTCTGCCTGTAGCTCCCAGGTTTGTGCTCAGGAAGTGGAGACCCAAAGAGAAGCCCCACAGTCTTAGTGCTGAAACCCCAGTGTTGGCTTCCTGTTGTGCGGCTCTGACCAGCTCAACACTTCTAAGCTGCACGCTCTTGTCTCCTCTGGATTCTCCAGTGAAAGTGCAATTGTCTGTTCAAATGCCGGGGTCACATTTAATTGTTAACAAGTGGATCTGTCAGTGCTTCATTTGAGCCGTTATTTAAAACCAATTTTTCTCGCACAAAATATCAAGGATTTTAAAACTGTGTCACGTCACAATTTGCACTTTTGTATGTTTTAGTATTGCACTTTATAATAGGGGCGCTATACATCTCAGAAAAAGCATTGTATCGTAGCACATATTTTTAGAAATTATTTGACTGTTTTAATATTTATTGCTTTTAAATGTTATATTTGTGATATATTTCATTATCTTTTATGGTGCCAGTATTCGTGCCGAATAAAGAATCTAATTGATTGATTGATTGAGACGGTGGTTGCCGGTGGTGGCCACGGGTACTCATTTTTGGGAACCGGCACTTATTGTTCTGTAGCAGACATTTACTGAGAGCAAGAGAGGAATAAATAAACAAAGCGTAAAGATGGAGGACGAGAAAGACCAACAAAGTAGCAGATAGGGAGAAAGCAGGCAATGCAAGACTGCGATAAAGAGTCAGGGAGTGTCTGGTAGTGGATTAAAGAGGCATGAGGTGGATTCAAGACTGCGTGGCCTTAGTATTGGGCATGCCAACAATTAATTGCACCGGCCGCGGGCTTCTGCGTAGAGCTTTAGGCACTGGCACTCATTCTTTTACAGATTAAGCACTAGGCAGGACATAAGGACGAAATACTGCATGATGGGGAGAGGTACTAGTTCCTGCTATTAGTTCCATCATAAAGTCGATGTGGTCCTCTAAGCAGCAGTCACTGCGTCAGGAGTCGAGATTAAAGTCCTTACAGTGTGTGGACTGCCATTGAGTCCTGTGGCTTTTTGACTTTTCTGTTGTCTGTGTGTTTTTGCCCCAACCAATAGACTCAACATCTTTGAGCCCACTGACGGGGATCCACATTACTTCTGATAGCCTGTTAGCAGAGCAGGTGGGTTTGCTTAGTTGTGTGTTTGCCCCAGTTATTCCCATCCTGGAAGACGGTAGCTGTTGCCACATGATCAGTCTATGGACAAGCCGCCTATCTGTGGCAGGGGGTTTCTATGCCGGGGCACATGCCTTTTTACCTGTGCCATGGGGAGGGCCTGCTTGCACTCTGAAAATCTTTGAGACCACAGAACCAATGGTATCCTTCTCAGTGTGCTGTCGGGTTGTATTGTGCTAGTGCTATTGTGTGCTGTATACATGTCTACCAAGAAGGAAAATGGCATGTTATGTTATGTTATAAAATTTGTAAAGCGCATAGCTGCCCCAGCAGCAGGGCTTCCCAGCACTAGTCCATTGCAGACTGCAGCAGCGGCTTAAAACAGTGAGGGGAGAAAGGGACACCAACTGGAGGTTCTGTTGCAGTACCCCCCACTTTTTGCCTGGCTCTTGATGCAACTTTAACTGTAGAGTAGTGGGTCCCTGCAAGTGTGCCATGCCAGCTAGCACTGACTAAGATATAGGTAAGTCACCCCTCTAGCAGGCCTTACCAGCCCTAAGGCAGGGTGCACTATATCCCAGGTGTGGGCATGTCTGCATGAAAAGATATTCCCCTACAGTATTAGGGTCTATTCCTTAATACTGTAAGTGCCAGAGACGCCATAGTGAGTACATGGGATGGAAACTCGACAACTCAAGTTCCACAGCACCATGATGGCTTCACTGAACACAAGAGTTTTTGGTACCAAACTACTCCTTTCAATAAATCCCCACTAATGCCAGTGTGGGACGTATTGTACCATATATCCAGGGGGCACCTCAGAGGTGCACCCTGCAAACCTACCAACCCTGGTGTGGTCTCTGGCTGTAGGCAGCCAGCCACCACCAGACATGTTTCTGGTTCCCTGGGTAGAGAGCCACGCTCTCTGGGACCAGAAACAATGCACATCCTGGGCAGAAGTGTCACACCCCCCCAGGATGAGCTAGTGCTTAAAGAAGGAAGCTTCAAATGACTGCCACCTTTGTAATGCGACCCCCAGCCTAAGAATAGGAGGTGTGCCCACCTCTGACAACTCCACCTCTAATGTGGGGGAGGCGAGGTGAAGCACATCTTTCAGTCCCCACCTTCTTGAAGTTGGGGAGACCCTCTAATCAGGGCTAGGTCTATTCCCCCTCCCACAGGAGGGTGGCATAATAGAGGAAGTAGCCACCCAGGGGAAGGTGCCCATTGGCCCTGCCTGCTACTCCCCCAAAACACTCCTAAATCTAGTATTTAGGTGGCTCCCCCAGACCGGGCAAGTAGATCTGCGACGACCTAAGAAGAAAGAAGACGACCCTACAGAGAAGATTGAAGACGATGACTGCCTTGGCCCCAGCCCTACTGGCCTGTCTCCAGCTTCTGTGAACCTGCGACCTTGTCTTGCAGCCAGTGACCTCTGAAATCCCTTGGAGGACTGCTGCCTTAGAAAAATACTCCGATCCCCCTTGGACAGCGGATCTGACCTGAAGAAACCTACTCCAAGGACTCCAGATCCAGGCGGATCCGTGTCTCCTGCCCACTCTGCACCCGACGGCCATGGCCCGAGTCCGAGTGGCTCACCAGTGCAGTGAAGTCTCCCGGACGATCCCGACCTTGTGTCTAGCGTTGTCTGACCTCTCCTGCCCTCCACGAAGGCTCCTGCAGTGTGATTCCAGAGGCTCCCCCCGACTGCAACCGGCCCCGGTTAGAAGACTCCGACTTCAAAATGCACCCTTGCACCCAAAGACCCTGGGCCTTGGCGAGATGAGCAGACGGTGCCTCTACGACGCCCTACATCCCAACATACCTCTGCCGTCGTTGGTCTTCCTCCTGCAACCTCCGGTGCCATGCCTTTGCCGAAAGAAGAATCCCTATTGAGCGCCAACGTCAAATTAGCGCCCTGTATGCGGCCGCCCCTGTGCCTCTGGTGGTGTATGTTTGGTGTTGCTTTGTACCCCCGTGCTTGACCTAACCCCCAAAGCTTGGCCCCTGCAACCGATCTACTTACCTGTAAGCAGTGTGGCTCCAGGCACCCCCTGTCTCCATTGGAAAGCATTGGGTCGAACTCCGATTTTGACCTCTGAACCCAGCCGCTCCTGTGCCGCTGGTGGTGCAGTGTTGGTACTTACCTGACCCCTGGCCCTTGCTGACTTTTGGCTCCGAAGACTGGGATTTTAAGTTTAATGCTTACTTGTTTAACCGCAATATTGTGTTCCCCATAGGATAACACTGAACTGTGCTGAAAAGTTGCTAAGCGTCGATTTTTGAAAGTGAAAAGTATTTTTAATTAAAAACGTACTTACCTGATTATGAAGACCCTGGTCTTAAAATAAAATACAAAGTATATTTTTCAAAAATTGGTCAGGATCTCCTTCTTGAGTCGTGTGTCCATTATTGATCACTGTTGTGCAATAAATGTCTTACATTCCTCCGTGTTAGGCCTAAGGCTGCTCATCTACCCTACCACTAATAGAGCACTTTGGGATTACATTGAGCCGTGTACATTTTTGGGGAACCCGTGTACTCTGTGCACGGTATTACCACGGTATTACGGCATTACACCTAGTGGCAATATCATATACGCAGCCAGCTTCCTACAAGCCAGGTCTTCAGTGTTTTCCTGAACTGAAAATGGTTCTGAATGTTCCTGATGAACAGCGGGAGCAAGTTACAGAGAGCTGGGGCCTTTGCATGAAAAAAGCTGCCTCCCACTCTTACTTTCTTAACACGTGAAATAGATAGGAGCCCCCTGAGAATGCAGAATCTTGTGGGCGGTACACAAGGTCTTAAAGTGCACTCGCCGGTCCACAGGGAGCCAATGCAGTTTGCAAAGTAGAGCAGAGGCAGTGCAAAATCTAGGAAGGGAAAACAGTAGTCTGGCCTCAGCGTTTTGTGCCAGCTGGAGTCTTCTAGTTACAGACTTATTGGCTCCCAAATAGAGAATGTTGAAGTGATCTAACCAAGATAAGATAACTACCTAAATAAAGGTTTGTCGAATTATGCTCGAATACCAGGGTCAAAAAGACCAAGGATGGGTTTAAGCCCTCTCAAGAGCCTGAAGTACGTGCCTGCTATTGATTTTGCCTGCGCTTTGAAAATTAGAGTGGCGTCCACCCAGACTCCTAGGTTTTTAATAGAGGTCTTGGGGGCTGTGGGTGGGGGGGGCTGAAGGAGGGAGGCCACCAGTGATTGCCACAATAGTGGGTATATTTTCCTAGTAGGAGAATTTCTGTTTTGCTCGCATTTAAACACAAGCAATTGGCATTCATCCACTCTGCGACGGCAAGTATTCCCTTTTGGAAATTGGCCAGGTCAGACATATGATTGTCAGAAAAAGAAAACACGAGCTGGGTGTAATCTGCATACAACACCAGTGCGAGCCCCGAGGATTTGACGACCTGAGCCAGAGGTTGGATATAAATGTTAAACAAAGTAGGGCTCAGAGCCGAGTCCTGGGGAATGCCTTGTCACAGACCATGGGATTGAGAGCTGGGGAGTGGCATGAGGGGGGGATATTGGGGGTTGACCTGGAAAGATCGCTCAGATAAAAAAAGAGGAAAACCAGAACAGAGCAGACCCACCTATGCCAATATCCTGTAAACGCTTAAGCATGATTTTATGGGACACCGTATCAAATGCAGTGCTTAGGTCGAGTAGAATCAAGGCTGAGGCTCTGCCTTCATCCAGAGTGCTACGGAGTTGCTCCGTAACCGCAACAAGTGCAGATTCCATACTATATGCCAGCCTAAAGCCATTTTGCATCATGTTCAGAATCTGGTTGTCGTCCAAGAACTGATTTAGAATGGCGTTGACATGTTTCTCTGTTACCTTAGCAAGAAAAGGCAAGGAGATGAGGCAGAAATTTTCAGGCTTGGAGGCATCTAAAGACGGTTTCTTTAAGAGGGGGATAACTTTGACATGCTTCTATGGACTAAGTACCAAAGCAGAAGGCAGCGAGAGAGATTGACCAGTTTTAGACAGGGTGGGAGGAGAGAATCCTGAAGTTTAAGGAACAGGTCTGGTTTAAACGGGTCGGCAGGAGAACCCGATTTAACTTCTTTGCACAAAGTCAACAACTCAGGCAGCCCCAAATGGGATAGGCAACTGAGCTGAGGCGAGGCAATATTAGTAAAACTATCAGGCCTCGCCACTGGAGCTTCAGAGGTAAAATGCAGGTAGATATCCTCTAATCTCGCTGTGAGCATTGGAGGCTTTAATGGAGTCCGCTGAAAGCATTGGTTCAGTGAGGCTAGTTACTAGATTAAAGATTTCTTTTGCAGGGTTATTACTATTCTTAATTTTATGTGCAAACTATCCTGCCCTAGATTTCCAAATCAATTTATGATAGGACTTAATAGCTGCTCTATATCGTATTTTTAAGGAGGAGTCATATGATTTCCTCCAAGAGCGTTCTAGAGCCTTACATCGCTTTTTTAAGCAGAGAAAAGGGTTTCATTAAACCAGGGGGCAGTTTCCTCTTTCTTACCATGAACGTGTCTACCAGGGATGAAGACATCTAAGGCAAGCCAAGACTGCAAGAGGTAATTCGCTGCCTTTACATTGGAGGCCAGCTGAAGGCGGCAGGACTGAATAAAGTCCCCACATTTTTGGAGGTCGAACAAGAGCCACGGGCGTTTGATGGTAGGGGTAGAGATAGGTGTCTGCATTTGGTAGGCAGGCAGATGGACACAGGGATCGCAAAATCGTCAGTCCCAGGCAAGGGGAGAGGAGCCACGACCCTAATAGAACATAGAGTCAAGTAAACTGGGTCTAAGTGGTGAACAGCTGAATGTGTGGCACCAATAAATGACCTGTGTAAGCTGCAGCACAGCAAAGTCAACAATAAAGTTAACAATATCGCTATTGAAATTAGCAACCAGATGAAGGTTGAGACCTCCGAGGATGTTGAAGGTGGCTGATTTAATGATTAGTGAAGCGGTAAGTTCAATCAATGACTCCTTAAAGATGTAAAAAGGACACTGGGGACGAAAATTAGGATCCCAGATAAGGCAAAGTTGCTATTCAAATCAATTTGAAAAAGAGCGCTTTTCGTAGTCTGCAGAGGGTCAAGCTACAGGTATATCTGTCTCTATAAATCACAGCAACGCCGCCTCCCCTACCACTGGTTCTATTGAAGTTCTTCAAGTAATAGCCAGGGGAAGAGCTAGAGCAGGTTCAGCTACCGAGGCATGTAAGAAACAAAATATCTGGGGTGTTGTCTTGAATGAAATCAAAGATCTTGGCATTGTGTTTGACCAAGGAACAGCAATTAAGACTATAAAACTTATATTCTGTGAACTGGGGGGTAAACTGGTCATGGGTGACAATAGTGGGTACTTACAGGACAGTAACTGTCAGGTGGATTCCCTAATCTTTGCAACAGCCCCTGGGGTCTGCACCTCAAAGATCCCATAGTTGCTTTGTCCATATTTGGGTTCTGGGCAGCAATCCATGTCCTGCCCTAAGATAGGCCGAGTGAGAGTCCAAGGATGAAACAAGTTTGGTTTCATGGGTAGTCCAGTCCACTGACTGGCGCAGCAAAAGCTCGACTTCACTCGGGACGTTTGTCCCACAACTTCCCAATCCTCGTTCTTTTGAGCATTTGTTGCTCTACCTCCTGTCTAGTAAAGGAACCCAGTACAATTCCTGTGAAGTTGCCCTGTATCACCACCCTACTAGCAGCAGTAAGCTGATCTGGTCCAAACCCAAAGCAGTGCAGCAAGATTTGCACCACAAGAGAGCCAATGGAGTGCCAGACACCAAGAGCTGCACGTGCTGGTGAGCATGCACTAGCTCGTCAACCTCCCCTAGAAACTCATCCTATTCGCCAGTAGCGGACACCTAAGCCGGTGACACAGTGGTGGACATGAGAGTAACTGAAGGTTGCTAAAGCCAGCCCGCAACCATGTGGAAGTCTGCATCATCCTGAGAAGAACTTCAGTGTTTCTTCCCTTTCTTGAAGCCATCATCTTGAAACATGTCTCATGCTGGAATGCTTGACATGTCATAATGTTCAAAGTTGAGATACATTCCATATTCTTTTTAATGACTTTATCATCACAAACATCTTTGTCGTGCATCTGTCAAATTCTATTCTTTTGTATATTGACTAAGCCTGGGCATAATACTTTGCTACGCACGGAGCATGCAAAGTTTGTGTTACTACGCAAATTGCACGTAGCAGAATAAAAAAACTCTGCTAATTGACGTAGCGTAGCATCAGTATATTAAACACATACAAATGCTTTGTTAAAGCAATTTTCTATGCTACAAAACATATAACAAATTCACAAAAGTGAACTTTGACAATGAAAATATCAAGCAATGAGAGAGGTGATGATTTTGAGTTCCCCCCTAACCTAGGGGGAGGACCAAGCCGATGCCTTGAACACAAAAAGCATATCATGTGAACGATTCAGTGGTGGTCCCTTCCTCCTAGGACCACCCCAAGCGCAGTTATGGGCAAAAATACAATCCCAACCAAAGGCCCTGCAAAGCATTATGGGACGAGATTAGCAGTGGGCAGTGAATATTATAGTGTCCAATATCAAAATAATTCTACAAAGAGCTGCAGTTCAACTAGTCGTTACTAGATGTCCCTCACGAGTCAAATGCAAAAGCATTGAAATTATTAATACATCAAGCTGCAGTTCCACTAGTCGTTACTAGATGTCCCTCACGAGTCAAATGCAAAAGCATTGAAACCCTTTCATGAAGCTTTTGCATTTGACTCGTGAGGGACATCTAGTAACGACTAGTGGAACTGCAGCTCTTTGTAGAATTATTTTGATATTGGATACTATAATATTCACTGCCCACTGCTAATCTCGTCCCATAATGCTTTGCAGGGCCTTTGGTTGGGATTGTATTTTTGCCAATAACTGTGCTTGGGGTGGTCCTAAGAGGATGGGACCACCATTGAATCGTTCAAAAGATGTGCTTTTTGTTTTCAAGGCATCTGCTTGGTTCTCTCCCTAGGTTAGGGAGGATACCAAAATCATCACCTCTCTCACTGCTTGTTAATTTATTGATTTCACTTTTGTGAAATGCTATATGCATTTTAGCATATAAAGACAGAGATACTTATTTTATCTTAACTTGCACTGTGCAGATGCCTTTGGCAATTATTGTACAGTGCAGTCAAGCACACAGCTAGCACTACGCAATTTGCATAGCTACGTGTAGTTCAAAATGTACTTCACGTAGCTACGTGAAGTGCTACTACGCAAACTACGCCCAGGGTTAATATTGACCTTAGAATGATAAACATATCTGTTAGCCAACATACCCCGCCCATCCCTCCCACCACCTCCCACTCTTGTTCTGGCATTTCCCATTGCTTGTGTGTATTCTTGCGTCCTACTCTAGCGATTAGTGATCTATAACTTTAGAGGTTGTGGTGATTAGTACGATCTGTCATTTACCATATATCTACGTGTCACGACTATGCTGTGGGTTGGTGCGTGTTCGGAGTGCTAGCTCTTGGTTCCAAATCTATACTTTTTATGGTTTCTAGCATGACATCCCACTCCATGGATATCGGGTTTTTTCGCAATCCCCTGGCCTCCTCCCGCCGTATTGCAGCACTCTCGGCCCCACCCCAGCGGAGCATCTCACTGTGCCAGGTGTATCCAGTAGGAGGTTTCGTTGACTTCCATCGCATAGTTATGGACCGTTTGGCTAGGATTAGGGCGAGGTCCACGAATCTGAGTTGTACCTTCTGTTTGGTCGAAAGTTTAAGTAGGCCTAGGAGACATTCCTCTACTGTGTTTCCCACATGTATCTGTGTGACTGTTGATATGTGAAGCCTGATGGACTCCCAGAAACTTCGCAAGCGGGGGCATGCCCATATCATGTGGATTAAGTCAGCCTCGCTCAAGTGGCATGGGGGGCAATGATGCATGTGGGAACATCCGTTGTAGACGCCGCTGTGTGAGATAGGCTCTATGGAGTAACATACTTTGTATGAATTTAAACTTTCCATTACGAGTCACTTTTTTGGGGTATTCCAGCCCATTCCTTGTCTGAAAGCTCCAGTCCAATATCTTCCACCCATGTAGCTCGCAAGTCTGTTAGCTCTTAGCGGCGTGTGCCCGTATTCCCACATTAAGCCATTTGATAAGGTGTCGTCCCCTCCCCATGTAGTATAGGGTCTTAACCAATCGTGGGTTGGGGGTTCTTGTCTCTGGGGGGTCCAGTACTTCTTGACGTATTGTAATAGTGCGGCATGTATCAAGTATAGATGATCTGGCACCCCTGTTTCCCGCACGAAGTTGCGGGAAATAGGTTGTGATCCATTAAAATGCCATTGTTAAATAAGTCTCCCACTGTGGCTACTCCTTCATCGTAACAGGCTCATATCCTGCGCTTTGTGAGTCCGCCACTAGCTAGTGGAATACCCATCAGTGGGATGTTCCCTGCATAGGGGCGGCATCGGGACGTGTATTGTAATACCGCCTTCCAGCACTGAAGTGCAGTACGCAGCAGGGGTGGTAGGTTCGGGGAAATTTTACATTGTGGTAGTAGTAATGCGTGTAGGGTGGCTTGGTCTATATCACGCGCCGTGTATCCTATCTCTTGTAGATTGCGACCTGCTGTCCAGTAGGACAACCATTGTAGCTGACTCGCATAATAATATGCTCTGAGGTCAGGTACACCTAATCCCCCTCTGTTGGTCCCCAGCTGTAGTTTTGTGAGGCTTACTCTGCGCCTTCCGGCCCCCCATATAAGATCGGAGAGTATAGTGTCCATGGTTCTGAAAGTGGCGGAGGGTATTACGATCGGCAAATTAGTGAAGTAATTCAAGAGCCGTGGGAGAATCACCATTTTTGATATGGCCGCACGGCCCACTGCAGAGAGAGGTAGCGTAGTCCAGAAGGCGACACTCGTGCTGCGCCACCGGTAAGGAGCATGGCTCAAAGGCAATGTCCTCTGGATGAGTACCCTCTCGGAAGAAGAAGACGTTAGATTTTGCTGCGTTAATGGCGAGGCCCGATATTTGTTCAAACCTATTGAAGATGTCTGGGATGGGGTCCAGTGCACCTATAAGGTCTCGCAAGTATATTATGTCATCTGCGTAGGCAGAAATCAGATGTGTTGATCCACCTATCGGGACTCCGAGGTGGTGAGCCTCTGAGCGTATCCTAAGTGCTAGTGGCTCCAGCGCAAGTATAAATAACAGCGGTGACAGTGGGCATCCCTGTCGTGTGCCCCTGAACACCGAGTATTCCCGGGAGATGTGTCCTCCTGTGCGGACTCTCGCAGTAAACGTAGCCATCGGAGGTATTCCGGGGGTAGGCCGAATTTCCCTATGGCTTTGAACATGTGGCCCCAGGTTAGTGTGTTGAACGCTTGTCGTAGGTCTAGTGCAATGCAGCCTGCATTTATGTAATGTTACGGGGTTGCTGTCATGATGTGGTGCAGCCTCCTGATGTTTAAGGATGTACTGCGGGCTGGTAGGAACCCGCTTTGATCTACATGAATGAGTTTATTTAAATATGGAAGGAGCCTATTCGCAAGTATTTTGCTTAATATTTTATATTCTGTCGCCAGTAAAGATAATGGGCGGTATCCAGACATATCTGATCTGTCCCTCCCTGGTTTAGGAAGTGAGACTACTAACACCTGTGCTGTAGAGGAGGGGAGGTGGCCCAGTTCTAGCGACTTATTGTATAGGTTCTCCAGTTGGGGAATCAAAGCCTCAGCATAGGTGTCGAAAAACTCGATCGGGAGTCCGTCCAGTCCCGGCGCTTTGTTTCGCGGGAGCCCTTTGATGGCCGCTTTTATTTCGGCTTTAGTAATAGGGCCTGCCAGTGCTTTCCGGGACTCTGTAGTGAGCCGTGGGTAGGACAAGTCATCTAAAAAAGCATCTATGTGGGCTTCGTCTGCTATGTCTGGTTTGTTGTATACCGTAGCATAATACAGGCTAAAGGCCTAATTTATATCCTGTTGAGTAGTGATAATGTCGCCCCTAGGTGTTGTGATTTCGCTAATTATAATAGCCGGGGGGGGTCATCTTTCAGTATTCTGGCTAGTAACGTCCCAGATTTGTCTGCGTCTGTATGTTTTAGTTGGGTATATGCTCTATAATCTATAACCCTTAGGGACCCCAGTAGTTCCGCATGCTGGATACGCGCCTCTTGCAGAGGGGCCTGTTTTTCGGTATCGCTCGCTGCCTCTTGTTCCAGTGAATTCATCCTATTCTCTATTGCTATCAGATTTTTGTGTACTTCTTGTCTGGCACTTACTGTAGCGCTAATCGCAGTGCCCCGGATAACTGCCTTGAATGCGTCCCATTCGATGGAGATGGAGGATGCAGTGTTACTATTCTCTGCAAAGAAGTGTGTTATAGTGTGGGCCAGGGTAGTGTGGTACACAGAGTCTTTTAACAATTGGGGCCATAGTTTCCATGTGGGTACTGGGGTAGGGATCCTGCCCCAGGTAAAGGTAATTTCTAAAGGGTTATGGTCAGAGAAGGTCTTAGCTAAGTATGTGGTATGGGTTACTTGTGCCGCTATCTTTCGTGAGCAGAGAATCCTATCGATTCTCGTGTGTAGTAAATGGACTGGCGAGTAAAAGGAATATTCTTTATGTGACGGATGTCTCAATCTCCACACATCACTCAGTGCCCACCCATCAGTCCACCCACAAAGAACCTTCGCTTGCTTGGTTGTTCCTGCTCCACGCAGGGGAGGATGTGAGCGATCAAGCATAACATCCATGACTATATTACAGTCCCCTCCTATGATCCACGGGTATATTTCCCATCCCGTTAGTGTCTGACTGAGTCCAGCGAAAAATGTATCTTGGTCGAAGTTTGGGGCGTATATATTACCCAATACAATGTGCGTCCCATCGAGTGTCCCGTGTAGGAATATATATCTGCCCTGGGTGTCTGTGCACCGCTCTAGTTCTATGAACGGCACTCCGTGCCTGATCCATGTCGTTGTTCCCCTGGCAAAAGCGGAGTAATTGGTGGAGAAGATTTGACCCTTCCATTTCTTACGCATTTTCGCCGATTCCGATTCTGTGAAGTGTGATTCCTGCATAAACACTATCTGCGCTTTGCGCCTGAGTAGCTGTGCGTGTAGCCTATGACGCTTCTGTATAGATCCTAGACCCCGAACATTCCATGTGATTAAGTTGTAGGTGTTAAGCATGTGTGTCGTGGTGTGTAGATGAGGCTAACATTGTAGATATGAAAGAGAGGCCACAACCCATGCCAGGATAGCGACTTTGTGCCAGAACTCCCAACGCCCCCCAAACTCCTAATACAAGGCCCGGTTGGTGAACTATACCGGACCAAACAATAAAACACAACCTGTGTAACTGTGCTGTATTTACATGGTGCATTCGCTAATAGGGGGTCGTTGCTCATGCCTTTTATGGTGTTGTAACTGCTTTGTGTACGAGCTCAGAGGAGCCCGGGGCTAATAGAAATTTTGAAATAGAGCCATTTAGTCCACAGAAGAAACAAAAAGGATATGTGTTATGATACCGGGCCGTGCATCACAACTAGCGAGTTTATTGTCCATCTGGGTGAACGGGATATTCGTTCTTGCGTTACATCAGTCTAGTAAGCCGTCCGCTGTCTGGAGCGTCACACTAGGAAACAAAGCCAGGCTGCTCTCGGACTCCGATCTAACTGTGCTGCCTTCCGAGGATTCAGAGTCAATAATGAGCTCACAGTCTCTGAAAGTGGACGTTGTCTCAAGGGCCATATCCTTGCTCTGTTGTATTTGTTCTTGCGTTGGGTTATGCGACTGTGGTTTGTGGACTGATTTCACATTGCGACGCGACCGCCTGCCTTGTGTATGTCCTTGGCTGTTGGGTAGACTCCGGGAGGAGGTTCCTGGTAGTAAGGTTGGGTCCATGACCTCGGTCCATTCCTCCACGTCCTCATGGCTCTCAAAGAAGTACGTCTTTTGATCGTGCATGATTTTCAGCCTAGCAGGGAATAAGAGAGCGTATTTTAGGTTCATGGCTTTTAGTTTCTTCTTGACAGCTATGAAGGAGGATCTTTGTCGCTGGCCCATGAGGGTATAATCCGGATATAGCGATATTCTGCAATTTTCAAAGCGTATTTGGGGTCGCTCTCGTGCCTTCTGGAGTAGCTTGTCGCGGTCCCTGTAGTTTAGGATCCTGGCTATTAGTGGGCGGGGCGAAGCCCCCGCCTTGGGTCTCCCAATGGGTATCCTGTGGGCTCTTTCCACGCAAAAATAGTCTGATAGCCCTTCAGGGGCTACGTGATCTCGGAACCATTGTTGCATGTAGCTTGCGGCATTAGGGCCTTCGCTGCGTTCCGGAAGTCCGATAACGCGCACATTGTTTAGTCTGGCCCTTCCTTCTGCGTCCTCCGCTCGGTCCTGCAGGCCAGTGACCTGTTTCCGAAGTTGTTGAATTTGTACCGCGTGCTCCTTGTGCTGAGGCAGGATCTCGTCCATCACTAGGCCATGAGCTTTCACTTTGTCCGCCAGTTTAGTGTGGTCCGCCTTGAGCAGAGTGAATCCAGTCGTGAGAGAGCCGACCTGTTGCTCAATGGCTTTTCTTGATTTCCCTGACCTCTTGTAATATCAGATCAAGTTTGTCTAAGGGGGTCTTTTCGTTTGGAGGTGGTATACAAGTGAGAGCTGATGGTGTCGTAGTGTGTTCCGGATCTTCCGTGTGTTGTGTATTACTGGTGGTCGCCTCCGGTAACTTCCCTTTGGGGCGTCCCATGTTGTTTCGATGTATTTCTTACCCACAGGCTTCGCTTACTGAGGAATGATAGTTTGGCCTTCGCTGTTTCGTGATCTCTGTATTAGCCGGGTGGGTCTGTCGTGTTAGTGCGAGCGCCTTGGCTGCACGCGCTAGACGGCGCGCAGTACTCCTTCGTGTGTTCCTTTGGCTATCTCAAGCAATCCGTGCACTGAGTTGCTGCTGAGCAGAATGACACTTTAGCATCAGGCGCTGTGCTCTCAGTTTCAGTCATGCCGTGCTCAGATTCCGGCATTCGCACTCTCCACAAACGGGCCGGTTGTGGCAATCAGCGTGTTCTCTAGTATTGGCTGGGGGGTAGGAGGGGCGGCAGGGCACCGCCGGGTCACAGCGAAAAGTCAATTGTGGTGCTTTATTCCCTGGCTCTCGAGAAGGCGGCTCCCGTTGCCCGCATTACTGATGGCCTGTAAAATGTTATAGTAATGTTTCTGTGTTGTATGCCTTAAGGCAGGCCTCAGCGTTCACCCAGCGGACACCGTTTAGCTTCGTACCGCTCCTCCGCTCTATGATCCCGGGTAGGCCGGCACTCTATTCTCCCATAGCTCGAGATCCCGGGGATGTGCTCATTCCAGGGCTAGTGCACCGGAGGCAGCCGCGCTTTCTTTCTCTCTGGCCGTCGGTCTCACTATTCTTGCCCCAGGCCCATGGGCCGTGTTGCTCCTAGGAGAGTTAGGGGGGCGGGGGGTTTCAGCGATGAGTGCCGAAGTTAAATGTAGGCAGGGCCCCCCCCACAGGACGCTCTCACCTGAGGTGGTGCACAGTGTCTCTGAAGGTCGAGCTCTTAAGTCTCAATCGGGATAGCAGGCCCTGGCGTGG
This sequence comes from Calotriton arnoldi, assembly GCA_963921515.1. NCBI lineage: Eukaryota > Metazoa > Chordata > Amphibia > Caudata > Salamandridae > Calotriton > Calotriton arnoldi. The sequence goes on from CAWUFW010000337.1 coordinate 3,493,381, forward strand.
CCGCACTCTGGGCCTCTCGTCTCCGCCGTAGGGGCCGGCTCGCTCACGCCAATTGCCGCCGGCGTTGCGTTCTGCTAGTATCGCGCCTCACCAAAGGCACCACAAGCTCGATATATAACGCCAGTCGCGCCCCGCAATGCGTCAGGATCGAGGGCCGTCGTCCAGGAAGAGCCAGGAGGGTCCGGTTGCCAGGTAGTCGCCCGGGTGTCTCCGGAGCACAGCACCACCCTCCAGCGGTTATCGCAGATCGTGTGTAGGCAGCCGGGGCTTAGTTTTAACTCTTTTTTATTAGCAGTTTCAGTGTATGAACATTTATAGCTCTGCCATCTTATGCACAATAAACAAGCAAGCTTTACGAAAAAAGTTGGTACATACAGCTCTAGCAAAACCCACTTTACCTAAATATGGAATTTGTGCCACATGAGTCCGTGCGTGTGCTTCAATGGGCTTCAGTCGAACTTGAGGAGGTTGAAACTTACCTCCATAACACTGAACAATGAAACCCCCCGCCCATCCCCTGTCCCTCCCCCCACTGGTATGCAGAGTTCCTCTTTCCCCTGTGACGCCCTTACGAAGAGAGTGAGCCCTCATCATTTACTGTGTCGTAGAAGCGCTATCTGCGACTGTTAACCGTAGGAGGCGAAGGTACTTTGGACATGTTATTTCATTGAATTCAGTGGACAACAGGGCCAGCAGCGGCTTCCAAACCTCCCCAAAACCAAGTCTTGAGCCCGTGAGTGTGGCCTGTATGCGCTCCATCCCTAAAGTGTACCATAATTTGTGGAGCCAACCCGTGTGTGTGGGTACTGTTTGTGTGCCCCAATGCGTTAAAATGTTTTGGAGCGCCGCCCCTAATGCTAGGCCCATCTGTTTTCCTTTGCGAGACTTCAGCGGGAAGGTGAGGGGATTGGGCAACCCGAGCACCACATAAACGGGGTATTGTGGAATCTGTGTCTCAAACTGCCCGTCAATATAATCCAAGATTGGAGGCCAATACTTGGAGAGGACCGGGCACTCCCACAACAGATGTAGCAGATTCCCCTCCCCCCCACGCCCCCGCCAGCAAGTAGGGCTGCGGTCCGGGTTCCCTTGGTTGAGGCGCACTGGCGTCAAGTACCAATACGTGGCTATTTTGAAGGCGGTTTCTTTACCAGCGGTGTTCCGAGCTGTGTGATTAGCCCTGTAATAAAGCTCTCCCCATTCCTTTTTTCGAGAAGTCCCTCCCTAGCTCTTTAGCCCATCGCCTTTGACTGGGGGTATATTCTTACGGGGCCGGCGCGCGTAGCATGTCGTAAAGTTCCGAAATCAGCCTCTTGTCCGATGTCTTTGTGATCAGCCACTTTTCATATTTTGTCATCCGTCTACTCACATGGGGGTGTATGTCGGGATGTAACAGCCAGTGTCTCAACTGCATATAGTGATATCTTTCTGACTCAGGTAGTGTGTAATCCAGCCTCAATTGCGTAAAGGAAATGATCCCATCTAAGTCGAACAGGTGTCCTGCGGCCTTGCAAGGCGTTTCTTGCCAAGCTGGAAAGTCCGTGGCTGCCAGTCCCGGGGAGAACTCCCTATTCTCCAGCAGAGGTGTTAGCGGAGAGGGGAAAGACGCAAGTTTTTTGGTTACAGCTACCGCCTCCCATGCATCCATCACCGCCCTGGTAATTGGGGACCCCTTCAGTCCCTGCGGCCGATCTGCTCTTTTCAGAAAAGGCACCTTCCATAAAGAAATTTGGGCCAGTGCTCTATCCTGAAATAGCCACCGCTTCTCGGATTCCTCCTGGCTCCATTCAACCAGGTAGCGCAGTTGAGCGACTCTATAGTACTCCTCAAGGTTCGGGAATCCCAAGCCTCCCTCGTCTGCCCTCAGGTAGCCCAGATCTCGGCGCATACGAGGTCGCGCACCCGCCCATACGAAGTGGAGCATCTCTTTCTGGAGTGCTTTCAGTGTCCCCCCCGGGGGTTTGGCTGGAAGCGTTTGAAATAGATACAAAGCCTTCGGTAAGGCCGACATCTTGACAGCGGCCACTTGGCCCAGTAGTGATAGCTGATGCCGCCTCCATGTCCGTAAGTCATGTGTGATTTGTTTAGTGAGTGTGGCATAATTCATGGAGACCGTCAGCTGAACCGTCGGAGCCAGCTCAATCCCTAAATAAGGAATTGACTTTGTTATTTGGATCCCTGCAAAGCGATCCGCGCTCCCCGAAGAATCCGGTCTTGTCCCTGTAAACTGCAAGATCTGCGATTTCCCAACATTAACTTTAAAGCCGGATACCTCGCCAAAGGCCTCCAGCTCCCTTATAAACTCCGGAACCAATCGTTCTAGGTTTTCTAGTGAGGCCAAGATGTCGTCCGCATAGAGACTAATAGTGTGTCTTTCCCCTCCAAAGGGTATGCCCGTTATGGCAGGGTTGTCCCTCACCCTCTGTGCGAGCGGCTCGATGTACAGAGCGAAGACGAGGGGTGACAACGGGCACCCCTGCCTGGTGCCCCTCTGAATGGGGAAGGGGCGAGACGACGTCCCGTTGACTTTGATGGAGGCGGTGGGGGTGCTATAACAGCTCGCTATCCATGCCCTGAAACGTTCCTCCAGCCCAAAGTGGATCAACGTGCTTTCCAGGAAGTTCCAGTCGACCCTGTCGAACGCCTTCTCCGCGTTGACTGTCAACAGCAGGGCGTTCATATTCGTGCGATGGGCCTTATCTATGAGGTGGAGAATACGTTTCGTATTGTCTCCTCCTTGGCGATTTTGGATGAAGCCCGCTTGGTCTGGCTCAATAATTCCAGGCATCATCGGCCCTAGTCTTGCCGCCAGGATTCCCGTAAGCAGTTTGAGATCGACATTTAACAGGGACACCGGGCGGTAGGAGCTGCATTTCCTCCTGTCTTTCTCCGGCTTGGGGAGGACCACAATTGACGCTGCCAACATCTCTGCTGGGATCGAACCCGGTCCCTCAAAAGAGTTAAACAGGCGTGTCAGGATCGGTGCCAGCAGGTGGCAGAAGGTCTTATAGAAGCCCCCCGAGAAACCGTCTGGCCCGGGGATTTAAGAGGTTTGAGGCGGGAAATCGCCCCTATCACCTCCTCAATCCGAATCGGGGCATCGAGCTGATCTGTCTGATCTTGGACTAAAGCGGGCGTATGTATCCCCTGCAAGTAGGCTGTTTGCAGTCTATCCGACTTGTTCTCCCTAGCGTAAAGGTCTGTGTAAAAGTGCCTAAACACCTGTGCTATGTCGTCGTCCTCTGTGTGGTCCTCCCCCCCGACATTCTCTATCGACTGCACCCGAATCTGCTGGGTCCTGGCCATCAGTTTGCTTGCTAGCATGCGTCCTGTTTTGTCCCCTCCGCTGAAGTAGGAATGTTTGAGTCTCAGGGCCGCATACTCGGCTCTATCGAGGTCCAGCCCCGCCAATTGCGCCCTGGCCGCCTTAAGCTGCTTCCAGACCCCAGGTGCCCCTGTCCGGCTATGCACTCGCTCCAGCTCCAGAACCTGTGCTGAAAGTTCTGTCCTCTTCTCCGAAAGGTCTTTAGCCTCCGCCGCAGAGATCGCAATCAGTTCCCCCCGCACCACTGCCTTCAGAGCCCCCCATAGCGCGGTTATGTTTATGTCTGGGGAGTCGTTCACCTCAAGGTACCCCTGTATGCACTGAGTGAGCTGTGTTTTCACCACCTCCTTGTGAAACATCGTCTCCTGCAGTCACCAGCCCCCGCATTTACCCCGTTGTAGCAGTAGTTTTAGTGTAACCTCTACCGCGTCATGGTCGGACAACGCCGCTGGAACAATGTCGACCTCCGCCATAATTGTACTGATTTCTTCCGTACCCAATAAGTGGTCCAGGCGGGCATACGTCTTGTGTGCGTGAGTAGTATGAGAATTGCGAGGTGTGAGGATGCAGCCGGGGCTTAGAATCAGGGGGGGGGGTCGGCGATGAGTGCCGGAGTTAAGTGAAGGCAGGCCCCCCCCTCAGGACGCTCTCACCTTAGGTGTTGCGCAGTGTTTCTGGAAGTCGAGCACCCCTGTCTCATTCGGGATTTCAGGCCCAGGCGGGGCCGCACTCTGGGCCCCTCGTCTCCGCCGCAGGGATCGGCTCGCTCAGGCCGATTGCCGCCGGCGTTGCACTCAGTTAGTGTCGCTCCTCTCAAAGGCGTCACCGGCTCGATGCTTGGCGCCAGTCGCACCCCGCAGTGTGTCAGGGTCTAGGGCCGTCCTCCAGGAAGAGCCTCGAGGGTCCGGTTGCCAGGCAGTCACCCGGACGTCCCCAGAGCACAGCACCACTCTCCAGCGGTTGTCGCAGGTCATGTTTAGGCATCCGGGGCTTTACTTCTCCCAGTGCGCTCAGTAGAGGCCCGTCATGCACACATCGGGTCTCGTTCGGCCCTGCGTTGTTTCCGGCCATCTCTGCCCAGCGCGATGCGGCCGCCAAGTAGGCCTTACGGCGTGGATCTCTCTCTGTGCCGGTGGCAGCAGCAATGCGGTCAGCTCTCTCGTCCGGTCGTGTCTCATCACCGTTCCGCCCCCTCGAACGGACTCCGATGGGCTACTGTGGATGGCAATATAGCAGGATAATACTGCCCGGGCTCGGAGCTCATCTAGACGGCGTCCGCCATGTTCGGCTGTTAGCCACGCCACCCCGCCTGCTCGCACCCGTAAACCAAATGCCACAGTGAACTAAGACTTAGTTGAGTTTCTTTCTGCCACACAGGAGCACCTCTATTAACTGTTTCCAGCTGCTCGAGGTGTGACACGGTGCAATTCTCAGAGTGGCCAAAAGGGGTCCCTTTGAGTTGGGCAGCAGCTGTGGAACTTACAGGGTGCAATACCACAGAAAGCCACAAGAGGTCAAGTGTAATATCTGTGGATTTATTTTTGGATCCATTTAATGGGGCACCAAAGAATAAAACTGCAAGCATTAGGACTTGGAAGAAGCTGTTTAAACTAGACAAGCTGCCTGCTGATCCCTACAGAGACAGTGGAAGGGAATCAGAGTGCTCAGCAGTGCACAGAATAGAGCCCCAAGGGCTACCTGGTCAGACGGGAAATACTGCACTCTTTTTTCTATTACCTTTCTCAATGCTTTCATGCTCAATGCGGAAATCATATGATACCACTATCAAGGAACAATATAAGAAAGCGATTAGACACTGTCATGATGAAATTAAAATAGCCCAAGCAAGATATTTCCAGAAAAAAATTAACTCGGCCACCCACTCTTCCAGAGAACTCTTCAAGGTGGTTAAATCCCTCACGTCAATAGAACCTGATGCCTTTCCGCAATCTTCATCTAAGGAGAGATGTAATGAACTTGCAGTCTTTTTTTAAAACAAAGTTGAAAATATTTACAACTCCATGCTAGGGAGCAGAGATAACCCAGACCCTCAAAGTAGCAAGGTTCCCACAGGGTACATGGCGAGTCCCACATTAACGCAATTTTCAGCGTTAAATAAAGACACCATGACTAAGATTCTACAAGGCATTAAATCAGGTTCCCCTAAAGACCCGATAGCCCCACATATTTTGATATGGGGGGGATACTTCTCTGACTACCGCCACAGAGTTACTCACACTATCTCTCATGCAAGGAAAAGTGCCAAAAGCTTGGAAACACGCCATAGTCCAGCCATTGCTAAAAAAGCCACAGCTAGACCCAACAGACCTAGGAAACTTCCGTCCCATTTTACTCCTACCCATCCTAGGAAAGATTGCAGAAAAACATGTCAACCATATGCTGTTCCAGTTCCTAGAGGAGAACGAGGTGCTACACCAGACCCAAATGGGTTTTAGACCATCACATAGCACCAAATCTGCCTTACTACTGGTCACAGAGGAACTGACGGAAATCCTCGACCAAGGAGGCACTGCTGCTATCCTGCTGCTCGACCTAAGTGCAGCCTTTGACACAGTGGACCACAAAACACTAATTCTTAGATTAGAGAAAGCAGGTATACAAGACAGCGCTCTAAGATGGATAGTGTCATTTCTGAAGGACAGATCTTTTCAGACCACAGAATGCGGACACTATTCGGACACCCTAGAGGTTACATGTGGAGTGCCACAGGGCTCTGCCCTCAGTCCCACTCTGTTCAATCTATACATGCAACCTTTGGCCGAGATTGTCCAGGAATTTGGGCTGTTAATCATATCTTATGCTGACGACACCCAGTTGGTAGTCTCAATGGCAGAGGGCCCCAACTCGAAACACAACCTAGTGGCTCCCTGCATGGAAAAGGTAGCAAGTTGGATGACAAGCTGTAGACTAAAACTAAATGGTGACAAAACGGAACTTATGTTCCTAGGTAATAATCTCCCACCACGAGTCACCATTGATTGGCCAAAAGGATTGGGCTGTCCGCTGGTCCACAAAAACTCCATAAAGAATTTAGGAATGTGGATAGACCATAATCTCACCATGGAAACACAAGCCAGGAAACTGGCCGCCACCTGTTTTGGAATACTGCGGACGCTTCGTAAAATTCTAGGCCTCATTCCCGAGGAGACCCGGAGAACAGTGATACAGTCCCTGATGATCTCGCGTCTGGACTACGGGAACTCTCTTTTTCTGGGGTCACCCAAATACGTGTTGAACAGGCTGCAGGTGGTACAAAATGCAGCAGCCAGGTTACTTAGAAGCATACCCAGGTATGAATCAGCGAAAGAGGCCTTGAGACTACTCCACTGGCTGCGGGTTGAGGCCAGGGTCATATTTAAAACACTATGCATAACCCACAAGGCCTTGAATGGCAAAAGGCCGGCCCCCCTCAGGGCACTTACCACATCATATACACCGGAAAGAGCCCTAAAATCCTCCTCAGATCGCCTTTCCAAAACCACCAAGATAAGGCGGTCCAGGTGGGGAGGAAGATCTTTCTTGCACTTGGTACCAAAACTCTGGAACTCCATGCCTAAAGAACTATGGCTTCTCACGGACGAGCTTAGCTTTAGGAAAAAACTGAAGACATGGTTGTTTCCGGGATGCTTCACTACTATCTCCTGCTCCGCAGCGCTGGGAAGCCCTTGGGCAGCTATGCGCTATACAAAACTCATAAATAATGCTTTGGAGATGTATTACCACCCAAGCATGGTTCGCAACAGCATAACTCTCACCCTAGACCTTATGAATCCTGCTGAGTGCTTCAGATAGGGTGGCTAAAGTGCTGTCTTCAGAGAAGTGCAAACTCCTTTCATGTGGTAACCCCAATAATCTCTCAGGTAAACGAGTAATCCCATGATAATTCCCAGTTAAACCATCATCAAGTGGGGAAGGAACTCCTGACAATGGCAGAAGCTATGTACACTGGCTGCCCAGTGATCATGCAGCAAGGCATTTCCCCTCATGGACGCCATCCTCTAAGCCTTCTGGGGAAGGCAGCGCTTGAGCCGGCCAGGGGCTCTCTCCCAAGAAAAGCAGCACCCGTATTGGGAATGCTGACAGCAACCAGGCTTCAGGGGCCAAGGAGAGAGGACCTAGAGGTGCAGCCAAACCTGATGGATAAAGGGCAGGCAAGGAAGAGACCAAAAAGGTGAAAGCCTGAGGCCTTCCATAGGTACTCACTATCCAACCGGTTCTCCCAAGTAATGATAGAGATCTGTTTTTGGACAAGGTGGTGTTACTATCAGGTGTTCCAGGAGTAGAGATGCTGAGGTGAGCTGAGCTGATCAACTGGTGAGGTAGATTCAGCCTTCCATCAATGTGAGGCCGGTAAATTGAACCAATAGTATCACCTGTTACTACCAGCACTTACAAAAGAAGAAAAGCAGAATGAGTTCTTTGAAGTGTTATAAAGATAAACACCTCAAATCATTTTTCAACTATTACCAATGTTGTCAGAGAAACCAGCAGACAAGAAGAGGACCAAACTAATGACAATTTTACGTACTCGCTTTTTGCAGCAGCCTCTAGAGAGAGCACTGAACACTATTCCACAAGTCCCAATAGCACACAGGTGAGACTTTAAAAGACTATGTCATTGATTTCAAATCAATTTCATGCAATGATGGAGAGAACCTTCCTCAGTGAGGCAAGTAAAAAGACATCACTTACAGACCTTGTAACCAGTAGCTTCCAATGGAAAGGACATGCTAATATGCATGTCCAGGTGGAATGTTTCTAAGGTGCTTTAAGCACAGTGCAACTTCTCACACATCCTATGACCATTGCCAGCAGCGACACATTTCCTACATTATGACAGACCACTCATGAGCACCTCATGTGCCTCACTCAACTCTTTTCACATAGGACACAATCCAACCAAACATATGGGTCTGCCTGTAACCACCTTGGACAGTCAGAGTGCCACACAGGTAGCAAATGCACTCTATACAAAAGCCAGATAAGATAATATTGCTATATATGCCTAATGCTTACCTGGGATATCTTGGTAAATACAGGATACTGCTGCAGGTGCAGGACTCAGGTAGATTATCTGTGATGGCTTCAGAGCTGTGAACAAGAATTGAAATAGAAACCTTTAATCTTTAACCTCAGATCCTCCTAGTATATTCATTAATACTGCATTCTTGTTCAGCAATGTGTGTGAGAGGAAAGTTGTTAGGCTAGTGTGTGTTTGTTTTATCTGTGAAGCTTGTTTCGTGGCACACCATGTTGTACTTACCTACTGTGTGTGGAGGAAGCTCTCTTGCTTTCCCCTTACTATACCAGTTTTGTGTATGAGTGAAGTTCAAACTGTTATTGCACTATCACTGCTGCACTTGTCCCCTGTGTGTGAAGGAAGCTCTCTCCTGATTTTCCCCTTACTTGTGTATGAGTGAAGTTCACAGTGCTGCTGAATGTGCAATTTGAGGAGAAGCTTGTATTGTTACTGCTGTACCTGTTCTGTTTGTGAAGGAAGCGTGCACCATTTCAATGCTGGCTCCGCGAGTACGAGGGCTACTGGTACTGCTTTTATACTTCAGGCGGAGTTTAAGAAACGTTTTTGATACAGTTTGTAGATTCCTTTGTTAGGGCCAAGTTTGGGTTTCCCAGTGACAATATAATCCCAAGTCGTGCGGTTTCCTTCTTGCAGGATAAGTCATAACTGGATCTAGTTTGGTGCAACAATGTTCCTTACACTCCTTATCCACAAGATGCTCCCAGTTTGCCTTCAGTCTCTTCAGGCTATATTTGATGGGTGACATTTGGCATCGGTTTTGGATGGAATTGAAGCCAATGGCACATTCTAGGGAAGCAGCCGGAAATCTAGCTGCGTGATTAGGAGGAACTTCCATAATTTCCTTTCTTAAATTCCGTTGTTGAATGTTCATATTTCTAAGCCCCATAGTTCTGCACCCAATGCAATCTGGCTTCCTAATGTGGCTTGGACAACTTGATCAATGCATTGCGAAAGATGGTGGCCATGAGAACGAGAAAGTCTGAGAATGGCATGACAAGGCTTCATATTTTTCTATTTACTTATGTACAAGGATGGACTATTTAGATTCCTGTTTATGGTCAAGCCCAAGAATGCAAAATATTAGGAAACATGTTTACTAAACGTTTATGCAACGTAGACCAGCAAACAAAGTTACTGCGCTGTGTTGCATAGAATGAGCAAGAGCCGAATAGCATCATATCTACTAAGATATGGTGCTCTTCAACTTTCTACCTGCGCTGCCGCACTTGAGGCTGCCTAGAATCAACCTTCCTGCACAAAAACAATTCCTAGGAGGCAATTTCCTCTTTCTTTGTGTGTAGAATGCATCACACACAGAAATGGGACATAACCAGGAAAAATAAAGATATAACTCCTCGTTACGTCTCTCTGTGGTATGCACACCATTTTGGTGCAGATTTGTATTGTGTCAAATTCCATAGATGGATGCATGGGAACGTCCATGCTCCACCCATGAAAAGCCTACCACAACAAAATATAAAATAACAAAAGCCGCTATGCAGTTTTACATTCAGTTACAAAGTGTCGCAAGGCCGTGAGAATAGCCTATTGCGTCGCTTTGCACATCCTATTTAAGGACTTGCTTTGCCTTGCGATTACTTGCGTCACCCAAAGACAACACAAGTCCTTAATCAACCTGGGCCTTAACTTCTTTGAGCTGTTTGTTTTCAATGGAAAAATATGTTTTAATTCTGTTATTTTTTTCCCAAAGACCACTGTGTTCGTTTTTTGTTCGTTTATCTTTAGCCCGTTTGCTGTACACTATTTTCCATAGCAGATGAGCTTGAAGCGTTTTAGGTGTACATCGTCGGCATACAGGAAGGCTGAAATTTTGAATTCCCTGATTGAGGGGACGTCTTGGGAGGCATTCAAGACTGTGCCTTAGAGGGTATTGGTGTATAGTGATAACAATAACGGGACAGGGAGACATCCCTGTCTGACCCCACACTCACGATGAAGATAGCCAATGAATGAAGTTGGCTGACTCAGTGGCCCATGCTTTTGCTGCAATAGGTGCAAGAAATATGTGTATGACACAAAAACAGTCCAATGGATGGAGAGGGCTGGCTGAAATATGTAAGTATGTATATAGATCTACAGATGGTGAAGTGACTTGAAATTGCAATGGGCTTTAAGAAGAATAAGCACCAAAAATCCCAGCAAAGCATTAAATGCTACCAGCTATCACAAAAACAACAGTCTACACTCCTTAAACAATTCCAGATCTTTGGAAACACAAGTGGTGAGTTCAATGTTGCATGCAAGGATATTATAGTCCTCACATTAGAGAAGTATATATTTAAAAGTATATATTTAATTTTCAGATCAGAGTTGAGCACTTTTGAACAGAGAGAAACATTTTAATCTTCCAGAGGCCTTGTTTTCAATCTAGCCACTCACCGATTTCATGGAGACATTTCCATTTCACCTTTTGAAAGCAAGATTATTTCAACAAGCTCATAATTGAGCTTACTCTAGGCATTCTTCACTGATCTCCTGTGGTTACAAATAGCACCTCATCAAATCCCATATGCCACTTTTGACTGAACCACAGCGCCTTCAGCGCCTTGAGACCCTTACGGGTGAGTAGTCGCACTTTACAAGCCACCTGATTGATTGACGCCACTAGAAGCCTGGGACCCCTATGCTCTGCAGCTACCTATGAGTATTCAAAATGTCTGTAGGTTTTCAGATGAAAGGTTTGAATATTTACCCTGACTTCTCCGGGTAGATGTGTATGAGTGCCGGAAGACGACTCCTTCCACTGACAAATCTTAGGAAATGGCTGCGGTCCTCTGAGGGAAAAAAGAACACGTCAGCAAGCAGGAGGAGCCTGCCAACTCTGCCACGAGTAGAAGGAGCTGTGCGGTATGAGAGGGAAGTTGCTAATCTTTTCACTCAAACTTTACATGGAAATTACAACCACATGCACAAAACACCTGCCAGTTGACGACCCTCGATAAAAGGCAGAACCAAGTTGAGGATTATGAGACCTATTTACAAGGGTAAATTTACTTGTGAGAAAAGTTACATGTGTAAATGTACTGTTACACTTTGGTCCTCATTACGAGTGTCCGGTTCTTTTCCAATCCCTGTGCAAAGTATTGTGTGCACAGGAATCAGAATTCCGAGTTTTGTTGTTATTACATGCCTCTCAATTTTCCCTACATACATTTCGGCAGGTGAAACTTGCTGAATTTTACAGGGGGAAATACTTGGTACATTCCTGTACAAGTGGATTTTGGTGGGCAAAGCACCAAAATCTGCATGTTATGCCCCATTTTAAAGGGCACAACTTATTATTGCACCTGTTTAAAATTCTGAACTCTGGTATCGGATTGTAAAAGATGCAATAATAATCGCCTTCCCAGCCAAGCACTCGTGATGAGCGCCTCTGTAGTAACTTTATCACGTTTGGCTATTCACCATTTCGGAGTGTAAAAGTTACACTCCAGAAACCAAGGGGTGGAGTCTTATGCACTAGTAACGTTTTTCACGTGAAGGTGAAGGTGTCCCTATAGTAAAGTATAAGAAAATTCCAAAAAGTTTATTAAACTTAAAGTAACAATATTTTTATATTACATTTTAGTGTAAATTGTTTGTATTAATTTATTTTAAATGTAGAACTAAATACATAAAAGGTTTCCTCATTATTAACTGGATTTTAAATTATATTTGTATTGGATTTCAATATATTAAGTTAAAAATATATTTCTGGAATATTTCTTTAAACAAAAATAACTACCTAAAGTAAAATGCTTATATTTATTTATTATGCATTAAGCATTACTACAAATTATGTATAGAATTAATTTAAATCAATCTAATGTAAACAAAGAACAAGTTACTTACCTTCGGTAACGTTATATCTGTAAGAAACACGGGTTAGTTATAGATTCCTTACCTTAGAATTACCCCCAGGCGTCAGACTGGATCCAGAAAGTTTTTCGTCAGCAGTACCTCTGCGCGTCGAAAGGTGGCGTCGGTCGGCTCCGCGTCCGTCGTTGACGTCGTGGTCGCAGGGATGACGTCGCGGTAGCTACTTAGACGCCGCCCTCGCGCGTGGACGTCAGTTCTGTACACGACGTTCCGCGCCAGAAACGCAGAGCCATGCAAGACACTGACCACTGGTGCACAAAACTAGGGCCCTGAAAGGATGTCCTTAACCCTAGAAGTCAGTTCGCAGAACGGGGAGGATGGGTGGGGCGGTAAGGAATCTATAACTAACCCATGTTTCTTACAGATATATCGTTACCGAAGGTAAGTAACTTGTTCATCTGAAAGAAACAGTTAGTTATAGATTCCTTACCTTAGAACAGATACCCCAGCAATACCAACCCCGGTGGTGGGTCTGCGAATCAAGTTCACACCAGAAAGTCCTGGAGAACAGAACCGCCAAAGAAGCACTCTCTCCGGACTTGGCTGTCCAGGCAATAGTGTTTAGTGAATGTGTGAAAGCATGCCCACGTCGCTGCCTGGCAAATGTCATTTAGAGGGACTCCTCGTCCCAAAGCAGTAGTGGCTGCCGTCGCCCTGGTGGAATGGGCACGTAGCCCCACAGGAGGCTCCTTTTTAGCTGGAGAATAGCAGGCTTTAATACACAAAACGACCCATCTAGAAATGGTCCGCTTGTGTACGGCCCGACCTTTCTTGGCGCCCACGTAGCCAACAAAGAGCTGGTCATCCACCCGGATCTGTCTGGTGTGATCCAGATAGAAGGAGAGCGCATGTTTTGGGTCCAGACGGTGGAGCCTCTTTCGAAGGATGCGGAGGCGGAAAGAAGGTGGGCAAAGTGATGGTTTGCGCAATATGAAAGGAGGTGACCACCTTGGGAAGGACGGATGGACGAGTTCTTAGGACAACCATGTCCGGATGTACAGACAGAAAAGGAGGTTTGGATGAAAGAGCCTGGAGCTCACTCACTCTTCTGGCAGATGTGATGGCTACCAGGAATGCAGTCTTAAGAGTCTGAGAGGACATTTGTGAAGCGGCTCAAAGGGAGCGCACATCAAATAGGTCAAGACCAGATTCAAGTCCCACTGAGGCATTACGGAGGGGATAGGAAGAAAGAGATGAGTAATGTCTTTTAAGAAACGATTTACAACCGGGGACTTGAAGAGAGAAGGCTGATCAGGAAGCCTAAGAAAGGCAGAGATGGCCGAGAGATAGCCCTTGATAGTGCCCAGAGCAGAGCCCTGCTGGGCCAAAGAAAGGAGGAACAAGAGAGCCTCAGAGAGGGGGGCAGAAAGGGGAGCCACAGCCTTTGCTGCGCACCATGCCACAAATTTGTTCCATCGGCAGGCGTATACCGTCTTAGTGGAGGGACGCCTGGCTGCCAAGATTACATCACAGACTTCAGGAGGCAAGTCAAATGACGTCAACTGCCGCCGCTCAATCTCCACGCAAGGAGGTGGAGGCTGGACAGGTTCGGGTGGAGGACCGTCCCCTGCTGCTGCGACTGAAGATCCTCCCGAAGAGGCAGTCGGATCAGAGGATCGATGGCCATGTTGAGTAGCTCTGGATACTAGACTCTACGTGCCCAATCCGGCGCCACAAGAATGACTTGGGCCCGGTCGCGCTTGATCTTCTTCAGCACTCTGGGCAGAAGTGGTATAGGCGGAAAGGCGTACAACAGACCGCAATTCCACTCGCGACGAAAAGCGTTGCCTAGCGAGTGCCGCCTTGGAAATTCCAACGCGCAGAATTGCTGACATTGCGCGTTGTCGTCGGTGGCGAATAGATCTAACCAAGGCTCTCCCCACTGTTGAAAGAGACCTTGCACCACCTCCGAGTGAAGACGCCATTTGTGATCCATCATGCACCTGCGGCTGAGTTCGTCCGCCCTGGCGTTCAGAGAACCTGCCAGGTGTTGAACCACCAGGGATATGCCCTGATGTTCCAGCCATGTCCAGAGGCGGAGGGCCTCTTGACATAGGGTCCACAACCCCACTCCGCCCTGTTTTTTGCAGTACCACATGGCGGTGGTGTTTTCCGTGAACACCTGCACTACTCTTCCCCGGACAGAGGGAAGGAATGCTTTCAGTGCAAGACGGATCGCCCGCAGCTCCAGAAGGTTGATGTGGAGCCCGGACTCCGCCGGAGACCAGAGGCCTCTGATCTCCGCCTCCCCCATGTGGCCGCCCTATCCCAGAAGTGAGGCATCGGCCACCACCGTGAACTCTGGTTGAGGAAGGGAGAGGAATCTGCCGTTGACCCAATGCTGGTTCGTGAGCCACCACTGCAATTGGTGTGCAGTGCCCTCTGAGATCTGGACGCAATCGGACAGATTCCCCTGATGTTGCGCCCACTGGAACTTCAGGTTCCACTGCAGAGCCCGCATATGCCACCTGGCATGATCCACCAGCAGGATGCAGGAGGCCATCAGGCCCAGCAGTCGGAGGTTCATCCTGACCGAAACCCGGGATAAGGGCTGAAAGATCGGAATCATAGCCCGAATATCCCGGACTCGCTGCTCGGGAGGATAGACCCGAAACCGCGTCGTGTCCAGAACCGCTCCGATAAAGAGGAGCTTCTGAGAGGGAATCAGGTGCGACTTCGGCACGTTGATGGAGAACCCCAGCGAATGCAGGAAGTCGGCCGTAGTCTGGAAGTGGGAGACGACTGTCTGGGCGAGCCCGCCTTCAACAACCAGTCGTCGAGATAGGGGAAGACTGGGACCCCTAATCTGCGCAGATGAGCTGCAACCACCGCCATCACTTTTGTGAACACCCGAGGGGCGCTGGTAAGGCCGAAGGGGAGCACGGTAAATTGAAAATGCTCATGGCCTACCAAGAACCGCAAGTAGCGCCGGTGGGCCGGCAGGACGGGGATGTGAAAATAGGCGTCCTGCAAGTCCAACGCTACCATCCAGTCTCCAGGGTCGAGGGCAGACAAGACCTGAGCTAACGTCAACATTTTGAACTTCTACTTCCGGAGGAAGCGGTTGACGCTCCTGAGGTCCAAGATAGGACGCAGGCCTTTGTCCTTCTTGGGTACCAGAAAGTAGTGGGAATAGCAACCACGACCTACTTCTGGGGCAGGAACGCGCTCAATGGCTCCCTTGGCCAAGAGAGCCGTAACTTCCTGTTGGAGAAGGCCTAGGTGATCCTCCGACATGCGATGGTACTGAGGTGGCATGGCTGGAGGGGTAGCCTCGAAGGGGAGGGAGTAGCCCCTTCGGACTATCTGCAAAACCCACCTGTCCGACGCGATGGTACGCCAGTGGGGGAGGTGATGGCGGATCCTGCCGGCCACTGGCGATTGATGGGCCTGAAAGGTCAGACTAGGAAGGTATGGAGGCGGAAGCAGAGGGGGGTTGGTGGACTGGCCCGCTCGCTGGCCCCCAGAACCACGGCGGTGGTTCCCACATCCCCGGTCGCGCAAAGGTTGTGCAGCTTGCGCCGGCCTGTGGCTCTGGGCGGGACGTAGTGGGGCACCCCTTTCGTAGCCACGAAAGGGGCGAAAAGCAGACTGCGCAGGGCGGGTGGAGAGGCCGAAGGACTTGGCCGTAGCCCGTGAGTCCTTGAAACGCTCTAGAGCGTGGTCTGCTTTGTCGCCAAAAAAGGCGACGGCCATCAAAGGGCATGTACAGAAGAGCGCTCTGGACATCCCCCGAAAAGCCAGTCGATCTCATCCAGGCTTAGCGACAAAGGGCTACCGACGTGGAAATCGTCCTGCCTAGAGAGTCGGCGGTATCCAGCCCACAGCGGATGGTAAACTTTGCTGCATCCCTCCCTGTGCCAACAGCCTGGGAGAGTACGGTACGGGCCTCCTCCGGACACTGAGGCAGCACTTGCGCAACCGTGTCCCACACAGAGTGGGAATAACGGCCCAATAGACATGCGGTGTTTATCGACCGCAGTCCCAAGCTAGCGGAAGAGAAAACCTTCTTCCCAAGATGATCCAGCTTCTTGGATTCCCTATCTGGTGGTGCGTTAGGGAATGCGCTTTTGGAAGTAGAAGCTTGGACCACCAAGCTCTCCGGGGTGGGGTGTTGGGAGAGGAAAGTGGGGTCGCCCGGGGCCGGGTGGTGGCGTTGGGCAACCATCCTATCCACGGGAGCCCCCGTGTTGGGCCTGGACCAAGTGCCCAAAAGGATGTCGGTCAGGGCTTCATTGAACGGCAGCAGGGGCTCCAAAGAGCTCGCTGCCAGTTGAAGCACCTCTGACAGGAGGTTAGTCCTGACTGCCACCGTAAGAAGCTCGAGGTTGAGAGCCTTGGCTGCCCTACGAAACAACACTGCGTAGGACGCTCCCTTCTCCGTAGCCACGGTAGGAGGAGACAACATGCCAAGGTCTGGGGAGGTATCCAGACCACTGGCATCCCCTAGGTCCTCTCTCCAGTCCGGATCGTACTCCAACTGGTCTGACAAAGGTTCTCCAGACCCCTCCCAGTCTTCCTCACCCTTCTCTGGCTGCCATGTTGGCTGAAAATGGCCAGGGGGGAACACAGGGACAAAAGTACCCATCGGCGCCGGATCCGGCGTCGGCCCGTGTCCACGTCCAGTTGGAAGCCAGGGTCGACGCCGGCGGGGGGGCCAGCCGGCGTCGGCAGCGGAGCCGGTGGAGTCGGCGCCGGTGTGACAAGGTCGACCGGCGCCGATCCGGATCCAGGCCTGGATCCATGGGGGCCCTGCGGCGCCGGGGCCGGAGCCGCTGGCAGGGAAGGCCTAGGGCCCCCAACCGAGTCCGCGGGGCCCAAAGGCGAGCCGTCGGAGTCGGGCTGCCCAAAGATGGCATGCATGGCTTCGTAAAACTGACAAAGCTGGATAGGGGTCGCTCCGGGTCCCGGAAAGGGAGGGAAACTCGGAGTCGGCCCTTCAGGCCATGCACGCGGAGCCGCGGGAGTGGCACCGCCCGCATCCCTCGTCGCGTCAGCCGACCGACGGGGAGAAGTCAAAGAGCGACGATGCTTATTCGACTTAGTCTTGTGCTTCGACTTACCTGACCCCGAGTGCCAAGACTTGGATGACGAGTGGTGATGGCTCCGCGACCGGTCCCTCGACCTCCCTCGCGACTGGGACCTCGAACGGCGCGGAGCTTTCGGGACCGCTCCCGCAAAGACTTCGGAGCCATGGTCCGGCAGTCGGAGCGCGACTTGAGGTCGTGGTCACGCTCCAGGCAAAAGAGGCACATGCGGTGCGGATCAGTCACCGACATCATTCGGGAACAGGAACCGCAGGCCTCGAAGCCGGGCATCCCTACGTGCACCAGGAGTCGGTTAGGACTCAAAAAGACGTCGACAAAAGTCGCTCAAAAAGTTCAGTCAAAAAATGACTGGAGGTACCGCTCTCTCCGGATCTGCGCTGGCTGGCACGGAAAAAGAAAGAACTGACGTCAGCGCGCGAGGGCGGCGTCTAAGTAGCTACTGCGACGTCATCCCGGCGACCACGACGGCAACGACGGACGCGGAGCCGACCGACGCCACCTTTCGACGCGCAGAGGTACTGCTGACGAAAAACTTTCCGGATCCAGTCTGATGCCTGGGGGTAATTCTAAGGTAAGGAATCTATAACTAACTGTTTCTTTCAGATAGTTACACTTATTGTTAATGAACATACGATTAGTAAAATATTTTATAATACAATATTTATTTTTTATTTATATATAATTATTAACATTAAATTACATGTATATATACTTTTAAAAAGTCAAAATAAATTAATTTATTTTGGCATTATTTCCTGTGGGGTTGTAGTTTAAGTCCATGCCTCTAATATTTTCTGTGGAATGGTCTGTAGTATCAGTGGCTGGCCATGTGTGGTGCTGGACTTACTCTAGGTCTACATGGAGCACATTAATGACTGTTTTTGGATTTTTTTGGCTGTATTAACTTTAGACGTGCAGTTTGTGAATAGAAATCGGCTTACTCTTTTTTGGTTGGGTGCATGAACTTCTCTGAACCCCTACTTAGCATTCCCTAAACCACTCCTTATTCCTCCAGAAACCTCTCCCACTTTGTAGTAAGCTTTCCCCATTTTCTAGCCACTCCCCCTCTCCCTGCTACATTTACTACTACAACGGAGGTGAGCATGCGTGGAGATCTCAACAGTCGGGGCGTTGACCTTTGCACAGAAATGATGGCAGAGTACAGGAAGATACTGCCCAAGAAAAGGTGAACGACACTTACCACTGGTGAAGTTATTAAGAGCCTCCCAGAAGTACTGAACTCTGGTGTCCGCCGGTTTCATATCCTGAAATTGAGCTGTTGGGCAGAATGCAGAACTGATTATAACCAGTGAATGCATAGAGAGATGCATCTAGTGAGGGAGAATAGGAATATGCAAGCAATCAGAAAGAACTGAGAGCACAAGATCCAATGAGTGAGAAGAGTCATAGAGAGAGAGTTTGGCTTGTGAGGCGTATTACTCATCTGATGGATAGTTATTAAATAGGAATAAATACTTGCAGACGGTTAAATTCTAAGCAGTTAAATGTTAGGTAAAACAACTGACTTGCCTGTAGGAGGTACAGTATTCCAAGTACATCAAACCTTCTACTGTTATCTGCTCTTGGGGTATTTTGGAAAAACATATGCAGGTTCTGCAGTTTGGAGAGGGTTGTCGAGATATCCTGGAGGACACTCTTGCCCACTTTTTCCCTTGAAGACCTCACTCTTTCAGTTCCTACTTAAGTAAACTGGCTAGAAGCGCCCTGATTTCCACATGCTAGATGGGAACATAAAATGACATCAATGCTTAGAAAGTAATCTTTCCTTACGCTTACTTTTGGACAGCTTCTGTTTCCAACTTTTGGGAACAGGTTACGAGGCAAAGACTAATAAGAGGGCAATGGCTAGGCCAGGTAAAATATTTCACAGTATTATTTGGGCAAATCTGAACTCTGCTCTAGAGCTTGCATTCAGAGGGCAGTAACTACAGACTGCACCTGCACTGCTCATTGCACTGCCCTATATTTCCCATAAAAGGTAACATGTTTCTGGAAGAATTGAACCAATTGCTGTGTTTGTGGAGCAGACAAGAGTTCCTGCTTCAAACACACCTCTCTATGTGAATGTACTGATTCACAGCACACAATGCAAACGGACGTGGAGCCTTTCGGTCCGAGGAAGCTTCTTTTTATAAGTTACTAATAGACTATTAGTGTTGTCATTGTAGAATCGAAGAGCATGTCTCATGACTAACCAATGCAATCTTTGTTATGTCCAAGAGACCTGGAGTATCAAGGACGAGGAGTTTGAACAAAACTAAATAGTTGGTGTGTAGCGTAGGTCCACGATGGACAGAGCAATCCCTGTTGACAGCCACAGAAGATAAATTACATAAAATAAATTTAGGTGGAACACTATTTATGAGTGGGCTGGTAATTGGTGCAAAATCTATCGTAGCCGATAAAATCTGACTCTGCTGTGTCCAGATTTATTGGGGGTGATAAATATTGCATGAATTACAAGCTTCCCCTATAATGGGGAATAACATGAGGATTTTGATGCTTGCCACATCATAGTCTGCATATTTACTGGGCTTCCCCCCCGGCCCCCCCACAATACATTTCAGCAGGTTTCATCTGTCCAAATGTAACTCGGGGAAGTGATTTTTATCGCACAGTCTAAAATGAGTTCTCCAAAACAGAAACTCTGGCAACAGAGAAGAGTGTCAAAGAGTGTAGTACAGTGTTGTATAGTGGAGTTGCATACAGAGGAGAAGAGTGTTGGAGAGTGGAGTGGCGCAGAGCATGGTACAGTGGCGTGGAGTGGAGTATACTGGAGTGGCGTAGTGTAGAGTGAAGAAAAGTGCCATGCAGTGGAGTGCCGTGTCGTAGAATATAGAGGCGTGGAGTGCAGTGGTGTAGTAAAAAGTCGAGTAAAGTGTCATAAATTGGAGTACTGTGTTCTACTGTAGAGTGTAGTGGCGTTTCACACAGTAAAGTGATGTAGACTACAGTAGAGTAGAGTGGCATACAGTCTAGTTGAGTTTTGTATAATGGAGTGGTGTACAGTGCAACGCTGTAGATTGGATTGGCATACAGTGTTAAGTACAATGGAATAAAGTTGCATAGAGTGGAGTGACATACTGTAGAGTGGAGTGGAGTAAAGGGGAGTAGAGTACTGTATCAGAGTAGAGTGGAGTAACGTGTTGTGCACTGGCATACAAAGAGTTGCGTACAGTGTCCTATAGTGGACAAGAGCATCGTAGAGCAGCACAGAGTGGAGTAGAGTGTTGTACAGTTGCATACAGTATAGTACAGTGAGATACAGTGGAGTGTAGGGGTATAGATAAGACTAGAGGTTTGGAGAGTGGCATACAGCATAGAAGAGTGTTGTAGAGTGGAGTTGGATAGAATCTCGTAGTGTCAAGGAGTAGAGTGGCATGGAGTGGGGTGGAGTGGCGTACCATAGGTAGTAAATGGTTATCAATTGGAGTGGGGTCTTGCACAGTAGAGTGGAGTGCTGTGTCTAAAAGAAAAGTGACAAATAGTGGAATAGAGTGTTGTACAATGGAGTGTACGGGCATAGAGTTGAGTAAAGAGTTGGACAGTGGAGTGCACGGCATAGAGTAGCATAGAATGTTGTAGAGTGCCATAAAGTGTGGTAGACATTTATAGAGTGGAGTTATATAGAGTGGAGGAGAGTGCCATAGAGTGGAGCGGCGTAGAGTGCTATGGCATACTGTAGAGGCGTGGAGTGGATTACTGTAAAGTGAAGTAGCAAAAAGTGGAATAGCGTACAGTTAAATACAGTACAGTGGAGTGTAGAAGACTAGAGTGGCATAGAGAGGAATAGCGTAGAGTAGTGTACAGTGGAGTGGCATGGAGTGGAGTAGGGTACAGTGGATTAACGTAGGGTGGGGTGGCATACATTGAAGTGGCGTAGCGTTGAGGAAACTGTTATAAACTGGAGTGACGTCTCATACAGTAGAGTGGAGTGCTGTGTTGTACAGTGTTGTACAATAGAGTATACCGGCATAGAGTCGAGTACAAATTTGGACTGTGGAGTGTATGGGGATATAGTGGAGTAGAGTACGATGAAGTGGCACAGAGTGTAGTAGAGTTTTGCAGAGTGCAGTTATATATAGTAGAGGAGGGTACACTGAAGTGTCATACAGTGAAGTAGCGTAGACTTGAGTGGCGTACAGTGTAGTAGCGTACAGTGGAGTGGCGTACAGTGGAGTGGCGGAGATTGGAGTGGTGTATTGTGGGGTGGGGTAGAGTGTAATAGCATACAGTGGAGTGGCATACAGTGGAGTGGGGCAAAGTGGAATACCATACAGCAGAATGGCAAAGATTGAAGTAGCGTACAGTGTAGCAGCGTAGAGTGGAGTGGCGTTCAGTGGAACAGCGTAGAGTGGAGTACAGTGGAGTGGCGTAGAGTAGAAAAGTGTAGAAGTTGAATAGCGTTGAGCGGAGTGGTGTACAGTGGAGTGGCATACAGTGGAGTGGGGTGGAGTGGAATAGCAAATAGTGGGGTGGCGTCCAATGGACTAGCATAGAAAGGAGTGAAATGGCGTACAGTAGAATGGCGTATAGTAGAATAGCATCCAGTGGAGTGGCATCCAGTGGAGTGACGGAGACTGGAGTAGTGTACAGTGGAGGTACGTACAGTGTAAGAGAGTACAGTGAAGTGGCGTGCAGTGAAGTTGCATACAGTATAATAGCGTATAGTGGAGTGGCTTAGAGTGGAATCTCCTACATTGGAGAGGCATAGAATGGAGTGGCGTAGAGAGGAATAGCATATAGTGGAGTGGAGTACAGTGGCGTGGTGTATGGATGCATGTTAAATTTAGCAGCAATGTAGATTATGATATGCAGAGTAAGGCAAAACAGCAAATTCCGCTGCCTTGCATTTCTAAAGATTTACCAATCAACGCAGAGCCACGCATGATGGCCTTGCGTTGCTTTGTAAATCTGACTTAAGTATTGCGTTGCCCATGCGACACCATGCGTGTCATAAGGGTACTGCAATCCAATAATCCAGCTAGGCCTTAGTTACATTTTGGGCCATGGTATACCACGGTAACTTTGCAAGGTACCGTGGTACATGCCGATGACAAGCCAGTATATACTTGAGTAAGGGCCATTTTTAGAGAATGAAAAGGCAGCCATATTGTTTTTACTACACTTTGGTTGTGTTCAGTGTTAGGGCCTTAGATATAGGTAAGCAGTAGGTCCTCATCAAACTCACACTAGGGATCCAAGGGAGATAATCCCACCTAAGAACGTATCACTCCCTATCTACATATGAAACCCACAAAAGATACGTTCTACTTAAAACGGTTTTTTTTTAACGTGTCTAATAAGGAAAAGTAATCCTTTCTAAAGACGGGAACCCTAACTCACCTGAGGGTGACATGCTTCATCATGGGGCTCCCTCCTCACATCAGGGCCGCAAGGTCCCAGATGTGGGCTACAACTCCCCACCAAGAGCAGTGGGTGGAGAGGAGCTGAGGTTTTTTCGATGGGGGATACCACTATGAAGTATGGGTGGGTGAGGTGCAGAGTGCAAAACTAAACTGAGTGAGAGGTTAAAACTATCTCAAGGGACTCAATCTCTTTATTCAATAGTGCCCTTGGGTAGGATTAAAAAGTGAGAAGACTGGAGGTTCAGAGCAGATATACCCCCTTATGGTCAGGCGGTATATCTGCTCTGAACCCCCAGTTCCTTTTTAGACTAGTTAAAAAAAAAAACGTTTTAAGCAGTAGGTCCTACCTATTGCTACTTTATCAAAGTGGTAATAGGTCGGGAAATATATTTATATTTTTCATATTTTTTAAATATGTTTACGCCCATGGTAGTTTCAAAAATGTTTGTGAAATTATGTGAAAGTACAGCGGTGACAGTTATCACAGAGTTTAAATGCCTTATAACTTAAAAGATGCTTACCCTACTTAATTGCAGTACCGAAAAACCATCATCAGTGCCCCATAATGTGTAATCCTGTTAAATTTCATGTAAATCCGTTCAGCCATTTTTGCGCTACGTTGAATACAATAGCCTTTGGAAAATACATTGGTAGAAAAGCACAAGTTACTAACTTGTGTAACGATATATCTGTAAGAGACAGTAGTTAGTGACAGATTCCTTACCTTAGAATATCCCCAGGCGTCAGGCTGGATCCGGAAAGTTTTTGCGTAGCAGTACCCTTGCGCGTTGCTAGGCGGCGTCGTGCGGCTCCGCGTCCGTCGTAGGCGTCGTAATCGCCGGGATGACGTCGCGGGCAGTACTTAGACGCCGCCCCTGCGCGCTGACGTCAGTTCTGTACACGACTTTCCGCGCCAGAAACGCAGAGCCTTGCAAGAAGCTGACATAGGTGTCTGAAAAATACTAGGGCCCTGAAAGGGATGTCCTTAACCCTAGAAATCAGTTCGCAGAACGGGGAGGATGGGTGGGCGGTAGGAATCTGTCACTAACTACTGTCTCTTACAGATATATCGTTACATAAGTTAGTAACTTGTGCATCTGAAAGAGACACGTTAGTGACAGATTCCTTACCTTAGAATAGATACCCCAGCAATACCAACCCCGGTGGTGGGTCTGCGAACAAAGATCAGACAAGGAAGTCCCGGAGGACAGAACGGCCAAAGAAGCCGTCCCTCCGGACCTGACTGTCAAGGCAGTAATGCTTTGTAAATGTGTGCAGCGAGGCCCACGTAGCTGCCTGACAGATATCCTGCAGCGGAACACCGCGGCCTAAAGCCGTGGTAGCAGCCGTTGCCCTGGTGGAATGGGCACGCAGCCCAACAGGAGGCTCCTTCTTAGCCAAAGAATAGCAGGCTTTGATACACAAGGTCACCCAGCGGGAGATGGTTCTCTTGTGCACCGCCCGACCTTTTTGGCGCCCACGTAGCCAACAAAGAGCTGGTCATCCACCCGGAAGTGTTGTGTGCGGTTGATATAAAAGGAAAGCGCACGTTTTGGGTCCAGACGGTGGAGCCTCTCTTCCTCTCTGGAAGGATGCGGAGGCGGAAAGAAGGTGGGCAAAGTGATGGTCTGCCCAATGTGGAAGGCAGTAACCACCTTTGGCAAGAAGGACGGACGCGTCCTAAGAACAACCTTGTCTGGATGGACAGACAGAAAGGGAGGTTTGCATGATAGAGCCTGGAGCTCACTCACCCGCCGAGCGGAGGTGATGGCCACCAGAAAGGCTGTCTTCAGAATCAGAAGATGAAGAGGACAGTTATGTAGAGGCTCAAAGGGAGCGCACATGAGAAAGGTAAGAACCAAGTTCAAGTCCCACTGAGGCATCACAAACGGAACAGGAGGGAAGAGGTGTGTAATGCCTTTTAGAAACCTGTTAACAACAGGGGACTTGAAAAGGGAGGGCTGATCAGGAAGCCTGAGGAAGGCCGAAATGGCACAAAGATAGCCCTTGATGGTACCCAGGGCAGAACCCTGTTGGGCCAGGGAAAGAAGGAACAGAAGAACCTCAGAAAGAGGGGCAGAGAGGGGATTCACAGCCTTTGCTGTGCACCATGCCACAAACTTGTACCACCTGCAGGCGTATACCACCTTAGTGGAGGGACGCCTGGCTGCCAGAATCACATCACAAACTTCGGGAGGCAAGTCGAAAGGAATCAACTGCCGCCGCTCAATCTCCACGCAAGCAGGTGGAGGCTGGACAGGTTCGGGTGGAGGACCGTCCCCTGCTGCTGCGACAGAAGATCCTCCCGAAGAGGCAGACGGATCGGGGGATCGACGCTCATACTGAGTAGCTCGGGATACCAAACTCTTCGAGCCCAGTCCGGAGCCACAAGAATGACTTGGGCCCGGTCGCGCCGAATCTTCTTCAACACTCTGGGTAGAAGTGGTATAGGCGGAAAGGCGTACAACAGACCGCAACTCCACTCGCGACGAAAAGCGTCGCCGAGCGAGTGCCGCCTTGGAAATTCCAACGCGCAGAACTGATGACATTGCACGTTCTTTTCGGTGGCGAATAGATCTAACCAAGGCTCTCCCCACTGTAGAAAGAGTCCTTGCGCCACTTCCGAGTAAAGACGCCATTCGTGATCCATCATGCACCTGCGGCTGAGTTCGTCCGCCCTGGCGTTCAGGGAACCTGCCAGGTGTTGAACCATCAGGAACATGCCCTGATGTTCCAGCCATGTCCAGAGGCGCAGAGCCTCCTGACAGAGGGTCCACGACCCCACCCCGCCTTGTTTGTTGCAGTACCACATGGCGGTGGTGTTGTCTGTGAACACCTGCACTACCTTCCCTTTGACAGAGGGAAGGAATGCCTTGAGTGCAAGTCGGATCGCCCGGAGCTCCAGAAGGTTGATATGGAGCCGGGACTGCGCCGGAGACCAGAGGCCTCTGATCTCCGCCTCTCCCATGTGACCGCCCCATCCCAGAAGGGACGCGTCCGTCACAACTGTGTGCTCTGGCTGGGGAAGGGAGAGGGATCTGCCCATGACCCATTGCCGGTTCGAGAGCCACCACTGCAACTGTTTTGCAGTCCCCTCCGCGATCTGGACGTGATCGGACAGGTTGCCCTGGTGCTGCGCCCACTGGAACATCAGGTCCCACTGCAGAGCCCGCATATGCCATCTGGCATGATCGACCAGCAGGATGCAGGAGGCCATGAGGCCCAGCAGCCTCAGGGTCATCCGTACCGAAACCCAGGATAAAGGCTGAAAGATCGGAATCATAGCCTGAATATCCCGGACTCGCCGTTCGGGAGGATAGACCCGAAACTGCGTCGTGTCCAGAACCGCTCCGATGAAAAGGAGCTGTGGAGAAGGAATCAGATGCGACTTTGGCACATTGATGGAGAACCCCAGCGAGTGCAGGAGTTCGGCCGTAGTCTGGAGGTGGGAGACGACTGCCTGGGACGAGCCCGCCTTCAGCAGCCAGTCGTCGAGGTAGGGGAAGACTTGAACCCCTGCCCGGCGCAGATGAGCTGCGACCCCCGCCATCACTTTCGTGAACACCCGAGGGGCACTTGTAAGGCCAAAGGGGAGCACGGTGAATTGAAAATGCTCGAGGCCTACCGTGAACCGCAGGTAACGCCGGTGGGCCGGCAGGACGGGGATATGGAAATAAGCGTCCTGCAAGTCCAACGCTACCAACCAGTCTCCAGGGTCGAGGGCAGTCAAGACCTGAGCTAGGGTGAGCATCTTGAACTTCTCCTTCCGGAGGAAGCGATTGACGTTCCGGAGGTCCAAGATAGGACGCATGTCCTCCTTGGGCACCAGAAAGTAGTGGGAGTAGCAACCACGTCCTACTTCTGGGGTCGGAACATGCTCGATGGCCCTCTTGGCCAAGAGGGCCGTGACTTCCTTCTGCAGAAGCATCAAGTGATCCCCTGACATGCGGTGGAATTGAGGTGGCATGGCTGGGGGGGTGGTCTCGAAGGGGAGGGAGTAGCCCCTTCGGACAATGTCCAAGACCCACCTGTCAAAGGTGATGGTACGCCAGTGGTGAAGGTGAGGGCGGACCCTGCCCCCTACTGGCGTGCTGTGCACCGGAAAGGAGGGACTAGGAGGGCTTGGAGGCCGCGGACGGGTTGGAGGTGGTGGCCTGACCCGAACCGCCACGGCGGTATCCACGTCCTCGGCCACGTGAAGACGCTTGCTGCGCGGGCCGGTGGCTGGGCAGCTGACGTGACTGGGCGCCCCTTCCGTGGCCACGAAAGGGGCGAAAAGCAGAGGTTAGCGGAGGGCGCAAAACAGAAAGGCCCAGGGACTTGGCAGTAGCCCGTGAGTCCTTAAAACGCTCCAGCGCATGGTCTGCTTTGGAACCAAAAAGACCGACTCCATCAAAGGGCATGTCCATGAGTGTATTCTGGACATCACCCAAGAAACCAGTTGTTCTCAGCCAGGCGTGGCGACGCAGCGCCACCGTCGTTGCAAGCGATCTGCCCAGCGAGTCGGCGGTATCAAGGCCACAACGTATGGTGTACTTTGCCGCATCCCTACCTTCCGCAATGGTGCGGGTAAGCAGTGTCTGGACCTCCTCAGAACACTGGGGCAAAACAGTCGCCACCGAATCCCACAGGGAGTGGGTATATCGGCCCAAAAGGCAAGCGGTGTTGACGGACCGCAAACCAGCACTGGAGGAAGAAAAGCCTTCTTCCCAAATTGGTCCAGGCGTTTGGATTCCCTATCCGGAGGGGCGGTAGGGAAGGCGGTTTGGGAGGCAGAGGCTTGGACAACCAAGCTCTCGGGGGTGGGATGTTGAGAGAGAAACAAGGGGTCGCCCGGAGCAGGGCGATGGCGTCGGGCCACGTTCCTATCCACAGGAGCCCCTGTGGTGGGCTTGGACCAGGCGCCCAAAAGAACGTCAGTCAGTGCATCATTAAACGGCAGCACAGTCTCCGTGGAGGAAGCTGCCGGCTGAAGTACTTCCGTCAGGAGATTAGTCCTGACAGCCACAGTAGGCAATTGGAGGTGCAAGGCTCCAGCTGCTCTACGCAACACCGTTGCGAAATTTGCTCCCTCCTCCGTAGCCACAGGAGGAGACAGCATGCCAGTGTCAGGGGAAGTGTCTAGACCACTGGCATCCCCAAGTTCCTCAGCCCAGTCCTGATCATACTCACACTGTTGTGTGAGAGGGTCTTCCGACCCCTCCCAGGTCTCCTGGTCCTCCTCTGGTTCAAAATATGGAGGAGGAGGGACATTTGGGACCCAAGGTCTCATCGGCGTCGAGCGACGTCGGTCCGGCTCCATGTCCGGAGCCGGAGATAACCGGGGAACGACGCCGCCCGGAGCCCCGGACGGCGTCAGGAACGGCACCGGGGACATCGGCGTCGGCGGAGGCGTGGTTAGGTCAACCGGCGTCGATGGGGGTTGCGGTACCACCGGAGCCGGGATCGAGGCCGGGGCCGGAGCCGAGGCTGGGATCAAGGCTGGCGGGACAGGCGATGCCGGGACCGGAGCCGTCGGCGACGCCGGAGCAACCCCATCAGGGCCCGCGGGGCCCGAAGGCGCACCGGAGGGACCTTGAGGCGGGCCATGGCCGACAGGAATTCCTGTATTTCGGCCGGAGTCGCCCCCGAACCCGGAAAGGACGGGTAATGCGGGGGCGGCTCCACAGGCACGTCCGGGGCCGCGGGGACGGTGCCGACATGGGCCTCAGCCGAGACCGGCGAGGCGAAGTCTTAGAGCGATGATGCTTCTTAGACTTTTTGTGCTTCGACTTACCCGAGGAGCGCGAAGACTTGGACTCCGACGACCGGCGGGGGCTCCGTGACCGGCCCCTCGACCTCTCACGGGACCGGGGCTTGGTGCGGCGCGGAGCCGACTGCCGGACCTCGACTAGCTTTCGAGACCGCTCTCGCAAAGCCTTCGGGTGAAGTTTCCGGCAGTCAGGGCACGACTTCGTGTCGTGGTCTCGGCCGAGACAGTAGAGACACTCTAAATGCGGGTCTGTGATCGACATCATTCGACCACAGACGTCGCATGGCTTGAAGCCGGGCATCCCTATCGACACCTAGGAGTCGAGAAGACTCGAAAAGAAACAGTGAAAAATTCACCAAAAATGTAGTCAAAAATTGACTAGGGCACTGCTCTTCCCAGATCAGCGCTTATTGGCGCGGAAAAAGAAGAACTGACGTCAGCGCGCAGGGGCGGCGTCTAAGTACTGCCCGCGACGTCATCCCGGCGATCACGACGCCGACGACGGACGCGGAGCCACACGACGCCGCCTACCAACGCGCAAGTGTACTGCTACGCAAAAACTTTCCGGATCCAGCCTGACGCCTGGGGATATTCTAAGGTAAGGAATCGGTCACTAACGTGTCTCTTTCAGATACACATTTTGGGAACCCCCTTTTATCTTTGCACCCCCTTATGATTCACCACAAAAAATTTAATTGTCTCAAAATGTAGAAAATGCAATAGTTCTGGAAAGTTTTGTGGTGATTCGTCAAATGGTTGGAGAGGTATTAGGTAGCTAAAATCAAAGGAATTCATATATCTGGGAATACTAGCTATAACTACAGAGTACGCTTATCTATTGTAATTGTTTTTTGGTTTACATAATCATGTTATGTTATTTTGTTTTTTTAATTTGTTATGTGCTCAAATCACTCCCAGAGGGGTATCTCGGGGCGGGACCTGGACGACGGGGCGGGCAAAGAAGGCACTCTTAAAATAAGTAGGTCTTAAGCGCTTTTCTGAAATGGGAGTGATTTTCACAGGTGCGTAATTGCAATGGCAGTTTATTCCAAAAGTGAGGGGCAAGGAAGGAGAACAATCTGCAGCCTGACCTGGCCTTTCATTTGACCATAAATGTGTTCTTTTAGTTGTTCATGTAGTAATTCTTAAACTTTACATATGCAGTCTAGTTATTTTTGGGCCTTCCTGGCTACTTTTAGCAGGATTGTGCTATATGTGAAGCCCAAAGTGAATGAAAGACAATCATTATTGTTGTTATAAAAATGTAGATTATTTTTTCCTAGTTGCCAATTATCATGACCTCCAAATAGTAGTTTATGTAGGTCACTGCTAGGTCAAGTTTTCATTTTGTTGCACAGGGGTACATAAGGAAAATGGTTTTAGTTATGCTTGTTCAGCACAGTTTTATTTTGTGAGCCAGAGAGCATGCAAAGAAAACGTAAGTAGATTTAGATGTATTCTATTTGTTATGTATTTGTTTATAAGTTTGCATAGCATGTGACCAGAAATGAGTCTTTCAGTTGTTTATGTAGATAATCTGAAACTTTTCATATGCAGTCTAGTTCATATTTTTGGCTTCCTTGCTACTTTTAGGAGTAGTACTGTGCTACACAGATACCACTAAGTTGTTGACCCTTATAACTTCATAACCACTTCACAACGTTACTTGCAATAACAAAAAGAATCATCTGCATGGTCTGATGTACATTGTTGTGAAATGTCATTACAATCCGTTCGTGTTTTGCTGCTACGTGAAATACAAAAGTCTATGTAAAATGCATTTGAGAGCACATGTGTTTTGGGACCCCCTTTTGTCTTTGCACCACCTTGACCAAATGGCACCAAACTTTCAATCCTTTGCCAATGTAACGGGTGCAATAAGTCAGCAAAGTTGTGCGAAGATTTGTGAAACGGGTGCACTGTTATTAAGGGACAAAAATCAGAGGAATTCCTATCTCTGGTAACCCTAACTATAACTACAGAGTGGCTACCACCACTCTGTATGTATTGTTTAATGCCTTCTTGCCTTTAAATCGAGGTAGTTGTTCTCAACCTGTGGGATCTGGGAAGTGTCACACTGCAGTCACACACTGGAATAAATGTGCTTGGCAAGGTTAGTTTAAAATGTCAGTTTCAATGGTAGGTCACAGACCAGAGTTAAAACTGCCCCAGGGGTCAGTTTTATTCAATTGATTTGTCTAGGATAATCCCCTATGCGATTTTACATTTAGTCATAATCCTTGTTATGTAATTGGCATGGCTTTGTGACCAAATTGCAGTTGTTAGTTATTTCTGCACTTGAAGGCGACTGTATTGAATATATCATGACCTGTGGGTTGATGGGTTTTGAATGTAGTATCTGCAATGGCTCTAAGCAGTAATTATTCAAGTTTAGTTATGCAGCTTTAAAATGCACGCTACTTACTTCCTCTAAGGTCCAACACCACTGGTTTACAGCCTTGCATTCCTTCCACTGAGGCATGATCGTGCATTCAGGATCTATTTAACACGGCATGAATCCTGTCTCAGACAACGTGCCGAGTGAACGTCCTTGCGAGCGTGACTCATGACATATGCATCTTGTGTGTATGACTATATCAGTGTTCTGTGGTGGCTCATTGAAGTGTAGCCTATCGTGTATTTACGGTTCTTTGCGATATCAAATCCAAATAGGCACATTTTGTTATTTGTTGTAACCTTGAATTCTAGCATATATGGATCAGCACTACAAGCAAAATGCCTGACTCCTGATAGATGTAGTGGCTATCAAAGAGAACCTCCACCTGTCATAGGGCACCATGCAGGAAGGTAACAGAATATGCAAGAGGTAGAAGTTATGGGGTGCCAAGCTGGGTGTTGTGACGTTGGATGGTTTCTCCAGTCAGGATGAAAATTTGTTTGGAAGTGCAGCAGGTGACTTCAATTAAGTCACACCTTCTTGGGCATTGGGATCATGGAGCAGACAGTAAAGTGTCACCAGGCTGTGAGGTTACCTGCAGAAGCAGGGACTGTGGTGGAATTAGGTAATTGCCTCGGCTTCTCTGGGTGTTGGATACCCAGTTCCCATATCTAGGAGCTGCATTTGGAGTAGAAATGCTATCAGGTATATTGGGGGCACTTCCTTGATGTGGCGAGAGCTCTCATACATTGAACGTGGTTCTTTAAGGATTAATGTTTCTCCTTCACACAGTTGCTGGGAATTTATCGCGATGACCATTTATTTTTATTTAGTTTATTTCATAAGTTTTATAGAGCGCTACCTAGACCCGAAGGTATCGGAGCGCTTTACATAAAATGAGAAATAGGACAACGTAGCTTTACATAGGATGCATAAAATAGAAATAAAATAACGTAGCTCTGTATAGGATACTAGACACTTAGATTCAAGAGCAAGCATAACAAGCATGTGCAATGCAATAGGTCTCGCATTTGCGAGAGTTTGAGCTATTTTTATTGTAAATGACATTGTCTTTTATTTATGTTTTGGTTTTTGAAACATAAATAAAAGCCATTGTCATTTACAATGCCAATAGGTCAAACTCGCGTAAATGCGAGACCTATTGCATTGCAAATGCTTGTTGTTACCGAAAAGCCCTTTCCACAGCGCATACTGGATCCTTTAACGTTACTCACAAAAACAAACAAGTACAGGTAAAGCACGAGATGGCTTCGTGTAACCAAAGCACAATGCTCCAGCACTGGAATTATAATCAACATAGTGGCAGAACTTAAATCCCAATGGCAGGAGTCAGGAGGCCTCACAAGGAACATATTAACCTGTAATAATGTGCTAGAATCTGTTGGAGGAATATGGTTAAAGACCAGTGTGCACACTGATGAGAGGCATGTGAGTCCAGGACAGTGTCTCCTATGAATGAGCAGTGCGGACCCTGAGTAACAGTCTCTTAATCATGCAGTTTTGCCATCTGCACTAGTCCTGTTATCATCAGCGCTATTCTTATTGTTGTCATCGGCACTAGTCTCGTTGTCATCGGCACTAGTCTCGTTGTCATCGGCACTAGTCTCATTGTTATCATCAGCGCTATTTTCGTTGTTGTCATTAGTGTTGTCATCAGCACTAGTCTCATTGTTGTCATCAGCGCTATTCTCACTGTTCTCGTTAGCACTAGTCCCACTGTTATCATCAGAGCTATAGTCATTGTTATCATCAGTGCTATTCTCATTGTTGTCATGAGCACTAGTCCCATTGTTATCATCAGAGCTATTTTCATTGTTATCATCACCACTAGTCCTGTTGTTATCATCAGGGCTATTCTCATTGTTGTCATGGGCACTAGTCCCATGGTTATCAGTGCTATTCTCATTGCCGTCATGAGCAATAGTCCCATTGTTATCATCAGTGCTATTCTCCTTGTTGGCATCGGCACTAGTCCCATTGTTATCATCAGTGCTATTCTCATTGTTGGCATCAGCACTAGTCCCATTGTTATCATCAGTGCTATTCTCATTGTTCGCACACTTTCACAAGTGCCTCAGATCAAGGCCGATTCCAAGCTAAGGGAAAGAATTGCCATCCGGGCATGGAAAAATATAGATGGGACTGAGATGGGTAACTTTCTAACCTTAAATACCCTTAAATACCCCCAGCATTCCAGCAAATGTAGATAAAGCAGAGGAGAGTTACTCAAGGTGGATTGAGTGGGCTTGTGATAAATTTGCGCCAGTTAAATTTTTTACTCCAAGGCGGGCCCAGCCCTCTGCCCCTTGGTTTACTGACACTCTGCAAAAATACAAAACTGACTGCAAGAGGCTTGAGAGGGTATGGAGGAATGGGTATAGTCCCAATAACAAAGATAAGTACAAAGAAAGCCTCACCATCTACAAGAAATTAATTATAGAATCCAAAAAAGCCTACTTTGCTGAGCAGATAAAGAAGGCCAATTCTTCCTCCAGAGAATTGTTTAGGACCATCACTAAGCTTACGATCCCTACCAAACCCGCTACACACAGTAGTCCGGCACTGTGCGAATCTTTAGCCTCCTTCTTTCGGAACAAGGTGGAAGGGATTTTCTCCTCCTTCTCCAAAGATCAGGGAGAGGTAGGGGAAGCAACAATTAGCCTCGATTTGAGGGTGAGGTTGGCACCGGATAGACTAGAGAGTTTTAGTCCGTTACAGATTGAGGAGGTTATAAGCCTTCTTCTGGCTGCCCGGTCAGGCTCGCCCAATGATCCCTGCCCGGTGGCGGTACTTAAAAACTGTCCCGAGGTCATTGCGATGACACTTACCCCAGTGTTCAACACCATCATTGACTCGGGTAACTATCCTAGGAGGTGGAAATTCGCTCTATCCTGCCCTTAATAAAAAAACCCAGTCTGGATAAAAACGACCCTAATAGCTACAGACCCATATCCCGTCTCCCGCTTCCGGCCAAATTACTGGAGAAGGCCATAAACAGGAAACTAAGCTCTTTTTTTCAAAGAACTAAGGCACTCGACCCAACGCAGTTCGGGTTGCGTGCAGGACACAGCACAGAACTGGCCTTGATTAAGGCCACTGAGGAGGTGAGAGTGGCGGTGGACCACGGAGGGGTGGCTGTTTTGATTCTGTTGGACCTATCGGCGGCCTTCGACACGGTCCATCATGGGGTGCTGATGGACCGGTTGTCGAGGGCGGGGGTAGAAGGCACCTCCTGGAGCCTCCTGAAGTCCTTTTTAGCCGACAGAGTCCAGACAGTTGACCTGGGGCCTGATAAATCCAAGCCTTTTGCCCTCCCGTGTGGGGTACCGCAGGGGTCATCTCTGAGCCCCACACTTTTTAACATTTATGTCAGCCCACTGGCGGCTCTGATAAGATCCTTTGGCCTGCAACTCACTTCCTATGCAGATGACACACAAATTGTGTTATCCATACAGCGAGGGTCTCAAGTGGATATGGCCGCGAGGTGCCATGATTGCCTGAAAGATATTGCGGGCTGGATGGCCTCGAATTGCCTTAAATTGAATGCAGGGAAGACCGAGGTCATGATATTTGGGAACAATCCTAACATCTGGACTCCGGATATGTGGCCAGATGCTCTGGGGATGCCCCCAGTCCCCACGTGCATGGCAAGGAATTTGGGCGTGATCATGGACCAGAAACTTGATTTTGGGGATCAGGTTAGCAGAGTGGTTTCGACATGCTTCCATATCCTTAGGATATTGAGGAAAATTAAATTTTCTCTTCCAGCCGATGGTTTTAGGTTAGCAGTCTCAGCCCTTATTCTGTCGCGCTTGGACTACTGTAACAGTCTGTACCTGAACCTGAAAAAAAAACATCTGCACAGATTACAGTTGGTTCAAAACGCGGCAGCGAGACTGCTGACAGGCATCCCAAGGTTTGGCTCTGTTCGAGAGGGACTCCGGCTACTGCACTGGCTGCCGGTATCAAGACGAGCTCAATTTAAGGCTTTGTGCCTCGTTTTCAAAGCATTGAAGGGCAGTGGCCCAGAGTTCTTGAGTCGGTGCTTCAATTGGTATGTGCCAGGGAGAGCGTTGCGCTTGTCCGAAGGCAGACTAGTTGCGGTACCCCGAATAAAAAAGGCCAGTTGGGGAGGATATAGCTTTTCATACTGTGCAGCGAAGGCCTGGAACAGCCTGCCGGCGCATATCAGGAATGCCGAGGAGCTCCTCTCTTTTAGAAAGGGGCTGAAGACTTGGTTATTTAGGGAATAGGCCCCCCGTGCTCCAGGGACTCAGTGTGCAGCGCCAGGACACCCTTGGGTAAAAGTGCGCTTTATAAGCTCATAATAATAATTATCATCAGTGCTATTCTCATTGTTGGCATCGACACTAGTCCCATTGTTATTATCAGTGCTATTCTCATTGTTGTCAGGAGCACTAGTCCCATTGTTATCATCAGTGCTATTCTCATTGTTGGCATCGGCACTAGTCCCATTGTTATCATCAGTGCTAGTCTCATTGTTGGCATCGGCACTAGGCCCATTGTTATCATCAGTGCTATTCTCATTGTTGTCAGGAGCACTAGTCCCATTGGTATCATCAGTGCTATTCTCATTGTTGTCATCGGCACTAGTCCCATTGTTATCAGTGCTATTCTCACTGTTGGCATCGGCACTAGTCCCATTGTTATCATCAGTGTTATTCTCATTGTTGGCATCGGCACTAGTCCCATTGTTATCATCAGTGCTATTCTCATTGTTGGCATCGGCACTAGTCCCATTGGTATCATCAGTGCTATTCTCATTGTTGTCATGGGCACTAGTCCCATTGGTATCATCAGCGCTATTCTCATTGTTGTCATGGGCACTAGTCCCATGGTTATCAGTGCTATTCTCATTGTTGGCATCGGCACTAGTCCCATTGGTATCATCAGTGCTATTCTCATTGTTGGCATCGGCACTAGTCCCATTGGTATCATCAGTCCTATTCTCATTGTTGTCATGGGCACTAGTCCCATGGTTATCAGTGCTATTCTCATTGTTGGCATCGGCACTAGTCCCATTGTTATCATCAGTGCTATTCTCATTGTAGGCATCGGCACTAGTCCCATTGTTATCATCAGTGCTATTCTCATTGTTGTCATGAGCACTAGTCCTATGGTTATCAGTGCTATTCTCATTGCTGTCATGAGCACTAGTCCCATTGTTATCATCAGTGCTATTCTCATTGTTGGCATCGGCACTAGTCCCATTGTTATCATCAGTGCTATTCTCATTGTTGGCATCAGCACTAGTCCCATTGTTATCATCAGTGCTATTCTCATTGTTGGCATCGGCACTAGTCCCATTGTTATCATCAGTGCTATTCTCATTGTTGGCATCGGCACTAGTCCCATTGTTATCATCAGCGCTATTCTCATTGTTGGCATCGGCACTAGTCCCATTGTTATCATCAGTGCTATTCTCATTGTTGTCAGGAGCACTAGTCCCATTGGTATCATCAGCGCTATTCTCATTGTTGTCATGGGCACTAGTCCCATGGTTATCAGTGCTATTCTCATTGTTGTCATGGGCACTAGTCCCATTGTTATCATCAGTGCTATTCTCATTGTTGGCATCGGCACTAGTCCCATTGTTATCATCAGTGCTATTCTCATTGTTGGCATCGGCACTAGTCCCATTGTTATCATCAGTGCTATTCTCATTGTTGTCATGGGCACTAGTTCCATTGTTATCATCAGTGCTATTCTCATGGTTTGCGTCGGCACTAGTCCCATTGTTATCATCAGTGCTATTCTCATTGTTGTCATGGGCACTTGTCCCATTGGTATCATCAGTGCTATTCTCATTGTTGTCATGGGCACTAGTCCCATTGGTATCATCAGTGCTATTCTCATTGTTGGCATCGGCACTAGTCCCATTGGTATCATCAGTGCTATTCTCATTGTTGGTATCGGCACTAGTCCCATTGGTATCATCAGCGCTATTCTCATTGTTGTCATGGGCACTAGTCCCATTGGTATCATCAGTGCTATTCTCATTGTTGGCATCGGCACTAGTCCCATTGGTATCATCAGTGCTATTCTCATTGTTGGCATCGGCACTAGTCCCATTGGTATCATCAGCGCTATTCTCATTGATGTCATGGGCACTAGTCCCATGGTTATCAGTGCTATTCTCATTGTTGGCATCGGCACTAGTCCCATTGGTATCATCAGTGCTATTCTCATTGTTGGCATCGGCACTGTTCCTCAGTGAAAAATCTAAGAAAGTTTCAAAAGAGCAACCTGTGCCCGACAGGCACTTCAAACTTAGCAGTCTGTCAGGAAGTACATGGAAGAGCAGAGCCCTCCACCGCTGCAAGTAGCTGAACTGAATGCCCAAAGGAACATTTTGCGTGCGTGGTGTACATTTATCTGGAGTTCGCCACCAAACCTGTTACACTGTAATCAAACATTCCTCCGTACATCCACGCCAAAGACAGTCACCAGAAAACACGGGAGTTCTGCCTCACAGAAGTCCGAGGAGCGGCCTAAAGATGGGGCAGACATTTTTATACTGTGTGAACATAGTGAACATAGTGCAATGCATAATACTTCAATACTTCAACACTTTTAAAAGCAGCTGCGAAACTTATTTCAGATACTATCTGGAAAAAACCAGTGGTGCGCGCGCACCACAGAGGAGCGGGGGCGAGGGAGCGCGGCAGCGAGGCGAACGCGCGCTGCTGCACGTGCTAGACACGGACGGGAATGGGCGTTGCAAAGGCGTGACATGCGCCCACCTTTGCTCAATCGCGGGCCTTTTTTTTTTTTTACAAAAAAACACGCGAAATCCAATGCCTTCCGGCGAAAGCCTGATCACACGCACGAGCGTGTGGTCAGCTTTCAGAACCCCATACAAGAGGTCTCGCGCTGTGCGAGCAGAGCTACGCACTGCAACGCTAGGCGCGAGACCTAAAAAGGAGACAAAGAGAATCAGTAAGCAAAAAAGGTGCGTTTACAGCATGCAGAAAAATTAGAACAGCATAAATTAAAGAGTGAATGACCTACCAGACGGCTGAAACAATCAAATAACCAACTATCACAAACGGTTGAGTCATGGAGAGAGAGAGCTATTGGAGCCTAGTTCAGTTGGCATGTGTGGTAAAGTATTTGTTGAGGAGAAGGAGTTTAAGTTTCTTTTTGAAGCAAGAGAAGGAGGGGTTGCATAGGAGATCTCTAGGGAGTGCGTTCTATACCCTGGCTGTATTTCCAGAAAAAGAGCGAGTCTGGGTGGTTTTCCAATTCAGTTTGGGAGGTATGAGAAGAAGTGAGTTGGAGCTTCTCGGAGTTGTGGTGCTTCCTGTTTTCGCACGTTTATGGTCTAGATAGTTGGGGGTATGTGTGTAAAGGGCTCTGTGGGTGACGAAGACAGTCTTGTAAATACATCTTCCTTCAATGAGAAGCCAGTTGAGGATCTTGAGGCCTGGTGTGATGTGTTCAAACCATTTAAGACCTGTTATGAGCCGGGCTGCCATGTTTTGAACTGACCTTAGGGGGAGGTGAATTTTCGCCGTCCCTGCGAAGATGGCATTCCCATAGTACAGTTTAGAGAGGACTAGAGATTGTACTACTGTCTTGAAATCATCAGGGGGATCGAATGGTTTAATTGTCTTGAGGTGTTTTAGTGTGTAAAGCGCTCCTTTGGCTGAGATTTTGATGTGATCCTTCATTGACAAGTTATTGTCCAAGGTGATGCCTCAGGACTTTACAGAGTTAGACAGGGTGAGAGAGCAATTAAGGGCATCCAGGTTCTTGAGCCAGTCTTGGATTGGTAGGTGGTTACTTTCAGGGGAGAACAGTATTAATTCAGTTTTGTTCGGATTCAACTTTAAGTAGTTCGAATTAACCCAAGTTTGTATCTTGGTTAGTGTGGCATTGAGGTGTAGGATGTCACTAGGTGATTTGATTTTGTAGTAGAGTTGCATGTCATCAGCATATAGGTGATATTTGACCCCTGCTTGCTTCAGGATGATTGTAAGGGGTTCCATGAAGAGACTGAAGAGGAAAGGGGAGAGAATTGAGCTTTGGGGTACACCAAGAGTAGCTCATGTGGGTTTGGAGAGACAGGAGTCGATTTTAACTTGTTGTGATCGGTGTTGAAGGTAAGATGTGAACCATTTTAGTACTGTGCCATTAATACCAGAGCAGATCTTAAGTGTCTCAAGTAATGCTGAGTGATTTACGGTGTCGGAAGCCGCTGATAGGTCAAGAAGGATGAGTAAACATGCTTCAACTTCATCTAAGGCTCTGTGGATGTCATATGAGATATTGAGCATGGCAGTTTCTGTGTAATCCGGATTGAAAGGTGTCATGGAGGTTGAAATCACCTATATGTTGGTTAATTTGTTGAGAAAGCGCTTCTCCTTAGTTCTGGCTAGGAACGGGAGGTTGGAGATAGGTCTGAGGTTGTTGAGCTCATTAGGGTCTGCTCCTGGTTTTCTGAGTATGGGTGTGATTTGTCCTTGTTGGAGGGAACATGTACACAGCTTAAGGCGAGAGATGTGTTGGTGATTTTTGGCCAGAATGGGGCAATGATGTGGTTGAGATTTTGTACTATTGTGGATGGGAGGAGATCCGTTGTATGGGAAGTAGGCTTTAAGTTCGCAATTACATTGAAGACTTCGCTTTCTGTCATGAGTTTGAAGTCAGACCAATTGGCATTGTTTTTCACTTGGGTGAGAACATGGTTGCCATTAGTATTATTTAGGTTCATTTGGTCATTAGTAAGCATTGTGTGGAAGGTTAGGAGGGACGCAGTTTTGTGACTTAGATGAAGGTTTGATACATTTTTGCGACATCAGTGAAGAAGATGGCAATTTCTTAGCAGCGTTAATTGGTGGCGGTTATTTTGTGTAGGAATGTGAGGGTGGTTTATCTTTTAACAATGTTGAAGAGCTCCCTGGGTCTATTCTTAGCATGGTCAAGTTGGTTGTGAAAAAAAGAGGCTTTTTCTCTAAAGATGTGCTCCTTATATGAAAGCCGTGCGGTTCTAAGTAGAGCTAGGTATATTTTCGAGGGGTTCTGTCTCCATGTCCTTTCCACATGTCTGAGTTATCTCCTCTCGTTGTTAAGATATGTGTTGAACCAAGATTTTGATTGGATAGATAGCGATTGTTTTAGTTTGAGTGGAGCCACTTGGTCTAGAACCTCTGTCATCACTGTATTAAAGTGTGCCGTGAGGTCATCAATGGTATGAGCAAGAGGGTGATGCTGTAGTTGTGCACAAATCCTGGATTCCAGTTCAGTTATTGGGACTTGTTTGATGTTCCTGGTCCAGTGCTTAGCTTTATCAGTTGAGGCTGGGTGGGATCTGACGTGGGTATCGATTTTAAACATTATGAGATGGTGGTCGGACCAGTCAATGGGTGAGATCGATCTAGGTGAGACCAGCTCATTTTTGGTGCTAATCGGATCCTTTAATGTGTGTTGGTTCAATGCAGAGTTGTTTAAGGTCGTTTTTTTCCAAGAAGGTTGATGAGACTCTGGACTGTGGTGCCTTTTGAGTTGTTCCAGTGAAGTCGCTTAAGAACACGTCCTTTGTGTCAGTTAGGGAGAACCGTGTTACTATGTCGGTTAATTCTTCTGCGAAGAGGGCGCGATCACCAGGAGGGTGGTAGATGGTGTGTAGTTCAATCGGAGTGGAGCCTTTAACTGTAAGTTCAACTCCAAGGTACTCAAAAGTCGAGTATTCGGCGGTTTTTAATATGG
Organism: Calotriton arnoldi; assembly: GCA_963921515.1. Lineage (NCBI taxonomy): Eukaryota > Metazoa > Chordata > Amphibia > Caudata > Salamandridae > Calotriton > Calotriton arnoldi. Next base: position 3,533,988 of record CAWUFW010000337.1, read on the forward strand.
AAAGGCAACAGCAAAGTAAATGCCTCTCACTGTGGGACTGACATATATTTCTCCAGATATCTTAACATGACACGTGTAGGATATCCTTTCTGTCTTCGGCAGGTTCTGAATCAAGTGTAAAACACACAAGATGATGGACGGAATGCTGCACATTGGCAAACATTCACCCCCAGTCACAGATCTGGGTTTAATCCATCGTTATTTTGCTTCACCACGCCACCCCAGTTCAGACATAGCCATATGCAAATCAGTCTTGACCCTGTGCCTCATGGGAACAGTCCAGACCGAACTGCCAAGCCATGTCTTCCCTGGACCGGAATCAAGCATCCTAGGACCGGTTTCAGGCTATCAGCCTTCATCAGCCAGGATAGCTTGACTCCAGTGGCGTAGTGAGCACGTGACCCACGTCTGGGCATACCCTTCCCATTTAGGGCAAAATGCAAAACACACAAGATGATGGACGGAATGCTGCACATTGGCAAACATTCACCCCCAGTCACAGATCTGGGTTTAATCCATCGTTATTTTGCTTCACCACGCCACCCCAGTTCAGACATAGCCATATGCAAATCAGTCTTGACCCTGTGCCTCATGGGAACAGTCCAGACCGAACTGCCAAGCCTTGTCTTCCCTGGACCGGAATCAAGCATCCTAGGACCGGTTTCAGGCTATCACCCTTCATCAGCCAGGATAGCTTGACTCCAGTGGCGTAGTGAGCACGAGACCCACGTCTGGGCATACCCTTCCCACTTAGGGCGAAATGCAAAACACACAAGATGATGGACGGAATGCTGCACATTGGCAAACATTCACCCCCAGTCACAGATCTGGGTTTAATCCATCGTTATTTTGCTTCACCACGCCACCCCAGTTCAGACATAGCCATATGCAAATCAGTCTTGACCCTGTGCCTCATGGGAACAGTCCAGACCGAACTGCCAAGCCATGTCTTCCCTGGACCGGAATCAAGCATCCTAGGACCGGTTTCAGGCTATCAGCCTTCATCAGCCAGGATAGCTTGACTCCAGTGGCGTAGTGAGCACGGGACCCACGTCTGGGCATACCCTTCCCACTTAGGGCGAAATGCAAAACACAAAAGATGATGGACGGAATGCTGCACATTGGCAAACATTCACCCCCAGTCACAGATCTGGGTTTAATCCATCGTTATTTTGCTTCACCACGCCACCCCAGTTCAGACAGCCATATGCAAATCAGTCTTGACCCTGTGCCTCATGGGAACAGTCCAGACCGAACTGCCAAGCCATGTCTTCCCTGGACCTGAATCAAGCATCCTAGGACCGGTTTCAGGCTATCAGCCTTCATCAGCCAGGATAGCTTGACTCCAGCGGCGTAGTGAGCACGGGACCCACGTCTGGGCATACCCTTCCCACTTAGGGCGAAATGCAAAACACACAAGATGATGGACGGAATGCTGCACATTGGCAAACATTCACCCCCAGTCACAGATCTGGGTTTAATCCATCGTTATTTTGCTTCACCACGCCACCCCAGTTCAGACATAGCCATATGCAAATCAGTCTTGACCCTGTGCCTCATGGGAACAGTCCAGACCGAACTGCCAAGCCATGTCTTCCCTGGACCGGAATCAAGCATCCTAGGACCGGTTTCAGGCTATCAGCCTTCATCAGCCAGGATAGCTTGACTCCAGTGGCGTAGTGAGCACGGGACCCACGTCTGGGCATACCCTTTCCACTTAGGGCGAAATGCAAAACACACAAGATGATGGACGGAATGCTGCACATTGGCAAACATTCACCCCCAGTCACAGAATCAAGTGTCTCAGAAGGGGCTCATTCTGCGTGGATGTGCAGCCCTTTGGTTGTCTTGTTTCTCCAGCTGCAAAGAAGGTCTATGTACACAGGAGCAGGCAATCGTACTGTGCTTGGAAAGAAAATAAACCCCACATGGAAGCCTTCAAGAACAAGAGTCATCTGCCCACAATTTATGGTGTGAAAATAAAGTTATAGAACTCCAGAACTGAAAAGGTTCTTCCAGAAGCTACCAGAAAGAGTATTTAGCAGAGTTTTTACAGCTGTCGACCTGTGACAACGACCCAGGCACAGCAGCTGAAGCCTGTTCTTGTCTGAAAGTACATAATCAACCTCTCAAGTCAAATTGCCTTCTGCAGCATAGAGTGGGCACCCAAGAAAAGCTGTGGTGAATCCAGTGAATGATGGAGACAAGTAACATCCCTGAGAGAGCAGGCACTCAGTGTTCAACCACCAAGGTGGAAGAAAGGAGATTGACAGCCGAGTTGGCAAGTGGAGGCAGGCTTTAGTGTGCACAGGGCTGGACAAGCGAGATGACATCTTTTACTAAGGGTGGGCTACATGAACCAATACAGTTTTAAAAGAAAAGCACATCCCATGAGAAGGAAGCTTAAAAAATACATGAAAGTTCCAAACAAACTGTCTCTACATCAGCGACATAAATAATGAACCAAGGAGCAAATACTAGCCCTATTGATGCTAATGCTAAGGAATTGAGTGATGAGGGGCACAGGAGTCCTAAGGTTGGCAAGGATACTCAGTAAGTAAATCTGGGCATCCATTGCCTGGCGCTTATTCTGAACTGCAAAGGTTATATTTTCAGGTCTGATATAAGTAATAACAGATGGAACATCTGGAGAAGTTCCTCATTGCATGCAGTGATATGAGAAAGACCGTACTCTGAAGCACAAAGAATGGATGTAAACATTTATGAAAGGTTCTAAGTACACACGCGGATACAGACACGCACAACATAACCTACCTATCATTATGAGGAACACACACACCCAGACAAATACACGCACATCCAAACACTGATCTACTTGTCTTATTCATCATTTCACTTAGTGATGTGGTGAGATAAAGGGAACCTGAGATCTTCCTAATTCCTCATAGAGATAGATATAACAGATACAGCAACCTGAGCATATAGTTCATTTCATGCAGTGATGTAGAGAAGAAACAAATTAGAAATTGTTTTGATTTTATTCATTACTCATGGAGAAACACTCTATATTCAGCACAGAATGATGAACGCTACTCACTAAATTTCTTTAAGGCCTCCACTGTAATTTCAGGATCACCACAAATTTTCTTTTCCATCTCTTGCCAGGTCAAGAGATCAAGGACAGCTTGGGGGACAACCGTCAGCAGGCCAGCCTGCATCGCTGCAATCTGAGGTTCAGGGCAGCAGGGGGTGCCACATAGGAGAAGAGAAGGGGGTGGGGTGGGGTGGAGAGGCAGACAGAACAGAGGAAGACAAAGACCAGAGAAGAGAAAAGGAATACCATGATTCAGAGATTCAGTTACAAAAACTGTAAGTCCTCCTTACAGGAAGTCTGTTGTGAAAACGGTTGCGCAGGGTAACTAGTTGAGGCCTCCAAGGAGTATCATGGTGCTAGGAGACTAATACCTAAAGAATCCCCACGAGGAACTCCAATACACAAAAAAAGACTAGCTATGACTTGAGGGCCTCCCTGATGAGGATGTAGCTTTCCAGCTGACAAAACCAAAAAGGAAGAGAGTTCTAGAGTTTGGGTCGTAGTTGACAGAGCACTCGCCCTCTGGCTCGAGCTATATATATATGCACTACCTTAAATAGTAACTGGTTGCTAGACCCGAGAGACTGCTGGAGAATGCATTTGGAGAAGAATCAGCTTCAAACGGGGGCCCAGATATACAAACACTTTGTGCTGGGTTTGCCTTGCTTTTGTGGCACAAATCTGAAGCAAAGTGCTATGCTGGAATTTACTATCCTACACAAATCAGGATTTGCATTGGATAGTTTCCCAAGAGGGCGTTCCATGGGTGGGACATGGAAGTTCCCATGCAACCATCTATGGGTTTTGATGCAAATCCCTATCCACAAACAATCATAGGCAGGGATTTCCCTTAAAATCTCATGCCTTCTTGAGGCAGGCATAACAAGGAGAAATGTTTCATTTCGACTGATTTTTCCTGCTTTGCATGTGTGCTACTTCTGCACTCAGGCAAAGTGGAAAACGTGTTAAAGGATAGTTTCTGTACTTGAAGGGCCCTCTTTCTGTACAAAAGCTATGCTTCACACAACGCTTACACCCTTGCACTATAGATCACGGGTGTGCTCGCTCCATTTTACGCAACGCAGTGCAGCAACTAAGGATGCTGCAATGTTCAAAATTTAGGTAAATCTGAGTTGAGTTCTTTACTGCACCTGGAGGCAATAAAAACTTTATCTATATTGACTAAGATGGTCAAACTTTCACCCCAAATTTTGTATGTGTTGCAACTTTTCCAGCTCCTTCGCTGGAAAGTGTAGAAAAAACACAGTTGCAACTGCAGAGGTGCGAAAGGACGCAGGCAGTGACCACTTGTTTGGGCATTGCTTTGCGTATAAAATGGAGAACTTTCTTTAAGGAGCACATGATGTAAATACAACCGGAGAAGGTGCCCTTTATGGGTCTATTAAGGACAGAGTCTCATCAATCTAGACACCCAGCAATTTCACCTTGTCCTCCGGACATGGAGAAGCGCAAACTGATGCCGGCCATATTGAGTTATGCCACTGCAGATTAGTAATCGTTACCTCTTAGTAGTAACTTAGTTTATGACCTTTACTCATTTCCAGGATGACTAAAACTCCTTCAGCACTTAGTAAACTAACAGCATCTCTCAAATGTCCTCAACAATATCACCTTTTTAGAGAGATAAACAAACGTCATTTTAATATTTGAAACTAAACGTGCCAACATAAGCAAATAATAAGGTAATAATGCACATACTTTTTTGTCAAAATGGTTTGACTGATCTATGCATTTCAGATCACAAATTCTCTTATACGCCGTGCCCCCAATTTACAACATATTTTCCACTGCACACACAGAATCTAGAGTAAGAAAAAAAGTTAATACAGAGCACAGTGTTTGGATATGTCCTTCAAAATGCCCCTCTGCCCCCTGTTTATATTCACAGGTATAAATTGAAAAGCACCTTTGAATATCAATGTTTCCGTGGAGAAAACACCCTCAGGGCCTACTACGAGGATTCAGCTTGCTTGCAACATCCCACCATATCCCATTTTATTGTGAGAAAATCTCATTCTATGTTGGAGGACCCAATGAAATTATCCTAAGGGTGATAAACAGGCATGGAAATGTTTGGTGGCTACCTCTCTAGAGTGTGGACTCAGAGAATGTTCTATGTGCACCGAGTTTGGTGGCAGCTGTATCTAAGAGTAAATCTATACCAGTTCCTGTAGTAACTCCTCATCTGATGTGCATCCTGCTCGTCTAGCCTTGAACAGTAAAGAAGGCAGCTGTCCAACAACCTGGAACTTCACACTTTCTTGATAGCACCACAATATATTCATGCATGGATACCTATCAGGCTTTCAGGTGTGGAAATAGGCATAAGTGCACACGCAACGTTTCTGTAAATATCTCATGCATAAGATTAGTTTAGTAATGCAATTGAGTGAATAACACAATTTGGTAAATATTCTACTAATAATGATGAATGTGATTTCAGTCATTGGTGTTGCCAACCCCTACCTGCTCCTTGCTCTCTTCCAGGCGTGTCTTTTGCACCAAGCGGATGAACTCCTTGCGGTCCTCGTAGCGTACGGCCGTACTGGCACCGTTGGGGATCAGCTCCACCACCTGCTGGTCACTGAGCACGGTGGTGTACGTTAGCTCTCCACAGAACTGGTAATCGAAGGTGTCTTTGTCAATCACTTCCATCACCTCCAGCAGTTTCACCTATGGGACAGAGCAGTCAATACAGGCGGTCTCTAAAACAGCGATGAGGGAATCAGAGTTTGAACTTTGAGCTACCGCCGACACCAAACCACAACTTCAGGGTCTGGGGATTTCACTATGTGGTTGGTGGAAGATTCATGGCAGGAAAGCCCAGCCTGTGGGCACCACATCTGCAACCATTACAAAAGTAAATTAGAGAGTGGTAGATGTTTGATAGTGAGTTGCAATGGGCTACTGGCATACCTTCACTAGTACAAAACACAACCTATGGCGAGTCAAATAAGACACACAAACGAGATGGCTTTACAACCTTGGAAGACAGGTGGCGTATGAAGAAAAACAGGAATTGAAGCAGCAAAGAGAACAGGAAGATGTTCAACTCCGTGCTGGTGCATGAGTAACTGTCATGGGTACCAGGTTCTCTAAATAAAACATATATGGTCTCACTGGGGAGGAGAGAGAAGATTGGTTTCTGTGAGCCGAGAATAAATTGTCATGGAAAAGAGTCTTTCTTCCTTTGGTGGTAGCTAATCTCCACACTTCTTTCACCAAAAATAAACTGTGAACAGGCTGCAGGAGGTTCATTTTACCTATGGTTAGACAGCACTGCAGCGCAAATTTGAAAATTCTGCTAGACACTGGGAACCTATAAGAACGTCTTTCGTTGGGTGTTCATTTCACATGTACATATAGATACTTGTTGAGGTCACTCCAAAATAATCACTCTCCAATTTGTGGTTCAGGGTTTATTCTTGTACAAAGTTATCACCATTAATAGTAGTACACACTCCACTCGCTAAGTTCCGCCACTCCATCCGTGATCTCTCTTGTAACTGCTCCACAGCCAGCAACATTCCACCCCCCAAACTCTTAAGTGGCATTTTGTTTTTGAAAACACAAAAACAAATGACTCCCACACCATGGGAGTGGTCACCCCTGGAGTGTGGGTCACTTTGCAGTTTTCATTGCCCCTTCCAACCAGGGTTTACCCGGTGGTGACAGACTATGAAAAGAAAATAAGTTACTTACCTGTAACTACGGTTATCCAGTATTGGTATCTTTCATAGATTCACATGCCTGAATCATTCCCCGTCGTCGAGATAAGAGTCCCACGGTAAAATATTTAAGCAGTGCCTTAAATCCTTCATAGGCTATAATGGCCCAAGGCCATCTAAACAGTAGCCTATCTATGTCCTTTTTAAAGAAGGACCAAATGTTGGAAATCCAGCCAATCAGCTGTTAGCACCCTCTAGAACACTCCCAGCAGAGGCCAGTTCTCCTCAGTTTTTCTAAGCACAAGTGGGAAGTAAGGATCCCAAATTCAAAGAGAACTAACTCCACGGGGAGGAGGGTGGGTTGCAAGTGAATCTATGAAAGATACCAATACTGGATAACCATAGTTACAGGTGAGTAACTTCTTTTCTTATCCAGTATTGGGGTATCTCTCATAGATTCACATGCCTGAATCAGAATAGCAAGCAGTACCATGAAACTGTACTGTCGTTAGCGGATGGTGGGAGACATGTAACTTTAAACTCCCAATGCTATAGACATATACCAGAAACATTTCTAATAATCATTTAAAATCTAGCATAAAATGCGTGCACTAAACGTTCCAGCAAAATAAAATGCTAAAACCACCACTGTTGAGATAAATCTTTCAAGCTACACGAGTATTCACATATATTAAAAACAGTCAAACACAGTTATATATACATTTGTCAATACATTTTCAGATATACGCAATACCTTTATTAGAATAAAGAAAGAGCTCCTCTTATGTCAAACAAAGAGGCTGACCTTAATTGAAGAGATGCCGCAGCACCGGTTGGCCAACCGCTGCATCCTCTCGTTGCATAGATTGCAGACAGTAAAGCTTGGTAAATGTGTGGAGATTCTTCCATGTCGCAGCACGGCATATCTTGTCTAATGTCACTCCAGCAAATAAAGCTGCCGATGCAGAAACTGTTCTTGTGGAGTGTTCTTTAGTTCTTGCGGTCATAGGCTTGTTAGCCTTGTCGAGACAGAACTGAATCGCGGATGAGACCTATCTGGCGATCGTAGCCTTTGTTACAGCTGTTCCTTGTTTTCCTTGTCCGTAAGCGACCAGTGTGGAAAATTAATTTGTATCGATAAACATTGTCTGCGCCATCTTGCCCTTTTTCCCAATGCCACACTTTCGTCGTCCATTTTAGCTACCTTGATCAGACCCACTCTCTGCACACCGCTAATCCCCAGCGCGGCTCCACATCCTCGCAAGCCCCCCCCCCCGCACTGGTCACCCTCTCTCTCTCTCTCTCATGCACGGGCCATTAACCCCCTCCAACTGCGCTGCACTTCCCTGGGAATCTCACCCCGGGCCTGCCCGACACCTCCCTTTCCTCCTATACACTATCACACCCTCTGACACCCCTCTTCCTCCGTATCCGATTGTCCAGGCCGGTCCCAGGCTATCACCTAGCCCTGCGGATACAGTTTATGGCCCCGACTGTAAGGAATCGCCCCTCTTCAAAGGAGTTACAGTAGATCAAGGCCCCCACCCCATGAGATCCGTCACACCACATGCATTCCGGGAACCGGCGGAATGCCCTGCTGATCCTGCCGTCTGATGACGATTCTGTATGGTGAATGGGGAGGGGATTCTCACTGTAAGGGTGCGTGGGAACGGGTCTGAAGCAGAAGATCCCAGGGATGTCTTTCATACTTCAAAGTATCTTTACTGTAATAAAGAATGTCTTCCTGCCATAAATGCGTGTATAAGAGGCCAGGCCTCAGAGATGCAGTAGAGCACCTCGTGAAGATTCCCTGTTGGTCTGATCTGACGTGTTCTCCTCCGGAGAGAATAAACCTTTGTTTCCTGCCTTCCAGTCTCCAGCGCCTGCCTCTTCATTGATTCATATTTTGGGGAATAGAGGCGACATCGCCGGGCAATACTTAAGGTTATTCCATTCGTCGATTGCCTTCCTGTTTTACAATTGGCGTCCCAAGCGTGGGGCCCATCAGCGACACGTGGATCCAGTGGGAGAGGTCCTGACGACAGAGTGAACGACTGCAACGATCGGGAGAGCTCCTGTCCGATAGACCCTCGTCTGACAGCCGATCATCCGAACTTCACTGGTTCCGAACAGACCTCTCTCGAGTGATCTACGGTCCTGACTGGGAACCATCAGGAGTGCCGCGATAGAAGATAGAGGACGATCGGGCGCTGGATTCGGAGGACAGGAAACAGCCCATGCGGTCCGGGTAAGGTCGTACAAAACGACAAATTGTGAAACGATAACGGTTCTTTGAGACATTTGCTGCTTACAAACGAGGAAGAGTACAAATACTCTATCTTCCTTTGTGAACAGTGAAGGGTGGGTAACGCGGACTTTTGTCCCCCTTTGTAATCTGTCGTGCCTATCTTCTCCCCACTGATTATTTATTTGGATCTAGTTCTCTTGAAACATTTATTGTCTGCAAACAACCTGGAATAGCAATATTCTGCCTAGTCTTTTGCAGGTAGTGAAGGGTAGGTAACGCGGACTTTTGTCCCCCTTTGTAATCTGTCATGCCTATCTTCTCCCCACTGAGTGGTAGCTGGTTCAGCCCGGACCGCTTGTTAGAGGTGGATCATCCAGTCCCACTGGAAGGCACCCCTAACAAAGACATGTTCACAAAGCATGGACTAGTCGCTATAGCATATTGCAAATTATGGCACAGGTATACGAAGAAGGAACCCCAGAGTCAGTGGCCACTGATAGGATCCTTTGAAGAAAGCAAACTAGATGCACTAGATGAAGCCCTAAAAACTCGTAGAACGACACCGACCATGCTAGACAGCGTTGGCCTGTGGCGCAAAGAAACTGTACAGCGAAAGAAGAAAGAGGAAGCTAGGTTAGACAAAGAGCTACGTAAAGCAGCCCACCTAGCTGCAAAGAAACTAGAGGAAGAAATAAAGAAGAGAGAGGAGGCTAAGCGAAAACAAGAGATCGAAACACCGAGCCAGTGTCCTGTTAGAACACCCTCTGCGCTCTACCCTGAATTACCTTCGAAACAGCGAACCAACGATGATCTCTTATTAGGTCCTCCGATCATCTACATGCCCCCTCCATATGCCCCTTCCCAACCTTCAGCGCAACACTTGCGACCCCCAAGCACAGACGAGAGTAGCGCCAGGGCCTCGGCCCCCAAGGCCTCCGCACCGGCGGAATCCCTCGCACCAGATACAGAACAAGCAGCAATATTAGATGACCATGAGGCCCGAAACACAGAACCCACAAGGACGAACAGGTTGGGCAAAAACGAGCAAGAGAGGATTGACAAGGTAGTGAGGACACTAGTAGAACGAAAGGAGAAGGAGGAACACATTATGGATATATTCAACTCATATGCGGGAAGCCACAGACGACACTTTGTCGTACGATTATGTTATCATGTCCTAAACGCTTATGAGGACCGATATCGAGATAGAGGTCCCGAGAGCCTAACGACTCTGTATAGAAAAATTGATATCGGGGATGAGGGCGAGTGTGACGTGACGGACCTCCTTGCGCGTACACTTAGGGTTTTCTGCCACCTCACTGAATCAGAGGTGGAAGCTAAACCTACGACATCCGTAGCGGCCGAACCACGAATAGAGCAACCTAGCACCATGATGCCGATAAGAGAGGCCGCCCCTATTGGGTCCCCCACGAGGTCAGGGAACACACGATGATGTTAATCATACGGATGCAAAAGGGAGGATAGTGTACAACTGGGTCTACCAACCATGGGATCGACAGGATATTCTGACGTTCCGAAAATCTCTGCCCGATTTACGAAAAAACCCCACCGCCTTCTACACTGAACTAGGTACAGCCTTAGGTTCCACTATCATGACCCTAACGGACCTCGATTTGTTCTTCGGGTTATGTCTGCCAGCTGATGTGTGGAAGCAGATCCGCAAGGTCGACCACCTTGAGCTGTTCGGACATACCTGGAAACAACTCGATGAGTTCGACAAGCAACGAGGAGCCGGGCAGAAACCCGTAACGGCCATCCTTGAACTCCCGGACAAGATCGTCCAGAAACTCAAGACCCTGATTCCCGAGAAGAAAATAGACTGGTCAATAGTGACGGCCTGTAGACAGAAACCACAAGAAGACGCTTCGGAATACTTCTCTAGGTTCGAAACGGTGTTCTCCGACTACAGCGGCCAAGATATGGCCACTGCAACCGGACACCACTTGTTCGTTCAGAATTTCGTGAAAGGCCTGGTGCAAGAAGTTTCTCAAAAATTGCAGGCGAGCGAAAGCAGTTGGGCAGCCTCTAAACCCACGGCTTTCCTCCAGATGGCCCAATACTATGAACATCAGAAGAATGAGAATGATAGGGCATCCGAACGTAAAAAGAAGGAGTTGAAAGAGCGGGTCATGATAGCTCAACTGCAGGGGGTGACGATAGGTAGGGAACCCTCCAAGGGGAACTACCAGCCGACAGCCCCTAAAAATACACCCTCCAGAGAACGAATGCCCGTACCCTATACAAGCCGAAGGGACTTAGATGAAAACCAATGCGCGTTTTGTAAAGGATACGGTCACTGGAAGTCGCAGTGCCCGGTCCTTCATGAAGCAAACAAGAACCGAGAGGCTAGGGATGGGACAAACGGACAAAAGAACAGGGACCAGGGACGGGGACACACCAATGGTGCTAACTATGACAGACCAAGCCGACCTAACACATTTGACCGCCCACGACAGAATCAGTATCAGCAGTCCGATTGCGAGAACGTCCGCGATTTCGCATAGGACAGCCAGGGACAAGGGAGGGATCCAGTCGAGCTTTGTGTTGACCAGCAAGGTCCTTATGTCACTGCTAAGGTCCTGGGTACGAAGTCCCCATTTTTGGTGGACACTGGGGCAACACGTAGTGCATTATCCAAACGACTGATTCCAAGGGCACCCTTGTCTGGCTCACACGTGACATCAATAGGCTTTGATGGAACGCCCTCTACTAATCCCTTATCTACATCGATTCCCTTTGACTTAGAGAACAACATCACGGACACGACCTTCCTGCTATCTTCCAACACCCCCGACGCCATTATGGGTCTTGACCTCCTGAAGCACTTTCGAGCCACCATTCGATGTTCCCCAGACGGAGTACGAGTCATACTGTACGATAACCAGAATCCGTTCAGACCTTGTCCCACCCGACGCATGTTTTCCATCACTGACGCTGACTTGTCCTTACTAGACACTTTACCCCCGTACCTTTGGGCCAAGACCGACTCAGACGTAGGACGCATGATGATAGACCCTGTGCACATCACTGTACGGTCAGACGCTATGCTCCCAAAGCTCCCACAGTATCGGATATCGCCCGAGGGCGAGAAGGCATTGGTAGGAATCATTCAGTCCTTAGTCGATGCAGGAGTGGTAGAGGAAGTAGTCAGTAATATCTGTAACAGCCCTATCCTACCCATTGTCAAGAAGCAAGGCGAGGAGATGAGAAGGCTTATCGCTTCATCATTGACCTCCGCGAAGTAAACAAAGTAGTCGTACCTCAGTACCCAGTAGTCTCTGACATCACCACCATCTTGACCCTGATCCCCTCCACTGCCACTGTTTTCACCGTCATAGATCTCAAAAATGCTTTCTTTTCTATCCCCATCCATCCAGACAGCCGATACCTCTTCGGCTTCACCCTAAAAGCCCGTTCATATAGATTCTGTAGAGCACCCCAGGGCTACACTGAGAGCCCCAGCATCTACAGCCAGGCTCTCAAGAGACAGCTGGACGCAGTCCAGCTCCCGGACGGAGTGGTGTTAATCCAGTATGTCGACGACATTCTCCTGGCTGCCGACACTACGCCACTTGCCACCACAGCCACCATCCAACTCCTGCACTTCCTCGCGGAGAATGGTCACAAGGTCTCCAAGAAGAAGCTGCAGTTCTGCCAACCACAGGTGACATACTTAGGCCACCTCTTGTCCAAGGACGGGAGAAAGCTCACACCCGATCGGATCCGGACCATCCTAGAGACCCCCGTTCCCAAGACTCAAAAGCAGGTTCGCTCCTTAGTAGGCCTCACGTCCTTCTGTCGGCAGTGGTTGCCAAACCTTAGTCTCATAGTCAGACCTCTACTCTCTCTGTTAGCGAAAGACGTTCCCTTCCCACTCCCTTGGACCCCTGAATGCCAATCCTCCTTTCAAGAACTACGAGATGCCCTCTGCTCAGCCCCTGTTCTAGGGACCCCTGACTACACCAAGCCCTTCTCCCTCTTCACCCACGAGAGGGAGGGGTGCGCTTTGTCTGTCCTAACGCAACCCATAGGTCCCAAACAACGCCCTTGTGCCTACTTCTCTGCCACTCTTGACCCTGTAGCCAGAGCTCTGCCCGCCTGCCTTCGAGCGGTAGCTGCCGCTGCCGTCTCTATCCGACAAAGTGAGGGGATCGTACTTTCGAATTCCCTCACTGTGCTGGTCCCCCATGCTGTCGACACACTCCTGAACCAGACCAAGACTCAGCACCTGACTAGCGCACGACTGACTGGTTACGAGTTAACTCTGCTTACACCCCACATCACGTTGAAACGATGTACCACTCTGAACCCTGCCACTCTGTTGCCCCTCCCCGATGACGACCCCAATGTGTCCCCTATGCATGACTGTGTGACCCTCACGGACGAGCAAACTAGAAGTAGAGCTGACCTCCGTGACACTGCCATCCCAGACCCTGATGGAGAGCTATGGGTAGACGGCTCGTGCATTAAACTCCCCGACGGCACGACCTCAGCTGCCTATGCAGTCACCACAGCCCGGACGGTAGTTGAGACGGCCCGCATCACCCAACGGTCCGCACAAGCGGCAGAACTAATTGCCCTCACACGTGCATGCGTCCTAGCAACAGGCAAAGTCGCAAACATCTACACCGACAGCCAGTATGCCTTCGGGGTGGTTCATCATTTTGGGCTCTTATGGAAGGAAAGGGGATTCCTGACTTCGCATGGTACACCCATCCTTCACGGAGATCTAGTCTCTACCTTGACCGAAGCAGTCCTCCTCCCCGAACGACTTGCAGTCATCAAATGCCAGGCACACAAGAAAGTGACAGACATCATTGGACAAGGAAATGCACTAGCCGACATCACTGCTCGAACCACAGCTGAGAATAGGACGACGACACGCATGTACGTGACTAGGTCACAGACGGAAAAATGGAAGGACGCTAGAGAGCACATTAGAGACATACAAATGGCCTGCTCCCCCAAGAACTGACTGAATGGGCACGGGTGGGACTGAAAGATGATGAAGGCTGCTGGTTGACAAAAGACACGAACAAATGGCTGCTACCCAATTCCTACTTGATCCCCATACTGACTATGGCACACTCCCCAGCACACATAGGATCTGGCCCCATGATTGAACTCATCACCCGAGTCTGGCACAACGACAAGATTCCCGACTCTGCTAGATGCCTAGTTCAACAATGCTTAATCTGCTTGCAACACAACCCAGGGAAAGGAACTGTTGTCCCTCGGGGTGGGTTCGGGGTCCCCGACCATCCCTTTGAAGTCCTACAGATGGATTACATTCAGCTAGACCGTTGCCTGGGTTTGAAGTACGTCCTTGTTGTCGTGTGCGCCTTCAGCAAATGGGTGGAGGCCTATCCCACACGCGACAACACTGCCATGACCACTGCCAAAGTCCTGTTAAAAGAGTTTTTCCCCGATATGGCCTTTGTCGGATTTTATGGAGTGACAACGGCCCCCACTTCATAGCTGAAGTCATCCAACTTATCTTAAAGGGATTGGGTGTAAAACAGAAATTTCACGCAGTCTTCCACCCCCAATCTGCAGGCCTGGTCGAGCGACACAACGCCACACTCAAGCTAAAAATCTCTAAGATTGTTGCCTCCACCGGACTGAAGTGGCCTGATGCCCTCCCATTGGCATTGCTATCAATGCGCTCCACCCCCACTAAGCACCACTTGACCCCTTACGAAGTAGTATTCGGGCGGCCAATGAATATTTGGGCCGCGCCTAGGCCAACTTCGATCCATGACGTCCCAGACGTCCTAATGTCTGACTATCTGTGCACCCTCACTAAAACCTTAACTGTCATCCATCAACAGGTGCTACAAGCCATCCCAGACGCTTCCAGGGGCCCAGGACACGACATTCACCCAGGGGATCACGTCTTGATCCGCAACTTCCAGCGTGCCAAAAGCTTGGAACCTCGGTGGACGGGCCCCTGGCAAGTCCTGATCACTACACGGACGGCCCTTCGAGTGGAAGGCAAGCGTCACTGGGTGCATGCGCACCATTGTAAACGCGCCCCCACAACTCTGACGACGGAAGAAGACATCGCGACTCAGGAAGAGCTCCTGACAAAAGACAAACCATCGTTGAGCTGTCACACCGACACAGAAACGCTCGAACTGGCAGAGTTTCCCGATCCCACCGTACCGTCCAGGGAAGGGTACAACCTACGTAAAGGGAGGAGCTTCGGCAAAGCAGACCACTGACTGGGTAAAATCTCAGAACGGTAGCCTAACACACTCAAGGTTGCCCGAAGAGAAGTCAGAGAAAGTCGGTGGTTCTGCCCGCTACCGAGCACTCTGAAGATGATGGAAGCGCCCGACTCCCCAATGATGGAAGCAACTGGATATCCGAAGAGGACCTACCGAAACCCAAAGACTAACAAACTGCACAGCTCAAAGACTATAGCCGTTTTCATTACCCTTCTCTTTTGCCTCCTCCTCATGACAACCTTCTGGATCATCGAAGAAAGCACACCCGCTCACAAAACATTGCTCCCCACTGAACTGCCGATAACTACCAAGGAACACTTCCTGATTGCCCTTTCTCCACCGCTCCGAGAGAGACGCAGGGAGTTCTGGAATAACTCTTTTGTGCAACTGCTGCACCAACACAACCTTGCCGCTAATGCCACTAATTGCTGGATCTGCGGGCTGCTGCCCCATGCAGCCGGACACTCCATCCCGTTCATTCCTTCGCCCTTTTCCATCCACGGCTCCTGTCTTGCCTGGCTGATTCTTCTGCAAGAAAGCTTTAAAGACAATGCCACATCAGAAAGAACTGTTTCGCATTTCTACCACGAGGCATGGCTGAATAAGACTGGGCGAACCGCTACTCCTTTTTACCCTCTGACCTCTGGTACCTCTATTCACATGGACATCCCTGCCAAAGAACGAGTGGAAATGAAAGTTTTCCATAACCCAGCCAGACCCACTTTCTCCTACCTCCGGAAACGAACAGCCACCACTCTGACAGTGGCCTTGTCTGTTGTCAACGTCTCGGGCCTTGTGTGCATCGAAGGCCTGGGGACGCAACTGGTGGGCCGCAGCGCCTGCGTCATCACCAGAACACTGGATTCATCCGACCCTCCCTCCTTTGTTGCTTCTCCAAATATGTACTTTGTTTGTGGCACCAAAGCATACACCTGGCTCCCCAAAGGTTGGGGGGCACATGCTACATTGCCTTCATCCTCCCACCTACGTATGTGGCCCCAGCAAGCCATCACCGGCAAAAGCGTGCAAGGGACATCGACCAGGCCGACTCGACAGGAGCACAGTTCTTGGATGCCGCGAAAGGACTTGTGCCATTCTGGGGTCCGATGACGAACAGCCGCGCCATCCGACACTTGACCCAGGCAGTTGAAACCACCATGAACATCACAGCTGGCATCTTGACCAATAACACCGCAGAGCTTCAGGCAGTCCGCCTGGTGGCTCTGCAGAACCGCCTTGTTCTAGACGTGGTTCTGGCAGACCGAGGAGGAGCATGTCGCATCATTGGGTCCAGCTGTTGCACCTACGTGCCAGACAATTCACCTTCTGTTTACAAAGCCATCGAACACCTCCATAGACTGTCCTCTGAAGTACACCGGGAGCAAGAAGGATGGTCGCTTGGGAGCTGGTTCTGGGACTTACTGAAAGCCTGGGGGTGGAGGTTGTTCACATTCATTCTGATTCCGATTGTGGTGCTATGCGGGTGTTGCTTAAGTATCCAATGTCTGCCTCCTCTGTGTTCATTATTTTCAAATTGCATTTGCCCAAAGACTTTGGACTTACAGGCTGAACACATGAAAACTTTGTATGAGACAGAAATACGTGGCATTATGGGGATCGACCCGAATTAACAAGTTGGCGAGAAATGTTAAAAGGGGGACTGTGGAAAATTAATTTGTATCGATAAACATTGTCTGCGCCATCTTGCCCTTTTTCCCAATGCCACACTTTCGTCGTCCGCGGCGGCCATTTTAGCTACCTTGATCAGACCCACTCTCTGCACACCGCTAATCCCCAGCGCGGCTCCACATCCTCGCAAGCCCCCCGCACTGGTCACCCTCTCTCTCTCTCTCTCATGCACGGGCCATTAACCCCCTCCAACTGCGCTGCACTTCCCTGGGAATCTCACCCCGGGCCTGCCCGACACCTCCCTTTCCTCCTATACACTATCACACCCTCTGACACCCCTCTTCCTCCGTATCCGATTGTCCAGGCCGGTCCCAGGCTATCACCTAGCCCTGCGGATACAGTTTATGGCCCCGACTGTAAGGAATCGCCCTCTTCAAAGGAGTTACAGTAGATCAAGGCCCCCACCCCATGAGATCCGTCACACCACATGCATTCCGGGAACCGGCGGAATGCCCTGCTGATCCTGCCGTCTGATGACGATTCTGTATGGTGAATGGGGAGGGGATTCTCACTGTAAGGGTGCGTGGGAACGGGTCTGAAGCAGAAGATCCCAGGGATGTCTTTCATACTTCAAAGTATCTTTACTGTAATAAAGAATGTCTTCCTGCCATAAATGCGTGTATAAGAGGCCAGGCCTCAGAGATGCAGTAGAGCACCTCGTGAAGATTCCCTGTTGGTCTGATCTGACGTGTTCTCCTCCGGAGAGAATAAACCTTTGTTTCCTGCCTTCCAGTCTCCAGCGCCTGCCTCTTCATTGATTCATATTTTGGGGAATAGAGGCGACATCGCCGGGCAATACTTAAGGTTATTCCATTCGTCGATTGCCTTCCTGTTTTACACCAGGAGCTGATCTGTTTTCCTTATCGCCTTCGTCTTGTGTAGGTAGAATTTCAAGCACCTCTTGATATCCAACTAATGCAATGCCCGTTCTGCTGGGCTTGATGGATTTGGAAAGAAAGATTGCAATATCACCGGTTTATTGAGGTGAAATTGTGTTGGTACCTTTGGAATAAACGTCGGGTTCGTCCGTAAAGTTACATAGTTTTCAGTGAAATGTAGCAAAATCTGTTCAGCAGGGGCTTGCAGTAGATGAACGTTATTTCTTTTGCACCAGAAACAATCTTCTCCATTTTAAACGATATGTTTTGATAGTACTTTCAGCATGGGATTTAGCAATGATTTAGCTACACTCTTGCAGTATATTTAGGTCCCTAAATTCTAGGAATTCAGGATCCATGCGTGCAAATGAAAAGAGTGTGGGTCCGGATGATTGACTTGGCCTTTATTCCTCGATAACATCGTTGAGGATGGCTGCAGGCGAATGGGCTTCGACTCCGACAGCAGGAGCAGTTCTGGGAACCAGTATTGCCTGGGCCAATGTGGCGCTATCAGGATCAGACGACAGCCTTCCGATTTCATTTTGTTTAGCACCCTGGGAATTAACGGGATGGGGGAAAAGCGTAGGCATATATCCCTGACCATCGCATTAAAAGGGCATTCCCCCTTGACCCTGGTAGAGGGAATCTGCTGGCATAATACTGGCATTTGGCGTTCTCCTCCGTTGCGAAGAGGTCCAACGCTGGTTTCCCCCATTTTCGAAATACCTTGCCCAGCTGGGATTGTTCTAGCTCCCACTCGTGGCAACTGGACCGAGACCTGCTTAACGTGTCTGCTAGGGTATTGTGCAGACCCCTGACATGCTCTGCCTTTAACGAGATCCCATGGTGTGTTGTCCATTCCCATAATTCTTGCGCTTCTTGAGCTAGTGTAATGGTACTTGTTCCTCCTTGCTTGTTGACATAGTACATGCTGGTCGTATTGTCCGAACGAACCAACACTGAGGAGCCTGCTATTCTTGGCAGGAAAGCTTGGAGAGATAGGAATATGGATTTGAGCTCCAAGCTATTGATGTGCTGCTTTTTCTGTGCCGAAGACCAGTTGCCCTGAATTTGCAAGTCCTGTAGAGGACCTCCCCAGCCCTCCATGGAGGCGTCCGTTGTTAGAATGAAATCTGGGGTGCTCTGTAGGAAAGTCAGGCCTTGAACAAGATTTGTTGCCTGAAACCACCACTGCAGTGTTTTCACCATCCGTGCTGTGATTCAAATTACATCTTCGAAGATTCCCAAAGCTTGTTGCCACTGTTTCAGTAGTTCCCCCTGAAGAGGCCTCATCTTCAGTCTGGCTAGAGGTACCAGATTTATCGCTGAAGAGCACATCCCCAGGAGCGATTTGTACATTCGCACAAAAACTGACCCTTTTTTTTATATGGTCTTTGCAAGCCTTTGCAGATGTATCCGTCTCTCCTGAGACAAGAATGCTTTGCATTGAATGGTGTCTAAGGATGCTCCCAGGAAAGAGATTACTTGAGTTGGATGCAATACCGATTTTTCCCTGTTTAGGGTAAGTCCCAACGTATCGAACAAACCGGGGCAAGCTTTCGTAGTTCGATCGGCCTCCTGCACTGTTGCTGCTTTGAGCAGCCAATCGTAGAGGTACGGAAATACTTGAAACCCCTAAGACCGCAGGGTCTGCGCTACTGGCGCCAGGCACTTGGTGAAGATTCGTGGTGCTGATTTGAGGCCAAATGGGAGCACTTTGAATTGATAGTGGGTACAAGCCACTGTGAATCTTAGGAATTTCCGGTGCTTCGGGTGGATTGGGATTTGGAAATATGCGTCTTCCATGTCGAGCGAAGTCATGAAATCTCCTTTGTTTAAGCAACCCAGGATATCAGAGAGCGTTACCATCCTGAACGTCTGTTTTTTGAGAAACTTATTGAGATTCCTTAGGTTCATATTCGGTCTCCATTCTCCTGACTTCTTTTTTATTAGGAAAAAACGAGAATAAAAACCTTTTCCTTTCTGAGCGAATGGTACTTCTTCTATTGCCTCCTTGAGAAGCATGGCCAAGATTTCCTTTCGTAATAAGTGAATACGAGGGGGAGGGGGACCCCTGGGTGGAGTGGTTGGTGGCCGCTGAAGAAATTCTAGAGTGTGACCATTGGTGACTAGGTCCAACACCCAGCGATTTGATGTTATTTCGTGCCACCGTTGTACATTACCAGAAATTTTCGCACCCACGGGCAGGGAGGGAAGATGGGCTGGTACCCTGACGTGCTCATTGCTTTCTGCCCGAGTCACAGCCTTGTTGGAGTGCTCGCTTGCGGCCTCCCTGGCGAGAGAAACCAGCTGTCGATGATTGTAGATAAAATGGAGGGTTATAAGATTGCAGATATTGAGATTGGTATGGCTGATATTGTTGAGCCCTCTGGTATCCTCCTTTGTAAGTGGCGAATCCTCGGCCTCTAGCACCTCTGAATGGTACTCTTCTGTACTGCAGAGCTCCCAAAGACTTTGCGGTGTCCGTATCATTTTTGATTGCCAATAGAGCTTCATCAATGTGTTTTCCAAAGAGTGACTCACCGTCAAAAGCCATATCAAGAATCTTTGCTTGTACCTCGGGTCTAAAGGTGGATGCTTTTAGCCATCCTTGACGTCGAAGTACAGCCTCTCCTGCTAACTGTCTGAAACCAGTATTTGCCACGTCAAGGGCACAGTCAATTGTCTCTGAAGCTGCACCCTCACCCTCCAGCAGAATCTTGCGTACATCTTGTCTGTTTTCCTCCGGGATGTGGTCAATTAGTCCTGCCATGTCGGACCACATCTGGCGGTCATAGCGGCCAATAATGGCTAGAGCAGGGGTCTCCAACCAGTAGCTCGTGAGCTACTGTAGTTCTCCAGCTACCTCCGAGTAGCTCACCTGTGTACAGCCCAGCTTATTAAATTATAAAGTTTTAGCTAGGTTGAAGTATGATACATAAAAAAAATGAAACTATACAGCAGTAATAATATTAGTAGCTGTCAATGCGTTTCATTGAACATGAGTAGCTCTCAAAACAGAAAAGGTTGGAGACCCCTGGGCTAGAGCATTTGCTGCTCTGATTGTCACAGCTGCCATTGAAGAAAACCTTTTCCCAAGGATGTCCATTCTATGCCCTTCCTTATCCGGGGGGGTAGTAATCGGGGTAACCAGGTTCTTAAAACGCCTCTGCGCAGCCTGGGAGATGACTGAATCTGGCTTAGGATGTCCAATAAGACAAGATGGAGAGTCATCCGGCGCCCTATATTTCTTCTCCACACGAGGCAGCACAGCGGGAATGGATGCTGGTGTTTTCATAATCTTGATGCCCTCCTGCCATATATAGTCAATGATAGGTATGCAGTGTACCACTTTCCTTGTGTCCTCTTTGAAATCGTATAGGAAACATTCTGTTTGCTTTACTGTAATAGGCAAATGAAACCTGTTGGCTGCCCTTTGCATTAAGTTGTGAAACCCCCCGATATCTTCTGGAGGAGAGTCTGAAGGAAAGTGCGGAGGAGGGGATGGTGTTGGAATCACGTAGTCATCCCAAGGATCAGGAGCAGATGCTGGATCTGGCAGTTCACCTTCCTCTACCTCTTCTTCCAAGGAGGAAGTGTTCTGTGCTCCGGGGTCGATTGCCCCCGAGCCCGGTATATTCACAGGTGTGCACTGCAGTTGAGGACCTGGTGCACCTGCAGGATCTTCCGCTTGAGGAACCTGGTTTTTGCTGAGGAGGGAATCTTTGTCTATAATTCGCCAGCATGGCTTGAAGATCCTCGATTAATGATGGGGGTAGATGGGGCGTGGAAGTTGAATTGATAACTATGACGGGGAGCCATATACCCTTCATGGTAATATTGTGCCTCATGTTGAAAATCTTCATCCTCCTCGTCATCCTCCTGGCACTTCACATGGAGCTCAGATGGGCTGTGAGCTACCCCATAGAGGCCGTCATCATCATCATCCTCTTGTACATACCATTCCAACAGATGTGATGGAAGCAAAGGCGACACCTTGCTATAGTCCTGCATAGACGGGTGTAAAAATGTCTTTGTTACTCTAGTGACCCGAGTAATCCTCGTCGACGGGGGCATCGACGGTGCAGAAGTTATAGGCAGGGGCAATTCCTTTCGTCGACGGTGGTGTTGTCACGGTATTGTTATCGACAGTGTCGTCGTCGACGCTGTCATCATTGACGGTGTCGACTATCTTCGTCGACGTCTTCATCGACGGTATCTTCGTAGACGGTGTCTTCGTCGACGATGTCTCTGCTGTCGACGGTATCTTCGTCGATGGAAATGTAGTCGATGGAGGGGCGTCGACAGTCTTCGACGACGATGGAGCTCTCGTCGTCGAGATGGAGACTCTGGTAGAGAGAATAGGAGACTGGATCGCCGTCACCGTTAACGATGGCGTTGACGATGTTACACAGATTGTCTTCGACGAGAGAGAGACTGTCGTCAACGATGGCTTTTTCAAGGGTTTCCTACTTACAGGATCAGAAGAGGAAGCTCTAGGGTGATCTCTTTCCTTCCTGACCGGTGTAGAGGGCACAGATAACGTCGGTTCAGAGGAGTGTTTGGTAGCCTTCTCCTTACTTGAAGCCCTTTCCTGGGAAGGCTTAAAATGTTTCCTTCCCTCACCTGAGGATCTGTCGTGGGATCTAGCCCTCTTGTGGGATGTTGAAGCTCTGTCTTCTTCATCAGAAGAACGAGATTGCTGTTTTGTGGTTTGGAGCCACAATAACAATCTTCCCTCTCTGTCCTTGAGGGTCTTGTTAGAGAAGGTGCGACAGATTTTACAATCTCTCACCTCATGCCTGGGATAAAGGCAATAAATACATTCCTTGTGTGGATCATCCACATGGACCCTTTTTTCCCACAGGTCTTACAAGGGCGGAAAAGGCCTTTCGTGTCTGACATGATAACTAGATTTGTAGAATAGAAGAAAACTGAGTAGCACTCAGGGAGACTCCTTCCCACACGACGTGCGGTGAAAATCTGAGGAGAACTGGCCTCTGCTTGGAGTGTTCTAGAGGGTGCTAACAGCTGATTGGCAGGATGCCAACATTTGGTCCTTTTTTACAAAGGACATAGATAGGCTACTGTTTAGATGGCCTTGGGCCATTATAGCCTATGAAGTATTTAAGGCACTGCTTGAATATTTTACCGTGGGACTCCCATCTCGACGACAGGGAATGATTCAGGCATGTGAATCTATGAAAGATACCCCAATACTGGATAACTGACCATTCAACTGCCCACTCCAAATCTATCCCTTACTCTGTCGGGTCACTGCAGGAGCATGTCAGCGAAAGAGGTGGAGTAGTCTCTGTTGCTGACATACGTAAGGTCCACCCGTCCATAAACCAAACAAGCGGACTTTCAGTCAGGCAGAGGTAGTACTCTGTCACTGTTGCGACGGAGTACCCTCTTTGCCAAATGCTAAATCATCGACTATATGTAGGCTACTGCAGGCATGAATGTTGCAACCCTGGGCACCCGCTTCAGAACCCCACTGGACCTGTAGAACATAAAAGAAAGACTGCACCTGCTGTCGAGACCTGTGTGGAGAACCCTAAGAGTTAAACCTGCTCTCACTTTTACCCAGGACAAAGAAGTGGGCTCCAAGGTTGAGGTAGCTGACCTCGTGTTAAGTTACAGGGACACAAAGCTGCAAGAATCCCACTTTCCTGGAAGAGCTCTACTGACCAGTTTCGACAGAACCTGCCCTGGAGCCTGCTGATGGCTTCTATTGGAGTGAGTCCTGACCCTCACGTCCTCTTCCAGAGGTCCTGGAACCATTGGCTGGTGTCAGAGTGTACTCCTCAAGCCCAAACCTACAGGATGGGAATTAGAAATGTTTTCTAATTTTCAGGCTGGAGAACCATTGTGGGACCAAGACCAACATGTCAGCCGATCTGACGAGGTTGTATAGCGGGTGGGCTTGACTTCCCTGCAGCTCCCACTGTGTTCTGCTCCACAGCAGCACATCTGATTCAGCAGGCCCAACACCGACAGGCATCTGATGACCTCAAACCTTCTTCAGTTACAGTCTGCATCCTGCTAAGTAAATCGGACTTCCAGAAAAGAGTCCAAGTCCGAAGGCAAAAATCTTCACTAGGCCAATGCTGTGCAGCATCCGATCGACACCGATGGCTTCCTGGGTTCGAACTTCCGACTTTTCCCATTGTGAGCTTTTCCCGCCTTTGTTGATGGATTCACTGGGACTTTGTCCTTTGTCAACCTGTCGATGATGAGCCAGTCTTCAGATCCAGCCTGTAGCTCCCCTGAAGAATCTACCATCTTGAACAAATTCTAAATGTGAAAGTAACTTTTTGACTGGGATGAATTTGTGTACCCAACCAGCGCTTCATCAAGGTCGGCCTTAAACCATACCTTTGTCCCGGTCTAGTGCGACCAGTTGCCACTTTGCACATTTTTAAGTTATTTTTATTTCAAACTTTAAACATTAAATTTCTTCAGTTCCCATTTTTGGATTTTTGTTGTTTTGATGTCATTTTGTTCATTAAAACATTCTCTAGTGTTATGTTTTTGGCTTTTTAAATGTTTTGGTACTAAATACACATTTTCGTAAGTTAAGCCTGTCTGTTCTGTGCCATTGGTACCAGGGAGTGAGTTCAGGCTTAAATTACTAAAACCTTTGTGGACCCAACCAGAAAACAAGAATAGTGACATTATTACTTATGATGGGCTACCATCCATCCCAACTAATAATCCTCTTCATCACACTTGGCTTGTACCTTCAGTACAACTGAGGGCTACGCCAAAGAACTTCCACTTATGCTGTGCCCTCACCGTTTCGGTGGGAACCCCACAGAGCCTTACTGACACATCACTGGGATGTGCCTGTACCACCTCTGGGTGGCTCACACATACCCTTTACTGAGGTTTCTGTACACTGCCACCAATTCTGGGTGCTATATAGCAGACCTACCTAGGTGTGTGTGGGTTGTGCCTCTACTGCTTCTCAGAGGTACATCATAGACCCTCTACTATGACCATTGTTGTCTTCTAATTTGATCCTTCACCTCATCTGCATGGACCTCAAAGACCGTCTGCTGAGAAAGGTAAGTATATGCAACAGTGTAGAGAGGTTTGATAATTTTTGCAGAAATACGTGGAATAATTCCCAAAAGAAGGTTTTAAGTGTAAAACATAATTTTATTCTTGCATTCAATCAATTGGTATCAAGTCATAAATGTATCAAATTAGAAGAGATTAAGCCAGGATGTTTCCAGACAAAAATCAGTTGACAAGTTGTCTTGACACTTCCCCTGCTGTAAAGTGATCTATTCGTGTACTTTATGAATATGGAAATGAGATAAAAAAGTACCCACATGTAAGTTGAATCATCTTGAGCTTTAGGATGCACAGAAACTGTGTGATGCCTTCATATCGAATAACTGCTGATACAACTGTGTTCTTACCCACCTTCTTGTTTGTATTCCTTGGATACCATTATAAAAAAAAATGTAATGTTTGCATGTATGGGCATTACAAAGTGCAAGCTTAGCTACAAAGTAACTGGCCTCTGTCCTGGGGATTGAGGTTGCAGAATGCAGAAGGAGGGATTCTCAAATGGATAGATAAACAAGCATTTACAATACAATAGGTCTCGCAATTACATTGTTTTGAGCTATTGGCATTGTAAATGACAATGCCTTCTATTTGAGCTATTGGGATTGCAAATGACAATATGTTTTATTTATGTTTTGGTTTTTAAAACAAATAAAAGGCATTGTAATTTGCAATGCCAATAGCTTAAACTTTCGCAAATGTGCACCTTTACTGCACATTTTGCACGATTGAATTGTCCCAAGGCAGCACTGCGCAGTGTATGTTGTGTGACGGATCTTGGCGCATTTATTGCACAGGGTCTCTGCTGAAGCAGGCATACGAGCCGGCACGGCCAGTCAGATCTTGAACCCCTTCAAGCTTAACTTTCCGAGAGTCCCGCTTTGAAGCCTGACCCAAGCAGAGAGCAAACAGAGGCCGCGGTGTTTCAAATTCCAAACAAAGGCCCCGGGACTGGCCGTTTGAGGCTGTAGACTGGAGACGAGAGGCCTTTCAACATTAACAAGTTGGATTAATAAATAAAATATATATTTTTTTAAACTAACTTTTTTTTGTTTGAAGTGCGAGCGTGGAAAATTAACATTGAGTGCGCCGATGGGGGAGGAAGAATATGGGGGATGAGAGAAAAAACGAGAAGTGTGTGGGGGAGGGGGGTGGTTGGAGGGCGAAGGGAACATGTAAGACTGGAGGGGGTAGAGGGATAGAGAGGGTAGAACGGTGGGAGGAGGGGGAAGGAAAAACGAGTGCAGCTGAAAGTATATATTGTTCTGAGGTATTAAATGATGAAGCAGAGAAGGCGGGGAGCGGGGGCAGGGGAGGGGGAGAGGGGAATGGAGGAGGAAGAGAGAAAAAACGAGAAGTGTGGGGGGGGGGGGGGGAGGGGGCTGGAGGGTGAAGGGAACACGTAAGACTGGAGGGGGTGAGGGAACCCTGTACACAGAATGCACCACAGACGGAGGCGCCTTTAGGCTATAATAAACGGTAGTAAACCCCAAACTAGGATATTACCCTTGGAAGAATAAAAGGCTGAGCTGCGGCCTCTCCACGTTGAAACCAAGACCCCGTACACAAAACACACCACAGACGGAGGCGCTTTCATGCTAATAATGAACGGTAGTAAACCTCAAACTAGGATATTACCGTTGGAAGAATGAAAGGCTGAGCTGTCCCGCTGAGCTTGGATCCGGTCCTGATATACAATCAAGGTTGTTATCCCAATCCTCCGCTACTCACGGTTCCTAGCGCTAATAATTGGGATGGCCCCAGTGGCCCTCAGGCACGTCCCTGCTTTGAGCCCTCGCAGAGCCCTGCTTTGAGCCCTCGGAGAGCCCTCCTCTGAGCCCTCCAGCACCCCTCGCCCAGATATAGCAGCTAGGCGAGGGCTGGTCAGGCAGGTCGACTGCGCAAAGCGCGCACCTGAGCTGCGCACGCTCACATCCAGCGCGCATCTGGCCTGTGCACACATACACCTGCTGCACTGCACACCCGGCCGTGCACACGCACAGGGCGCTCACTGCCACCCCTGGCACCTGTCCTGCACCCGTGCGCGGAATGCAGACACGCCGGCTCTGCGCCTGGCCCCGACCCGGGGCCTCAAGGCGCACCATAAAAGGGACCCCCTCCGGGCTGTACATTCTTATGTGACTGTGTGCTGCTGAGCATGCCCCCAAGACAAAGAGTGAATGCAGTGTCCCTCGAGCCAGCCGTTGAGTGTGCTGCTGAGTGAACCCCCGACTGTGCTTCTGAGTGAACCCCTGAGTGTCACTGAATGTGCTTCTGAGTGAACCCCTCAGTGCGTCACTGAGTGTGACTCTAAATGTATTTCTGAGTGAAACGTCATTTATCCCGAGTCTGCAGTCTGCACTCAGCCATTCATTCACCTGAGGCCACACTTAGCCTTTCTTTTGGGTCCATTCCTCACCCTCTTGTTACCCGTAATGACGGCCCACTCTGACCCTGGCAGTGCCCCCGGGTGCCCATACCTTGCAGCTGTCTTTGGCAGTGCCCATGGCGCTGTACGGCCGTCCTGGCACGGGTGCCATGGTGGGCAGCGGCCGGCGGCTTGACTCCTGCTTGAATCATTCACCCCGAGGCTGCACCTAGTCATTCATCCAGAGTCTGCACTCAGCCATTCATTCACCTGAGGCCACACTTAGCCTTTCTCCCGGGTCCATTCCTCAACCTTTTGTTACCCGTAATAACGGCCCCTCCCAATGCTCTCTGGCAGTGACACTGAGTGCCCAGCCCATACCTTGTAGTGCTCGGTGCCCACTCTGACCCTGGCAGTGCCCCCGGGTGCCCATACCTTGCAGCTGTCTGGCAGTGCCCTCGGCGCTGTATGGCCGCCCTGGCACAGGTGCCATGGTGGGTAGCGGCCGGCGGCCTGACTCCTGCTTGGTGCCCGGTGCAGAGTGTCCTGTGCCCCCCCACCCTGGAGTTATATGGCCCGTTATGTGACCCGCACAAAGGGCCCTTTGAGGGGCTCGCGCACAACGCGCCTTACATTCACATGAAACACCCGGAGCGCTCGCCCACCGCCCTGGTACAGAATGCCCATTGTGTGCAGACACCGTGGACTGCCCAACAGGAAGCAGGATGTGATGTGAGTTAGCCGTTTACCATCTGGCCGAAAGACTGCATCCGTATTACCTCCTTCCACACCCAAAGGCATGTAGTATTGATAGGAGCCGGGACTCGAGAAGTGAAAGGTGTGAGAAGTGGTCAAGCTTTTGCTGTAGTAAAGGAGGTGCGGGGTTCAAAGGTGTGTGATGTCACGTCCCTTCCCCCTGGCATCTTGGTGAATTGAAGTTATTCTGTCGGGCTGTTTCCTGCCACACGTTAGCGCCTAGTTAAAGCGCCAGAAGAGGTTTTTGCTATGAGCTATTCTCGAGGAGCCGGTAAAGTATGCACGGTTTAATCCGGAGACATCTCACAGTTGCTCCCTTTGTCTCAATAGAGCCACCGCCAAAGCTGCGTGTGAGCATGTTAATGAGGGCGAGAGCGGATCCTCTCCATGAAGCAGGAACACTGCACAGCATCGAAAACTTCACAGCACGGCAACAAGAAAACAAGCGCGATGCAAAAACAATTAACACGCTGCTGCCAAGCACCCACAGTCTGCCGGGATCCCCCTGATCTCCCTGTGACCCCTTGCAACTCTGAGCTCCATGCCTGCCTGGAGTAAACAAAGTCATAAAAGGAAACATGACCTGTGAACCGTGACAACCAATCAGAGAGCCTACTGCTGCATGCTTCACGCGTGACTGATAAGAAAAGTCGTCACGACACACGTAAAGCAAGCCACCGAGTCCGGAGGGGCCGGACCAAAAGGCCAAAAGGAGGCACCCTGGAAACCTTATTTCCAATGGCGGCGCACTGTTTAACATAAACGGTGACGCAAGCCAATGGGAATAAGGGGCGGGGCTTCAAGCCCTTTTCAGAAAGTACTCATCTGCAATAAATCTCGCCGAGCGAGCTGCGCATGTGCGCAGCAACGCTAGGCGAGACCTAAAAAGGGTGCAGAGATACGATGGTTGATTGGCATAAATACAGAAGAGAAGCAGACACTTTGGGGGAGGGAGTGGGGTTGATAGGATTGAGGGTGGCTTCCTTCAGAGGTACCCAACATCGGAGGACTGTAACACCAGTTTGAGGAGGAATAATATTGGCTACTACTGGAGCTTTCTCTGACATCTAGCACCTTTCTGCCACTGAAGAATCAGAGAACACAGATTTAATGCACCACCTCTACACTGCTTAGTGCTCACTACTTACCAGCACTGAATCCACAGCTGGAAAGTCTGCACTCCAACTAACAGGCTCTCCAGTGAGCTGTTTCCAGACCAGGCCAGGCAGTGCCAGAACCTGCGGGAGGGAGAGAAGGGAAGAGAGTCAGATCACACTGAATAGAGTAAGGGCACAGAAAACTCAAATAAATCACAAAAAAAGGTACGGCAGCACCAGAAAAATAATAATAAAGAGAAACATAGAAGATATGTTGTTTCCGAACAATCAAGGAAGAATAAGGAATCCAGAGTTTGGACTTCACAGGACTTCTGACATGCGTCTGAGCAAGGTCATCCTTAGTGGAAGAGGAAGCCTCACACACCTAATAGTGTCATGCTAAATCATCGGTATCCTCTCCCCAACCTGGTAGGTCACTATCCTCGAAGACTTTAAAGCAGTGATACTCAAAGTACGGCCCGGGGGGCGCTTGCGGCCCTCTTGACCTTTACTTGCGGCCCCCCTGGTGAACAGCAGCACGAGCTGCTGTTTAGTTCCTGAGCACTAATATTCAGAAACAAATGTTAAATAAACGAGCAAGCATTTATTAACCTGCAAATACATGCTTGCCCATTTATTTAACATTTGTTTAGAGCTCTTTACACATTCCCTGATCTACCCAGACCCCTTTATCACCACCCTGCTGGCATCAGTGCGGCCCTCGGTCACATCACAGACCATACTTTGCGGCCCCTGGGCAAATGTTTGCGAGTACCCCTGCTTTAAAGGAAGGAGAGAGTTCTTAGATAAAGACTACCGGACAATGAGGGATCTAGATTTACTAAAAATACCTCGGTTGTCACCTTTATTAATGATGACACCTGGTATATCTAAAAAACAATCACAAGTCAATCAATCATATCATTTGTAAAGCGCACTACTCACCCGTGAGGGTCTCAAGGCGCTGGGGGGGGAATGCTGCTACTGCTCGAAAAGCCAGGTCTTGAGGAGTTTTCTGAAGGTCAGCAGGTCTTGGGTCTGCCGTAGGCGGATGGGGAGGGTGTTCCAGGTCTTGGCGGCGAGGTGGGAGAACGATCTGCCACCGGAGGTCGCTCTTCGGAAGCGGGGGACAGTGGCGAGGTCGGCGGAGCGGAGCTGGCGGGTGGGGGTGTAGAAGCGGAGTCGTCTGTTGAGGTATGTTGGTCCGGTGTTGTGGAGTGCCTTGTGTGCGTGGGTGAGGAGTTTGAAGGTTATCCTCTTGTTGACCGGGAGCCAGTGCAGGTCTCTCAGGTGGGGTGTGATGTGGCTGCGGCGAGGGATGTCGAGGATCAGGCGTGCAGAGGCGTTCTGGATGCGTTGGAGCCGTCTCAGGAGTTTGGCCGAGGCTCCTGCGTAGAGGGCGTTTCCGTAGTCCAACCTGCTGCTGACGAGGGCCTGGGTGACCGTTATTCTCGTTTCAGTGGGGATCCACTTGTAGATCCTGCGGAGCATGCGGAGGGTGTTGAAGCAGGCGGAGGAGACGGCGTTGACCTGTTTAGTCATGGAGAGGGTGAAGTCGAGGATGACCCCTAGGTTGCGTGCGTGGTCGGTGGGTGTTGGGGCGGTTCCCAGTGCGGTCGGCCACCAGGAGTCGTCCCAGGCCGAAGGGGTGGATCCGAGGATGAGGACCTCCGTCTTGTCCGAGTTCAGCTTCAGTCGGCTGTTCCTCATCCATTCAGCGACGGCCTTCATTCCTTCGTGAAGGTTGGTTTTGGCGGTGTGGGGGTCCTTGGTGAGGGAGAGGATCAGCTGGGTGTCATCGGCGTAGGAGATGATGTTGAGGTCGTGCCGACGGGCGACGTGGGCGAGCGTTGCCATGTACAAGTGGGTATATTGAGGACAATGGCTCAAACCAGTCTCTTCAGCCAATATGTTTCTGCCCAATTATGGTAGCCTAAAAGGTTTGTGGCATTCTTCAAGGCTTTGAGGATCCCTACGAATGGTTAATATGACTCTAATAGTCACTTACTAGAAACCCTTTAAAGGGGTGTAAATAAACTACCACTTAACCCAGGTGAAACCTACCTGGAACTGGATTACATTACTTGACAAAAGTTCATAAAACAGGAAAAAACTTCTTGCCTTTCCTACATCAGCGTTTACTTATATTATAATAAAACAGGGGGGTGGACATGCAAGTGCATTGTCATAGCTCATCACTGCAAACATGAAAAACGTGACAAGTGAAAGGGCATGTAACCCCCCTCAGATAGGACTAATGACTTATTTTAAAACCAGTGTGCGACTACAAAGGATATCACCCACTACGTGACCAGGAAGCTGGTATCCCATAAAGTCTAGGGTATGGAATAGGCCTGTTACTAGTAAATTTATCTATTTTGTGACACATTCACAGATGCATGTGCGCTCAAGAGGGTTTCCATGCTCTTTCACTTGTTACGTTTTTCATGTTTGCCGTGGTGTGCCGTGACAATACACTTGCATGCCCAACCCCCCTGTTTTATTATAATATAAGTTAACGCTGATGTAGGAAAGTCCATTTTTCCCCCCTGTTTTATGAACTTTTGTCAATTCATGTAATCTGTGTCTTTCTCTTCCGGAATAGGAGTGTGTAGAAAACTGGACCCAGTTCCAGGTAGGATTCACCTGGCTAAAGAGGAAGTTCACACCCTTAAATTGTTTCTAGTAAGTGACTATTAGAGTCATATTAACCATTCGTAGGGATCCTCAAAGCCCTGCAGAATGCCACAGACCTTTTAGGCTACCATCATTGGGCAGAAACATGTTGGCTGAAGAGAGACAGGTTTGAGCCATTGTCCTCAATATACCCGCTCGTGATAGTTTTTAGATGTACCCGATGTCATCATTAATAAAGCTGAGAACTGAGGAGCACTGAGGTAATTTTAGTGAGTCTGGATGCCGCCTTGTCCTGTAGTTTTTATCTAAGAACTCCCTCCTTCCTTTAAAGTCTTCGAGAAGGTTGAATCCGCCATGGTGGTAGTGACCTACCAGGGTGGGAAGAGGATACCGATGATGAAGCAGGACACTATTAGGTGTGTGAGAGTCCCTCTTCCACTAAGGATGACTTTCCTTAGACTCTTGGAAGAAGTGCTGTGATGTCCTAACTCTGGATTCCATATTGTTCCTTGAATGTTAGGAAACAACATATCTACTATGCTTCTCTTTATTATTATTTTTCTGGTGCTGCTGTACCGGTTTTTGTGATTTAATTGATTCTCTGGAGGGACGTACATTAGCATTACCCTCCTCCTCACTCTTTGTGTTATCGACAGAAAACTCAAAGGCATGTCTTAGGAGAAAGAAGAGTCTTGTGATAGAGCACAGAAAGGTTTCAGACCCGCCTTGGAGAGAAAATCTTGTGAGACATGGACAGAGCACAGGTAGACAGTCCAACTATCCTAAGGAGTGGGGAGTAACACAGCACATACACGGGACGTATGATAACTACAGTCATGGGGCACAAAGCACAGCAAGACTAGAGCCATTCTACAGGTACAAGGGAGAGATGAGGGCTTTGCAGCACTGTGATAAAATGCAGGGAGCATACAGGCCTACAATGGAGAGCAGAGTAAGACAAGAGGTTACATAGCATAAGGTTACAGTCAGGGAGACTACAGGGTTTTTCCCTCTTTCTATGTGTTCTGAAGAATGCATTACGCATAGAA
This sequence comes from Calotriton arnoldi, assembly GCA_963921515.1. NCBI lineage: Eukaryota > Metazoa > Chordata > Amphibia > Caudata > Salamandridae > Calotriton > Calotriton arnoldi. The sequence continues at coordinate 3,566,788 of CAWUFW010000337.1, forward strand.
ATAAAAAAGTAACAAGGAGAAATAAAGATATTTCTCCACGTTCCGCCTCACTGGCAAAGGTGTAGCATTTTAACGCATTCCCACGTTTACTAGCTTTAGTAAATCAAGGAATGCGCCAGAATTAATGAATGGATGCACGAGAATGCTCACGCTCCACCTATGGTACATCTTCCCAACGCAAGGTAACACAACCTTGTGTTACTTTGTGTTTACTAACCCACATAAAGTGGCTTTGCATGGCTTATTAAATACCAAAAATGATTTTGCATCAGGCCAGTGCCACGAACGTGATTCAACCCAGGCACATGATCTTATGAAACCTGCACCAAACCGTATGAGGGCAGAAGCCAGGCAGCACACCAGCAGGTAACATGGAGGAAGAGACAAGGTGGAATGAAGAAGTAACTGATAGAGATGTCGGGACTACTGTCTCATCTTTCTCAATGAAGCTCAAAACACTGAGCCCATAGACATTGACCATCATGGTCTTTGACCACTGAAATATGACGTCATCAACACACCGGTCATTATTTGAAAAGAATTAAGAGCCAATCCTTTCTTGCAAGCCTACAATCATGCTTAAAAGCACAATTTTATCTTGGACTTTTTATTAAATACATGTACATAAGAAAATGACAATGACTCGAAGTTTGAAAGGAGCTTGGGTAGAACTTACATTGCATGTATTTCTTCAGAGAGCTAGGAAAAGAAAAGAATAGGGTGACATGAAAGCACGGAAGAGATGGGTTGAAGGTGGTCTTCGATACTCTTCTGACCTTCGGTTGGATAGGCTTGAGGCACAGACGCAGTGCAAGTACAGGGGTCTGCACCCACATCCTATACAGTTCACCTGGTGAGTGTCCAGCACATAGTCAGTGTCTGGCTTTGGGTGAATGGTACAGCAAAGGGTGCTTTGGTGAAGCAAAAATGCCTCATCATGATGGGACAGTTGGGTCATGCAGAAGATTTTGAAGCCAAATTCATATTTATGTTAGACGCCAGTACAGACTTTTTTCTCACCAGGAAGATGTAGCATGTTCTCTTTAGACAAACATAAGGCAAGCTGCAGGTTGTTCAATGTGTAAGACAGGTGTATAGTGAAGAGATGATTGCAATAGTGATCTAATGAAAAGACCCCCTCCCCCGCCCCAATGAAACTTCAGATCTTAGAAAGGCATTTTTGTTGCCTTGTTCATTTCTGTCACGAATGACTGGTCAGCATCAAAGGTTACTCCTAGGCTGTGACCTTGATGACTAGGTACCTGTGCTAAGACCATAGCATGGGCCATGTATAACATAGAGGGCACAAGCTTCAGAAATAGGACATTTATATTGGAAGTGCTCAAACATTAGTGACTGACTCACAGCTCTGGACATCCAAGAGGCAATCCGCAACCTTGTAATGATTTCTGGCACCTTCTTGAAGTCTTAGGTGCGGCTGCATGCTGTTAGTATATGTATGGGCCCTGAGTTACTAGAAAATTCACGCAGCGCATCAACTATAGTTGCTGCACTGCGTTGCGTGAAAAAGAGATAGCAGAATAGTGCCACTGCTACAAAGTTATGAAGCTTTTTGACCTCTCTTCCTGCTCTGGCACACATTAGGCTGCTATGGCAAATGCACACACCGTTGTGCCATAGTGCAAGGTTGTGTGCGTTCTGTAAAAATAGTTTTTGTACTGGACTGAAAGACAAACTGATGGAGTTAGAGTCCTGGGAATTTATAGGTCAGAGTTAAGAATCAACAAAGTAATGGTCATTTCAATGTTGAAGGTTTTGGGCACCAACCAAATAAGGAGAGTAGTAAAGGGGTTGGAGCAATTGCAGTTCAGAGTGATGATGGTTGGTTGAAGAGGTGACATATGTTTCCCTAGTAGCTAGATACATTCTCATTAGAGGGAAAACAGCATGTTTACTGCTGGTTTAGACTTCAGCAACATAAAGGCCCAAATTGGTCTCCATATGGCCAAGGTGTGATGTGTGGGGAATCATGCAACTTATATAGGTCCATTCCCAGGCTTATGCAACACACAACGTGTTATGGTCTGCAGGGTGCTTTTTAGAAAGCTTGTAATATTGGTATACTTAATGTTACTCGGCCAATGGCAGGTGGGCCAGTCTTGAAAACATTTAGTTCAAATGGTTATAGATGGGCAACAAGATCCTAACCACATGATCTCCGAAAAGTGTGTATAAAAACTCTAGAAGTATCACCAGAGAAACTGGGGATGAGTTGGAATGGCTGAGGTGGTGCACTTTCCGCAAGGAGGAGAGCAAGGTGGATGGCAGTGGCATCAAAATGCCCAGTAATGCTGTAGATCAAATTTCCTACCCGCTATCTGTTGTACTTGCTGAATTACATGCTAGAGACAGAAAAAGGATAGCATAAGAAAGACAAGAGTGCAGGTCTCATCTGTTAGAAGATGTGGAGATTCAGCCCTTCAACCACAGCCCCAAACAAGTAAACATGGAGCTGGAGAAATGTGTCTACTTGTTCCTCAGGGAAGAAGTGGAGTGACCAGTATGTGTTATCTTCTACAGCACTTAGAAAAAGGTGAGGTGCAGTCGACGTGCTACCTGAAAGAACACATTTTTGTTATTATTACTTTTTTTCCAAGAGCTCTCATGGTTGGCTAACCAGGGCCGCTTACACATCTCCGGATCTATAGTAGTAGCACTTGCCTTTTTGCCAGAAAGGCCCACAAAGAAAAAGCATAGGTATGTTTCTGGGCAGAACCTTCCTGCCTACAATGCTGCAGCTCGGTGTTAACTTGATGGAGGACAGCCATCTTGTCAGAGTCACCTTGCCATGAGGTCAGTACCTGCTCATTCCCGCTGATAGCTGAGCTGAAGCTTTACGCAGGAATCATAGAGAACTTTTGGTCCTTCATCTCTTATTGGCCTGAGGCAACTCATGCATGGTGGAACTTCTCTACAAGAAGAGAGAGTTTCATCCAGCATGCAGGGTATCCTCTCTGCAACCTGATATTGCCCAACAGACATCTTATGGTGCAATCTTGTCCTGGTGCTCATGTGGTTCAGAGGAGAGGAGAGTCAGAAGTCAAGAGTGAGGCGTGAGATTCCAAGTGGAGAAAAAGAATAAACATTTAGGAAAAAAAGTCCCCGACAAAGAACAGTTGGCTGCCGCTATGGAGACTTTGTGCTAAAACCACGAATGGCCTGGTGTTGTACAAGTGTCTGCAAGGTGCATCAAGGATCGGCTCACGTCAAAAGTATTTCTCTTCACCACAGCAAGAATGAGGCTCCAGTCAGCGTCACACCCAAATCATTATTTTTTTATCTGTGCCTAGGACTAGTTTTGCTCCATAGATATCCACCGGAGTTGGGCCACCATGGCTAGCCAACAATGGTATTCTCTGGGTCAGAGAAACCCTACAGGCTAGATCAAGAATACAAACGTCCCTTGAAAGCCGTATGAAGGAGTGTATAAGAAGCATCTCTCTGAGCGATGGCAGAAGAGCTTCTTGAAGAGATAAGTAGGGACATGTCCGATTAAAGAGACACCAGATTGTTGTAAGCCCATTTATAGGCTTGTATTTTAACTTTTTATTGATTTAGCTTAAATAAATTTGCATTACTCTTTAATGAGCCCATGAACAATTATTATTTTTTCTTAAGTGCTTATGTTGCTTTTTTATTTCATCTTGACAGCCAATCACAGTGAACAAAAGATCTGTGTTTGGCTGCAATTAAAATCAAAGTCTGGATATTGTAAGAACCACAGGCCTTCGGGTGTGATAGAGCTAGGACACTGTCCTAAATTTGTCGGACCACCCAACACCATTTTATTTAAGGATGGAACAACCAAATGGGTGTTCCCGAAGATGTAGTCAATGTCAACTCCATCACCAGGATATCTGCCTTCCATATCTCCTCTCTATCCAGTCACAGGATACTTGCCAGAAACTCTCCGCCTCTGAGAGCTGCACCCATCAGCTGCCCAATCCATTGATACTTTGCGAAGTCCCGGCAGGAGGGGTTGGGGACATACATATCCCGGGCTTCACCAGTGCTGTTTCCCTGGAAAGGAAAAAAAGAATTTTCAGTTCATGGTGGTCTCATCGAAAAATACTGGACACAAACTCAAACAGGCAGACCAAACTTACATGTGTGGTTCAAAGGGTTTTTAGTTGCCTCTGCAGAGGGGGAAATATTGATCCCATGCCAGAACAGAAAGAGCGATTTTGGTCAGTAAAAGGGTAATGTAACTTAGAAAACTCCTTTGCTTTGCTGCAGTAAGGGTCACATAGGAAGAAATCACATAAGAGCAGCTTTAATTTATCCCAAAAAGCCTACATGGCATCATTCCACCCTTCACACTGTTGCTGCAGGGTTCCCCATACCTCTTTCTATAGAAATCCCACAAAAAAGCCAGTGAATCTTTGATAGAACCAGTGTTTGAGAATTAAAAAATGGTAAGTAAGGTAGTGATTGGTGCAACACCTTGCACCACAGTACTATGAAGGCAAGTTTGTGGAGGAGGCAGTGTGACACAAGAATATGTGTGCATATTTGTTAGGAATCAGGCTGCACCATACTCCGAGAGATCTCCTTGAGGGCAATCACTTTCGAGCCCTGCGGTGGATCAAGACCCAGGTTGCCTTCTGGCGAACGCTTCCACTCCCCATAGGGATGGTGGCTTTATCAAAAATGATCATAGTCCCCCGTCTCCTCTACTTTTTTGCGAATGTCCCAGTGATCCCTCCACGAGCCTTTTTTCAGGAGCTCAACTCCTTACTGCTGACCCTGGTTTGGGGCGGAGGTTGCTGCAGAGTAGCTATGACGACACTACAGCTCCCACGAGACCGGGTTGGGAGCCCCTTCCTTTGAGGCCTACTTCCTTGCAGCACAACTGCAGCGGATTTCGTGTTGGACAGCGGGGCGTCATTTAGAGGAAACGGAGACGTCAGAGGGGACACTGTCCGCTCCAGAGTTCACCCGAATGCTCCTCCCGGGGACTAGACCTAACCCCTCCCATTCTGTTTTGGTGAAGGTAGCCAGATCCTGTATAATTCGGATCCACCGGCTTTCTCGAACGACACCAATGTACTCCCTATTATTGCCACTAGCGGGTCTTCCTAGGGAACATCTAGGGATTTACAAACGTGGGCAGAATATGCACTCACGGTGGTGGATACCCTGTTTACAGACAGCCAATTAACCTCGTTTGAAGGTCTAGTAGAGGGAAGTGGGCTTCCTGCAGGACAATTCCTGCTTCACAGACAACTCATAGCGGACTGTGGGAGGACGTGGGACCTAACGGAGGGAGAACCCAAAACACACCCCACACTACACGCGATATTGAATATGGGAGCAGGGAGACACCTCATCACTTGGATATACAAATCAATCATAGACCTCACATGCGTACCACTAACGAGATTACGGCTCAAATGGGAAGAGGAATTTGGCCGGGCATTAAATGATAAGGAATGGTTAACAGCACTAGAGCATCATAAAAAAGTGTTGCGTAACCAACGCTTTAAAAACATCCAATTTAACAAACATCGCGCGTACCTCACCCCGGAGCGGCTCAAGCGCTTCTTCCCTGTAACGCACTTCGAATGCCCGCGCTGCCACACACCAGAGGCTCCCTTTGTTCACATGCTATGGTCCTGCCCCACCCTACAGCCTTACTGGGCAGAGGTCCATGCCGCAATAGGGACGGTCACGGGTCTGACAGGCCTCGCCTCCTGGGAAGCCAGCGCCCAGGGGATTTTTAAACGGAAAAAGCAGAGGAAGGTGGAGACTCGCTTTGCGATATTGTCCCTACTCCTTGCTAAGCGCAGTATTACACTACACTGGGGATCTCCAAGTGGCCCCCCGATAGCGGCATGGAGGGGGGCAGTCCAAAAATGGGGAGCATCCGTAGAGGACGCAATCAGGCTGGAGGAGGCGTGGGACACACAAAGACGTCCCATATCTATGGAGTGGTCAATGCTCCTCCACAGCTTCAAACAGACATAACACCCCCACGACTTCCCCAGCAGTCACGCAGTCGGAGCCTGACCCCGTAGCACCCCGGGCGGCACAGGAACACCCCGAACAGGTCCCACGCCCCTCCCCCCTCCACTCTTTTATAAGTCCCGGTGTGAAAGTGGTTCCCAGTGCCAATAGACCAGCAGCAACCAATGCCCTCATTCCCAGCCCCCCCTCTTTCTAGTCCCGGTTATTCACCCCAGTTGGGTTCAAACAGGTGCACTCCTTACAGCCAATCTTAAGAGTAGTATGTTACACTGAATAGACCCCGGTAACTAACACGCTGGGAGGAGAACCGGTCTCGCTTAGCACCCATGCATGATCAGACACGAGATGCCTACCAGAACAAATATGGACCCTGATGTTTCTCTGTTCTAATGTCAATATAACTAGACGAATGTTACATGGCTATCAATGACGTTATAAACTGTACACTCTGTATGCACATTGGAAAACAAATAAAAAGGTTTACAAAAAAAAAAGAATGTGTGCATATTTGTTGCGTGGCATTCTGTTGTGGTGGAGATGTGTTCTGCTGTTTATTGTGTTGTGTTTTCCTGTCTTACTACATTGTGTTATTGTTGTGCTGTTTTGTGGTTGTTGTGTTGCATTCTTTTTTGACTGTTTTGTTGTACTCCATTATATTTTTGTTATGTTATTTGGCTTTGTTTTATTTCATTGTTCTGTAGTTTACTATAGTGATGTGAACAAGTACCGTACATTTCCCGTCAAAAGCAGCACAATCCTTTAAAGTTCCAGTAACAAACAGCCATTTACTACTGCCTATGGTGGGAAAATAAGACTGCTTGAGCTTTTGAACTATTTAAGATATTGGTCAGCTGAAATCTGTTGCATAGACCTCTGTTACATCAGCACTTTCAGTGCTCACATTTTGTGATACAGCCCACCTACCCAACACAGAATGTGAAGGAAGAATTGCTTAAGATAATTTAAACATGATCTTTAAGAAAACATTAAAGGCATGGTGCTTCCACAGATCATAGAAAAGATAAGCATCGGGGGCGTGACTTTGTGTTGTAGGGGTGTTGTGTTATGCGCCATGGTATAGCTCCGGGTGAGGGCCTGCATTCTGCTGCCATCTGGCACCCCAGAGAGTGAGGCGCGCCTCTGAGGGCTGGGGTCGACCTGTCTTGGGGCCGACGCTTTTTGCAGAAGGGTTTCGGGCCCATAGCCCTCCCCCGATGTTGTCCGGCCTACCTGGGCTGTGCCACACTTATGAGACGGGCTGTGGCGGTGCGTCACATGAGCAGGCCAGGGCTACGGCTGCAGGGGCCCACTACGCGCTGAAGGCGCCCGAACTCTGTAGTCCCCATCTCCCTTTGCCCCGCATCGCCAGCTAGACACGGTAGACTGCTGGGGCGGAGGGGGCAGGTGTAAGAGGTGCAATGCACGGGGGCTGCTGCTGTGGGCCATCCCTGCCAATGTGAGATCAAGTCTCTTCCTCCTTTCACGCAGGAGGATGTAGGAGGAGACAGGAGCGCAAGGGGCACTGTAGAAGAAGTGATTTGAGATTGAGGAGGCCCCCCCCCCCCCAACTACTTATCCACACTCTACAACTTCTCTGCCAGAGACAGAACCAAGGGGCATCCATCTTGGTTCTCTCCCTTCCTTTGCCTCCATCGTGATACCTGCATTGCTTTTGAGGCTCTTGGTCAGATTGCGATTCATGCGGCTAAGCTGTTGTGACCTGCAGTACCGGGGCTGCTCCTTCCTCCCCAGAGTTGGTGGATTTTGGGAACGACCTTGGGGGATAGCAGGCTTTAATTTCAGTGTCCAAGAGACCGGCATGCTGTGACTGGCCTGGCCAGTACTGGAGAGACCCTGACCATGGTACGACCTAGGGTTGGAAAATCCACAGTGTTGGCCTCGTCATTGGGGATGTCATCCACCATCGCCGCAATGGAGTCTGCGGGGGAAGACCTGACTGCGCTGGATACATCGACTAGAGCTAACTCGGCACTGGCAAAGCTGGACTCCATTTTACAAGCCATCACTGAGACCTGGATGGAGCTTGGAGGACGGGTGGATGCGGTGGCCTGAGAGCTGGGGCTGTTATGGGCTGACCCGTGAAAACTCTCAGAATTCAGTCTGCAGAGGCAGCCATCTCTGACCTTCGGCCATAAACGCAGTCCCTCAATGCGCAGGTGGATGTACTCACCAATAAGGTTAGTTAATTGGAGGAAAAGCTCAACCATCTTGAAGACAGGTCTCGGCGCAACAATGTTCGCATCCTTGGCTTCCCAGGGTGGGCCGAGGATGGAGACCCAACTACTTTTTTTGAGACTTGGCTCTCCATGGCAGTTGCACCGGGGGGAATGTCAACTCACTTCACAGCAGAATGAGCGCACAGGGTGCATGCACGCTGGCCCCGCCTGGTGTGCCTCTGCAACCAGCACTGGCCAATCAACTTAATTTCCAGGACAGAGACGGAGTACTCCAAGCGTGAATCTACCTTTTTCCAGACTACAACATTGCAGGCCAGCATCGGCAAGTGTCCTTTGCAGGAGTGAAGCGCAAGCTACAGGCTGTGGTTATCAAGTAGCCCCTACTGCTCCCAGCAAAATTGAAGGTGATCGCATATGGCAAGACCTACGTCTTCACGGAGCCCGGAGATGCTTGATACTGGGCTGAACGTTGCAGGCAGGATTCTCTGGAGCCTGATCACACTGTGCTGAGCGGGGCAGAGGCCCCCTCGACTTCAATTGTGCCTTGCCTTGGATCAATCACACCCACCTCTCCCAAACTCCCCCAATGCCCGAGCCACCGTCTCCTTTTCACAATGGTCCTCCTTAACATTTGGGTAACCCTACATCCAACACTTGGGGTATACTTCTTTTACTCACCTCCTCATGACTTGCATGTCAGATTTTATAGATTTCTCTGCCCTCCACCCACCAAACTGCTCGTCACAGGTGCAGAATACCTTGGCAATCTGCATTGGTCCTACGTTGGTTACCTACTCCCAGGCAGATATTCACAAGGAGTTTTGCACACACTGTCAGACATTGTATGCATTCGGCCGTACACCGTGCCCTGCTGAGATAGATGACTTCCTTTCCACGGTTGCCCTCCCGCGTGTCTCAGCGGAACACAACCGACTTCGCTGTGGCCCCGTCATGGAGGAGGAGATCCAATGTGCTATATGGGACTCTCCCACTTATGAGACCCCGGGATTGGATGGCCTTCCCATCGAGTTCTAGAAGACGTCCTCGGACCTGTTGGTGGAACGATATGCTGCAGCTTTGGACGCTGGCACAGTTCCTGGTTCCCTGAGTGAGGCACTGCTGGTCTCCTTGCCTAACCCAGGCAGAGACCCGCTAGACGTGGGCTCTTATCGCCCTCTGGCCTTGATGGGGACTGACTATAAGATCCTCAGTAGAGTATTGCCCTCACGTTTATTTAGCTGTATACCGCATTTGGTTTATGAGGACCAGAATGAGTTTATATTGGGGAGATCGTTGCTTAATTTGTGGCGAATCAATCAGCTGCTTGAAGCAGTCCCAGAGCTGTATCCCCACTCTGCCTGCCTGGTATTTGACCTTGAAAAGGCGTTTGATATGCTGGAATGGAGATATATGTTTGTTGTCTTGAGGAAGGTGGGGAGGGACTGGTCTGCTGGGTCAAGCGACTGTATACAAAGCCGACAGTCAGAGTTCGGTTTGGCCAGTTGATATCTGTCCTAATCCCAATGTGACGGAGTATGAGGTAGGGGTGCCCATTGTTGGCACTGGCTTTTGCACTAGTGATGCAGCCATTGGCGCAGAGACTACGCACGTCAAAGCAGGACTGGGGACTAGCACTCCAGGGCCAAATGCATGCAGTTTCACTCTATGCAGATAATATCCTAATCTACATGAGAGATATACAAAGTGGTGAGGATTCTGTGCTGGGGCCCATGACGGCATTTTTAAGGTGGTATCAGGACTGGGTGTAAATTGGGCAAAGACATGCAAATTCCTCTGGCACCTGGACTGCCCCTGGAAAATGGTGGTTGCAGACTCTAATAGCATAAAATGGGAAGCCTGCACGTTTTGGTACTTGGGCATCAATGTGTATCATTCTCCCAAAGATTTAATGGAGGGCAACCTCATGAGGGTGGTGGCTTCCCTGGGTACTCTAATCACCTCTTGGTGCACCCCCGTTCTCACAGTACAGCTTAGGGTTGTCCTATCCAAAATGGAACTGCTACCTCGACTACTTTATTATTTCATAAACCTGCCTATTTCTGTCCTGCAACAGATGTTCCACATGCTAGGATACCTACTCTGGAGCAAGAGTAGGCGTAGAGTTGCTCTAGGCAAGCATCAATTGCCCACAGCGGCAGGGGGCCTTGGGGACCCAAACTTTGAACAGTACTACCTAGCAGCAAACTAGTGGCCAGCCCATTGGCTGGTGGGGCTTAATCTGGTAGAGATCTTGCCCATAATGCTCAGGGAGACATGTTACAAGGTGTGGGAATTGTTTCTCCTGCAATCATCGCTGCCTGCTCATTCCAGCAGTCTACTCCACGTAGCCTAAGACTGTTGCCGGAGGGCATTGAGGTATGCATCTGGCACACTGGCGTATGCACCAGAGATCCCGCTGAGCGATCTCCCTGACTTTTGACAGCAGCCGGCAGGGAGGGCATGGCGGTTTAGGAATCCTTGGGGTGGGCTACTTGAGTGACCTGTTTCAGGATCACGCTTTAGTCCAGTTTGATATACTTTCAGAGCAGACTGGCCTTCCAGTGGGTCAGTTTTTACTGAACAGATGGCTAGTTGCTGTGATGAGACTTCTCTGGGGCACAGAGGCCACTGAACCTACCGTACACTCCCTGACTCAGGCTCTGTTTATGCCGTCTGGTCACCTTGCTCGTGAAAACCATTCCTGGTCAAATGACAGACGTATTGGCTGGTCAGAAGGGTCCGGTGGGAGCAGGACTTACACCGTCTTTTGGCTCTAAAGAGTGGCAACAGATGCTCCAGTACACGCATAAAATCTCCAGAAACGCTCACTTCCAGTATATCCAGTTTGAAATCTTACACTGCGCTTATTTGACCCCAACCAAACTACATTGCATTTATCCAACCTCTGCTCTGGAATGTCCCAGGTGTAAACAGACCGGCACAGATATATTCCACATGCTCTGGGAATGCTCCATAGTGCCCCACTTTTGGGAGGAGGTCTGTGCAACACTTCACAGACTCACATGTCGATCAGATATATGTAGGCCAGAGTTATGCCTCATGGACTCCATGATCATCAAAGGGTGCGGGGAGACACAACGCGCTTTAGTGATTTGGTGCTCCAGTTAGCCAAATGCACAAATACAATGCGGTGGAAGGCTGTGTCGCTCCCTGGACCGGCAGCCATGGCAGGTAGCACTGGTGCAATAGGCCGCAGCAGAATTAGCGTCATTACCCATAGCCTTTGATTGGGATAACTTGTTACGTGCTTTTCAGAGCGACCCGACTCTGAATCTGACTCGGGCTCATAGTCACCGCCATCTTGCACATCATTACATTCCTGTCCATGTAACAAGACAGTGTCCATCCCACGATGATGGGCACATAGTCATCTACACATGAAGACGATGCGACAGACGCTCTAAAGTAGGCATTATGTTATTTGTTGGTTTACTGCTTTCTCTTTTTTTGATATCCATGTTTACAATAATGCTTTGCCATTTATCGTATGTCTTTTGTCGCTGTACGCGTGACACTGGCTCCAACTGTACTGCAGTAAACAATGGCTTTCTTTCTTGGTTTATCACTTGGAGAGGTTATTTGTATTGTTAAAAAACTTTCAATAACGATACGTGGAAAAAAATTAAAAGATTAGTATCGATAACTTTGAAGGTGCTCACTGAAATCATAAAGTCATGAGAACAATTCTGTTCTTTTATTTTGTGAGGGTCACACTGAAGAAGAAATGTCTTCTCTCGACCACCCAAGGACTCAAGATTTGTAGCGGATCCTGCAAACAAAAGAGGATACACCCAAGCTTTCAGAGGACCATAAAGGATGCCCATCTAGATATTTTAGGTCTTGTCTACACTGCTATGGCGCCACTGTGGGAGCTAGAGTTCGCCAGTGCTTCATGGAACAGCCCCCTACCTGATGCATCTAACTGTGTGCATCGAGAAGACAGAGTCATCTCCAATCAGAAAGGGTGAAATAAAAAAGCGGAAAGAGTCTGGTCTGTTTGAAGCTTGTTGGTTCAACTGGGGCAATAGACCTACAGATTAACACCTAAGGCCAGAATTACTAAGGGTGCGCGCTGGCGCTCGTATAAATATAAGCTATTCAAAGCATCGCACAGCACCAAAACCATCAGCGAGGGAACAACTTACACATGAGCCTCATCCATCATGGTCTAGTAGGCACACTTGAAAAGCATCCAGGGGAAAACAGACCAAAGCAGGAAATGAGAATGCAAATGGTGACATTCAGTGACATTGTGATGCGATGAAGCTATAAAGCTCTCAAACATGTTAATAGAATTTCTACATCAAGTGTACCTGAAAGGCCTCAAACCGGTCGAGGGACATTAACATTTTTAATGAGCTGACCAACTCTGAGCTACAAAAAACATCTCAGGCTGACCTGTACAACTGTGCAAATATTTCTATCCTTCTTCTAGTCCAAGTGGAGCAGAGCATTATTACCAGCAATATGCAGTATAATCACTTCTCCAGACTCCAGCACCCAACCTTTAAGCAATGCTAACAGCATTTAAGCCATCAGATGAATCAGCATAAATGCAGAATTTCCGCACTCCTAAAGATACTACTCGTAAATCCTTTTGTGAATAGCAAACAATCGTAAACTTACGCAAAAGTGCGAGTTTACCAGGCCCAAAGTGTTTCTTCCCCTGAGCTACAGTGGAAAGAAACCACCAAGAAGGGGCGAAACTTAATTATAAATAGGTCCGCCACCAGGTGGAACAATCGTTGGTTTCTAAATATAGTGAGTATTCCTTTACTCACAGGGCACACTCATATTCATCAGTGAAAAAGTAAGGGGTGGAGTCAAGATTAAGACAAGCCACTCTCACCCAGAGGTCCTATATAAAGAAGGAAATAGAGTGAGTAGAGTGCATATGAAGTAACCAATGATGTCCTGACTGCTGTTCTCGTGCTTCCTACCAGGTAGGAGAAAATATCCAGGACTTCAAGAAGCTGTGACTGGTGCCAGGAACTTAAATCAGAGGACAAGCAACTGAATTGATAGACTGGAAAAACAAATGCCTATTTCACAATTTAGAAGATCTTAAGAGAATGAAGTAATGCCCTTAACAAGGTCCCCTGTCTATTTTAAGTACATTCTGTGTGAATGAATACTGACAAACCTTACCCTAAGTACTCTACAGGCCTTTCATTTTCTCCAAAGGTCATCAGATAACCCCAAAGGGCACAAAAAACACCTGTGCACCGATGAGCAGCTGGTTAGCTCCTGAAACAGTGCCATCGACCGTTGAGAGCTACAGAAACACACTTCCTCTAACTTTGAAGTAAAGGTGTTGACCGCATGCCTCTTGCAGAAAGCTGGTTTTACCCTGTCAGTTGTGGCCTCGTTAGCGCTGGGTCAGCCCGCTGGAGCTGCAGAGCAAAATGGCAGAGAAGAGTTGTCTTGCTGTATGAAAGGAAGTTGGACACCCGGAGAAGAGGTAAGTCACTTTATTGGTAGTACAGCTCAGGAGCAGTCATCCCTTGGCCAGCCAGCAAGATACTGCCAACTTTGGGACGTCCACCCCCAACACTCTCTACATGGAATGGAGAGTGGAGATGACATTCCACCCTCCAGTCTTTCCACTTATAAGCACACTTCACAACAGATCCCCTTCCCTTATAACCAACAAACCATTATACAATCACAAGCAGGGTGGTTGCAAGCGACATAAACCACAAAATAAATGCATGACCAGGGGAGGGGAAAGGAACAGAGGAACACAATGAAAACATAACAATACGATAACTTATTTAAATATAACAATGTGATGACTTTGTCTAAAAAGCCAAGAGAACACATTTTCTTCCTACAGACACCTAAATATCCATACATACTCATAGAAAAGGAAACATGGGAACTACCTAACATAATCATCTAGAAATGCAGGTAGTCTGCGATGTCTAACATTCTGGGTAACACCTCCCTCTGATCGAACACGCTACGGAACGCACGACACCCATTACCACTTCCATGAGACATTCGGACGGTAACATTCACACCTCTACATGCTGGTAAACACAACTCATAATCAGACATTATCATGAACGCAGTACAACCTCGCTTCTCCTCACCTACACCACACTCTCCCCCTGATACAAAGCCACTCTTCTGTTGTTCCAATTTTTTCCGTTCTCCAGCACCACTGAATAATGATGAACATGCTTCACTTTGTATGGACCTTTGAACTTTGTCAACCCTCCTCTAAGTTGACCACTCTTCACCTTCACCCAGTCACCTTTACAGATACGCATGGGGATTGACCCCTTTCTTTTTAAGAAACATCCCTCATTTCTTCCATCCTTTTGCTGATCAACTCCCTCCCCCCCCCCACCTCTCATCCATGCTGGCACCAATTTAGTTCCCAGAAGCCTGCCTCCCATCATTTCGAATACAGTCACTAGTGCGGTATGCCCATACCATTTCCATAATCATGTTTCTCACATTCTGCCCATTTGCGAACGCCATTTGAATGGTGCCCTCAATAATTCTATTAGCCCTTTCAGCAACACCATTTGCTTGGGGATTACACAAGGATGTGTGATTGTGCTGCACTCACATGACTTTAAAAATAACTGCATCTCATTCGAGATCAATTGAGTGCCATTATCTCTTACAATCGTGGAGGGAATACCTTCTTCAAAGAAAATTTCTCTCAACAAAGCAATGGTTGCTTTGGTAGCAATTTATTTCATGAATTTCACTGCAAGCCATTTTGTATGTACATCCATTACTACCAGGGCAAATTTTAACTCATTCTTAAGCTCATGCATGGGTCCAGTGAAGTCCATGCTTAATGTGTGCCACGGTTTACCTGGATCAGAAATTGTCCCCAAGTCAGATTTGACACCCACTCTCAACCGTTTTTCTCCTTCCTTGCACACTCCACACTCTTCAACCAATTGTCAACTTGATCATCCATGCCTGGCCACCACCACTCTTTCCTCAATTGTTTCTTGATTTTGGTTTTTTCTAGATGACCTTCATGTGCTACTTTAATTAGTCTCTATTTTAAACCCTGAAGTGGCACAAACTTCTTTCCCCTCATCATTATACCATCACCACTCTCAGACAATTCCTCTAATACATTGAGATAGGGTCTAACACCTGTTGGTACAGCACTTTCTCTTTTACCACCCTTCTGAATCCAGCACTTCACCTCTTTTAAAGTACCATCTACTTCCATCTCCTTCATCTACTCATCAGCTGTGATAGCTTGGACACCACAGGCCTCTACTACATCCTCCACAGAAGCAACTGCACCTTCACTTTCTCTAGCTTGCACAGCAGGACCATCCACTTCTTGCCAATCTCTGGATAATCTTGATAGAAAGTCCGACTGACAGTTCTTCCATCCTTGAATGTACTCAAGTACGTAACAAAACTCGTGCAATCTGGCAGCCATCCTAGCTAAACATGCTGATCCTTTACCTGCTCCCCCTGGGAGCGAAATCCATATCAAAGGTTTATGGTCTGTCCGCAAGCGCCTCCCGTTCTATAACAGAATAGTTACGTTCAGATATTAACAGAGTCCTCAAAGCAAAGACCACAACTTTCTCATGTCTTCCACGCATCTGTGTTAATACAGCACGAAGGTCAGTGGCCAGTTGCGGCTCGCATGACTCGCCGGTGGGTGGGGGGGCGGTTCCGCAGGGGGTGGATTTTTTTTCTTTTAAACGTACCTTACCGGGTCTCGCGCCGCCTCTGTTCCTGGCCGGGTGACGGGTCCTGCACCCGCGGGTTCCTGGAACAGGAAGGAGGCATGCATCCTCCCTCCCCTCCCCTAAGCCAATCACAACACTGCAATGGCAGCGTTGTGATTGGTGCGGAAAGCGCCCAGCCGGGCGCCTGTAGGGAGGCCATTTTCTCTATGTAGGCTGCATGCAGCTTACACAGAGAAAATGTAGAGTGCGCATGACTGGTTTGGTCGGTCCAAGAGGGTCAGGGCCCACAATAGTGGGCAAGCCACTCCTCCCGGACCCGCCCGCCTTCAACGGGCATACCCTCCCGCCCGCCCCCAACCAGGCATACCCTGCCTTCTGCTTTCTCACAGCGCGAGAAGCAGGAACACAAAATGGTATTTAAAATACCATTTTATGTTTCTGCTTCTCGAACTGCGAGAAAGCAGTGGGGCGACGCTCCTCCGCCCTAATGGAGGAACCGCCCCTGCCAGTGGCACTGGCATCAACTGTCGTCATTGACTGCAAACTAGTATCAAACGGCGTCAAAATCTCTGCACTACAAATCTCATGCTTGATACCCTCAAAGGCCTTCTGCTGTTCCTCCTTCCAATCAAAAGCTGCTCCTTTCTTCAACAATTTTCTCAACTCTTCAGTTTTATCAGAAAACGTCTTCACAAATTTCGCATGATATTCAATTAAGCCTAGAAATTACCTCAATTTATCTTTGTCGTCTGGTGCGGGATACACCTTGCGCTGATATATTGTACCCTAGGTATTCTACCTGATCTACAAGAAATTTATACTTGCCTTGTCTTAGAGTGAGAGCCGCATCATTTAATTTGTGTAAAGGTTGTCTGAGAACAGAATTATGCTGCTCGATGGTATCTCCAAAAATCAAAATATCATCTTTGAAATACAAGATGTTACTCATTCCCTAAAGATCTCGTTCATCATCCTTTGAAACCCGCTCGCAGCTGAGCACAATCCAAAGGGCATGCGTGTAAACTGGAAGGTCCCTTCCATGGTAATGAATGCTGTAAGATGCTTAGAATCCTCATGCAACCTAATCTGGTGGTAAGGATTTTTCAAATCAAACTTTGAAAAATAATTACCACTACCCAGAGCCAATATAAGTTCGTTTATATTGGGTAAAGGGTAGGTGTCAAGAATCACGTCCTGATTGAGAGACCTAAGGTCCACACAAAATCCATATCAACCATCTGCCTTTTCTGTAATGACCACAGGGGATATCCAACTCGAACTTTCAACTGGTTCAATCACTCCACTCGCCAGCATTTCTTGCAACACATCCTACACAGCTTTCCGGGCAACCATTGGAATCCTTCTAACCTAATGCTGCATGGGAACTGCGTCAGGTTTCAAAATTATTTTGTGGACATATCCCTTCAAACATCCTAATTCATCTTTGAAAACATCCTTCGCCTCTTCCACCACATCCAGCACAGACATATCTTCCACTACCATCACCTGATTTGTAGCCCTAGGATTAATGACCAAGCACAAATCGTATTGAGTCATCCAACCCAAAATAGGTGGACCATTCTCCGAGACATACACCTTCCCTTTGATTTTACTCTTCTCAAATTCCATTGTGGACTGCATGTACCCCACCAAAGTTATACTCTCCCCTTGATACCCTACCGGGTTGATGTCCTTGGGCAAACAAAAACTCGGGAATAATGGTGGACATGGACCCCGAGTCAGCCATGAGCTCCACCTCCTCATTATTAATTACAAACTTTGCTTTAGGTCTACACCTCCTGGCATCATCTTGTTCTACGGTTTCATCTCCCACACTAAAAACTCTGTCGTAACCCACTTCTCCTGTAAAGTCTTCATCGATAGTCGCTACTCTCATTCTGTTTCCTTGTTTGCAAACCACAGCAAAATGACCTCTATGGCCGCATTTACGACAGTCCAAGTTGAGGGCATAACATCTTTTAGAGTCAGCTGAGTGAAAGTTACTTCCACAGCGATAACCGGATATGACCGGTGGTTTTTTCCTGCTCCCACTAGTACTAGGTTTGTGCACAGCAGCAACCTTTGAAGATTTGTCTACCATATAAGCTTCTAACTTTGCATTTCTTCTTTCAATCTCTTTCATGCAACGTTCTGACTGTTCAATAACCTTTGCAATGTCAATAGCGTCTTTAAGTGAGGGATTCTTTGCTGCACATAAACGTTCTTGCATTTTTTTGCTTCTGCACTGAACGATTAGTTGATCCCGGATTAACTCATCCGCCATGGCTCCAAATTTACACTTAACAGATCACTCTCTCAATCTGGATACAAACTTATCCACCGATTCGCTTTCTGCTTGGGGATGAGTATAAAATTTATACCTGGCCATTACCAAGTTTACTTCCTTTGCAAATCTTGTTTCCAAACGTTTATTTGCCTCACAGTACACATCTTGTATAGGATTTCCATTAGGCTCCGTTCCTACAGGTAAGTACTTAAAAACATGTTGGCATTCCTTCACTAATGTATTCACCAATAGTGCTCTCTTCCTTGCCGCTGAAAAGTCCTGCCCATCGAAGGCTTCAATATAAGTTTCAAACATCCCCACCCAATCTTCCCATTCAATAGTTGGAGGGCCAGATTGTGATAAAAAAATAGGGCAGAGATGCTATTGCACCATGTGTCTCCATACTGCAGCTGTGTGCAAGGATGAGAAGTGCGTATCAATGGAGTACACTTTAGTAAGTAACACATGTGAGCACTTCAATATGAGTAATATGGTGTGCACACCACCGAGCAAATGTATACAGATGAGCACTTTGATATGCACCACTTGGTGTGCACATCACCGAATAAAAGTAACCACTGGTAATGGTGCTAGCTTTGACTCATAAATGACTCAATGGACATCAATGCAGATTGGTGCTCATATCACTGAGTGAAGAAACTGGTAAATACACGCATATGAAAGCATAGCGTGGTTATCACTGATTACAAAGGATTACGCATTCATATCCTGAAATGGGCATAAAAGCAGGTTGGTGTGCGTATAACAGAGTAAGGAGACTGGCATATGCACTCCAATGGCAGTGTAGTGTGCGTATCGCTGATTGCAAAGGTGTACGCGTATGAAGCATGTGTACCCTTGTTTGCAGAAGAGTACGCTTCAGTATCACCGTATTCAATAAAGCTGTCACGTTGGAGGACGTACGGGAAAGTTAGCCCAATTCAAGATCGCTGACACATAAGAATGCGTGATACATCACGCTCAACCGGCGCTTCACAGCACGTGTGCTCCAACGTCTTGCAAGACTGTAAGCAACACAACACAAGTGTGTCACACGCTCTTGATTCAGCTCAACAACACTGCACTTATCTGCGTATATGTCGGTGGCGTTACCGATGGCCACTTGTTGACAGCTACAACAGAGGAATCTAAAATCGGGTCCGGACTGCTGCTGGGAGCTGCACTTCGGACGGCTGGAGAGATCGTTGCCAGTTCTTGCGGTATGAAATGAAGGTGGACACCCGGAGAAGTGGTAAGAGACTTTATTGGTATGACAGCTCAGGAGCAGTCATCCCTCGGCAAGCCAGCAAGAAACTGCCAACTTTGGAACGTCCACCTCCAACACTTTCTACATGGAATGGAGAGTGGATATGACATGCCACATTCAAGTCTATAAGCACACTTCACAACAAGTTGGCGCCCGGGGAGCTGAGGAGGCTCAACTTAAGTTGGCCTTGAAGAGAAGCTCCTGTTGCTATTGATAAAAACGATGCTAATGCATTTAATGAAACACTCGCATACACAAACAAAATCACATAATTATCAAACTCGCCCATCATGAACTCTCCATCAACCCTGACTCAAAAATAAGTGATCAGGCAAGCTCTGCAACCTAGGCCCGCGGTAACGGGTTGACAGGTCACAGGTGTGGTGGCACGTAGCCGGCAGACAAACGAGCGAACAGGACACTCGTGTCCATCCCCCAGACAGGCGCAGCGACACCAGAATGGTCCAGGGAAATTGGCCTCAATAAAGCACACATGGCCAGAGGGGGTGCGCGCATTACCAAACGCCATAATGTCAGATGCCACATGGAGTTGGGAACATGCAGCCAATCAGGACACAGCACACACAGTACATGCAATGATCATGAG
Source organism: Calotriton arnoldi (assembly GCA_963921515.1). Classification (NCBI taxonomy): domain Eukaryota; kingdom Metazoa; phylum Chordata; class Amphibia; order Caudata; family Salamandridae; genus Calotriton; species Calotriton arnoldi. The sequence goes on from CAWUFW010000337.1 coordinate 3,586,841, forward strand.
CTCCTCATGCTGGACATCAGGACACATTTCCATGATTACAAACAATCTACACAGACCAGGAGGCAAGACATAAACAAGGTAAAAAGGTCTTGATTGGTCTGAGGCTCAAGGCAGAGTGCGATATTAGGCAAAACATAGGGCTCCCATGTGTTTATACAAATGTCAGCTTCAAAAGTCTTCATAACAGTTCAATGGAAAGACCAGAGTCTGACACCAGAAGAGAATAGAACCCAATCCTGGTTGTTAGCCACTGGAGGGGGAGGTGGAGGTGGAAATGCACTGTTCGGTACAAAGTCAAAGCTCCTTTTCTAAAAAAAATACAGTGGTATTGGGTGGGCAAACAAGGTGACAACAATGAATAATAACACTTCCCACTAACCCATCAATATTGATCAATGGAATTAATCCAATATGGAGAGACCCAAAATAATTTTTTTCACTTACATTTTGATTTCACTTTGCATGATTCATTTTCTAACGATGGGCCAGATGTACTAACGTTTTTGCGGGCGCAAATGGGTTTTAGACCTGTTTGCAACCGCAAAAAACGTGTGGCCTATGTACTAATCCTATTTTGCGAGTCGCAAAACAATTTGCGGCTCGCAAAATAGGATTAGCAACTCGCTATTAGGAAGGGGCGTTCCTCCCTAATAGCGACTCCTGAAGCTTTGTATGACTGTTTTGCAACCACAATTGCGGTCGCAAAACATTCGCAGTTTACCACCCTTCACAGAAGGGTGGTAAACCACTCGCAAATGGGAGTGGCTCTCAAAATATTTTTTAAAGGCAGGCAGTGGTCCCAGGGACCACTGCATGCCCTTAAAAAATTAAACTGAAAAGTTTATTTCCTATTTTTTAAATGCATCCCGTTTTCCTTTAAGGAAAACGGGCTGCATTTAAAAAAAAAAAAGATTTATTTAAAGCAGTCCCAGACATGGTGGTCTGCTGACACCAGCAGGCCACCATCCCTGGGAGTGGCAGCCATTCCCAATGGGGTTGCAAATTGCGACAGCCTCATTAATATGCATGAGGCATGCAATTTGCGACCCCATTGGGAATCGCAAACAGTGTCTCAGACATTGTTGTGTATCTCAATTTGCGGGTCGTACATCTGGCCCAATATTTCTTATTCTCATTTATATCATTTTCACATGAGCTTCTGTGATAGAAATACAGTGTTTCAAATTCATACATTAGTTTTTGTAAACAACACTACACAAAATATAAAGACAAATCCACAAAATACTTCACAATGCAATGCTATGATCACCCTACTCGCCGATTACTCACTCATACATCATTCCCATACACTCCGTATATACAAGCCCTTTACACTGCCAGAATATAAATCTTTAACAATCCACCAAGGAGACCATTAATTTTTGGGCTTCTATTGATGTGTCTTGATCTGGGTTTTTCCAGAAAATTGGTCAATGTATGTTTCGGTGGTATGCAGGTTCTTATAACCACCTTGTTCAGGACATATAGCTCTTTAACTTCTTAATCAATTCATCCAACAAGTTGGTGGATTTCTAGAGAAGGAAAAACATGCATATGTATGGGTCTGAATCTCCATTTAGAATGAGCATAGCTTCAATTGCTTTTTTGAAACATAGTTGCTCGTGACCAGTTCCCACCATATAATGGGTCTCATGGACATTCCATACCTGTTAAAAAAAAAAACAAGCTGCATTATTCTGAAGCAGACACTATGTTGCAGGAGAGTGCTTATCATATGATCTACAACAAAACAAGCAGCAAGCACAACATCAGTGACAGCTTTACTCATGTGCACTTTTGGATGAAGGACATTTTTCTCTGTCTAAATGGTAGTAAAGCAGAAACTTTGTCAGTGGATGCCTGAAGAACTAAATGCTCCTCTTAGTCTGGCTCCAATCATTGGGTCCTGCTCCAAAACCTGCACAGAAAGTCAAAACATGAGTATAATATTCAGCACATTCCTATCCTTCGATTCGCAGATTGAAAAGGTGGATACAAATGTCGGTTTCCAACTACAATTAATGATAAAAGTCCTTCCTCGACTGCAAATCAACCAATGCATACAAATAACCAGAGCCCTGGCAAGGTCTCTAATGGACTCTGCCAATATAACGTACGCTGGTGGCTTGGAGACGCATGGAGCTGATCGAGTGTCCTGTGCCCATGGTGCGCCACAGACGGATCGGTGCCTGTCGCGCCCATATGGAGGCGTGATATAGCGCAACGGCGTAGAAGGAGGCCCACAGAAGTGAGGAGGCGCCCGCCTGTAATCGGAGGCCGGTGCAGTGAGTGTACTGCTGGGGCCTGAGGTCAGTGGAGGTGCGGCTGTGCCGTGGTAGGCACGTTGCCTGAGCCTGGGGTGCGAGGCTGTCAGTCCTTTCAGAGCAGCGTGAGGGCCCAACAGGAGGGGACGGAGGAGGCCCGTCATCAGGAGGGGGTGGCCACCTGAGCTTGGCATGCCTGTCAGTGCCCAGCGAGGGCTTCGGCTGAGTGGCTCGGGGGAACTGAGCAGCACTACCCACCCAAGTGACCTGGGGCCCATTCGCTGCTGATTGCTGTGTTGCCAGTGAGTGGAGTGGGGGGATAGGTCAGGGTACTCGTGCCTTGCGGTGATGGCTGGGGCACTTCGCCTGGGGCTGGTGTGCCCTCCCCTTCAGTGCCCCCCCAGGGGCTGTGGTTGGGAAGCCAGCTGTGGCCTGCGGGGAGGGTAGGAGAGTGGTAGCGCTGGCTCCTGGTTGAGCTGCGGTGTGCCAGCTGTAGGGCGGCCCCGGTCTGCTCTACCCCAGTTGAGGAGGAGCAAGACTGATTGTACGGCATGGGAGGCTTTGGGGCTCTGTGTCTGCACCTGCTGGGGCTTGTGGTTCCTACTAGGGGTGGACCCCATGTCTACGGTGCATAACACAGGGAGAGCTGTACCCTGAAGATGAGCCTCATGAATGGAGCAAAACAGGAACGCCACCTCCTCCTCAAAACCCCAAAGAAAATGGACCTCCAAGACAGAATCAGCGCTAATGTACACAACAGCAAAGAACTCTTCGCCATCGTCAAGGAGTTTGCCAGGCCCAACAGCGAAACCACAGATGTCCCTCCCTCTCAAGACCTCTACAATAAACTCAGCACCTTCTTCCACCACAAGATCAAGCAGATCTACGACAGCTTCAACACTCTAGACCCTGCCACATCGCTGGCCACAACCGCACGCAACCACGTCGCACCCCAACAGACTGTGCTCTGCTGGACCCCGTTCACAACAGAGGACATGCTCAAGACCATGAAGAGCATCCACTCAGGAGCCCTGTTGGATCCTTGCCCACACCACATCTTCCACAGAGCAGCCGACGCCATTGACCCCCAGCTTCGCCGCACCATCAACTGCTCCATTGAAACCGCCATCTTCCCAGATGACTGGAAATATGCCGAGATCAACCCCCTGCTGAAGAAGTCATCCTCAGACCAGACTGACCTCAAGAACTTCAGATCCATCTTCCTCCCCCCCCCCTTCCCAGCCAAGGTCATCTAGAAGGCCATCAACGGCCAACTCTCTGAGTTCCTAGAAGTAAACCAAGTCCTGGACACCTCCCAATCCGGCTTCCAAAGCAACCACAGCACGAAGACCGCACTCCTCGCCGCCACCGACATCTGCTCCCTCCTCGATCGGGGCAAGATCGCAGCACTCATCCTACTGGACCTTTCAGCTGCCTTCCACAGCGTCTCCCACCGCACCCTAATCACGAGACTCCACGACGCCGTCATCCGCGACAAGGCACTGGACTGGATCCACTCCTTCTTTACTGGCCAGACTCAACGAGTCAGACTACCCCTGTTCCTCTCAGAACCTACTGAGATCAGCTTCTGAGTGCCAAGGGTTCCTCCCTGAGCCCCACCCTCTTCAACATCTACATGGCCCCCCCGGGGCCATCGTCAGAAGCCACGAACAAGACTGAAGTACTTATCCTGGGACACACCCCTTCAGCCTGGGAAGACTCTTGGTGCCCAGCCGCTCTGGGATCCCCTCCCACCCCAACGGACCACGCACACAACCTCAGCATCATACTGGATTAATCGGTCACAATGAACCGCCCAAATCAATGCAGTTTCCTCAGCCTGCTTCCCCATGCTCCGCCTGCTTTGAAAGACATTCAGATGACTCCCACAGAACCCAGAAAGACGGTCACCCATGCACTCATCACCAGCAGACTCAACTACGGCAATGCACTCTACGCTGGCGTCACCCAGAAACAGCTCAAGAAACTACATAACGTCCAAAACACCGCAGCCAGACTGGTCCTCGACATCCCCCGCCGCAGCCACATCACGCAAGACCTCCGACAACTCCACTGGCTCACAGTCAACAAGAGAATCACTTTCAAGCTCTTCAGGCATGCCTACAAAGCTCTCCATGACGAAGGACCAGCACACCTTAACCACCGCCTCGTATTCCACGTACCCGCCAGACAAGTCCATTCCGCCCATCTCGCCCTAGCCTCCGTCCACAAGATCCACAAGACCAGAACCGGAGGAAGATCCTTCTCCTACCTCTCCACCAAGACCTGGAACACCCTGCCTGTCTACCTCATTCAATCCGCATAGCTGACCCAATTCAAGCTCAATACCTGGCTCTTCGAATGATCCTACACCCAGAAGGACCAGCAGCCCCCCACGCCTTAAGACCCATATGGGTGAGTAGCCAAACTATACAAGCCCCCGGTAGATGATTGATGAGATATGGAGGGTTCCCAGTTCTTTAGGATGGCGGCGGAAGCTTTGGACTGGCTGCAGACAAACAGGAACCTGGTGCTAGGCCGACCAGAGGACAATGGCAAGGAGCGCTGGACAACCCAGAGCATGCGACGGGGGGCGGCGGTGTAGACCTGGGACTACGTCCACAAAAACACAAGCCAAGACTGAAATGGCGAGGGTGGTAGCGGAGATCCAAGGTGGCCGTGCCTGGTATGGGGGTAACCGATGGTCAGCATTGGATGTTGAAAAAGAGGCTGACAAAGATACAACGGACCTCCGCCATGGGGGTGAATTAGAGAGGGTGGCCAAAAGTGGTTATCCCAGTGACTGCTGACCTGATTGTGTGACCAGACACTGTGTTCTGTGGTCTGTGGCCTGCCTCCAATCTCCTCAGTTCTGACTTTCCTGAACAGGATGGATCAGCGAGTATTTGTAGGGGGGAGACAGGAACCTCAGGCATTGAGGGTGAGTAGTTTCAAGCTCACAGTGGAAAGCTGGGGGGTGGTTTTTGTTGGGGTTTGGGGTTGTATTAATGCCAGACAGCGACTATGGTGGCGGCACTTTGGGGCAGGTAGGTCTTGAATGGTTACAAGCAAAACACAAGGGTTAGTGGAGCCAGAATCCTGTGGTTTGGAAGCTGGTGTCCGACGGGTACTCTCCTGGAACGTTAATGTTCTTGGTAGCAGCATCAAATACAAAATTCCTATCCATGCATGCTGCAGGAGACCCACTTGGTGGGCAATAGGTGTGGTTTCTTGAACACAGGGCCTTATAGGCTGGTGGTCCTGATGGAGTGGCGCCCTCCCTCCGGGACACTTCCCGGTTCGATGGGAGCCCGAGGGTTTCATGTACCTGGGTATTTATATCACGACTGACCGGGAGTGGTTCTTCCGTGCAAATTTGGGGAGGATCTTAGAGGTATATAAACAAGATGTAGATCACTGGCGTAACCTCCAGAAGTCACTGCTGGGCAGAGCAGTGCTGTTTAAAATGGTATACCTACCCAAGCTCCTGTATGTCATATAAAACACACCTTATGTAGTGCCTGATAGGTTTTTTGGCAGGTAGATGAGGTCCCTAGAACGTTACTTTGGGATGCGGGGTCCCTGCATAGCCCTGACGACGGTGACCAGAAAAGCCTGGGATTGGAGCATTGCCTTGACTAATCTCAGGTTGTATTACTGGGCAGCTCACTTGGCGGTTGCGAATGATTGGGTTTTCTCGGACCAGTGGGGGGCCCTCTCTTATGACGGAAAGAAGGGCACTGGACTCGGTGGGGTACCTGCAGAATCGATATGAGGGGCGGGAGATTAGAGGGTTCCCACCACTGATGGCTATAGTGGTTAACATCTGGAGGATGGCTGAGAAGCTCATGAGTTGGAAGGGAAGAGTTACTCTGGTGACGCCACTGTGGGAGGCGGAGGCACTAAAGGGGCTCAGGAACATTGATGGCTACAAAAAGTGGGACATGCTGGGCCCTTGGTGGTGGGGGACGTCTGGAAGGAGGGGAGCTTAGTCTCCGTTCTGGAGTTGCAGGCCGAATATGAGATATCAGGCAGTCAATGCCTCAGATACCTGTAGGTGCAGCACATTCTTAAGACTAATGGTCCTATGCTGGAAGATCTGCTGGAGGAATTGCCACTGGAGCACAGAGTGCTTGACTCCCCTTGCATGCGCATGCCATATCATTGGTGTACACCACACTACTAGCTCATAGTCTCTTCGACTTGGCCTCCCATAGGGATAGATGGAAAAGGGACTTAGGTAGACTGGAGGATGAGGCGTGGGAGCGGCTTTCCACTGTCCGCGGGAGATGGCAATCTGGGCGAGTTTTTGTCTGGTACAGCTAAAACTGCTGCACAGGGTGTAATTCATGAGGGAAAGCTTATATTAATTGAAGTGATGCGACTCATACTCTGTTTAAGGTGGTGTGGTGAGAGAAGAGCCCTGCTAAAAACGACATGGGAGTGCCCACTGGTGCGGAGGCATTGGGAGACAGTGAAGTTGCGTCTGTCTGAGGTAGTGGAGGTCCGTATACTGCTCACGCCACAATTGGCTGCGCTGGGCATCGGAGGGGAACAGACTTTGGAGAAACATACACTGCTTTTCTGTAATGTGCCCCTGGCAGTTGCATGGCGGCACACAGCCAAGAGGAGGAGGAGCCCTGTCCTGCCCTCGATGCGGGAGTGGGAATCTAATCTTAGCTGGTGTATTAGGGCGGAGGAGCAGATCTATAATGCCTGGGGCTGTCCCTGTAAGTTTGAGAGAGTCTGGCATCCCTGAAGGGTCGAGGAGTCATGTGGTTGAGGGTTGTCACCCACCGGTGGGGGGAAATGTGGGAGGGCTTCCAGGTGTGGATTGTCTAGACATATGTGGGAGGGGACTCCGGTTTTGGTTGTGGTGGATGATTGTCCACCCGGGAACACGAACCGATGCATGTGTTTTGCTCATCCGGGGATTTAAAGGGTGGTGTGGATAGATACCTGGGCCTGTTATATCCGTGCACTGTGTGGAGCCGACTGTCTGGGCGGTGTTTGTAAGGGGGAGGGTTGGTTGAGGCAGAGTGCTCATTGGCGTTTAACTGACCAGCTTGCTTTTCTTGTGTTTTCCTTCATTGATGGACAGTGTGTAGTATATTGAAAATACCAATAAACAGATTCTTTAAAAAAAAAAAAGTACACTGCAAATATCATAAATACACTTACACAAGTTCACAATTAACCATAAGGGCTGCGCTTGAATCTCAGAAGACAGGAACGTATCAAGCCAGCACGGGGCAAGGGTGTCTGTTTTGTAGGTAGGATTGTTTTTGTACAGGAAGGAACACCTTACTGCACAAAATCAATCCCCTGAGGAATTTTCCTCTTTGTATGTGTGCTGCCAGGCGCGGTCCTTGCAGGTAAATGCAGTGGGGTGGGGTGTAAGGTGACATACGTTGGGTTAGTAAACATAAAATAAATAAATAAATAAAACCACTTACCTTGCGCTCACCGCATCGCCGAGTTGGCGATGCGGCTAGTGCACAGTAAGTGGTTTTATTTATTTTATGTTTCCTAACCCGTCGTATGTCGCCTTCCACCCCCGCGCCCCACCGCGCTTACCTGCACGGACCACGCCTGTGTGCTGCAGAATGCAGCACTGATAAAAAGAGGAAAAAATGAGGAGAAATAATGATATTATTCCTCGTTATGCCTCACCTGGAGAGGTGTGGCATTTTGACCCATTCCCAAGTCTACCAGTAATGGTAAATCTGGGAATGCACTAAAATCCATTGGTGGCTGCATGGGAACACCCCTGCTCCAACCATGGAATGCCTCCCACCCATGGAATGCCTCCCTGCGGCATAGTAATGCAACACGCTACTCTAGATTTATCAAAGCATGCAGGGCCATGCAAATTGGCTTTGCATGGCTTGATAAATCATGTTTCGTAGTTGTGTCGCCATAGCGCCCATTGCGTGGCGCGAGGGCAACGCAACTGCATGATAAATATGACCCTAGAAGTCAATGGACCAAAAGTTTATCATCCTCAACACAACAAGAAGATTAAAACCTAATCCCCTACGGAAATCAGAACTGTTCAGAGATGCCTTTTGAGTCTGGACTCAACCTAACTTAATCATACTCACAACAGCTGAGCCACTGAAAGGATAAATGGTACCATCAAAACTAAACTGTTCCTTCCAATATATGCGAACCAACCAAACCATAATAGTATTGAATGATGTAACCCCACCACTGCCTAGGATCTGAGCGGCGGTATGTATGCCTTGCATGCATGCATGCATGCCATACCAGGCATAATTTACCTCCCAAAGCAGGGAGGAAACCCCACTGAGCATCCAATTCTGGCTGGCTAGAGAAGGGAAAAACTGATCATTCCACCCACTAACCAATCCACAGTAACCCTACCCTTATCTACTTTCATTTTATCCATGAAACAGGCTATTGTTTGCAAATAACAGGTGTCTACCAGGACCCGCGAGATGTGACCACTCTTAAGGATTGTACTACGACCAAGGCTACTTATCCGCCTGTAACTTGCGCTCTAAAGTATCCAGAGTGTGACATGCCACTGCGCCATTAAAGGGCAGCACCTCAATGAATCGTGCCTGAACACACAGTGCTGTAAGTTGCATCAATCATTAGGTTTCATTAGAAAGGGTAAAGAGTCAGGCACCTGGTTGGATGTGCGCACAAAAAAGGGCAGAGGTAATGAGCTGTCGGCTGAGCTGGGACACAGCTCTCCAGAAATGTCTGTCAAGCAGTCCCGGAATCCACCACCTGTGAGAGAGAGAGAGAGAAGTAAAGCAGATAGTCACATCATCGTCACTCTGCGACCCGCACACCTGTACAAAGGTGCATCTTTAAAGGACAACATCAAAACTGTACATGGACTGTGATCTGAAATTATGTTTTTGGCAGGTGTTCATTTTCTCAGTTCCCACTAATTACTTCTCACAAATCTCTGATGACTCTTCAGTAAGGTTTCCAGGGCGTCGCCACCTTACGCCCTGGCACAGGAGGCTGGCCACAAAGAGCAGGGCTGGTTCACACGAGGACCGGCTGGGTTAACTGAGCCTCCAGTACAGTTATTAACAGGATGAAACGACCACTGAACCTTGAATCAGGTGAATTCCGTGCAATACTTTCTCATGTCCCCACCTGCTAAACTGGGCAAGTGCTGGGATCAAACCATTTGCAAGGCAGATGGATTGAAACAGATAGTTTGAAGCACAATTGCCAGATCGGTTTCTAGGTTTTGTCAACAAGAATTTGTTGAATGTGGCTTACGTTACTACTGCACGTTGTAAAAATGCGTAGAGCAGTGCCCATAAACTCGCATTCCCTAAATGTAATAACAGACTGTCTTCTACATGCATTTTCTTTACACTACAAATATGGCAGTAACATTTTGTAGGTCGAGCCTGGACAGCGCGTGCGCTGCTCTGCGAGGCATGCTGTATTAAGGTTAGGCATAGAAGCTCCGGCCATTTCACGCCCACCTTTTCAACTGGCTCCGGTTACTGTCCTTGCAAAATCATTGCTTTTCATTTGTAAATAGGCTTAATAGTCCTTCCTTGGTACCGCCTTGTCTGCATTTGCAAACCTCCCATAATGACTGGACTTTTTACTTGTGTTGTTACACGGTCTGCTTTATAAGTTAGTAAGCATTATTTTCTTTAATGATGTTACCCTATTTCACCCACGACATCGCAGCACGCCACACGCTTTTAGTAATGTAGTAGTAGTAGTATCTTTATTCGGTATTTCATAGAGAAAACCATAAAAGCACATAATATATAAACACTTTTAAAAAGAATTCTCCCAACTCCCCATCCTCACAATAAAATAATGTTATAAAACACAACATGTAGTTACACATAGCATAATCACAGTCCATGTTATCTCCAAATTGTTGTAATTACAAAAATACTTCCAAACGTCACTAGCTGGTTGTACTTCATAACCAGCAATTTTGAGTTAAGTAAAGTGTCGATTGCGTGTCAATAGAGTTGAAATAAGCTATGTTAAAGAGGCAAAATATACAAATCCACAAAGAATCAAAACTTCTTATCAATTCCAATATAGTTAAAATAAATTGTTTTAGCAGAAAGGATACCATTTAAAACCTACTAATGATTAAAATCTCTTGCAATAAAGTTGTACTCACGATTTGCTATATCCAATTCATATACAATATATTTTGATCTTGTGATTTTAACTTATGACTTTAAAACTCATTGGTATTTCTAATCAATAGATAAATATATATTTTACTAGTAGCAAATGGATAAAGTGCTTTATACGTTTTTAGATCGGTTCAGGTTTAGCAATGTCCTATTTCTTGATCTCCATGCATATAGCAAATATCTTGAAAATCCACAGATTAAAAATTCTGTGCAATCACTTTTTAAAATCCTGGTAATCTCAATTAATCGACTGGCGGCCATTATCCGACATATCGGAACCAGCCCTGTTTTCCTAATGTGCTTATACCTCGGGCAAAAGAATAAGAAGTGTGCTTCTGTCTCAGGTACACCCTCACATACAGGACAATTGAACGAAACATTAGAACCATTCCATTTACTTCAGAGACTATTGATCGGCATGGTTGCTGTACCTAAATTTTAGGTATAAGGATCTCGTAAGTGGTGGTTCCATGCGATTAAAAAAATCTTCCTGTTGCATATTGTCCTTAAAACTTAAAAACCTGTTTGCCAATGTTCCTGCTGTTCTATTACATAACCAATTGTCATCCACATAACTCCAATATCTTTTTTTGAGGAGATTACAAATCATTTCTGGATTCTGTCAGGGTTGAGACACAAGTCACTCAGGCCCAGTTTGACCAAACAACCCTTTATGTGGTTGAGCCACTGCACACGCCCACTGGTATCTAATGATAGTACATCTAAAAGTGATTCCTTCATGGGGAGTGGTGAGTCATACGACCAAATGAGAATCCAGAATATAAGAGGCCTAAGGGTAATTACATGAGCAGCATTCTTCATGCCCATGCCTAATCGCATTGGTATTAGTGGGGTGTTTATAGGGATCTCCAAGACTGATCTCATAAATATATTTTCGGTTTTTTCAATGAGAGTCACATTAGTATAGCCCCATAGCTCTGCCCCATAAAGTGCGGCTCCTAGACCCTGTGCCTGATAGACTTGGATTACTGGCGTCAGAGGTCTATAGGTTGACTTCCTTAATTTTTTTACTAATGTTGTCCCTACATGTTGCAACGAAAGCTGACTTTTAACTATTTGTGGGGACCATGATTGTGTGCTAGTCAGTCATACCCCCAGGTAATCAAATTGTTTTACCTCCTCTAATACTATCGAACCCAGCTTAATACTACGATTAAACTGCTCGGGACAAATAAAAACCATACATTTTGTTTTTAGAGAATTTATTTATAATACAGATCCATCGCATCCCTTACTGAACTGATCTACTAAATTTTGGAGTCCAAGCGGGTTTGGGAGATGAGCAGGGTATCATCTGCAAATAAAAGTGCAGGCACTGCTTGCCCAGCAAGCCAGGGTGGGTCACCCCTACAATTCAAGAGTGGTTCAATCAGACCATTAATGTATAGGGTAAAGAGTAGGAGCAAGGACACACGCTTGCAGCACTCTCTGTTTACCTAGATCCGATCAGTAAGTCCCCCCTCACTCCCCCATCTAATTGGAGCATAGTTATTCGTATGCAATCCAATAATGATTTGCAGGAGTACAAATGCGAGACCTAGTGCATTGAAAATGCTTGTTGTCTATCTGTCATCTGCATACATCTTTCATAGAGGGGGGATCCCAGCAGCCAATGGGCATTATGATGTGCCTGTCAGAAAAACCCACCCTTCTCGCGCCCTCATATGTATGGCAAGAAGCCAGAGGAGCAGGCCATCAACAGGCCAGAGGATGTGGCTAGTGCTTGGGCATGGTTCCATGAAGCCAATTTATAGGATCTAATGACACCAATACGAGCATCGCTTTTATACATGCCTTTCTGTTTTCAAGGAATCAGTGCTCAGCGATTTGCAACTCCAGCTGACTGGAGTTTAGGGGTGAGCGTAACTCACGTAATTCATTGTAGCATAAGTTACCAAAAACATCCGCAAGATTATGCATAATTACGGAAGAAAAGTTATTCTTTGCTACGAAATAGTGCTAAATGAAACAGAACACAAATAGCAAGCGTGAGCAGCCACTCACTTCCCCTAAATGTGCTCTTAGGGTAGGTTTTTCCCCAATCATATTCACTAATTCTAGATTAGCTGTAAGTTGAAACTCAGCTCGATAAGCAGCTCCAGATGCATTACAATAGTCCAGCCAAGAGAACACAAATGCTTTTGGGGGGAAGCAAACGGATGTGTTGTGTACAGTGGGGTCAGCAGCTGGAGAAAGCAAGACTCGACTCAGAGATGATTTGCTGTACTAATTCGGCCAATTTTGTATCCATCTTGACTCCTAGGCCATTTTTGATTGACATGGAGAAACATTTCAGTCTGGCTCCCATTTAATTGTAGCCAACTGAGATATATCCGGGTGCCCAATGCCCTGAGGTAGAGTTGAAATACAACAATGGTAACCCTATATATATGAGCCCACTTTGAGACACAATATTAAACTTACATGTAGTTTATATGACCTCTCCAATTAGAAGCGGGACTTCTTTCTCTGATTGACTCAGTTGACATGGAAAGTTGGCAATCTGCAAACCTCACAATTTACTTGCCATGACCTGTGCCCATTTTCAGTAAGTGGTCATGTGAGTTTTTACCTGCGAGCCTAGCTTTACAAGTCATGCTGCTCTTGGTTACTCCACCTCATTTAGAAGTCAGGAGAACATGGCTGACCGATGGCAAAGCGGCAGACAGTTCTACCATCAAAGGCCCCTTACCACCATTTCCGGTGG